>CM060938.1:749631585-750881585 GCA_030765085.1 Allium cepa | reverse complement strand
GATATACAATATCGAACGATTCTCAATGCCGAGCATCCTTCTAACGTCGAACGCTCTTGATTGCCAAAACATGTCGACTGCATCAAACCCATATATCCTCAGGCCCTTCTTGGTCAGAATCTTGTCTAATGCTAATGATAATTTCTTCAACTGTCGTCTTGTAACCGAACCAAGGTGCCGGTTAACACTTGCCCCCCAAAGTGTGTCGTGTGAAGCAACGCGACATGCTTTGAATCAGCGAGTATTTCTTGTCTCTAGAAAGAAATCCATCGTGTTCCTTGAACAATCATTATCCTTTAATTTTGTCCTCCCAAGGTGTAGTATCCTTCTTTGGTCATCATGATGCTTGGTCGATTCCCAGTTTTATGAATCCTAGGTTGTAGTTCATCAGTGGCCATCCGTGTCTGATTCTACAGAGCTAGTAAGCTTCGGCTATCTGATCCGGTCTTTTCTTAATAACCCTTAGTGATAATTCAATTTCTGTTGATTTCAAGAAGTCGAACTTTTTCGGATGTACACATGCACGTTCGGGTACATGTTCTTTCCATTGGCTCTCGAATGCGTTTTATATGCTCATAAGTCGTCGCCAACTAAGTCCAGTTCAATTGCAGTTCAATCGCGATTCCTTGTTTGTATTTTCTATGAAATAAGGGTTGCAATCAGCCACTTGAGGAGTTTTCCGAACCCCTCTTCAGTAAAAACTCTATGATTTTGTTCACAACTTCAACCTGTCCATTTGCAGGTATAATGAATCATGGAAGGTCATAAGGACAGATGACGTTATGGATAAAGAAGTTGATTATTTTCTTCATCAAGGTCGTGGTTAAGAGTTCTTTATCTGCCCATTCGGTGAAGTAATCAATTACTATGATGGTGCATTTCGTTCTGCCTTTAGGATTGGTAAGAAGAGGACGTCAATGCCCCCAAGTGGGAAACGGCTGTGGACTAGCCATTTGAGTAATTTCCATCGGTGGGGTTCCTGGATTTTTGCAAACATCTCACACTTTTCGCATTGTCTAGCATGATCGACCGTATCTAGATTGATAGTTGGCCAATAATACCTGTAGCAGAGTATCTTCTTTATCAAGGTTTTCCCCCTGATGTTATTACCGCATTCTTCTTCATAGAATTTGCTCAAGATATCATTATGGGCGATGCGCCGAAGCATGGGGATGGACAAACTCCTTTTGACACACGACTTATTCTTAGATGATTCGGCATGAAGATTTGAGGAGGATCTGTCGTTTTCCATTCCTCCGTTCAGTAAGAATTCCTCATTGTAGATAGTCTTCGACATGAATCAACCATGACACCCTTTCATTTTGTTCGCTGAGTACGTGTGTAATGACGTAATACGTGAAGTCGGTTAGTGGCTCTTGGGCTTGGCCGAGATAAGGAGCAAGACAATGCCCCCTAGCAAGATCAACTTCCTTAAATTTGTATACAACCAATCAAGAATCACAAAAGATATGTAAAGTTTTCACTTCAAATCCTCTAGCAAGCTTGAGGCTGGCAGTCAAGGCTTCATACTAAGCAGCGTTGTTTGTTATAAGTAAATCGAGTTTCAGGACATAGCATAGCGATCGTTCCTCAAGAGTCATTATCATGACTCGAGTCATTATCATGACTCCTATGCCATAATACTGATAATTAGATGCTCCATCCGCGTACATTTTCCATCCTATGGTTGGTTCTCTACTACTCTTCAAGTAGTCATCTGAGGTAGTGAATTTGGGTGTGAGGTCTGCTAATTTCCGTCCTTGGATAGCCCTTCGAGGGAAATAAGTGATATCGAATTAGCTTAGTTCAATATTCTATTTAAGTAGTCTTTCAGACGTCTCAGGTCATTGTATACCCTGTCGCAACGGCTGTTAAGCATAGATGCTGATGGAGTGAGCCTAAAAGTAAGAGTGGAACTTTCATGATGAAATCAATAGATATTGTGCTAGCTTTTGTAGCTTCGGGTTGATATCCAATGCATGGCTCACGATTGTTAATGAAATCACATATGCATGCCAGAATGGGTCCAAGGGAGCATATCATCATTTATTCAGAAAAATCCAACTAATTCTTCTATCATCACTACACTGAGCCGTGATCCGATATTTAGCACCCGGGATGGGGTCACCATGGCTGGCTGTAATGTCGACCGTCAGCTTAGCAGGTGCCATCCCAGATTCTTTGAGTACAGATGTAACTATTTTGTATAACATTCAATGTGAAATATGGTTGGGATGGCCAATGTTGACGGTTACTCTAGTCGAATCCTAGATTCTTGTCATGAGTTATTAAGTCTAATAGTGAAGGACTCTGAATGCTCTAATAGATTATCAGCGAATGGCCAAAGATCAAGCTTAAAAGCGCATTGAAGGAAATGTCGATGGGGGTCAGCCTTGAGTGGCGTGCAACTGTATAGCTGGATCTTGCTATGAGTTTGAGTTTGCTTGTATATTCGAGTAATGCACTTTCTATTCAATGCATTTGCGATCCTTTACCCGTCCTTCGAGTTGGAGTGAAAGTCAATTGCTCATGAGCTAAGGTGTCAATTCAATGATTCAATCTCTAGGCATCCTTTCGGTCGTCTCCTTGAGCAACTGTAAGCACTATATATAAGTTTTAATACTGAGCTATCGTAGCCAGTTTTAGGATGACCATGCGTCTTCTCCCAGTCTCGGGTTGATAAATGTACTGCATGGACGGTTAAGTCTCGTCCTAGCTATGTTTATGTTTTCACCTAAGTACCAAAGACATAGAGGTGATCGGTGAATGGTCGGTTCACATTCATCTTGCTCCTCGCTCGTGCCCCCAGGTCTGGGGCATATACCGATAAGTAGGAAGGCCAGCCACGCCCACTTTAGCTTTACTCTCTTTCCCGTTGAATCGTGGGATCATGTCAATCGATGGGAGACTAGGTCTCACCTATCTCGGATTCTATCGTGTTTTTTCATTCCAAGAGGAATACTTCGATGCCACGTCAGTTTTAGGGCGTAATTTGGACAGTGGACGATCATTTACGTCCACTTCGGTTCATGCTCTGTAATCAGGTCTCGGGGTAAAGTTGGCTACAAATGCAGTCAAGTTATGCTCATCCAGTTTCATACTCCTCCTGACGAATCGAATGAGGGTGATGGAGAATTTTTGACCGAGTATTCGTGGTTTACCCTCCTTTCCACACTCTGGGGGTCATAGTCTTCCAAGAAACATCCGAATCACATTCGTATGTGCTTGGTGCGGATCGGTATTGACCCTCGATCTGAGGTATGATATAGTCGATTGCTTGTAGCTTTGGATGCCATTTCGATTGGTTTTGTATTGAGGCTTCCCTGCAGTCGTTGCTTCAAGTTATAAAGAATGCCACGCTAGAGCTATAGTAAGCTGTCGTATTCAGCTTTTTAGTGATTTGTACCTATGCTCCCAGCATTGATTTGGCCAGGCCACTAGTTGGATGGTCGAACTCCATCCTTAGCGGGTTAATAATCCTTCGGTCGATTCCATGCCGAAGTTTGCGTAATAGAGAATGGTCGGAATCCACTTGTCTATTTATCGATGTTTATACACCACTCTGCATTCTGGTGACTTAGTGTTATTCTCCCCCCAGTTGATTCGCGCCCAATTTGTACTCATGCTTCGGTCCATGCTCCGGGGACTTAGAGATTTGTCGAACGGTTTATGCTTTAGTCCACAGTTCGAGACGCAGGGATTTTTGTCAACTCGTTTATACTCCAGTCCGCATTCTGGGATTTTAGAGTAATCTAGTCCGCTTCTGGGATTTGGAGATTCTTCTCAAGTCTTCTATAATCTAGTCCGTGCTCTGGGGACTGAGAGTACCGTAGTCCGCACTCTGGGGATGTAGAGGTTTTTTAAGCCGTTTATACTCTAGTCCGCACTCCGGGGATGTAGAGGTTCTTAGGTCGTTTATACTCTAGTCCGCACTCAGGGGACTAGGAGCACTTTAGTCCGCACTCTGGGAACATAGAGGTTTCTGAGTCGCTTATACTCGAGTCCGCACTCTGGGGACTTAGAGTACTCCAGTCCGCACTCTGGGGACTTGGAGGTTTAAGTCGTTCATATCCTAGTCTGCACTCTGGGGACTTAGCGTACTACAGTCCGCACTCTGGGGACTTGGAGGTTTAAGTCGTTTATACTCTAGTCCGCACTCTGGGGACTTAGAGTACTCCAGTCCGCGCTACGGGGATGTAGAGGTTCTTAGGTCATTTATACTCTAGTCCGCACTCAGGGGACTTAGAGTACTCCCGTCCGCGCTCAGGTGATTGGAGCGCTTGATGAAGACAAGTCCGGAACCTCCTCCTATACCGACGGGGGTTATGAGGTAGAAATTACAGGCGCCTCTAATCACACATCCGAATTGAGCATGAAGGAGCGGCTCGAGAAAGAGAAGGTCAGGGTCAAGGTCGAGCCTCGAGTTGTGGACTTGGACGATCCTTTGAACAAGCCGTTGAAGGTCATCCTTCCTGGCGGGTCCAAGCCTATGGAAGTTCTCCGTACTTCTTCAGTTGCTACCCCTCTATCAAAAAAGAGTACCAAGGATAAATGCTATGGAGAGGAGCCGTCCGGAAAGGAGTTGAAGAAGTACAAGAAGGATTACTATCCTCGTTCAACGAGAGTTAGTTTAAGTCATGTAATTATTTTCATCTATTTCCTTAGTCCTTGTAAATAGAATGTCGACTCCGAACTTTGGAGGGGTTGTAATAGGAACTCATTTCTCATTAAAGTTTAGTTCCTTTTTCCGTCTTACAAAAGACTCTTATTGTTCAGTTTTCTTTGTGATTGTGATGTTGATCCAAGCAGTTGTGAGTAACATAGACTTCTCGGTCCATCTTCATATAACTCGGAAACACTTCGGGAGTTGTTGAACTTCCATTCTGTGCTCCGAGCACTTAGAATACATTCTAGCCCGTATGTCAGGGATTTGAAAAATTCAAGTCATCTGTGTCATAGTTCATATTCAGGGAACTAGGAGATCCGAATTGCTTATATTCGAGTCCGCACTCTGGGGACTTAGAGCACTCCAGTCCGCACGCTGGGGACTTGGAGGTTCAAGTCATTCATACTCTAGTCCGCGCTCTGGGGACTTAGAGTACTCCAGTCTGCGCTCTGAGGACTTGGAGGTTTAAGTCATTTATACTCCAGTCCGCGCTCTGGGGACTTAGAGTACTCCAGTCTGCACTCTGGGGACTTGGAGGTTTAAGCCATTTATACTCTAGTCCGCACTCTGGGGACTTGGAGATTTGAGTCGTTTATACTCTAGTCCACGCTCTGGGGACTTAGAGTACTCCAGTCCGCACTCTGGGGACTTGGAGGTTTAAGTCATTTATACTCTAGTCCGCGCTCTGGGGACTTAGAGTACTCCAGTCCGCGCTCTGGGGATTTGGAGGTTTAAGTCATTTATACTCTAGTCCGCGCTCTGGGGACTTGGAGGTTTAAGTCGTTTATACTCCAGTCCGCGCTCTGGGGACTTAGAGTACTCCAGTCCGCGCTCTGGGGACTTGGAGGTTTAAGCCATTTATACTCTATTCCGCACTCTGGGGACTTGGAGATTCGAGTCGTTTATACTCTAGTCCGCGCTCTGGGGACTTAGAGTACTCCAGTCCATGCTCTGGGGACTTGGAGGTTTAAGTCGTTTATACTCTTGTCCGCGCTCTGGGGACTTAGAGTACTCCAGTCCGCGCTCTGGGGACTTGGAGGTTTAAGTTGATAGTAGTCGTATTTCCACTCTTTAATTTGTATTCATCTACCGTATCGAGGCTAACGTTGTCGAATGAACAGTCGAACCACGTTTGCTCATGGACTGGGATCTTGCCCCCAGCTCAAGGGATGAAATTTGAAAAATGGACGATCGATTCTCGCCCGCTTGGTAATTATAGCTCTTCCAATCGAGTCAAGGAAGGAGGTATATGACAGATGGTTGGATCACATCCGTGTTGGGTTAGATAGAAGAATCTCTTACAATTTGCTCCATATCTCCTTCTTTTGTGTTGAAGGCAGGATTTGGTGTGTAGATGATCAAATCACGTCCACTCTAGACAGATCTTGGCGTCACTGAGCTTCAGAAGAGGCCTATGTATTTTTTCAAACTTTGTTCTATGACTTGATTTTAGTGGGCGATCAGGCCATACTAATTCCAAGCCTTGTTCAGGTCTCCGAGTCAAACGTGGAGGTCAATGAATAGATGGTCAGTCATGTCGACTTTATATTTGGGCTCTAATCGTAATGAGCTTTTCAATCTATAGTTCTTGGCCCTAAATTAAAGGCACATGATTGATGATGAGCGATTGAATTATTCTCATCTAGATGTACTCCACACGTCCGATCATGGTCTGCGTGGATTGGTTGGTGACCAAATCTGAGTATCCAATCTCCTGCATTGTTTTGAAAGTAGTTTAGTTAAAGTTAGTCGTAGTTCATAGAACAATTGAAATAGAAATGGAAATGATTCAAAGAAGATTATGATAAATCTCATTGATAGATGAAGTAGCATCGTGTGCTTGCTATTCGACTTTTGCCCTTGGCTCCTTTCAAAGGGATGTCGGCCGTCAGCAGTCCAATTGATAATCATAGCCCTTTATTAATAGGCATCGGATATTCGTTGCCCGCCATTCTGCAGGACATGTACATACTATTGAAGCTTTACTTTCTAGATCAGCTTTTTGATCATGCCTCGGAGGTGTTTGTAATCGCCCGTGTTAGGATCAGTGAGCATTTGGGAATATACAACATTCCCCTGATTTTCTTTAGACTTTGGTGTACTCTCTCGAGGTTGGTTTCCAATATCACTCTGAATCGTGAGTCTTCAAGTAGAGGTTGTCAATTGAATATTTCAAAGAGCATATGAGCCAAATTTTGAGGTCTTGTTTCGGCTACTAGGATCTACATCCTTAGTCAACGGGCCTTCATTGTTATTTTCCTTAGTCTGTTCTGCTCCTCCACACTTTGATTTAGATTCATTATTGTCATAGAGATGATCCATGGTCGTCGGAGGCTCTCCAGCTAACTGGCTGATAAAATATATATGAAGGTCGATTATCCTCAAGTGATCAATATAATATCCCTTTGAGAGTATCGTTCGAGTAGCAGTTGTTTGTCCTCTCCTTTGTTGTCGTTCAGAAGCTGTCGCTAGATCCTCTATGCCCCGGTCGATCAGGGGATGTAACGGAAGTAGATAGAATGTTCCTTTATTAAGTTGAGTTTTGAATTCACTATAGGGGTCGTATAAGAGACCGATGTAACTTAAGTTTGGAACGGTCTGGATGCCGCTTGCCATATACAATACCGTTCGGCATTATAGAGGCGTTCGACATAGAGGTATGTTCGGCCTGGATGAGCGTTCGGCCTAGAGGTTTGGATCGGCCTGGAGAAGTGTTCGACCTAGAGGTATGGTCGGCCTGGAGGAGCGTTCGGCCTAGAGGTATGTTCGGCCTGGACGAGCGTTCAGCCTAGAGGCATGCTTGGCCTGGAGGAGCTTTCGGCCTAGAAGTATGGATCGGCCTGGAGGAGTATTCGGCCTAGAGGATCGGCCAGGAGTGTTTGGCCAAGATGGATCGGCCAGGAGTGTTTGGCCAAGATGGATCGGTCATGAGTTTTCGGCCAAGATGGATCGGCCAGGAGTGTTCGGCCAAGTGTAACTCGGCATACACCTTTTCTGCAACGATCGGCATAGACTTTTTCTGGGGCGATCGGTTGAATTACCTTTAGAGGAGGGTCGGCCTTCATTCAACTTGAGTGCAAACTTTAACATCCAATCGCCAAATCTTGCGTACATCAGTGAATCCAATCTACGGCTATCAGCTTCCTTTAGATTTCTTTCAAATCTGGGTAGAATAGGAAGTTTTCTATTAGACAACTGGATCTATCTCGCGAATATGGAAATCCAATAGTAGATGATGAGATCCAATCAAGCTGAGAATTCAATTCTCAGTGAAAGCACCAAAATGTTAGCACCAAAATTGGTAACTAACACCCTTGAGTAGAGTTATGTAGAGAGATTAATGAAGAGAGTAAATTAGGACTGAAAAATAGTGTAATTCAATGAAAAAGAATAACAAAAACGAGAACGCCAGATTTATAGTGGTTCGGCGTAACTGCCTACATCCACTTTGAGTTTAATCTTTATTGCTTTCTCAATTACTTGAATACAGATACAATCCGTAAATCAATCACTTGGATACCAGTTTGAATTAAGAAGAGGAGAGTATAAGAAATGGCAGAGTCTCCCCGGTGTTCCCCGAAAAAAGGGTCCATTTCACTATGCCCCTGTCTTTCTATTTATAGACGAAGGTGGGTTGGACTTTCCTGGTGGGCCTGGTAGCTGAATAGCTCGGTCCAAATAGAGTATACAGCCCAAAGGGAGTAAGTTCTGTGTACCGAGCCAGGGAGGCCGAACGGTAAGATGCCGAGCCAAGGTAATGGCGTCGAACGATGCTCTCATGCCGAACGAAGCTGGAGTGCCGAGCGATCCAAGGTTGCCGAACGAGGTAAGGTTGGATGCTCTACATGCAGCATGAGATTTGTGCCGAACGGTGCAATGTGTTGAGTGAGGGGTGTAGGCCGAACGAGGCTGGTAATGCCGAACAGTCCAGGAATGCCGAGTGAAGCATGAATGCCGAGCGCTCTAGAAGTCAAACGCTCTTAAATACCATTTGACCCATACGTGCCGAACGTATCTTGTATGCCGAACGTTCATGGATGCCGAACGTTCTTTAGGTGCCGTTCGATATTCAATACCGAACGTCCCTTTATGCCGAACGTCCTTGTACGCCGAACGTTCTTGGTGCCGAGTGCTCCTATATGCCGAGCATTCCATAATTGCCGAACGATATACAATATCGAACGATTCTCAATGCCGAGCGTCCTTCTAACGTCGAACGCTCTTGATTGCCAAAACATGTCGACTGCATCAAACCCATATATCCTCAGGCCTTTCTTGGTCAGAATCTTGTCTAATGCTAATGATGATTTCTTCAACTGTCGTCTTGTAACCGGACCAAGGTGCCGGTTAACAGAGGTTGTATGTTCGTGAGAGTCAATGTGATCGAAGGAATGGCAATGTGGAATTTAAAGTGAAATATGCTATGTGAAAGGTAATCGTTACCTTACGCCTCATCACATAGAAATGAAGAAACATGGTAGAAGTGGTAGGGCTATGTAGGTCACTTCCATAGGGATATGGTCAACACTTTTCTAGATTACCATTTATATGTTAAGCATTTGTATGCTGTGGCCATGGATAGGTCAGGAACGACCGGGGTAATGTCACATTCGTTACTTTCTAGTAAAGGGTTAGGTTGGTTCTGTGTTGGTTTAGGAGTTTGGTATCTGGATCCTAGGTGCATTTTTCTAGAAATGTACTGTACGGAAGATAGTCCCTTACCTTATCATTTGTATGGAATCCAATCTCTAATATGTGCCTGCCGTTTTGTTCATAGAGCCTAACATATTTTGGAATTTAATAATGGTAACAAGCTATTTGAATTATTATTTGTATACTAGAACCTATTATAATATCAGATGACTTGATATGAAATGTTTTGGTTATCGTAATGTAAAAACTCGTCCGTATTTATATGTGGCATGGTCTTACGAGATACCTTTGCTTTGATAACGAAAAGTTTTATATCCTTAAAATAAATTTGAGATGTGTTTCCCACACTGGTTTACTAGACTGATCAAAGTGTTCTTTTCTTTCAATTCTCGGGTCAGACTGAGTATTTTTACAGATGCAGATTTGGATGCTTTAGAGCTTCAAGAGACGAGCTAGAAGTCTTCATGTCATATTCCATATATATGTTTATTTTTCGCTACATTGTTGTTTGAATTATCAGCATTTGTGAGGATATGTTATTATAACTGTTCAGGCTGATGATTTTGATTTGATTACTATACTCTTATTAATGTACGCATATTAAAGATTACAATTTCTCTTCTGTAAAGCTCATTGATATTATATTATATGTTGTTCTGCTGCGATTGTGAGATTCTATGTTTGTTTTTGGTTTCTCTCTCTTCTTCTTCTCTTCTTCTCTCTTCTTTCTTTCTCATGATTATCCGTCTTTCCATTCGGTTTGGGCTGGACATGTGCGGTTTATTCTCATCCCTAAATGGGATGGATTTGCGGGTAATCATGTGTTAGTCAATTAGAAAATAAACTTACTGGAAAAGGTATAGAAAAATTATGATTACCGGCTAATTGGAATTTAATGCATAATATTGACATTAGGGCAAAAGGTAGAATCTTGATTTGTTGGGACTATCTTGTTTGGGATTTTCAAACATGTTCAAAAAACATACAATATATTAGTTGTAACGTGTCTAATAGGGGAGGATGTGAATTTCAGATTTCATTTATATATGCCGGCTATTTTTTGAAAGATACTGAAATGTTATGGGAGTGCTTAAGCAAAGAAACTAATTCGACTAATAAACCTGTAATACTTATAGGTGACTTTATAATGCCTTATATGCTAATGAAAAAAGGTAGATTAACCATTCCTTTCAGTCATCTAAGAGATTTTAATGATTTTTTAGTGGCGTCTGCTTTATTTAACACAAAACTATAGGGTTTTAAATATACATGTGGAAAAATAGGAATGGCTGCTAAGATAGATAGAATTTTGACGAATGATTAATTCTTTAATCTTTTTCCTCGGGTAGTTTCGATTGCTCTTCCAAATTATTCCAATGACCACAATCCTATTCTGGTGAAATTTCAGCCCTCTAACAAAAACATTACGGCTCTCCTTTTATATATTGTAACTCTTGGCATCTTTTAGACAATTATTTAGCGTGTTTCAAAGCTGGATTTGATTATCAAACTTGGGGTTCAATGCAACATATTTTAATTCGTAAGATGCGACAAGTCAAAAAAAAACTTAAAAGGTGGAATAGAACTAGAGAGAAGGAGAATTATAAAATAATTAATAGTGAATTAAAATTTCAAATGTATTTAAAGAAGTTGATGAGGACCTTACCAATTTGACATTATTTGATAATCTTGTTCAAGCTAATAGGAACATGAAAGTTCATTTAAAAGGTTTTTATGATCATGCTAAACAAAAGTTTAACATTTCATTGTTGCAAGAAGCAAGACATTAACTCGAGATACTTTCGTGCTAAAATGTTGATGAGAAGGCATAGAAATAATTTACTTGCTGTAACGACCCGGAATTTTGACAGTATATTTTAATAATATTTAATCTAATTCAGATGAAATACAAGCCTTTCAATTTATAAATTGATAAGATTTTTGAATATTTAACAGTTATAAACACATATATATGTTTTGTAAAGGGAAATTTGATTTAAAAATTTAAAATAGAATGTTTCAAAACCATTTAAAAACAAATTCTGTCTTATTCACTAAAATCAAAGATTCTATATTTTTAATATTTGTTAATATACATATGAATATATAATTGTAGTCTTTAAATAATAATGTTTAAAAATAGGCAATCATATCAATATTAAACATGAATACTAAAACATAAGTATAAAACATAATTATAAAGTATAAGATATAAATATAAAATATAATATGTAAATATAAATATAAAATGTACAAATACAAACATAAGTTATAAATCAATGTTTGAAAATTTAATTACAAATAAAAATAAAACTAGGAAAATTTTGTTAACAAAAACTTATATAAGTGCAAGTTCAAAAACAAAATCAATGCGTAAGTTAAAAAGAATAACCTGCAACATATATTTATACAACCCAAAGCTGCAACAAAGATTATAACAAAGTTGATGTGAAATCATGTATGCATAAGAGACAAATTATTCACTTAATATTCATAAATATCTTTGTACAAACATAACAAATATCAGTAAATATTAATTATTTGTAAACACAATTAAAGACATGCATTTAAGAGTAGCACAACATATTGTCATTTTAGTTTTACAAATAAAATCTTTCAGCCGAAATTATAAAATCATTTCACATTGCAGTAATTTAATACACCTGACCAAAACAAGTAAGGTTCGTACCAGATGTAACCTACTGTCCAAGCCCTTTCTATTTATAAACATCATATTATTGTGTTCGTTTACTAAACTTAACAAAACCTAAAAAGAAAACCTAAGAAAAGAAGAAAAATAAACAATATCTTTACTTTGCAAGCTCAAATATATTCAAACAATTAAAACAAGGAAAGTTTTCAGGGATTCAACTGTAGCCTTTCTCCACCAACCCTTGCTTTCTGTTTCAAATATTTGGTGAGTAAACGTACTACTTTTAAATTTTGAAAACTGGGTAATTGATTTAAGAAATTCCGAGCTTGTTGTATAGTTTAAATAAGAATTTGTATGTTTTCAGTGCACTGCAAATATTTTAGGAACTGTTTTTCTATATCTGTTGATTATAGAGCAATAACAGTAGGGAATTTGTAATGTTTCTTTTTGCAAATACTTTATACTTAGGAATTTAAGTTAAATACACTTGTTTAAAACTGAAATCATGACTTGGAGGTAAGTTTGAAGGTGACAGTGTAATTTAAACACTGTATATTCAAGTTTACAGTGGAAACAATTAATATGTGTAAACTCAAAGATTTTAATTTGTTAATTCGAATTCATATATTAAGTAAACATGCAAAGTTAGGATTTTTAAAATGAAAACGATGATTTTTAGATCAATAATTGAGGTGCAGTTCAAAGAGGAACCGAAACTGATTTTTTTTATCAATATCTGTTGATTCAACAAATTTTAATTGTTGAAACTTATTGTGAAGCAAGCTTGCATATGTATTAACACAGGAAAAATGCTTAAAAAATTTTCGAATGCAAGGATTTTGTGGTTGAAATAAAAGTAGGATTTGAGTTCATAATTCACTGTGTTATGTAAAAAAAATTGATTTCGTCGCCGTGTTTGAATCGAGTGGCACGTGGATTTGGGTGAAGGCCGAGGAAGGTCTAGACATGGCATTGGCAAAGGGGCTTTGCCTCCTGTGATGGGTGGTGGTAGAACGTGGCGGTTATCACTGAGATGTTTGAGCCTTTGGTTCGAGCTACAGGCAAAATTTCGTTTTCGATCAATACGCGACAATTTGGGTTTTGTTTTCGAATGAGAGGGTGAATCGTGGTTTGCTGGAGGTAGCGTGAGCTATCGGAGGTGCGGTGAACCACCGTGCACGTGCACGGTGGCGTTTGGGTCAGATTTTGGTGTCGAGGGTCGACACGAGTCGATGCACGAGGCTTTTGGAGTTTGCTTCGAGCTTGACTCTGGTTCGTGTGTGTGAGTGTTTAATACTGCAGTTATTTTTTAACTTAACTTAAGCTTGTATAAAAAGAAAAGAAGAAGTAGAAAAGGATCAGGTAAGGAGAAGGAGAAGATGGGAAGGAAGAGTGACGCGGGGAAGAATAGGGAGGAACTCGAGATTTTCTCGGGTAAACATGGTGCTTGCCTCGGGTCTGATGATTTTTGCCTAAACATTTTAAGTATTTTGATTAACAAAGTTTAACATTAAATAAAGTAAATAATGTTAGTTAGTTTTAAGTTAATATCTGACTTAGAGTTTATTAAAAGAAGTTTTGTAAAGGTAAGATAATTAGTTTATATAAGGTAATTAAAAAAATGTAAATTAATTTATGCTTGTAATTAAATTAATAATTTTAGTTTAATTTGTAATTAGGAATTGATCTTGTGTTTAAATAAATTTTGAACTTAAAAATCTTAATTAATCACTTTAAGTTAATTAATAAATGGTAGTTAAATTAAGTAATTAATTAAGGATTAAATGATAAATTAATTGATAATAAATGACTAATTATGTAATTAGTGATAATTAAATAAGTAATTAACTTTTATAAAATTAATAAATTGAGGTTAGTAATAAATAATTAAGAATTAATTAATTAAGTAAGTAAGTAAGAAATAATTAACAAATTGATTAATTAGTGATTAATCAAGCTAGATAAAATGATAAATTAAGTTAAGTTAATCAACCAGTTTGATATGAACTGATGATTCTGTTTTATTGACTCTGGTATCTGTTTGATGATATCTTGTGATATGTTGTGATATATTCTGGATATATCTGTGATAACTGAGTATGATTTATCTGAGATATCTGTTATGTAAATTCTAAGTATTGAATAAACCGTTAAGACTAAGTAGAAAACTTGGCCCTTAAAATGGCGTTTGGATTTCGATGAGACCGGGATCAGGTATCAATTCGATATTCCGAATACCACATCGATCCAAATTAACTGATAGGTCGTAACACCTCAAGTGATGATCGAAATGATGTTTCAGAATGTAAGGGTTATCGTCGTTAACTCTGAGGGTTATTCCAAAAGGAGTGTAATGAGATAATGCCTTCGGTTTCGTTTACTGTTGTTGTTGGAAACCCATTTTCCTTACGAGACCCTACGGTTTGGATTTGTATTACCCACTTTTGTGGCTAGTAGCGGGAATTTAATAGATGTAACAATTTCGGCTATTTTCTATTTACTTGAAAACCCTAGACACTATTATAATATCACTGGATTTCCTATAAAATGTTTTGGTTAGCGTAAGGTAAAAACTTACCCGTATTTATGTGTGGGGAGTCTTACGTGATACCTTTATTTTCAAATGGTTTTCAAAGTTAAACAAATTTAAACCGTTTACTCACACCAGACCCATGTCTGACCTGGAGTTTATATACTGTTTTTCATAAACTCTTGGGTACTCAAATTTTTATGAGTAGCCAAGTGATAGGTATTTGGCGTATTGATTTTCTGGAGGAGCTTTGGAGAAGAAGACCAGACGTATGTATCTATCTATAGTTCCGCTGTGTAGTTAGTGTTTGCTGTATTTTGGATGTATGTATTGACAGATATGTAGATGACTGGTCTGTTGTATGATATTGTATAACTCTGATGTATGTATAACTATGTAATAGCTATGTGATGTATTATATTTTGTTCCATTCCGCTGTGAGATTCTGATGTTATTATTTCTTTCTTTCTATTCTTTTCTATTTCTATCCCTTTCTTTCTTAATGATGATACATCTTTCTGGGGTTAGAAAGGCGGGTCGTCAAAGTTGGTATCAGAGCTCTAGGTTGAACGAGTACTTAGGCTCTTGAGTAAAATTTATCTTGAAAGTGCGTATTTTTATTTTCGTATAATTATATATATCTATCTAAATTTGTTGAGTTACCTGTCCAGGTGACCAACATGAGTTCTGGAAGAAGAGTTAGAGGTAGGGCCAGTACTTCGACAGATAATGGACAGAGTCAAAATGCTAGTGAGGCTTTAAATCTAGTCCCGCCTCAAGTTAGTTTTGCATGTTTATGCAAAGGCTTCAACAATCTTGGAGGCCAACCATTCAAAGGTTCAGAATCGATAATTGAAGTTCAAGCTTGGCTACGCTCTTGTGAGCGCATCTTTAAGAGCATGAAGTTGTCGGATGAACAGAAAAGGGAAATGGCATCGTGGCAATTGCAGGGTGGTGCAGCAGCCTGGTGGATGCAACAGTAGCAAACATTTCTGAGGATGACATTTCATGGGACAGATTTAAGGAACTATTTGAGGAGAAGTTTATGCCAACAGCGGGGAAGACCCAATTGTATCAGGATTTCCTGAATTTGAAGCAGGGTAACATGTCTATTTCGGAGTATGAGACCAAATTCAACGAACTTTCGTTCTATGGACCATGACTCATTGATACTCCCCTCAAAAAGAATGAAAAGTTTGTGCAAGGACTGAGGCTTGAATTTCATGAAAAGATGACGGTGCTTTTGAAAGGATCTTTTGTTGATTTGTTTGATATGGCTTTGAGATATGAGAATTTGATGAGTAAGAAATCTGTGGCATCAGTAGCAGCTTCAAGTGGGAATTTCACTAATCCGAATAAGCGGAAGTTCGATCCCAAATGGAGTAAGCCGAGCAAGAAGAAGCCTGTAGGTAACAATGGACCTTGCAAATGCTACATTCGTCAGCAAGAAGGACGTTTGGCGAATAAATCTCCCAAAAAAGGATTCCAGCAGCAGCAACCGCATCAGAGTGGCCCAGGATCAGCTATGGTTCAGAGATCGTTGTGTTTCGATTGTCACCAGCCTAGTCACATGATCAAGAATTGTCCACTTTTGCAGAGGGCGCCTCAGAATAAGGTCTTTGCTCTAGAAGCCAGTCCATCTTCTTCTTCGAAAGGCAAAGGAGTTTTGGAAGGTACTTTATTTTTAAATGACAAGTATATTAAAGTTCTGTTTGATTCGGGTGCTTCCTTGAGTTTTATTTCTCTGGAATCTGTAGAGAAGTTCTTTCTTACCCCTAGTTCTGTAGACTGTCCCATCTTGGTATCTAATCCTATAGGAGGGGTGTCCAAATTAGATACGATCTGTAAGGACTTGAAGATTACTTATCTATCCCATAGTTTTTCTTATGACCCTTATGTGTTAATTTTTAAGGGATTTGATCTTATTTTGGGAATGGATTGGCTGGATAAGTATAGGGCAGTTTTGAATTGTGATGAGAGAACAGTTTCGCTAGAAACTGATTTGGGTAGAATTGTCAAAGTGTCGTGTGATAATTCCGGAATTCACTTGAGTAGTCTTATTCATGGAATTGAGACTTCTGAAGAGAAGATTGAAGATATCGATGTGGTACAAGATTTTGCTGATGTATTTGAAGAATTTAAGTGTCTGCCACCACATCGAGAAATAGAGTTCCGTATTGATTTGATTCCAGGAGCAGTGCCGGTGATTCAGCCCAGTAGGAGAATAGCTCCTAGGGAGAGAGAAGAGTTAATTAAGCAGACTCAGGATCTTTTGGAGAAGGGGTTGATTAGGCCTAGTTTTTCTTGTTGGGGCTCTGCGACATTGTTTGTAACTAAATCGGATGGATCACT
The DNA here is from genome assembly GCA_030765085.1 of Allium cepa. Classification (NCBI taxonomy): domain Eukaryota; kingdom Viridiplantae; phylum Streptophyta; class Magnoliopsida; order Asparagales; family Amaryllidaceae; genus Allium; species Allium cepa. Next base: position 750,864,731 of record CM060938.1, on the reverse strand, counting down.
AAGGTTTTGTGTGGATTATAGAGAAATGAACAAGGTCACTATCCGTAATAAATATCCTCTTCGTCGCATCGACGATCTTTTTGACCATTTGCATGGTGCTTTCAATCTTTTCTCAACTGGATCTAGCTTCAGGTTTCCATCAGTTAAGGGTGGCTGAAGACAGTATTCCCTTGACTGCATTTAGGGGACCGAATTGTTTCTATGAGTGGTTGGTTATGCCTTTCGGGTTAACCAATGCTCCTGCCTACTTCGTTGACCTGATGAACCGAGTCTTTAGAGATGTATTGAATAAGTTCGTGCTGGTATTTATTGATGAAATCTCGGTCTACTCCAAATCTGAAGAAGAGCACAGGGAGCATTTGAGAATTGTATTGGAGACTCAGAGGAAGCATGTATTGAAGGCGAAGTTTTCGAAGTGCCATTTCTGGAAATCGGAAGTTAAATTTTTATGGCACATTGTTTCTGGTGAAGGTATTTCTGTAGACCCAGCAAAGATTGAAACTATTCTGGAATGGAAATAGCAGGAGACACAGACGGAAATTCGTAGTTTTCTAGGATTGGCTGGCTACTACAGGAAATTTATTAAGGATTATTCCAAGATTTCTTCGCATTTGACTAAGCTGACTAGGAAAGGAGCAAAATTCAAGTGGACACCTCAGTGTGAAGAGGCTTTCCAGGAATTGAAGACAAGGCTAACTAGTGCACCAGTGCTTGCTATTCCGGATGGGAAGAGCAATTTCGAGGTTTATACTGATGCTTGTATGGTTGGTCTGGGAGCAGTTCTGATGCAGAATGGAAGGGTAATTGCGTATGCGAGTCGGCAGTCGAAGCCACATGAGAAGAATTACGCTACGCACGATCTAGAACTGTTAGACATTGTTTTTGCTTTGAAGATCTGGAGGCATTTTCTTTTGGGAGAGAAATTCGAATTGTTCACGGATCACAAACCGTTGAAATATCTTTTCTCTCAAAAAGATCTTAATCTGGGACAGTAGCGGTGGGTCGAATTTTTGGCATCCTATGATTTGGATATTCTGTATACCCCGGGAAAGGGAAATGTTGTAGCTGATGCTTTTAGCAGGAACGCAGTCCTATCTCTTTTAGAAGTTGTTCCATCTCTTATTGAAAGGATATCAAGCGAGCAAGCATCCGATAAGATGTTTAAAAGGATCATCAAAAGAGTTAGAAAGGGTCAGTGTCCCAGTTTTGAAATTGATGGCCAAGGAACATTAAAGATTAACGGGAGAATTTGTGTTCCGAATGATAGGGATCTAAAGCGGGAAGTGTTGTTTGAGGGTCATCGCTCCAAATTGAATATTCATCCGAGAATCTCGAAGATGTATAAGGATATGAGGAGAGTTTTTTGGTGGCCGAATATGAAGAAGGATGTAGCTAGATTCGTGAATAGTTGTGCCATCTGCCAACAAGTTAAAGGAGATCAACAGAAGTCAGCCGGATTATTGCTGCCTTTGGAAATTCCGGATTGGAAGTGGGAGATGATTTCGATGGATTTTATCGACGGATTACCTAGAACCAGAAAAGAAAATGAAGGAATATGGGTTATTGTGGATCGCTTAACTAAGAGTGCCCATTTTATACCGGTTAAGGCAACTCGTACAGCACCTTCTCTGGCAGAAATTTTCTTGAAGGAGATAATCAGATTGCATGGTGTTCCAGTCAGTATAGTAAGTGAACGTGATCCTATTTTCACTAGCAAATTCTGGGAGGCTCTACAATCAGCAATGGGAACGAGTTTGAGATTGATTACAGCCTATCATCCTCAGACCGACGGACAGAAGGAGATGCTGAATCGAATTCTCGAGGATATGCTACGAGCTTGTGTTTTGGTTTTTGGAGGATCGTGGGAAGACCATCTTCATCTAGTGGAATTTTCTTATAATAACAGTTACCAGGAAAGCATTAAGATGGCTCCTTATGAAGCTTTATATGGAAGACCGTGTAGATCCCCATCTTGTTGGACAGAATCGAAAGATCGTCTTGTGATCGGGCCCGATCTAATTCGTGAAGCTTCTGCGAAGGTTGAGCTTATCAAGAAAAGGATGAAAGCTGCTCAAGATCGTCAGAAGAAACATGCAGATAGAAGACGAAGACCATTGAATTTGAGATCGGAGATCTAGTTTTTGTCAAAGTTTCCCCAATCAAAGGTGATATAAGATTCGGAAAGACGGGAAAACTTACTCCAAGATTTATTATACCATTCCGAGTGTTGGGAAGAATTGGAGCTGTAGCATACAAAATTGAATTGCCGGAACGGATGTCTGGGACTCATAATGTATTTCATGTCTCGCATTTGAGGAAATTTGTTCATGTCCCATCATTGGTTGTAGAACCAGTAATCCAGGAAGATTTGGAAGTAGAACCCAATTTGACTGTAGTCAGAAATCCAGTTTGGATTGTGGATCAAGACGAGAAGCAGCTCAGGAGCAAAGAAGTTGAACTCGTCAAAGTGCAGTGGAGTGAGGATCCCAGAGATTGTACCTAGGAAAGATTATCTAGATTTATGTCCGGATAACTAGTAATGTTTGTTAGGGTAGACTGTTTGATTGTTTGCTATTGTATGGATGATATATATGTTTGGATTGTTAATATAAAAGCTTTTAAATTAACTATTGTTTTAAATTTCGGGGACGAAATTCTTTTAAGGGGTGAGGAATGTAACGACCCGTGATTTTGACAGTATATTTTAATAATATTTAATCTAATTCAAATGAAATACAAGCCTTTCAATTTATAAAAAGATTTTTGAATATTTAACAGTTATAAACACATATATATGTTTTGTAACGGGAAATTTGATTTAAAAATTTAAAATAGAATGTTTCAAAACCATTTAAAAACAAATTCTGTCTTATTCACTAAAATCAAAGATTCTATATTTTTAATATTTGATAATATGCATATGCATATGAATATATAATTGAAGTCTTTAAATAATAATGTTTAAAAATAGGCAATCATATCAATATTAAACATGAATATTAAAACGCAAGTATAAAACATAATTATAAAATATAAGATATAAATATAAAATATAAGATGTAAATATAAATATAAAATATACAAATACAAATATAAGTCATAAATCAATGATTGAAAATTTAATTACAAATAAAAATAAAACTAGGAAAATTTTGTTAACAGAAACTTATATAAGTGCAAGGTCAAAAACAAAATCAATGCATAAGTTAAAAAGAATAACCTGTAACATATATTTATACAACACAAAGCTTCAACAAAGATTATAACAAAGTTGCTGTGAAATCATGTATGCATAAGAGACAAATTATTCACTTAATATTCATAAATATCTTTGTACAAACATAACAAATATCAGTAAATATTAATTAAATACAATTGAAGACATGCATTTAAGAGTAGCACAACATATTGTCATTTCAGTTTTACAAATAAAATCTTTCAGCCAAAATTATAAAATCATTTCACATTGCAGTAATTTAATACACCTAACCAAAACAAGTAAGGTTGTACCAGATGTAACCTACTGTCCAAGCCCTTTCTATTTATAAACATCATATTATTGTGTTCGTTTACAAAACTTAACAAAACTTAAAAAGCAAACCTGAGAAAAGAAGAAAAATAAACAATATCTTTACTTTGCAAACTCAAATATATTCAAACAGCAAAAACAAGGAAAGTTTTCAGGGATTCACCTGCAGCCTTTCTTCACAAACCCTTGCTTTCTGTTTCAAATATCAGGTGCGTAAACACACTAATTTTAAATTTTAAAAACTAGGTAATTGATTTATGAAATTCTGAGCTTGTTGTATAGTTTAAATAAGAATTTGTATGTTTTCAGTGCACTACAAAAATTTTAGGAACTGTTTTTCTATATCTGTTGATTACTGAGCAATAACAGTAGGGAATTTGTAATGTTTCTTTTTGCAAATACTTTATACTTAGGAATTTAAGTTAAATACACCTGTTTAAAACTGAAATCATGACTTGGAGGTAAGTTTGAAAGTGACAGTGTAATTTAAACACTGTATATTCAAGTTTACAGTGGACACAATTAATATGTGTAAACCTCAAAGATTTTAATTTGTTAGTTCGAATTCATATATTACGTAAACATGCAAAGTTAGGATTTTTAAAATGAAAACGGTGATTTTTAGATCAATAATTGAGGTGTAGTTCAAAGAGGAACCGAAACTGATTTTTTTTATCAATATCGGATGATTCAACAAATTTTAATTGTTTAAACTTATTGTGAAGCAAGCTTGCAGATGTATTAACACAGGAAAAATGCTTAAAGATTTTTCGAATGCAAGGATTTTGAGGTTGAAATAAAAGTAGGGTTTGAGTTCATAATTCACTGTGTTCTGTAAAAAAATTGATTTCGTCGCCGTGTTTGAATCGAGTGGCACGTGGATTTGGGTGAAGGCCGAGGAAGGTCTGGACATGGCGTTGGCGAAGGGGCTTTGCCTCTGGTGATGGGTGGTAGTAGAACGTGGTGGTTATCGGTGAGATGTTCGAGCCTTTGGTTTGAGCTACAGGCGAAATTTCGTTTTCGATCAATACGCGACAATTTGGGTTTTGTTTTCGAATGAGAGGGTGAATCGTGGTTTGCCGGAGGTATCGTGAGCCATCGGAGGTGCGGCGAACCACCGTGCACGTGCACGGTGGCGTTTGGGTCTGATTTTGGTGTCGAGGGTCGACACGAGTCGATGTACGAGGCTTTTGGAGTTTCTTCGAGCTCGACTCTGGTTCGTGTGCATGAGTGTTTAATACTGCAGTTATATTTTAATTTAACTTAAGCTTGTATAAAAAGAAAAGAAGAAGTAGAAAAGGATCAGGTAAGAAGAAGGAGAAGATGGGAAGGAAGAGTGACGCGGGGAAGAATAAGGAGGAACTCGAGATTTTTTCGGGTAAACATGGTGCCTGCCTCGGGTCTGATGATTTTTGCGTAAACATTTTAAGTATTTTGATTAACAAAGTTTAACATTAAATAAAGTAAATAATGTTAGTTAGTTTTAAGTTAGTATTTGATTTAGATTTTATTAAAAGAAGTTTTGTAAAGGTAAGATAATTAATTTATATAAGGTAATTAAAAAAATGTAAATTAATTTATGCTTGTAATTAAATTAATAACTTTAATTTAATTTGTAATTAGGAATTGATCTTGTGTTTAAATCAATTTTAAACTTAAATATCTTAATTAATTACTTTAAGTTAATTAATAAATGGTTGTTCAATTAAGTAATTAATTAAGGATTAAATGATAAATTAATTGATAATAAATGATTAATTATGTAATTAGTGATAATTAAATAAGTAATTAACTTTTATAAAATTAATAAATTGAGGTTAGTAATAAATAATTAAGAATTAATAAATTAAGTAAGTAATTAAGAAATAATTAATAAGTTGATTAATTAGTGATTAATCAAGCTAGATAAAATGATAAATTAAGTTAAGTTAATCAACCAGTTTGATATGAACTGATGATTCTGTTTGATTAACTCCGGTATCTGTTTGATGATATCCTGTGATATGTTGTGATATATTCTGGATATATCTGTGATAACTGAGTATGATTTATCTGAGATATCTGTTATGTAAATTCTAAGTATTGAATTAAACCGTTAAGACTAAGTAGACAACTTGGCCCTTAAAATGGCGTTTGGATTTCGATGAGACTGGGATCGGGTATCAATTCGATATTCTGAAAACCACATCGATCCAAATTAAACGATAGGTCGTAACACCTCAAGTGATGATCGAAATGGTTTTTCAGAATGAAAGAGTTATCGTCTTGAACTCTAAGGGTGATTCCAAAATGAGCGTAACGAGATAATGCCTTCAGTTTCGTTCGAACCCGGAACGAACTTGTATGGATTGAATGCTTTCATAACATCGTCAGGCGGACGATGAGCATTCTAAGAATAATGTTCAATAAAGGTAATCGCAGCCTCAAGCCTCATCAACCGGGAATGACTAAAACAGAGGAGATGCAGCAAGATTAGGTAGGTCATGCCCAAGCAGGACGAGTTATACCCCTGTTTAGATGTCCCTTTATTTCGGCTGTGTGGACAGTTGTTGGCCACAACTACAGGGTTATCTTGTTCGGGACTGTTCAGTAAGGAATGGTTTCGGCCTTGTTTTATAGGGGGTCAGGAGTGATCCTCGGTACGGTGATCTAGGCCCCGTACTGTGACGGGTGGTACCCCAGTAGCACTGCCGTTGTTGCAAACCCATTTTCCCTACGAGACCCTACGGTTTTGATTTGTATTACCCACTTTTGTGGCTAGTAGATGCAATTTAATAGATCTAACAATTTCGGCTATTTTCTATTTACTTGAAAACCCTAGACACTATTATGATATCACTGGATTTCCTATAAAATGTTTTGGTTAGCGTAAGGTAAAAACTTACCCGTATTTATGTGGGGGGAGTCTTACGTAATACCTTTATTTTCAAATGGGTTTTAAAGTTAAACAATTTTAAACTGTTTACTCACACCGGACCCATGTCTGACCCGGAGTTTATATTTTGTTTTTCATAAACTCTTGGGTACTCAAATTTTTATGAGTAGCCAAGTGATAGGTATTTAGAGTAATAATTTTCTGGAGGAGCTTTGGAGAAGAAGACCAGACGTATGTATCTATCTATAGTTCCGCTGTGTAGTTAGTGTATGTTGTATTTTGGATGTATGTATTGACAGATATGTAGATGACCGGTCTGTTGTATGATATTGTATAACTCTGATATATGTATAACTATGTAATAGCTATGTGATGTAATATATTTTGTTCCATTCCGCTGTGAGATTATGATGTTATTATTTCTTTCTTTCTATTCTTTTCTATTTCTATCCCTTTCTTTCTTAATGATGATACGTCTTTCTGGGGTTAGAAAGGCTGGTCGTCACACTTGCACTTCTTAATGAACAAGGGAAATTGATCTGTATTATTGAGAATTGAAAAGGAAGCCATTAAATTTTATTATGTTCTTCTTAACGGAAAAAAAGCAAAATAGCCGTCTTCCAAGAATATAGTGTAGATAAAAAATAAATGAAAAAGGTAGGAAAATTCTTTTTTTAAGTTGCATCTATGGATGAAATAAACGAAGATTTTTTTCCATATCCAATGATATAAGACTAGGTCCTGATGGATTTATAGCTAAATTCTTTACCAGTGGTTTGAAATCAAAGAAATTTTATATAAGCTTATTAAAGAAGTGTTTGAAACATGCAAATTAACTAAGGGAGTTAACCATACTTTCATAACCTATACCAGCCTGATATTTTCAACTATTTGCATCCACACATACCGGATTTGAATTTCTCAGAATACCAGATTGTAAATTTATATTTGGAAAAACTCAACATATACAGTAAATAAATAGATCACGGAATCACAGACACAGGGTAATATACAATATGCAGTGGAAACAAAAGAATAGTAGTTTATGAAGCTACTATATATATAACAGAGTTAAATATGATACAATAGAAGTTTCAAATACAAATAGTCAAATACAAGATCAGAATACATCACTGGAATCAACTGAATATCTGAAAGCTGGATCTCCAAGCGAAGCTCCAACTCCGAAGGTGAGTCTTGAACATTGAGCCACTCAGTCTGACCCGAGCGTAACACAAAACACAAAACACTCGAGTCAGGATTAACATTCTTATATCAATAAATCCAACTCAAGTGAAATAACAACTGAAATACAAGTAACTCAAAGGATGTTTGGGATAACCATCCTCTATGGATCCGTTAAACTATCTACTATATAGTAATATATGCTATTACAATAATGTCTAAAGTAAAATAAACTTACTTAAAAATAGCGTTAAGGCTTTACATTTTCCACCTTAACACATATATAGTGCCAATAGTCTATACAGTACCATCGTACCTCTAGATTGGGAGGCTACCATAAATACTCTATAGGTACGACACAAATCAAAACTCATACAAGGCGTGCTAGGGTAGGTGACACGGCACAACAAGGCAATGCCAGGGTAGATATACCAATTGCACTTTCGGACCGGTGGTAACACATAACCGCATTTACCGCCCACCTCGAGCCACACTCCAAAAAAATCAAAGGTGCACCCAATCAATCACAAAGTAATAGAATGGTATCGAAGGAGTGTGTCCGATCAGAGGAGCTACCTCATTAGCCCGTCGATTGCTCTGGTTTTAGCCACCTTATGCCAACTCATGGGAGTCAGGTCCACGTACATACCTCAAATAGGATGGTCGCCACCATCTTACTTTATTCTGGAATCTCCACCATGTATACAGTTGTTAAAGTGGTTTTCGAAGTTGGCAGAGAGTATGACAACTTGCGATATCAGTTTCTTTAACAACCAACCATTATTATAACACCGCGGTCATTTCAAAATAGTTTATATTTCAAAACCAAAATATCATTTCCATTTCAAAACCATATCAATACGATATCATTTCCATTTCAAAACCAAATAAGCTAATAATTTCCATTTCAAATATATCCATTTCCAAAAATCATAGCATTTTCAAAGTTATAACACTTCCGAAACTAATCACTTGAAATTATATCATTTTCAAAACATAATTCTTTGAAATTCATAACTTTGAAACATAACTTTCACCACTTAAACGGTTTAGATATTAAAATAGTCTATATAATAAAATTGTTTATAAAGTAAAATAGTTTATATTAAACAGTTATAAGTTATAATAGTTTATATTAAAGTGATTTATATTAAAATGATTTAGATTAAAATAATTTATAAAGTAAAATACATGAATAGTTTCAAATTTAATTTAAAAATACTCATATAATAAAATAGCTTCCTTAAATTTCGCAAGTCGATTCCAAATCAATTCGCATACCAAAATTCAAATTTAAATCAAATCTTAAATCATCAATTTCAATTTCAATTCAATTAACCCGTTTCAAATTATATAGATTTCAAATACTGATTTGAACCACAAATAAACCATTTCAACTTCAATATATTTCAAAGCTTTAAATATTTCACATTTTTAAAACTAAATTTGATAACTTCATATATACTTCAAATTCACTTTAATTTATTTAGCTTCGAAAATATTTACTTAATAAATCCAATATCCTTTAAATAAAACTCAAACTTAAAATATTCATTAATCACTTTAAACCAACCTCAATTTATAAAATCATATCCTTAAAATTCCTAAATTCAATAAGTTCTAAATTGATTTTTAATTATATATGATTATTAATTAAACACAATTTCAAATCAACATAAAAATCCATCTTCTCAACCTTAATTTATTAAAAATCATTTTAAAACTCTATATAAAAATATAATTTAAATAAATACTTAACTATATTATATTTTAATAAAAAATCAAACTTTTATTTTTAAACTTATTTTATATTAAAAAAATTTATACATATCTTAAAATCAAGAATTCAACTATATATAAAATAAAATTTATATAATTTATGAAATCAATATTTATATAAAACTATACATTTCTTTCCAAAACCATAGAAATCATTTCAAAATATTTTTATATATAGACCATGATGTCTGCATATAATTTTCTATCCTATGGTCAAATGATACGGATATTTATCATTTCAATCCATAATTTAAATATATACGGGTATATATCATTTCAACCCGCAATCCCAAATTCAATTCAATGAAAATCGCTTGGGTTTATCATTTCAACCCATAACGATTTTCTCCTATTCTATAGATCATTCGAGTATTGTATCATTTCAACCCATAGTGAATTCTATACTAACAGGGAACTTGCAGAGTGATAACAGATATGCTAATAATATAACAATAGGTATATATCATAAATGTAAATAACAGATAATGGTTTCAGATATCACAGGTGAACATATGCAGATAATAGCATATACACAGCAAAGTAAATAACTAACAACAACATATTTCAATTATCATTTCCATTGAAATCAATTTAATAGATAAAATAACATTAATCGTGAGTGATTGCTCACCTTTCAAGGCTAGATAGATTTGACAAAGAAATGAGCGACGAATTCCAAAGCATCGCTAGATGGACAAGATTCGACGAACAAATCTGGCAAATAGGAATAGACGAATTCAAATCAGAAAAGGATCGATGAAGATAATTGATATAAGTGAACTCATATGTGTGTGTCTATATATATAACTATATATAACTATATATACAAACATATTTAAATTCAAACACTTTTTAAATTAAATATATTCATTAAAAATAATAACAACTATTATATACATACTTAAAATATATGCCAACATATTTTGGTATACAACATATATGCAACTTATACATGAGTTGGCTAGTAAATACTAAACATAACTGTATACATGTACAACAGTGAAATAAGAGAAAAAAAAATGAAGCTATAGAACCCATAACATATTTTCTAACTTAAGTATATATATACTAACACACTAATATATATAACTGATGTACTAATTGTATTTTAAAGTCAGTTTTAAACATATCGATGAGAACAGACATAAACACAAAACATAAACAAACAAATATATACTTTATAAACTACAGTTATTAAAAAACATCTAGCATATATATTCGTATGGCTAATATATACTTATGTAACCAATATGTTTACAAACATTATCAACTGCAAACTATTGAAAACAAAAAGTATATAGATATACAATCATATAATACGATACTGTTATGGAATAATATATACACACACACACAGAGTACTATATATATATACATCCAACAAGTAAATCAAAATACACATACACACACACACCGATACTCTGAAATCAACATTGTATATGTATAACAAATATAAGCTGATATATATATATACTTACTTATATATACACTAAATATATTTATCTACAACACTAGGAATAAATGTATATACTTGCAGATTAATTTGTTAAAACAACAACCATATTTTTAAATCGAGCCATCATAAACTTACCTTACAATACATAAATATAAGTTAACCAAATAAATATATAACTATCGTATTATATAACAGATTTTAAAACCTGTATATACTAACATATTATATGCTTATATAACTAACAGATTTAATATATGTGCTTATATAGGCTAATACATATACAACTTTATATGAAATCACATATATAATACTCTGTACACATATAATATTCTGTAAATAAACAACCATTGTAAATACATATATTGTTGTAAACAAAACTTTGTAATATTAAAATTATAACAACAAACTGTAAAACTATATATATATATATATATATATATATATATATATATAAGAACCGACATTATAAATATATATACCTCACGAAAAAATGCTCGGCCAAAGCATAGGGAAGAGGAGACTCAGTCTGGCAAAGCTCAAAGCTCGAAAACACGAAACTGGGTAGTGACGAGGCCTGGGTGTGGCACGGATGTCTCAGTGCTCGGTCGAGCGGAGGTAGGAGGAAGTGGGGCGAAGCATGCATGCAGAAAGGAAGAGGGAAGGCACTTGCTGGTCGAGGTGAAGTGAGAAGGTGGAGGTAGGAAGGCGGACGTTGATGGGTGGGTTGTTGCTTTCTCGGCTGCACAGGTGGGTGAGAAAAATTTAATGGTGGAAGCGTGGTCAAGCACGCAAGTGGGTGATGGGAGAAAAACAAGAGAAAGGAAATTAGGCTGAAGGAAGAAGGGTAACAGGCTCACATCTTTTCGTTTTTTATAAAGTTAATAACAGAAGAAAGAGGAGGAATAGGTAAGAAAAAGAAGGATATGCACGCAGATCATATACTAAATGAAAAACAAGGATAGTAAAAGTCACAGGTCAATTCATAAATTATTAGTTGCTAGCGGCTATACGAATTATTCACGTGAAAATCTGAATGGACACAAGAAACCCGAGAGGTTCGAAATAAATATCAGTACGGAAATTATTCCATAAATTTTGCCGTCTCCTGTATGTCGAAACAGACAAACGGATATACCGTGAAGATCAACACGACGAGACGATCAAAACGGTATATATAGATATCAGTTGTATGATCATCCTATCAAAAGTCCATAATCGGTATCGAAAATGCTGCTAATTTGTCGAGAATAAGATAAATGGAGAAATAACGGTCAAAATTTAAAGAAACAAAATATGAAATCTCACTTAAAAGATGATTTACAAATTTATTGTATAAAAATATTCAAGTTTGGAAAACATTTTATTATCATCTAATATTAACTGATTTGAATTGAGATAAAATTACATTAGAAAATAAACTTCCACATTATCTGATGAAAATTTACCAGTTGCTATGTTTAATTAGATGTATTCCAAATACAAAATTTTCATTTCAAAATTTTATTATTTAAAATTTCACAAAAATTCAATTAATTACATTATCAAAACAGTTAAAATTTACGGGTTGTTACACTTTCCCCCACTCAAAACTTTTCGTCCCCGAAAAGGAAGGAGATAGGAAAATAGAAACAACCAGAAAGGAAAATAGATTGGAAAACAAAATAAAACAATTAATTTAAAACCATATAAATATAAATTTACATTAATTAATACTCAATATTTGATTTTAAGTTCAAGGTAATCCATTTAGTTGATTTAATTTTAATTTATAAATTCCTTCAAACAAAATTTATTTTATCTATCTCATTTATTCATTATCTTATTATTATTCAATTTTATCTCAATTAAAATTTCTAAAATTATAAATAAAGTATAAAAAGTTTATTATAATCACTCAAATTTTATTTATAAAATGACTTTATATTGAATATTATCCAATTAAATATTCAACTTCTGAATGATTTAGGTATGTTATTTTGGGATGTAACTGAATATTATACAAGTAAAATTTCTAATCCAATTATTTCAAATTTAAATATTCATTCGAAATTTTGGCTTTATTTGGAAAGCATCCCTTAACAAAAATTTAAGAATTAAATTTCCTATTAACTTCAAACAATTTAGAGATAAATATATATATACGCACACTATGTATATCAAATCAAATCTATTATCATATACTAGTATATATATTATAAATCAAGTCATACTTTAGAATTTCAAATCAATTAAATTTCCAAAACAAAAGTGTAGAAAAGCTACATAATGGTCTCTCCACCTCGAAACTCGAAAATGAATGTCAATGATGCTGCCGTCATCACCGAAATTATTTTCCAGCGAAAAAAGAGGAGAGCACTAATTTAAACTTTGAACAATTTCTATTTGAAAATACTTTGAGTAATATACACTATAAAACTTTAAAAACCAAGGATTCAAATCACTGGAAATTAAATCCACAATTCTAAATTTAGATTCAATTAAATTGCAAATCAATTTATAAACAATGTTTATAAATTCATTTATTTATGTTAGTAAAATCAATGGTTTACAAAACAATAAACTAAAATCAAATATTATTATTTCTGACAACCAATTTAATTGACTTATTAAATTCCAAAAAATTTTACTTATATATTTATAATGTAATCATACAAATTTATTTCATTTACCAAATTTGAAAATAATACTGTGTCAGTTTGCTATGTTCAAGTGTTTTGGAAATCCTATTGATAACATTGATCAGGCAAATCGATCGAAGCCCCAAATCAACATCAACAACTCAAAAAACACACTGTAAAACATTTTAATATTAATTACTACACTCTCTCACTCGACAATTCCAAAATGGATTTCAAACAAGGATAGAGATCTAAATATAGAGGGATCCTAACCAAAAGAATTCAACTAGAAGATAGGCTCGATAAGGAGATAAATAAATTTCAAAGAGAGAAAAGAATGGATAGACTTATATAAATCACGGGCAACTAGAACCGGGTCAACCATGACTTCACGAATAAGATCGATGCAGAATTCTGAGCGAACCGGCATCAGATCATAAAAGATAGAATTAAGGCATAGCAGGAGATAAATAGCATCATAAACCGAGGATACAGAAATCTCCGATAAATCAATGCCCATTGTAAAGGAGTTTCGCTCATTACAAAATCATTCGAAAATTGGCGAGCTCGTCCAATTATTATAGAGATCATTCGAAATGGAGTTATGGGGCACTCCAGAATCAAAAGAATTTGGATTGGGGAAGACAAGAATGAATTTCAGAATGAATGAGAGGGGAAAGAATGCATTTTGGAACTGAGGGAACATTCCAAAGTTCAAAGGAAACCCAAGTCGAAGAGGAAGAGATTCAAGCTCAAGCGAAAGTGATTCTATAATTAAATCTTCCCTGTATGCTGAGTTTGCCTAAAACCAAAACCGTGATACCTACTGTGACAGCCTGATATTTTCAACTATTCGCATCCACACATGCAAGATTTGAATTTCTCAAAATACAAGATTGTTAATTTGTATTTGGCAAAACTCAACATATACAGTAAATAAATAGATCACAGAATCATAGACACAGAGTAATATACAATATGCAGCGGAAACAAAAGAATAGTAGTTCATGAAGCTACTATATATATAACAGAGTTAAATAAGATATAATGGAAATTCCAAACACAATAGTCAAATACAAGATCAGAATACATCACTGGAATCAATTGAATATCTGAAAGCTGGATAGATAGTTAGATCTCTAAGTGTGACGACTCGACTTTCTACTCCCAGAAAATCGCATCATCTTGAAGAAAGAAAGGGATAGAAGAAGAAAAGAAAGAGAAAGAAGAACACAAACAACATCAGAGAACTCACAGCGGAACGAATAAAATATAATATACCTTATAAAATATTAAATAGTATCTCACAATATCAGAGTACTCAACTTAAACAACAGATAATAGACAGTTATAAACTTCTGTCTAACTATACAACTAAAGTATACAAGATACAGACACAACATACACAGCGGAACCAATATATTTATCTACACGTCGAAGCCTCCTGCTCCATATCTCCTCCAGAATTCGTCAAGCTAACCTGATTCACTTGACTACTCATACATAATATGAGTACCCAAGAGTTTAATAAAATAGAAAATAAACACTCGGGTCAGACAGGGGTCTGGTGTGAGTAAACGGGTTAAAATTGCTTAACTTTAGAAAACCTTTGAAAAGAAAAGGTATCACGTAAGACTTCCCACACATAAACATGGAAAAGTTTTTACCTTACGCTAACCAAAATATTTGATAGGAAATCCAGTAATATTATAATAGTGTCTAGGGTTTTCAAAATAAAATATAGAAATAGCTGGAATGCTTACATCTCACGTTCCAGCATAGTTGGGCACAATCAAAACCGTACGGGCACTTATTGGATTTTGGATTCCATCAATGGCAGGGCTACTGAGGTACCGCCCATCACAGTACGTGGCCTAGATCAACGTACCGAGGAGTTCTCCCACTCCCCTGCAACACAAGGCCGGAACCATCCCTTACTGGACAGTTCCGAACAAGACAACCCCGCAGTTGGCCGTGACCCAACTGCCCACACAGCCGAATAAAAAGGAACTTCTAGACAGGGGGAAATCTTGCTCTCCAGTGGGAGCTACCCACGAAGCCTTGCTGCACCTCCCTTGTTTTAGCCATTCCCGGTTGATGAGGCTTGAGGTTACGATTACCTTGATAGGACACATTATCTTAGAATGCTCATCGTCCACCTGACGATGTGCTGAAAGCATTCAATCCATACAAGTTCGTTCCGGGTTCCAACGAAACCGAAGGCACTGTCTCGTTGCACTCATTACTGGGATCACCCTCAGAGTCAACGACCATAGCCCTTGCACTCTGATTCATCATCTCGAATCTATAAGCACTATTCCGTCAACTCATTACGGAATTACCCACAGAGTTATACTGACGTATAACCCTTACACCTCGAGTCTTCACTTGCTCCCCTTGGATTAACGACCTAACGTTTAATTGGAATCGATGTGGTTTTCGGATATCCAAATAAGAAAACCCGATCCCGGTCTCATCGAAACCAAACGCCATTTTAATGTCCAAGTTATACTTAAGGGTTTAAATAGTTTAACTTAATTCAAGATGATATATAAACAAATAGATGAATTATATTATCATAACAAATAATTCATACTAACATTCATCTTCACAAAGCAGCATATCACATAACAGAGATATCCAGTATCAACCAATATCAACATCCAATATCAACCAATCACCCAATATCATTCAACATCCAATATCAATCAATCATCCAATATTAATCATTCATCCATAACAGAATTGATTAACTCTAATCAATTGGATTACTTAAGTCATTCTTCATTTATTTATCCCAAATAAATAAATAAATCATCTCTAATGATCTTCACTAATTAATCTTTCTTTGATTAATTATTCTTTAATTACATTCAAGTAATTATCCTATCCATATTCAGTAATTAACCATAATTACTATCATTAATTACAATAATTAATGATCATTCATTAATTAATTAACTATAATTAATCACATTAATTCTTAATTAATTACAATTAATTAATCACACTTAAATTAATTACTTATATTAATCAACCTTGATTGATATCCTAAATCACACTAATTAGTGATCCTTATTAATTAATAATTACTTTAATTAATTAAATAATTAACTTATAATTAATCAACTCATTAATCATAATTAGTAATTTGTAATTACTCAATTAAATTAATTAACTTCTAATTTAATTATTTTAATCCTTGATTAATTAATTCAATTAATTAATCCTCAGTTACATCATTAAGTAATTATTAAATAATTAAATTAATAAATAAATCCTTAATTAATTACTTTATTAATTAATTACAATTTAATCAATTACTCTTGGTAATTAATATCAAATTAATCTCATTTATTTATTAATTAATCACATTGATTAATTAACTAAATAATTAAGTAATTAATTCTTAATTATTTAAATAAGTAATTATCTCCAATTACTTTCATTAAATAAACCTTAATTAATTCCTTAATTAATCACTTAACAAACAATTAACTTCATCATTAAATAATTCTTAATTCTTTAATTAATTAATCACTTTATAATTAATTAACTTCAACAATTATATTAATCAATTCTTTAATTGATATCATTAAGTGATTAACCAATAATCACTTCAACTAATTACTCCATGAGTAATTACCATTAATTACTTCCATAAATAATTAACTTCCTTAATTACATTCAACAATTAATCATAAATTACTTTATTAAGTAATTACACTTAATTAATCCATAATTAAGTGATTATTTAAAATTTAATAAATAATTAACTAATTATAATTTCTAATCCTTAATTAATTAAGAGAACATTAATCTTAATTAAACTTTCCTTATTAACAATCAAATTTAATATTCAAATCAAGATAAATTAACCTTATTTATCTTGTAATGAATTAAATCAAATTTTAACATCTTAAACCACTTATCCTATTTGGTTTTCAAAATCATAGTGATAATCTTATTTAAAATTTAAAAACAAATTTCAAAATTTTCAATTCTTTAAAGCATTCAAATTAATCTTATTTATTTCAAATATAAATTTGAAATCTTAAGATTGAATCATTACTTAACCCTTGATTTAATATTTAAATTCAAAATACCCTTTTTAAATCCAAATGTAATTAAATTACTTCCAATATGAAATCCCTTTAAATAAATTTAAATCGAAATAAATTATATAATTTCAACTTATTCTTTATGAATTTGATTATCATTAAATTTTTGAACAACAAGTTTAGAGTTTCATTTATTTCCTTTATATAAAACTGTTGCATAGTTTAATCTGTTTATAAGCCCAGGTTAGCATACACTCAAACCCGAGTTCTATCAAGGAACCATACTAGCATGCCCGAGACTTCCTCCACACCTTCTCTACTTCGAGTCACCCACCTGAAAACGTGAGAACCATCTCGAGACAACCCAACACCCCCCTCTCTTCGAGTCGCACACGAGAAAAACGCGAGTTCGACCCGAGATTAAACTCGTCTTCCCCAACGCTCATCACTCACTGCACACGAACGTGCACTCGTGCACATGTCCACCCCGCTCCAACCATACTTGGTCGTCGCCATCATCGGCAACGGTCGCACTAACGCCCCCGATCCTCAAACCAAACTCAGAACCCACTGATTCGAGCTCATACGGAATTGAGCTGTTCGAACCCACAATTCAACTACAGTCGCCAGAAAAACAATCCCAACACCCACGGCGCCGACCACCTTACGCCTCCCCACTCCGGTTATGAACTCCCACCACCCAAACACGACTCCTCCACAAGCCAACCCCAGCTCGATCATCTCTACGCTCCACAAAATCGTATTTCCCAAACTCAAAATAAAACAGCACCCAAACCCTACAAATCCAGTTTCTAAAATCTGTGTTACATAATAAATTGGATCAGTATTTTTCTAGTGTTAAGTATCAATTAACACAGCTTCAATTCAAATTTCAAAGTCTATATATCACTCAGTCACATGAATTTGACAAAACCCCCAAATTTAGAAAAATCCAAAATTTATTTTCAACTGTAGGTTAGAAATTCTGATTTCTATTTTAGAATTCACATCATGCATTATAGGTTTAGGATATAAATTTTATTCATCAAAATTCGATCATGATTTACTTGATATAATTATTTGATTTTACTGCATATCCTACTTCCTGCAATTTTCTTAACTGTTTCATATGCAAATTTATCTTTAACACTTAACTCATATTGAATCTAACTTCCATATTTGAAGATATTATCTCAACATCACCTTACTGTATTTCAATTTAAAGTCTACTCATAAATTTTGCTTTGAAATACAGAGGTGTTAAAATTTTCTTTTTAACAGATTATTTACAGTAAACACACCTGCATGCAAACAACAAACTTTCACAACATACAGGTACTAATCTATATAAATTTAAGCTATAAAATTTTAATAAAGGTAAATAACAACACATGCAAGACATTAGAATATGATTCAACTGTTTTTAAAAAAACATTTACTCACCTTAATATATGCAGTGCACAGAACAGGTTAATTTCCAGGCCTGAATTCTTTAATTTTGAAAAAGCTTTTACTTTGCTGATGAAGTTGTTGAGTTGAACATCTTTTGGTTTGCAAGTTGATAATTCTTTTGCATGCATATTTAATTTGTTGCTTAAACTTGCAGGTTGAACTCATTTTGGTTGTAGATTGAATTTGCAGATGCTCTCAAAAGAAAGTGCAGGTTGTAGCTTTTCTTTGAAATGTAGATTTGAAGTTGCTGAAGAATTGGAGTTTTCCAGATTTGCTTTTGGATTATGATTTTGCAGTTTCATTTTGCTTGCAGATTTTAGTTTCGGATTTTGATTTAGTCAAGAAAAGAGAAGAATTTGAACTGAGGAAAATGAAAGTGTTTGAGAAAATAAAACTAGCTTTCTTCATATTTTAGGTTTATAAAAATTAAGGAATGAAAAATTCAAAAATGAAGACACTTGTCATTCAATTAGCTTAATTTATCAACACATGTTATTAAAAAGATTAACATGTTTACACATGTACTTAAGTATATTTAATAGATTTTCATTTAATTTAAAAGAAATATAAGCTTTCTTATTTAAGTTACTAAATAAATAAATTCTTATATATGTGAATATAAATTTACTTTATAAATAAATATAAGTTTGTCTTTTAAAAGAAAATATTCTAATACTAATAAAAATGAAAATAATTCCTATATATGTACTTAAAATCTAAAACTTATACATATACATTTCTAACCATTAAAATTTAAACACTTTAAAGAAAGCATAAATAAAATGTTGATAAATTTTTTTTTTTGGCATGCCGACGGTTTTATGGTGGACCGACCACTTTTATTACGAACGTAATAAGGTTGAAGTACAGGAGTAAGGTAGAGGCCCCTTAGCTACTATGAATGAGAATTAAAAAAAATACAACATAGGAGAATGACAGACTTGTCACTGCTACTAGATATATATAACAAAGCTAGTTCTTCTCCGCAGAGGAAGAATCTCCAACGTCCTCATGAACCCGGGTAGAATCCAGAGAACCACCCCCAAGTAGACCAAAAAAGGGTCGAAAATGAATAGCAAGAGAAGGATCATAACAGTCTATGACATAAGAGTAAATGAAAGATCGTTCCCATTTAGAATCAGCAAGAAGAACAGAATTAATCTCAGCATACGTACCATCCATGTCAAGAACCAAGGAATCACCAGTAATACTATAGTAAAGGCATCGAAGATCCAATAAGTCATCAGATACATATCTAAAATAGGTGTCATCCACAGGGTTAAATCTCATATCAGAAGCACGATCAACCCAACAATTTTCAGTCTCAGCCCATACAACGCGAGGCGTAGAGAGAACCGGAACAGCAAGGAGAACAGAAGGAACATCACCAGGATCAGGGGAAGCAGGACGCACTAAGGAATGGGAAGGACCAGAGTGAGAATCAACCAGAGAGGCTTTGGGTACCCATTTTCTTAGCGGAGGCCGAGGCAGAGGTAACTTAGGAGCAGAAGCTGTAACAGTAGATCGCGTGCAGGCAGAGGCAATATGACCAAAAGAATGACAGGAGGAAAAAATGTCAGGGACCCATCCATAACGAACACGAACATCCACCACGTGACCTACAGCTAGCTGGACAGGAATAGAGGTAGGTAAAGGCTTAAGTGGAGTAATCTCAATCAGGGCCTTGGCGTAAACAAGCTTATCACGCGCTACTGTATTAGAGTCAAAACATTTCAATTTACCTATATTGCATGCTAGCCAATTCAATCCAAGCAACGGTTGTAAAGCAGATGGAATTTGGGAGAAATAAACCCAAACAGGGATAGAAAAAACTTGGTCACGAACACTAGCTACCGTCGTAGACCATGGGGTAATAATAAAAGGCTGTCCATCAAAGAAGGTAGGCTCGGACTCAAGAACACGACTACGTTCCTCAGAGGAGGAGAACAATAGGTAGTACAAGGAATCAACCATCTTAACTTTAAGCCCACCTTGAAGTCTCCAGGCCCTACGACAAACAGCAGCCGCATCATGTAGACGATGTTTAGGATCCAAAAAGAAACCAACTACGTATCCTGACCAGAAGTCCAATCCGGCTTGCATAACACAGGGGGGAGGGATCATCACTCCATTTTCTTCAACGATGTCGAACTCAACAGGTTTGTAAACACCGGCATTACGGGGCATGGATGTAAAAAGTGATGACCAAGTTTTGGGTTCAGGCTTGCAAGGTTCAGCAGGGCGACTAACATTAACTGCAGTAGAGGCCACAGGAATGGGGCATTTAGCTATATTGATCTCTAATACAACTGTGGCAAAGGCAGTGCCACAAGCTGATCCAAGGTTGGTGCAGGCAGGGGGAGGCTCAGGACACACCAAACCAGTTGGCAAAACATCACACAAAGGGGGGGCCATACCATTAACACTGAAGTTAGTTCCAGTTCCCTCTGTAGCATAGTTACAAACACATGACGTGCATCATACATGCTCAACAGACATATCAATGCCATTGTCTTCACCTGCCAAACCTCCTACTACACTGACATTAACTAACGAACCCATGACATGTTCTCCCAAATCGCAACCTGACTTAACATCGAAACTCATATTGGATCCGTACATAGGTAGAATGAGCGACGTACCAGATCTAGACGTCGACGCTTTCACAGCAGGAAGTCCGATAACATCACCTGATGCATCATTCGAGACAAGGCGATCAATAGTTGCAATGGGAGACCGATTGCTTGCACAAAGGGGGGGGGAATTCTCGGGATGAGAGAATGTCGGGGAGAACGTCTCCATCAGCATCCAAGTTCCTGAAACATCGGCCTGAACGAGTAGAAGAGGGGGAGGGGATACAAGTGATTAAAGGTGGAGAAGACGACATGAAGAGGGCCGGGGACGGAGAGGAATTCACGGTGAAGAAGGAGAAGACGCGACCATTATAATTAATAAAGATTGATAACCTAAACTTATGAACTATCATATTTAAAATAAATAATTATCTTATATTTGGAAAACAAATTGAATAAATCTTTGAATTAACTTTTAAAATTAAAACAAAGCTCCAGTTATAATATTCATTCATATCTAAATTATCAATAGATTAAAATTAAATCTCAAAACAACTCAAACTATAACATATACGTACATATATATTATAATTTGAAAGTTTTATCTTTAATTAAAAACAAAAGCTCTTCTATTCACAATATATATCAATTGTATATATTATAAACAGAATAAAATCTGATTAGTCTTTGAAAACAATTCTTATCAAATTTAAATTGTCAGAAAGATATTGATTACTATTAACAGATTAAATATTTATTAACCTTTAAAAAAAAATAAACTTATCAGTTTAAATTAAAATTATAAAGAAAAATTATCAAACCAGTTAAATTATTAACACAGATTATTAAATTGTTATTGCCCAAAATTCCGGGTTGTTACAATCCTCCCCCCTTAAAAGAATTTCATCCCCGAAATTTTAAAAGCAAAGGTAATTTAATAATCCAGTACAGATTTTAATTTTAAACAGCAAAGCATACTTAACAATCAGTAACTAACATCCATAGCAATCAAATAAACAAATAAACTTAACTAATTATTCTGACACAAATCAGAATAAATCTCTAATACTATCTCGAGTTTCCCAAGTATAAATCACCGGGAGACTCGCTCTATAAAAGCCAACTAACTAACTACACCACCAAAATCCAGAGCTCCACTCATCTCTAGATCCACCAATCTGAACAGAACATCAGACTACTCTCAAATCCATCTCAACATCCAACTCCAACTGAACTACAGATTCAACAACCAATCAATGAATCATACACGTACTCCCTCAGAGATACGTGATACACAATGAATTACAGCTATCCAAACTGGCAATTCAATCTCATCCTATCAAAAACACAGAAGAAATCTTCAAATGCCTCAGCACTAACCAACCAATCTTATCCAATATCTGTTCTCTTAACCAGAGAATTCTAACAACACTGAAGTCTCCAACTTCAAATACCAAACTCCTTATCTCGTATCTGTATAACTCAACAGACAATCCAAGGCTGCCAAACTTCTTCCTGATCATCTCAACCAATGATGATACTTCCAGAGACAACTAAACCAAAACAAAGCAGTTCCTAGATCCTATTCAACAGAAAAGTCTCCCAAAATCCGTCGAAATCAAGAACTCAAGCTCTACTACTCAAGCAATAGCAAAGAGAACTTGCTTGTTTCCTTGCACAGCTGCTACCTCGCTTCCGCTGCACAACTCTGATTCTAAAATAGATAAGAATATTGTTGATGAGCACGAATACAAACTTATCCACTATCTTCGAGAAAACTTTGTTCATCAAATCCATAAAAATCTGAGTGACTTATCTGACTTGGTCACACATCCTCAAAAAGAATCTTATTCCAAAAGCTATATCAGTCCAATTCCAATTCCAATTCCAGAAATAATTCTGAGCTGCTAAACCAACTCTCCTTACCGAAAACCATCCTACTACCAGGTTAACTATCAACATCGCTTCTGGAACCAAAACAAATGGAACTCAATTCCAGATGCAAACAAACTCCTGATTGCATCAGCAGCTCCTACTTCTACAGGAGAATCCTCAGTCTCAAACAAAAGATAACCTAAGAAAAATTCTCAAATTAATCGCAAGTCACTTTTGCGATCCTACCTAGTTCGGATTCCAAAGAAACTGTCCTCTCTTTACCCATTTAGAACAGCTTAAAGCTTTTCCAAACAAGGTTAACCTTTCAAGAAAACATCACCACCTTCAGTCCGGACTGCTGAAAGAGAACCACAAAGAGTCCTGAACCATCGGAGAAACAACCAACACTGCTGCTTCCAAACTCTACCTCGATGATACTGCAAGCCAAAAGATCTCCTCGACAGCACACTGAACACTTCGAGTTGCACTGCTACCACAGCTAACCAAAAACTTCAACCCAAAGGTTTCTTCAAAACCAAAACCTTCAACAAACCACACAACTGACTTCCAAGATGGCAGACAACTTCTCAAGAAACTCGGGCTCCAAACCAAGCATCCATATCTCGCTTTCCTTAAGGAATAACAATGAGACCATGCCTGGAGAGAAACAACTCATTGACCTTAGTCTCATATTCCAAAACAGCCAAACTCCTTACTAAAGATCCAAACAACTTCTACACAGACGAGTCTTTTCTATAGCAGGTAAAACTGCTCCTCAACTACTTCAAAACTATTTTCAAAAGAAAACATCTTCAGAAAATGTCCAAGGATACTGCATCTCATCACGCAGTTATCAGGATATCATTACTTGCTCCTGCACTTCCAACAAATCCAAACTCAAGAATAATTCGCTCACCCGAGCAAAATCCAAACTTACACTTCAAAGATAAACTCCGAATCTTCAAAAAGATTTCCTTCGGATATCAGAGAAATCCTTACTCCAAACTACAAATCTTACTCGAGACGGTATTAGGTCTACAGTCTCGACAAATACTTCCAATCTCAAACATATGGACCTCATCCATTAGTGGTAGTCGTGTTACACACACACACACCACTACTCCATCTATCTAGCTCTAAAACTTATGTTGGAAAATCCGTACAGATAACCCAACAGATCAGGTAGATATATATATAAATATATAGATATATATAAAAATTACAAGTACGCTCTCTCAAGAAAGACACTACTACAGAGCCTAGGTATTCACTCAACCTAGGTATTTACTCAGCCTAATGCTCTCATACCAAATGTGACGACCCGATTTTCTACTCCCAGAAAATCGCGTCATCTTGAAGAAAGAAAGGGATAGAAGAAGAAAAGAAAGAGAAAGAAGAACACAAACAGCATCAGAGAACTCACAGCGGAACGAATAAAATATAATATATCTTATAAAATATTACATAGTGTCTCACTATCTCAGAGCACACAACTTAAACAACAGATAATAGACAGTTATAAACTTCTGTCTAACTATACAACTCAAGTATACAAGATACAGACACAACATACACAGCGGAACCAATATATTTATCTACACATCGAAGCCTCCTGCTCCATATCTCCTCCAGAATTCGTCAAGCTAACCTGATTCACTTGACTACTCATACATAATATGAGTACCCAAGGGTTTAATAAAACAGAAAATAAACACTCGGGTCAGACAGGGGTCTGGTGTGAGTAAACGGGTTAAAATTGCTTAACTTTAGAAAACCTTTGAAAAGAAAAGGTATCACGTAAGACTTTCCACACATAAACATGGAAAAGTTTTTACCATACGCTAACCAAAACATTTGATAGGAAATCTAGTTATATTATAATAGTGTCTAGGGTTTTCAAAATAAAATACAGAAATAGCTGGAATGTTTACATCTCACGTTCCAGCATAGTTGGGCACAATCAAAACCGTACGGGCACTTATTGGATTTTGGATTCCATCAATGGCAGGGCTACTGGGGTACCGCCCGTCACAGATACGTGGCCTAGATCAACGTACCGAGGAGTTCTCCCACTCCCCTGCAACACAAGGCCGGAACCATCCCTTACTGGACAGTTCTGAACAAGACAACCCCGCAGTTGGCCGCGACCCAACTACCCACACAGCCGAATAAAAAGGGACTTCTAGACAGGGGAAAATCTTGCTCTCCAGTTGGAGCTACCCACGAAGCCTTGCTGCACCTCCCCTGTTTTAGCCATTCCCGGTTGAGGAGGCTTGAGGTTACGATTACCTTTATAGGACACATTATCTTAGAATGCTCATCGTCCACCTGAAGATGTGCTGAAAGTATTCAATCCATACAAGTTCGTTCTGGGTTCGAACGAAACCGAAGGCACTATCTCGTTGCACTCATTATTGGAATCACCCTCAGAGTCAACGACCATAGCCCTTGCACTCTGATTCGTCATCTCGAATCTATAAGCACTATTCCGTCAACTCATTACGGAATCACCCACAGAGTTATACTGACGTATAGCCGTTACACCTCGAGTCTTCACTTGCTCCCCTTGGATTAACGACCTAACGTTTAATCAGAATCAATGTGGTTTCCGGATATCCAAATATGGAAACCCGATCCCGGTCTCATCGAAACCAAACGCCATGTTAATGTCCAAGTTATACTTAAGGGTTTAAACAGTTTAACTTAATTCAGGATGATATATAAACAGATAGATGAATTATATTATCATAACAGATAATTCATACTAACATTCATCTTCACAAAGCAACATATCACATAACAGAGATATCTAGTATCAACCAATATCAACATCCAATATCAACCAATCATCCAATATCATTCAACATCCAATATCAATCAATCATCCAATATTAATCATTCATCCGTAACAGAATTGATTAACTCTAATCAATTGGATTACTTAAATCATTCTTCATTTATTTATCCCAAATAAATAAATTAATCATCTCTAATGATCTTCACTAATTAATCTTTCTTTGATTAATTATTCTTTAATTACATTCAAGTAATTATCCTATCCATATTCAGTAATTAACCTTAATTACTATCATTAGTTACAATAATTAATGATCATTCATTAATTAATTAACTATAATTAATTACATTAATTCTTAATTAATTACATTAATTCTTAATTAATTACAATTAATTAATCACACTTAAATTAATTACTTAGATTAATCAACCTTGATTAATATCCTAAATCACACTAATTAGTGATCCTTATTAATTAATAATTACTTTAATTAATTAAATAATTAACTTACAATTAATCAACTCATTAATCGTAATTAGTAATTTTTAATTACTCAATTAAATTAATTAACTTCTAATTTAATTATTTTAATCCTTGATTAATTAATTCAATTAATTAATCCTCAATTATTTCATTAAGTAATTATTAAATAATTAAATTAATAAATAAATCCTTAATTAATTACTTTATTAATTAATTACAATTTAATCAATTACTCTTGGTAATTAATCTCAAATTAATCTCATTTATTAATTAATTAATCACATTGATTAATTAACTAAATAATTAAGTAATTAATTCTTAATTATTTACATAAGTAATTATCTCCAATTACTTTCATTAAATAAACCTTAATTAATTCCTTAATTAATCACTTAACAAACAATTAACTTCATTATTAAATAATTCTAAATTCTTTAATTAATTAATCACTTTATAATTAATTAACTTCAACAATTAAATTAATCAATTCTTTAATTGATATCATTAAGTGATTAACCAATAATCACTTCAACTAATTACTCCATGAGTAATTACCATTAATTACTTCCATAAGTAATTAACTTCCTTAATTACATTCAACAATTAATCATAAATTACTTTATTAAGTAATTACACTTAATTAATCCATAATTAAGTGATTATTTAAAATTTAATAAATAATTAACTAATTATAATTTCAAATCCTTAATTAATTAAGAGAACATTAATCTTAATTAAACTTTCCTTATTAACAATCAAATTTAATATTCAAATCAAGATAAATTAACCTTATTTATCTTGTAATGAATTAAATCAAATTTTAACATCTTAAACCACTTATCCTATTTGGTTTTCAAAATCATAATGATAATCTTATTTAAAATTTGAAAACAAATTTCAAAATTTTCAATACTTTAAAACATTCAAATTAATCTTATTTATTTCAAATATAAATTTGAAATCTTAAGATTGAATCATTACTTAACCTTTGATTTAATATTTAAATCCAAAATACCGTTTTTAAATCCAAATGTAATTAAATTACTTCCAATATGAAATCCCTTTAAATAAATTTAAATTAAAATAAATTATATAATTTCAACTTATTCTTTATGAATTTGATTATCATTAAATTTTTGAAAAACAAGTTTAGAGTTTCATTTATTTCCTTTATATCAAACTATTGCATAGTTTAATCTGTTTATAAGCCCAGGTTAGCATACACTCAAACCTGAGTTCTATCAAGGAACCATACTAGCATGCCCGACACTTCCTCCACACCTTCTCCACTTCGAGTCACCCACCTGAAAACGTGAGAACCATCTCGAGACAACCCAGTACCCCCCTCTCTTCGAGTCGCACACGAGAAAAACGCGAGTTCGACCCGAGATTAAACTCGTCTTCCCCAACGCTCATCACTCATTGCACACGAACGTGCACTCGTGCACATGTCCACCACCCTCCGACCATACTTGGTCGTCGCGATCATCGGCAACGGTCGCACTAACGCCCCCGATCCTCAAACAAAACCCAGAACCCACTGATTCGAGCTCATACGAAATTGAGCTGTTCGAACCCACAATTCAACTACAGTCGCCAGAAAAACAATCCCAACACCCACGGCGCCGACCACCTTACGCCTCCCCACTCCGGCTATGAACTCCCACCACCCAAACACGACTCCTCCCCAAGCCAACCCCAGCTCGATCATTTCTACGCTCCACAAAATCGTATTTCCCAAACTCAAAATAAAATAGTACCCAAACCCTACAAATCCGGTTTCTAAAATCTATGTTACATAATAAATTGGATTAGTATTTTTCTAGTGTTAAGTATCAATTAACACAGCTTCAATTCAAATTTCAAAGTCTATATATCACTCAGTCACATGAATTTGACAAAACCCCCAAATTTAGAAAAATCCAAAATTTATTTTCAACTGTAGGTTAGAAATTCTGATTTCTATTTTAGAATTCACATCATGCATTATAGGTTTAGGATATAAATTTTATTCATCAAAATTCGATCATGATTTACTTGATATAATTATTTGATTTTACTGCATATCCTACTTCCTGCAATTTTCTTAACTGTTTCATATGCAAATTTATCTTTAACACTTAACTCATATTGAATCTAACTTCCATATTTGAAGATATTATCTCAACATCACCTTACTGTATTTCAATTTAAAGTCTACTCATAAATTTTGCTTTGAAATACAGAGGTGTTAAAATTTTCTTTTTAACAGATTATTTACAGTAAACACACCTGCATGCAAACAACAAACTTTCACAACATACAGGTACTAATCTATATAAATTTAAGCTATAAAATTTTAATAAAGGTAAATAACAACACATGCAAGACATTAGAATATGATTCAACTGTTTTTAAAAAAACATTTACTCACCTTAATATATGCAGTGCACAGAACAGGTTAATTTCCAGGCCTGAATTCTTTAATTTTGAAAAAGCTTTTACTTTGCTGATGAAGTTGTTGAGTTGAACATCTTTTGGTTTGCAAGTTGATAATTCTTTTGCATGCATATTTAATTTGTTGCTTAAACTTGCAGGTTGAACTCATTTTGGTTGTAGATTGAATTTGCAGATGCTCTCAAAAGAAAGTGCAGGTTGTAGCTTTTCTTTGAAATGTAGATTTGAAGTTGCTGAAGAATTGGAGTTTTCCAGATTTGCTTTTGGATTATGATTTTGCAGTTTCATTTTGCTTGCAGATTTTAGTTTCGGATTTTGATTTAGTCAAGAAAAGAGAAGAATTTGAACTGAGGAAAATGAAAGTGTTTGAGAAAATAAAACTACATTTCTTCATATTTTAGGTTTATAAAAATTAAGGAAAGAAAAATTCAAAAATGAAGACACTTGTCATTCAATTAGCTTAATTTATCAACACATGTTATTAAAAAGATTAACATGTTTACACATGTATTTAAGTATATTTAATAGATTTTCATTTAATTTAAAAGAAATATAAGCTTTCTTATTTAAGTTACTAAATAAATAAATTCTTATATATGTGAATATAAATTTACTTTATAAATAAATATAAGTTTGCCTTTTAAAAGAAAATATTCTAATACTAATAAAAATGCAAATAATTCCTATATATGTATTTAAAATCTAAAACTTATACATATACATTTTTAACCATTAAAATTTAAACACTTTAAAGAAAGCATAAATAAAACATTGATAAATTTCTTTATAAACTATCATATTTAAAATAAATAATTATCTTATATTTGGAAAACAAATTGAATAAATCTTTGAATTAACTTTTAAAATTAAAACAAAGCTCCAATTAAATATCCATTCATATCTAAATTATCAATAGATTAAAACTAAATCTCAAAACAACTCAAACTATAACATATACATACATATATATTATAATTTGAAAGTTTTATATTTAATTAAAAACAAAAGCTCTTCTATTCACAATATATATCAATTGTATATATTATAAACAGAATAAAATCTGATTAGTCTTTGAAAACAATTCTTATCAAATTTAAATTGTCAGAAAGATGTTGATTACTATTAACAGATTAAATATTTATTAACCTTTTAAAAAAATAAACTTATCAGTTTAAATTAAAATCATAAAGAAAAATTATCAAACCAGTTAAATTATTAACACAGATTATTAAATTGTTATTGCCCAAAATTCCGGGTCGTTACACTAGGCCAAGCTCCAACTCCGAAGGTGAGTCTCGAACATTGAGCCACTCAGTTTGACACGAGAGTAAAGGAAAACAAAAAACACTCGAGTCAGGATTAACATTCTTATATCAATAAATCCAACTCAAGTTAAATAACAACTGAAATACAAGTAACTCAAAGGATGTTTGGGATAACCATCCTCTAAGGATCCGTTAAACTCTCTACTATATAGTAATATACGCTATTATAATAATGTCTAAAGTAAAATAAACTTATTTAAAATAGCGTTAGGACTTTACATTTTCCACCTTAACACATATATAGTGCCAATAGTCTATACAGTACCATCGTACCCCTAGATTAGGAGGCTTCTATAAATACTCCATAGGTACGACACAAATCAAAGCTCGCAAAAGGCGTGCTAGGGTAGGTGACACGGCACAACTAGGCAATGCCAGGATAGATATACCAATTGCACTTTGGGACAGGTGGTAACGCATAACCGCAGCTACCATCCACCTCAAGCCACACTTCCAAAAAAATCAAAGGTGCACCCAATCAATCATAAAGTAATAGAATGGTATCGAAGGAGTGTGTCCGATCAGAGGAGATACCTCATTAGCCCGTCGATTGCTTCTATTTTAGCCACCTTATGCCAACTCACGGGAGTCATGTCCACGTATATACCTCATATAGGATCGTCGCCACCATTGTACTTCATTTTGGAATCTCCACCATAGGTCTATATATAAAAATAGTTAATGAATATTTTAAAATCAGTTTTAAACATATCGATGAGAACTGACATAAATATAAAACATAAACAAACAAATATATACTTTTATAAACTATAGTTATAAAAAAAATCAAGCATATATATACGTACGGCTTATATATACTTATGTATTAAAACCCAACAGGTCTACATATAAAACAATATGTTTACAAACATTATCAACTGCAAACTATTGAAAAGAAAAACTATATAGATATACAATCATATAATACAATACTGTTATGGAATATAAAATATATACATACATACATACATATATACATACATACATATATATATATATATATAAATGTACACTGATACTCTGAAATCAACAATGTATATGTATAACAAATATAAGCTGATATATATATATATATATATATATATATATATACTTACTTATATATATACTAAATATATTTATCTAAAATATTAGAAATAAATGTACATACTTACAGATTAATTTGTTAAAACAGCAACCATATTTTTAAACTGACCCATCATAAACTTACCTTACAATACATAAATATAATTAACCAGACAAATGTATAGCTATCATATTATATAACAGATAATAAAACCTATATATACTAACATATTATATACTTATGTAACTAACAGATTTAATATATATGCTTTTATAGGCTAATACATATACAACTTTATATGAAATCACATATATAATATTCTGTATGCAATTAATATTTTGTAAATAAATAAATACCATTGTAAACGCATATAATGCTGTATGCAAAACTTGGTAATATTGAAATTATAACAAAAAACTATATATATATATATAAGAACCGACATATATAAATATATATACACCTCACGAGAAAATGCTCGGCCAAAGCATAGGGAAGAGGAGACTAGGCCTGGCAAAGCTCAAAGCTCAAAAAAATGAAACTGGGTAGTGACGAGGCCTGGGTACGGCACAGGGTGTCTCGGTGCTCAGTCGAGCGGAGGCAGGAGGAAGAGGGGTGAAGCCAGCGTGCGACAAGGAAGAGGGAAGGAGCTTGCTGGTCGAGTGAAGTGAGAAGGTGGAGGTAGGAAGGCGGACATTCATAGGTGGGTTGTTGCTTGCTCGGCGGCACAGGTGGGTGAGAAAAATTCAATGGTGGAAGGGTTGTCAAGCACACAAGTGGGTGATGGGAGAAAAACATGTGGAAGGAAATTAGGCCGAAGGGAAGAAGGGTTACATGCTCACATCTTTTTGTTTTTTATAAAGTTAATAACAGAAGAAAGAGAGAGGAATAGGTAAGCAAAAGAAGGATATGCACGCAGATCATATATTAAATGAAAAACAGGGGATAGTAAAAGTCGTAGGTCATTTCATAAATTATTAATTACTAGAGGCTATACGAATTATTCACGTGAAATCTGAATGGACACAAGAAAACCAAGAGGTTGGAAATAAATAGCGATACAGAAATTGTTCCGTAAATTTTGTCGTCTCCTGGGCGTCGAAACAAAGAAACGGATACACCGCGGAGATTAGCACAACGAGATGATCAGTATACAGATATCAATAGTACGATCATCCTTTCAGAAGTCAATAGTCGGTACCGAAAATATTGCTAATTTGTCAAGAATAAGATAAACGGAGCAATAACGGTCAAAATTGAAAGAAACGAAATATGACGTCTCACTCAAAAGATGATTTACATATTTATTGTATAAAAATATTCAAGTTTGGAAAACATTTTACTATCATCTAATATTAACTGATTTGAAATAAAATTACGTTTGAAAATAAACTTCCATATTATCTGATGAAAATTTACCAGTTGCTATGTTTAATTAGACGTATTCCAAATATTAAATTTTCATTTCAAAATTTTATTATTTAAAATTTCACAAAAGTCAATTAATTACGTTATTAAAACAGTTAAAATTTACGGGTCGTTACATAACCCTTGTCCTAAAGAAAGATAAGTCTATTTCTATTTCTGATTATCGTTCAATATCTTGTTGTAATATGTATTGTAAAATTATTTCTAGAATAATCAGTAATAGAGTTAAATGTCTTCTTCCTTTGACAACTTCAGAAAATTAAAATATGTATTCATCCAAGGAAGATATGTTGCAAAAACTATCGTGCTGGCATATGTGTTAGTACCTTAGGCATTGGTTTTGAAGAAAATAACTATAGGACATTATATAAACTACAGATACTAATGTTTTATTTAATATATATATATATATATATATATATATATATATAGTGCGGGATATTAGACAGGTATAGATTAACAAGATTGCAGAGTATCAAGATGCTGATATCAAGAGTAGATTTAAGATATTGATATAGAGTTTCAAGAGTTCAAGAGTGAAAATTCGTGAGTATTGAAGAGTTCAAGATTTCAACATATTCCAAATAAGTTATAAAGTCATAGAATTTATGTTAAAACCTTAATAGCACATCCCAGATCTCTCACGTCCTCTCTAATTTTGTTTTAAATTATTTTTCAAATATTCTGGTTTTAAATAATCTTTTCAAAATATTTCCAAAAATGATTTTCAATCTCTTATACTTATGAAGATATTATTTTAATATTTTTAAGTTTACATATATATTGAATTTTTGTTTATACTTTAATAATTTATAACTATATTGATTATATATATATATATATATTATTTGCATTCTATAGAATATTTTTATTAAATCTTTCGAAATTAGTTTATAAAGATTTATTAAGTTTTGATATGATTAAAATATGTATAAAACAGTTTAAATATTTGTACAAAGTTTCAAAATATTTTATAAAACTTAATATTTTCAAAACAATTTTTGTTAAGTATTTTTCAAAATACGAAGGGATATGTCGACATATCCTCTGCAAGTATATCGACACACTAGCCGTAAATTTCAAAATTCAAATTTGGAAAGGAAGGGTCTTTTCATCATATCTCTTCACGAATGGACATAATGGTTGTTTCCCTATATATGCTAGACTTCCAAATGAGTTTTCATTAACTACTTTCTTATTTTCTCTCCTCTTTCCACTCTCTTGTCTTCTAAAGCAATTTTTATCAAAACTCTATCAAAATTCAACCAGAATCAAATTTAGTCATCACTAGTTTGATTCTCTTTCATCTACTCTCTGATTTCTCTCATCTCTCTCAAGATCAAAGTGTTATTCAAAAATTTATAGGATCAATTATAATCAAGATCAAAGATTTGAGTCTATAAACTCTATCAAATAATACTCTTATACTCTGTGGTGTGCTGAGTATCCTTGAAATCTAAGTGGTGTGATTTTAGCCTGTTCAAATCAATTGTGTATGCTTAGTAGCCCGTAAATCTAGTGGGTGTGCATGTGATTCGGAAATCAAGTAGCTCTACCCAGAGGCCAGGATTCTAGAGGGTCTGTCTCAAAGCCTTGATATTGAGATTGTATTTGCATTTAATATTTGAACAGAAATCTGTATAAGGAATTATGCGGGATTGGATGTAGGGTAACCCCGTACCTATATAAAATCATGGTGTGTTCTTTCCTTTTTACTTTTGCTAAATTTACTTTTATTTTTAGTTTGATTCTATGATTGTTAATTCCATCATTCCAAGTAAAATCTTAAAGAATTTGAATAATATTTATATAATCGATTAAACACTATTCACCCCCCTCTAGATTCTTATTCCACCGACTCACAGTATGAACTTCTCAGAAGCTTTAAGGGAAAAGTTTCAGATATGCTTTGCAAGAAAATTGATTTACAAAAGGCCTATGACCGAGTTAACAAAATTTTCATTTGTCATATGCTTAAATGACCAGCAACTATGGACTTAGACAAGGAGATCCCTTCTCCCCTTACCATTTTTGCATAGCTATGTAGTACTTTTCTATTCTTATGGAAAAGTATGTTAATAATGGAAAAATACTTCCTATAAACAAAATCTCCCCTACTATTTCTCATTTTCTTTATATAGAAAATTTGATGAATTTTGTAAAGCAGATGAGAATTGTGCTGACAATTTATTAGATATTTTGGATCAACTTAAATCTAAAGTAGAGTTGAGTATTAATCATAATAAATCCAAACTAAATTTCAGTAATGGTTGCAGAAATAGAATTTTGGTCAAAAGTATGTTGAGTGTAGAAAGAATATTCCTTTCCCGTGAAATATCTAGGAGTTCCTCTATCTTCTAATTAGCTTCACTGCTCTGATTGTAGAAATCTCCTATACAGAATTAAAGAAAGTATAGATAACTGGAACAATAAATTATCGTCAATTATTGGGAGAGAGAAGCTTATTCATTCAGTCATTACCCCTATGATTCTATATTGGTTGATGTTATATCAAATCCTTATGCCTTCAATTAGAAAAATTAACAAAATGTGTGCAGACTTTTACTTGGGAGGGAAACAACATAAAATAGTGTAGGATGATATGTAGACCTAAGAAGGAGGGATGCATAGGTCTAAAAAATCTTATTGAGCTTAGAAAAGATACAGGTATGAAACTTTTGTGCCATTTCTTGACTATAAATAATATGCGATCTAAATGGCTTCATAACGTATACTGCTTGAATAAAAATATTTGCTATGAATATTAACAATAATAGCCCTTCCACGTGGAACATTATTCTCAAAGCTAGGGAGAAAGGTTATGCTTTACATTAGGAGAATTATTTCAAATGGAGAGACTACCTCTTTGTGGATTGACCCTTGGATTAATGATAAATTGATGGTTGATCTACTGGGGTGGGATGGGGTTGTAACTAGTGGATTAGCAGACAATAAAGTAAGAAGTTGTAACATCCCGTATTTTTAAGCCATTGAATTTGAACATTAAATTCATTTTAAATGTTTAATGTGGATTCTTAATTGATTTTGAAATGAATGGATTCGGGTTCAATCAATGAAATAAGCTATAATTTTTAATTATAGTAATTCCGGTTGAATTTGAATAATGGGAAAATAATAATTTCAATATTCGAAATTGAAATAAAAGTAAATCTGGATGTAAATAGTGATAAAAATGGTTTTAAAAATTTATTTTTGAGTTATTTGAGTATAAATAGCGTGGTGGGAATTTTAGAAGAATTTTAACATTGATAAATTAAAATTTGGAATTTTATATTAATTTAAAGATGAATTTAATATTATTAGAATGCAATTAATTAGATTTTGGGTCCGGAATGAGTCAAAATGATTTTTATGTGCTTATAAATTTCATATGATTTATTATTAAGTTAGCTAAATTTTAAAAGTGAAATTTTGAGTGATTTCGACAATTTCGAAAAATCGTCCGATTTAATCGACGAGTTAAAATAGCCTTCCGGGGCACAGTCTCGGAATTCGACGAAACTAGTTCCATTGGATTCATA
Organism: Allium cepa; assembly: GCA_030765085.1. NCBI lineage: Eukaryota > Viridiplantae > Streptophyta > Magnoliopsida > Asparagales > Amaryllidaceae > Allium > Allium cepa. The sequence goes on along the minus strand of CM060938.1, from coordinate 750,828,251 downwards.
ATAGTTAGTTATTATCGGATTTCAATTTTCATAGCAATTGGAGTTGTCGTTTGACCGTGGCAGCTCGAAACGCATCGAAATCGTTTTAATCAGTTTAATTTTAAATTGATCATTTAATTCTGTAACTCGCACGTATGACCGAATTAGCTTACGAAACCTGTTCCATTGTGTCCGGAAAGCGGAAAAACCTTAGGAACGCCTGTTGGTTCGTGAGAATTGGAGTTCGTTTGCAATACGATGTTAAATTGAGAATTATATTAATAAAATAATATTATATAACTTAAAACGTTTGCAAACCCTAATTTCATTCCACCGGCCGCCGCTTCCTTATGTTTTCATGGCCGAAAATTGATTTCATTTCCCTTCTAAAATATCTCAATCCATGCTTTCAATTGAGAAACTTTCTAAATGAAAGTTGTAGATCGTTGAGGGATCTATAGATCCAATTCGTTTGGAGCAGTTATGGAGTCGCGTTCGTATAGGGTTCGAGCACGTATCGTGCGTGATTGCTTTGACCGAGCTCGAAGCTGTTAAGGCCGTAGGTGGAGCAGGCCGTAAGCGTCGAGGTGGTGGCTTTGGATCGACTTATGGGTGAGCGACGAGGGCGCGGTTGTAAACCCTAGGCGAACGTGGTGGGTTTGAGCGATCTGGGTATTGCGTTCGAAGGTGGAAGAAGATGCGGCCTTGACTTTGACTTGGGTTTTGAACGGCCTGTTATGTTATGGTAAAAGTAAATTTAAAATTTAAAGAAAATTTGTTTTAAATTGTTACTCAAACTTTATAAATTAATATCGGATGCGTACGTTATCAGATTTCGACAATTTTGATGACGTCGGAATCGCAGTGACGGGGAGCACGCTGTGGCATAGATATGAATTCGATTCAAGCAAGTAGAAATTTGAGTTAAATCGAACATTGTTCGATTTGGTTTAAATTTCGAACGCTCTCCGAAACTCAATGTGAGTTATTCTCACTCACATCTGGAATGTTAGCTAATTCAAGTAGTTAATATTTAAATAATTATGTGATTGGTTGAAATGTTTATTTATATCAGCCTGAATTGATCTATATATATTGTTGTGCTAATATTTATGGATGTAGGGAAAAAAACAGGTTGGAGGGATCCAACTGGATTCCTGACACTATAGTAATTATCTTTATAATTGATGTTGTAACCTGTTATATATTGTGATTGATAACTCTGATTTAATTGTACTGTGATTTTGCTGGATAAGAATATAAAAAGAATTTTAGACATAAAATAAAATAAATTGGATTTTTAAAGAAATAAAGGAATTGATAAATAAAGAATTTAAAGGAATAAATTTGGAATCTTGGTTGAGTGAAGAATGAAATTTGAGAACATAAATAAGTGGAACATTTACTTGTTGATAAATGTGAAAGTATGGATTTCTGGTGATAATTTCGATAAGAAATTGTAAATGGTTAAAAGTAACAATGGGTTATTTTGATAATAATGTTCCCTGGAAATTTAATATGATTTCAAAAGAAACCCTTCAAATTAAATTAGCAATAAATTGCAAATTAGAATGTTGTAGAAATATTATTTAAAACGGTTGAAAATTTTAAGTAGGTATTTAGTTAAGCAATTCCTTAAGCATGATTTCATTAAATAAATTTATAATAGTTTATTTAAAAAGACCTTTAAACTTATACTTTGGAAGTGAATTTCCGGGAATGGAAATGTGGTTAAGTTTCGTAAGAAGTTATTTTAAACCTGAGGAGGGAATTTATGTTATTAAACATAAATCTGAATTGAAATAAAATCGATGGAATTTCTAAGAAGGATTTTCTGAGATGTTTAAGTGGAAATGAGTTCCCTGGGATAACCAAGTTTGAATTTTAAATAGATTTTACTAAAGGGAAGTCTAAAATTCAAACTTGTTTAAAAGAGTGTTTTGGAACTTATTGTTTTAAGGTAATTATTAATAAATTAGCGATAGTAAATATTTATAAATACCTTAGTAATTATTTTTACAAATGGATTTGTTTAAAAACCTAGTTTTTGACCTAAGTTATGGAATTAGTATTAATCTTTTTGAAACTCTACTTTTTAAATTTAGCTTAACTAACACCTTATTTTAAATCAAGTTATATCTTATAAAATAGTTTTACTTTAAATATTTTGAAATTATGTTTTGAGAAAATAACTAGTAATAAATTTATATATTTTAAAGTATATTTCAGAATAAAGTGTTTAATTGTTTTAATTCCAAACCGTTTTAAAACTTGGTTATTTCCAATGGGAATTAATGGTAAAAGATTTACTTTATAAAGGAAGAACTTTGGGAAATTGTTTTCAAATGAGCTTTTAAAATTTGGAAATATATCTTTTAAAGATATTTGAGGCAAATAAATAATGTGGGAATTATTTATTGTGTGATGGATGCTTATGGATGCTTATGAATATAAATTGAAAGTTAAATCACCGACTATCAATATTGGCCAAATGCGTTGATCGTTTCGAAGAGACCGGGATCGAGATTTATTTCTCGAAAACCACTTCGATCCGGTTTGTACGTTTCGCGGAAAAACGTGTTCGGAGTCGAAGATGGAGCAGTGAAGTGCAAGGGCTAGTCGCTACTAATCCTGAGGATATTTCCAAAATGGATGTAGTAGGAGTAGTGCCTTCGGTTCCGTTCGAACCCGGGACGGACTTGTATCGATGAATGCTTTCGGAACATCGTCAGGTGGGCGATGGGCATTCTAAGTGAAACGTTCTAAAAGGTAACGCTTAGCCTCAAGCCTCATCAAATGGGAATGACTGAAAATCAGGGGATATGCAGCAAGGCTTCGTGGGTAGCCCCCACTGGAGAGTAAGGTCATCCCTGTCTAGATGTCCCTTTTTATTTCGGCTTAGTGGTGCGGTTGCTGATCCCAACCGTGGGGTGATCTTATTCGGAACTGTCCAGTAAGGGATGGGTCCGGCCTTGTGTTGCAGGGGATCGGGAGTGGTCCTCGGTACGGTGATCTAGGCCCCGTACTGTGACAGGTGGTACCCCAGTGCCTAGTCATTGTTGGAAATCCATTCTCCCTACGAGCCCTGTACGAGTTTTGTTTGTATTACCCACTTTTGTGGCTAGTAGCTGGAATCTAATAGATGTAACAATTTCAGCTATTTTGTAAGTATTTGTATATAGACCCTATTATAATATCAGAGGATTTCTATATAAAGTGTTTTAGCTATCGTAAGGTAAGAACCCGACATGTTTATTTGTGGCGTGGTCTTACGAGATGCTTTTGTTTTCAAAGGATTTTTAAACTTTAATAGTCAATTTGGATGCATTATTATCAGCTGGTATTCCAGACTGACTCGGGTGTTATTTCATTATAATGCTCGGGTCAGACCGAGTATTATATGTTCAGAATAGGTTGCTATGGAGTAGAAGAGGAGCTGGAGTCCGAGACGTATTATCTGTACCTATATATATATTCCGCTGCTGTGATTGTATGGATTTTTCTGATTGGTAATTTGATGTATGAGATACTCTGATGGTGTGATGTATAAAACTAGTATAGATTTCATTTTGTGTAAAGACCTATTATTTACTATTATATTTTATTCCGTTGCGACTGTGAGATTCTGATATTGTTTAGTTTCTTCTTCTTCTATCTCTTCTTCTTAAACCCAAATGGTTCGTATTTCTGTGCCACTTGAGTTAACAGAGGTAGAATAGTGTTGATTCAAGGGGTACGGATTTGCGGGCTGTCACACTTGGTATTAGAGCTTAGGTTGGCGACAACCTAGGCTTTGGTGGGAGAAATTACTCATTAAACAAAGTGAATAATACTCTATAATGAGTTGAGCGTAATAATAGATATGAGAGCGTACTTGTTAGTGAATATAAAATTGTTTTTGAACTGTGTTGACTTATCGGTTGAGTGTTTATGAATTCTGGTCGGTGCGGAAAGTACAACCGTATCGATAGGGGTTTCTAAACTCTTAAACAAGATAAACCGACATAGTGTTGTTTTTAAGGTGGGTAAATGAAATAATTTTACCCAAAAATTATATTTTGTTATAAAAGAAATAATTTTTTTTGAAATTATTGTATATATTTGGATGATTGGTTGTTAGTGTCTAAATCAAATAAGGATTTAAAAATTTAATCCGAAATTTGAAATAGTTATAATGAAAATAAAATTCTACAAATATTAATTATATAAAAGGAAGAATAACTAAATTTGAATTGAACCAGAATTTAAATCCCGGAAGTTTTGGAAAAGATTTTAAATGTAATGGAAATAAAGGTTTGGAAATTTAAATTCCTGGGAAAGTTTGAAATGTTTGCTAAAGTGTTTGAAGGGTATATTGGAATATTGATTTGGGAAGTATTTTTGAATGGGAACTGTTTTGAAATGAATTCGGGAAAGTAAGAAAGCATTGAACTCACTTCAGTCGCTGGAAAATAATCCCGATGATGCTGGCCACATCATTAGAATTTATTTTCGAGTTTCTAAAGTGATGGATTGCTACCAAAATGGTTGGTTATGATATTGTTTGGACTTGTTGGGTATAATAGTTATTTTGGAAATCAAAGAGAAGAAATTGTTTTGGTAAAAACGAATTGTTTTGGAAATTTGGAAGTTTGGGTTGATATCCCAGGAGTGTATGAGTTATTTATTATTTCAAATTGGTTTTGAAATATACCCGGGTAATTGAATTCTGGAAATTCTACTTAAAAGTAAAATTGTGAAGTCAAATATGAATCAACTATTGAACTTATTAAGTGAAGTTGATATTAATATGAAGGAAGAAATGAAAATTTTAATCTTGGAATTAAAATTTAACTTGAGTGAATGAAAGTGAATGCAATATAGTGAAGTAAGTAGAAAATTGGAATTTAACTTGGGATAAGTTAAATAAATTGGGGATTGGAATTAAAGTGATTAGAGTTAAGTTGAAAGTAAAATGACTTTATAATTGTGGGTGATTGTGTAATAAATTATACCCATGAGCTATTAAATGTTATACTTATAATCTGGAAATGTGAATTTAAATTTGTGCAAGAAGTTAAATGAAAGAAAATTTGTATCTTTAAGAATTCAGAGATATGTATGTATATATAGAAATTTGGAATAAATTTAAAATTGTGATTATAAGTGTAGATGGATTAAAATGAGCAATATGAGCTTTAAAATAAATAAGTTGGTGAACTTAAAAATAGAAAAATGGAATTATAATCACTAATGGGAAATAGTTGAATGGCATGGTGGATTCAACCCTAATCTCAAAAGAAATGTGAATGTAATAAGATGAAGAAGATATTAAATATAAAAGAAGTGAATGAACTTAAGTTAGTAAATAAGTTTTGAACTTATATATGGAGAATTAAATTGAACTGAATTGGATTTAACTTTGATAAAATGAAATGGAGTTGAATTTGGATTGAATCAAAATCAAAAATTCAGTTGTGTTATAAATAATTATGAATAGAATTAAATTCTTATTTAAGATAGTAAAGGTAATGATATGAATTCAAGATGGCTAAATAAATTTGGTTGAACTTGAATTAGAATTGGGAAAGAGTTAAATTGAAATAAAATTTAACTCAGGGAAATAAAAATGATATTGTGTAAATAAAATTTTAAATCAACTAAATTCAAAGAAATTGTTTGAGAATGAATTTAGCGTAAGCTAAAGTAAATAAAGAGAAGCATGAAAGTGAATTTAGTGTAAACTAAATTAAAGGGGATTTGTATTGGCATGGATAAGATTTTGGGGGTTTGTTAAGGGAATTTTGGAAAGAAAATGAAAACCCAGCTCTGGTATGAGAGTTAATTTTGGCAATAAAAATATTGGAAGTGTGGGTGGATAATGGAATTAGATTATAATAGTGATGGATTGAATTGTAAATAAATTCCAGTGAGTGAAATGATTTGAAGTGGCCACATTGTTAATAAAATAAATTCAGAAATGAAGTGTGAAGGTAAATAAATCTAAAAATGGATAAAATAAATAAACAAAGTGCATTAAAATTTATAAATGGTTTGATATGGGTAAGAATCAATTAAAATAGAAATAAATTGAGATATTATGGAATTGAAATCATTTAAGAACATGGTGAGATGGTTATGGTTAAGCTTATGAAATAGTTTTAAATGGAATTTGTGTAGATAATAAAATTGGAAAGCAAGTAAATGGATTGGAATTTTATTTGGATGAGAATCAAATGAAAATAAAATTTGATTTATGAGAAGAAAATGAAGATATTTGTGATTGAGCTTATAATGTTGTCTTGGATAGATTTTGTTTAGATGATGAAATTGAATTACAAGTGAAATGGCATTAATTAATTTTATTGTGATAAATTAAGGAGGTATGAGTTGTAAATAATATGGAATGTGATGATATTAATTTAAACTTAACTTGGATGAGCTTTATTTAGTAGATTTGAATGAAATTTGTTTAGATAATGAAATTTAAATGCAAATGGAAGAATTTAATTTAATAATTGCAATGTGATAAGAATGCTTGGATTATGAACCATGCAAAATTGAATAAAATTAATATGAATCTAAGTTGAAATTAATGTTAATGGTTATAAGCTTAAGAATTGGTTACTTGGTTGAATAACCACAACCTGCATAGAAATTAGTCATTAAAACATAAGTGAATGAATTAAAGGAAGCAAATGAAATTGGTTTTGAATAAATTGGAATGGATTAAAATTTTAATAAGTAATGCTTACATATGAATGAAAATGGATTATAAAAGAAATGCAAATACTTCAAATTCAGAATAAGAATTGAATTGTGAATCAACTTGGAATTGAAATGGAATAGATTGATGTTAGTAAAGCACATGTTAATCATATTGAAATAAAAATGAAGTTTGGATTTGAATAAGAAATTAAAAAGTGATTGAAATCTTTGGATTGTTGAAATAAATATGGTTAACATTGTTAAACTATGAAGTTTGGGTTTGTAAAGAGGATTTTAAATGACGTTGGAATTGTGAAATTGTTTATAAAGGAGGTTAGCATGCATAATTATGAAGTTGCTTGGTTTGGTTATGAAATCGATATGTTTGGCTTGCATTTACATTGGAAATGTTGTTAAAATGCTCATATCTTGAAACTGATGAGTTTGTTTGAGTTTAGTACAGGTACGGAAGACATTCGAGAGAGTTGGAGCGCGTATATGCGTTATATTAGCCGCTTGCTATTAAAATTTGCTAAAAAGGTACGCCTACGCAAATATAATTGGGAAAATGATATATATATTGTGATATATTTTGGTTTCCGACAGTGTGGGTCGATGTATATATATTTGTTTGTGTCGTGACATCGCGAAAGCTCCTCCATGCAGGGAGACTCTGCCAAAAAATTTCGGAAATTTTGGGAGTAAGAAATTTTTTGGAAATTTAAAAATTTGTAATCAACATGAAAAGTTATTTTAAGAAAAAATGTTGAAACAAAAGCTTTTGAGTATAAATAAAGTAAATGAGTTTGGATTTGAGCTAAATGGTTTTGGGAAGAGTGTATATAAGTTGTAACTAAAGCAGTTTGGGTTAAGTTAATGAGTGTAGGAACATTTGTTTCATTAGTGAAAAGTTGATTTCAAATAAACAATTGAAAATAAAGGATTATGGAATATGATTGAATTAGTAGTTTCAATTTGAAACTAAAGGAGTTTAGGCAAAGTGAATTTGGGATTTTCACTAAATGAGTTGGAGAGTATTTTCTACCCTAGCAAATTTCGGGGACGAAATTTTTATAAGGGGGGAGGAATGTAACATCCCGTATTTTTAAGCCATTGAATTTGAACATTAAATTCATTTTAAATGTTTAATGTGGATTCTTAATTGATTTTGAAATGAATGGATTCGGGTTCAATCAATGAAATAAGCTATAATTTTTAATTATAGTAATTCCGGTTGAATTTGAATAATGGGAAAATAATAGTTTCAATATTCAAAATTGAAATAAAAGTAAATCTGGATGTAAATAGTGATAAAAATGGTTTTAAAAATTTATTTTTGAGTTATTTGAGTATAAATAGCGTGGTGGGAATTTTAGAAGAATTTTAACGTTGATAATTTAATATTTGGAATTTTATATTAATTTAAAGATGAATTTAATATTATTAAAATGCAATTAATCAGATTTTGGGTCCGGAATGAGTCAAAATGATTTTTATGTGCTTATAAATTTCATGTGATTTATTATTAAGTTAGCTAAATTTTAAAAGTGAAATTTTGAGTGATTTCGACAATTTTGAAAAATCGTCCGATTTAATCGACGAGTTAAAATAGCCTTCCGGGGCACAGTCTCGGAATTCGACAAAACCAGTTCCATTGGATCCGTAATAGTTAGTTATTATCGGATTACAATTTTCGTAGCAATCGGAGTTGTCGTTTGACCATGGCAGCTCGAAACGCATCGAAATCGTTTTAATTTTAAATTGATCGTTTAATTCCATAACTCGCATGTATGACCGAATTAGCTTGCGAAACCTGTTCCATTGTGTCCAGAATGCGGAAAAACCCTAGGAACGTCTGTTGGTTCGTGAGAATTGGAGTTCGTTTGCAATACGATGTTAAATTGAGAATTATATTAATAAAAAGATATTATATAACTTAAAACGTTTGCAAACCCTAATTTCATTCCACCGGCCGCTGCTTCCTTATGTTTTCATGGCCGAAAATTGATTTCATTTCCCCTCTAAACTATCTCAATCCATGCTTTAAATTGAGAAACTTTCTAAATGAAAGTTGTAGATCGTTGAGGGATCTATAGATCCAACGGGTGATTTCGCGTAAGGTGATCGTTTGGAGCAGTTATGGAGTCTCGTTCGTATAGGGTTCGAGCACGTATCATGCGTGATTGCTTTGACCGAGCTCGAAGCTGTTAAGGCCGAAGGTGGAGCAGGCCGTGAGCGTCGAGGTGGTGGCTTTGGATCGACTTATGGGTGAGCGACGAGGGTGCGGTTGTAAACCCTAGGCGAACGTGGTGGGTTTGAGCGATCTGGGTATTGCGTTCGAAGGTGGAAGAAGATGCGGCCTTGACTTTGACTTGGGTTTTGAACGGCCTGTTATGTTATGGTAAAAGTAAATTTAAAATTTAAAGAAAATTTGTTTTAAATTGTTATTCAAACTTTATAAATTAATATCGGATGCGTACGTTATCAGATTTCGACAATTTTGGTGACCTCGGAATCGCAGTGACGGGGAGCACGCTGTGGCACAGATATGAATTCGATTCAAGAAAGTAGAAATTTAAGTTAAATCGAACATCGTTCGATTTAATTTAAATTTCGAACACTCGCCGAAACTCAATGTGAGTTATTCTCACTCACATCTGGAATGTTAGCTAATTCAAGTAGTTAATATTTAAATAATTATGTGATTGGTTGAAATGTTTATTTATATCAGCCTTAATTGATATATATATGTATATATATATATATATATATATATATTGTTGTGCTAATATTTGTGGATGTAGGAAAAAAAACAGGTTGGAGGGATCCAACTGGATTCCTCACACTATAGTAATTATCTTTATAATTGATGTTGTAACCTGTTATATATTGTGATTGATAACTCTGAATTAATTGTACTGTGATTTTGCTGGATAAGAATATAAACAGAATTTTAGACATAAAATAAAATAAATTGGATTTTTAAAGAAATAAAGGAATTGATAAATAAAGAATTTAAAGGAATAAATTTGGAATCTTGGTTGAGTGAAGAATGAAATTTGAGAACATAAATAAGTGGAACATTTACTTGTTGATAAATGTGAAAGTATGGATTTCTGGTGATAATTTTGATAAGAAATTGTAAATGGTTAAAAGTAACAATGGGTTATTTTGATAATAATGTTCCCTGGAAATTTAATATGATTTCAAAAGAAACCCTTCAAATTAAATTAGCAATAAATTGCAAATTAGAATGTTGTAGAAATATTATTTAAAACGGTTGAAAATTTTAAGTAGGTATTTAGTTAAGCAATTCCTTAAGCATGTTTCATTAAATAAATTTATAATAGTTTATTTAAAAAGACCTTTAAACTTATACTTTGGAAGTGAATTTCCGGGAATGGAAATGTGGTTAAGTTTCGTAAGAAGTTATTTTAAACCTGAGGAGGGAATTTATGTTATTAAACATAAATCTGAATTGAAATAAAATCGATGGAATTTCTAAGAAGGATTTTCTGAGATGTTTAAGTGGAAATGAGTTCCCTGGGATAACCAAGTTTGAATTTTAAACAGATTTTACTAAAGGGAAGTCTAAAAGTCAAACTTGTTTAAAAGAGTGTTTTGGAACTTATTGTTTTAAGGTAATTATTAATAAATTAGCGATAGTAAATATTTATAAATACCTTAGTAATTATTTTTACAAATGGATTTGTTTAAAAACCTAGTTTTTGACCTAAGTTATGGAATTAGTATTAATCTTTTTCAAACTCTACTTTTTAAATTTAGCTTAACTAACACCTTATTTTAAATCAAGTTATATCTTATAAAATAGTTTTACTTTAAATATTTTGAAATTATGTTTTGAGAAAATAACTAGTAATAAATTTATATATTTTAAAGTATATTTCAGAATAAAGTGTTTAATTGTTTTAATTCCAAACCGTTTTAAAACTTGGTTATTTCCAATGGGAATTAATGGTAAAAGATTTACTTTATAAAGGAAGAACTTTGGGAAATTGTTTTGAAATGAGCTTTTAAAATTTGGAAATATATCTTTTAAAGATATTTGAGGCAAATAAATAATGTGGGAATTATTTATTGTGTGATGGATGCTTATGGATGTTTATGAATATAAATTGAAAGTTAAATCACCGACTATCAATATTGGCCAAATGCGTTGATCGTTTCGAAGAGACCGGGATCGAGTTTTATTTCTCGAAAACCATTTCGATCCGGTTGGTACGTTTCACGGAAAAACGTGTTCGGAGTTGAAGATGGAGCAGTGAAGTGCAAGGGCTAGTCGCTACTAATCCTGAGGATATTTCCAAAATGGATGCAGCAGGAGTAGTGCCTTCGGTTCCGTTCGAACCCGGGACGGATTTGTATGGACGAATGCTTTCGGAACATCGTCAGGTGGGCGATGGGCATTCTAAGTGGAACGTTCTAAAAGTTAACGCTTAGCCTCAAGCCTCATCAAATGGGAATGACTGAAAATCAGGGGATATGCAGCAAGGCTTCGTGGGTAGCCCCCACTGGAGAGTAAGGTCATCCCTGTCTAGATGTCCCTTTTTATTTCGGCTTAGTGGTGCGGTTGCTGATCCCAACCACGGGGTGATCTTATTCGGAACTGTCCAGTAAGGGATGGGTCCGGCCCTGTGTTGCAGGGGATCGGGAGTGGTCCTCGGTACGGTGATCTAGGCCCCGTACTGTGACAGGTGGTACCCCAGTGCCTAGTCATTGTTGGAAATCCATTCTCCCTACGAGCCCTGTACGAGTTTTGTTTGTATTACCCAGTTTTGTGGCTAGTAGCTGGAATTTAATAGATGTAACAATTTCGGCTATTTTATAAGTATTTGTATATAGACCCTATTATAATATCAGAGGATTTCTATAAAAAGTGTTTTAGGTATCGTAAGGTAAAAACCCGATATGTTTATTTGTGGCATGGTCTTACGAGATGCTTTTGTTTTCAAAGGATTTTTAAACTTTAATAGTCCATTTGGATGCATTGTTATCAGCTGGTATTCCAGACTGACTCGGGTGTTATTTCATTATAATGCTCGGGTCAGACCGAGTATTATATGTTCAGAATAGGTTGCTATGGAGCAGGAAAGGAGCTGGAGTCCGAGACGTATTATCTGTACCTATATATATATTCTGCTGCCGTGATTGTATGGATTTGTCTAATTGGTAATTTGATGTATGAGATACTCTGATGGTGTGATGTATAAAACTGGTATAGATTTCATTTTATGTAAAGACCTATTATTTACTATTATATTTTATTCCGTTGCGACTGTGAGATTCTGATATTGTTTAGTTTCTTTTTCTTCTGTCTCTTCTTCTTAAACCCAAATGGTTCGTATTTCTGTGCCACTTGAGTTAACAGAGGTATAATAGTGTTGATTCAAGGGGTACGGATTTGCGGGCTGTCATAGAAGTATCATAAGAAATGATAAACTGGATCCATTTATCTTTTCTAAAACAAGAGAACTCGAATCTTCTATTAAATAGATCTTTGTTTGTACTAAAAGCAGAGAAGATTATTGGGAAAAATTAGGAACACATTATGATTTGCAATCTTAGGCAAACATTGTGTGGCTTAATTTTAGTTGTTGCAAAATGGCTTTTTGCACTTATCAAGCTTTTATGGGAAGAATTAATACTAAAGAAAAATTAGCTCTAAGGGATAATTCTATTCATCATACATATGTTCTTTATGATTTAGAGAATGAAAGTATTGAACATCTCCTTTTAAATGTAATTTTAGTGCTTTCATTTGCGTCTCCATCCGCCTTAAACTCAAACTCCTTCCACATAGCTCTATAAATATATTGGATGAACTGAAATGAAATTAGTAATCATTCTAAACAAAAAGATCAGATCTTGCTAGATGCAGTTTTGTTACTTCTATTTACTATATGGCAAGAAGGAATTTTTTCGTTTTTGTCAACCGTGAGCATGATAAATTGGAGATTACTAGAACTATTTCAACAAATGTCAATTATCAAGTAATGGCTCAAACCAAAGGAACATAAAGTAATGCTCTCAAGTATGAAATATTAAGCAGATGGGCTATTAAATTATAAGATGAAGGATAATCTTAATGTCTCCTACATACCTAAATCCGGTCCACTGAGATTGATGGGAATTTTATAATTCTAAAATATTGCTAGTTGATAGATAAATCTTGCATTTATTAACCATGGAGGGGTAAATTTCTAAACTAAGTTGATAAATGAATGTGATTGGGGATTTTGGCTAAGGATCTACAAAAAACAAGCTTTGGAAGAGAGAAAGAAAAGGTTTCTTTTGAATATGTAGCATGGATTATTTTATTTTCTTTTATTTATATGCTATCATGTATTTTGCTTGCTTTTGTATATTTTATTACCATGTACTGATTATAACCCTTCGATTAGCAATAAATAAACTGTACTTTTTCCCTATACAATATTATTCTGGTAATATAGGTTTTAATGAGGTAGTAGTGCCAATTTTCGAAAAAAACATTCAAGTTGAGATCTTCAAACTTCCTTTTCTGTTCAAGTTGTTCCATTTGAACTAGTTTCTTTGGCCTAATCTTCTTTGGTTAAAAAGGTCTTTTATTGTTTATAGATTTTCAGTTGTTCATTGAAAGAATGGTTTCTTTTTCTATTGGAACCATTGAATGGAGTGTTCTTCTGTAACGACTCGCAAATTTATCACTTTGATAAATTAATTTTAAAACTATTTAAATAAAAGGTTGATAATATAAATAATATTGTATTGAGTGGTAATAAATAGTAGTGATCTTATTCTTAATATATATATATATATATTCCTCGGGATTTAAATCAATAAAATGGTCAAAAACCATTTTATCGATAGACAGCTCTAAAATCATAAAACATCGCGCACAGAGCTGGATACATACACTTATTTTTATAATTGAACTAGAATAAAATAAAATTAATTATTTTATTTTTGGAAATAAAATGTATTTAAGCCATCATCAGTGATGCCCTTATATTTAATAATTGATTTGTTAAATTTATTGAGATTTAATTATTTAATAATTCTTATAATTATTCAGGTAATTATTCTAAAATGATGATAATTCATTTTAATTAGTTATAAAGTGAAAATAAATCATTTGTAATAATTCAACAAAGATATATACTTGATTAATAAATATAAGAAAAAAATCAATACGCTTTATCAATATATTAGCAACTATTGTAAATAATTGTTAATATTAATTAATATGGTTTTATAATTAAATAGTTATAATTTTAATTAATTAAATTATAAGAAATTTATTTTCAATTTTTTTTACATATATGTGTAATTTAATGTATAAGTGAAAATGTGACCGGGAATCGGTTCTCCGATTGGCAATGGTTTATCGAATGTGAATTGTTCGGAATTAACGCAATGTTGTTTATACATCATGTACACATATATAACACATAAATACACACCCTAACATATAAATATGTCCATTTATGTGCACATAACACATTTATACATTATACATATAAAGTTAAAAATATCTAAGATATTTTTCACTTAATCTTTGAGTATTCAAAAGTCAACATATGCATGCCTTAAGGTGATAGAAGTGATGTGCAGATAGAGATGGGGTTGTTGTCGTGTATATGATGATGGAGGAGAATAATGTAAAGGGTGATGTATGGAAAAATAAATATCATTATTTGTTTTTTTATAGTTTCTTAGCCCTTAAGGCTTCTAAGGCTATAAATACATGCATACCTTCATTCATATTTTCACTATAACGACCAGGAGATTTTCGACCCTCGAGAATCGACACTAATATGTTCACTGTATAGAGTGCCAAGCATCGAGTGCCGGAAATACCATATTATTAGGGTTAAACATGAAAAGAGATAGAAGAAAAAACAAAAATAATAACAATACAGAATCTCACAATCGTAGCGGAACAAAATATAATATATATAATGACAAAGTTTTATACAAAGAAAACTGTAACTATTAATATACATACAAATTATTAGAGTACAACCATCAACATAGAAATCTGGACAGTAATAATAACTTGTACTTACAAATGCTGAATATACAGCCTACAATACACATTGGAATATAATCAAGTACACGTGATATGTCTCTGCCATCCAACTTGTCTCCTGAGCTCCAAAGCGTCCTAACCTGAATTTTTTAACACTCGGTCTACCTGAGCATTAAAATAAAGTAACATCTGGGTCAGGCTGGAAAGCAGCATGAGCAAACACACTTAATTTGAATTACTTAAGCTATCCAATTCCTTTGAAAAGAACAAAGGTAACTCATAAGACCACGTCACACATAAATACAATGGGCTTTTATCTTATGGTAACTAAAACATTTTTTATAGAAAATCCATTGATATTATAATACTGTCTAACTATAAATACTTATTAAGATAACCGAAATTGTTACCTTATTTAAAAACCAGTATACTAGGTTCTACAATCAAACCGTTAAGGTTCGTGGTGGTTGTTGGGTCGAAGTGGTTTCAGATAATGCTGATATCCGATCCCAGTCTCTTCAAACTCAAAACGGCAAATTTGAAAGGCCAAGTTGTTTAGATAGACAATTTTACAATCAGGGTGTTAATGGACATTCATTCCATATGTTTACTTTATCATGACCGAAGCATAGATCATTAACTAAATTAACGATTAATAATTTATATTAAACAATTTACAAATCAGGATTTAATTAGTTTAAATTAACTGAATCCATTTATATTATTAATCCCAATTACTTATAAATTAAAGAAATTATAAAAACGATTTATTATTAGTTATTTAAAAATTAAAAAATCTATTTAATAACTAATTTATTAATTAAAATAAGATTTAATCAATTAAGAATTTAATTATTTAATTGCTTTAATTATTATAATTAATTTAATTTTATATTGCCGAAAATTAAAGAACTAATTTAGATTAAAGTGCTAGGTAATAGGGACACAATACAAAAAAATTCATGCCCATTTGATTTTAAATGAAAGAGAAAAATGTTTTGAAAGTTTTAAAGACTATTAACCTAAGATTATTTAAATAAATTTTTTCTCAACACAATGCCCATGCCACACAACCCATGAAGACAATCCTAAACCCAACTCTTCTTCCCTCTTACATTTTTTTTAAAGAAACAAAGCCTGCTCACATTGTGGCCCATGAAGAAAAACCTAATCCTCATTCCTTTCTTCCCTTTCTTCTTCCACCAACTACTTTTTCTTTCCCCTTTCCTATACATGCATGCACGATACTGTGTCGTGCTTATATACCAGTCGTCAATGAACCAACCTTCTCCACTGACCATCTCTCCATATCACTCACGTCCCCCTCATCACTACCATGCATATAGGAATCACGAACAAACCATGTTCGACAATTGAGTCTCTGACCCATAGCTACAAAGAAAACCAGCACCACATATCCACCTCGTCCTGCCACCACACATGGTTGATCATCACCAAACCTTGCCAAAACGTGTGTCACGTCCACGTGTACCTCTTCCTTTTCCGCCAAGGCCACCTGCCTCCGCCTCCTTCCACTCGATGCCACTATCACATGACTCAAACCCAAACAAAAAATAGTAAAAGACCCTATAACGCCTTTGGCCCAACACCACGCGCTGCATTTTTCCAAGCTTCACCATCACTCCAGCAACCTTCACCACCAACGATAAGCCCCCACGACACTTCGGGCATCAGAATTTCACCAAAAACCCATTTTTGATCATCTCCCTTTATCTCCTTCAATGCGCAACTAAAGTTCTCCAAAACACTTTCAAAAATCATCATTTTCAAAGATAAACACATTCATATGATCAAAAGATCTAATTATAACATTCAAAATTCTGTCATTTCCAAGCTACTTACTATAGAATGAACTTTTCTCTTTCTATGCTTCAAGATACTTAATGAGACAAATTTTAAAATAATCTACATTAAAAAACAATCCATTTAACTGTTGGAATCATAATCTAAAATTCTCGGGATAAAGAGATAATGATTTTTGAAGTTGCAAGATATCAACCTTTTCAAAGAAACAAAGGTGTATACATGTTACTGTGAGTTTTACAGGGTATATAACATGATTAAACATACATATGTATGGCATAGAAACTTATTTACATATGAATACTTGACAAAATAAAAGTGTTCATTCAACTTTCAAGCATATAAAAGCATTCATAGTTTTTTCCAGTAAGTAAAGATTTAGTTTTACTCACGGGCATTAGAAGAAGAAGACACTGTTGCTTTCATTTATTTTGATGGAGCTTTGAGCAATTAGTTTCTCTAAGGGTTTTAAAATGGCAGTTTCCTTCTTTTTTTTCTTTTTTTGAGCTAGAATGGTATACGTGAACACATAATGGGGTGTGTGTATGTGTAGGAGAGGGAACAAGGCTTGGACACAAAAAGGCTAAAGGTTTAACTCATATACAGCACTTCATTTTTATTTCTTTTGATTTTCTTTAATTTGATTTGAAATTTTTTGACTTGATTTGAAAATACCGTTGATTTGATTTTTCCTCGTTGATTTGAAGATTGAGTGAATGATTTGATTTATTTCATGCTTGAGTAGATATTTATCATGGTATCCCCTTGTGTATGTATATATATGTTTGTGTATATACATATACTTCATATATATATATATATATATATATATATTGTTTTGACCATATGTACATGCTTTAGCCTATACACAAACATAATATTTAACATGCTAAAGTTTGTACTTCTTTTGTATCAATTTTTTCATAAACACTATATTTAACGTACAAACATAAATAGCTACACACAAATATTCATCTCTTTATTATTTATATTTTATTTTTATTTTATATCATATGTTTTGTATATAAATTCATATATATATATATATATTTACATATACTCTATTTTTATATTATCATACATATCTACACTTATATATCGTTTTGTCATCATATACATATTTACAAATATTTCTATATATTTACATATACACATATTTAGATTTCATATGCATGCTTTGAATTGAAGTTTATCATGATGATGCTTGTATATACATACATACATATATATATATATATATATATGCATACATTCACAATATACATATTTATCTTATCATATTTACACAAGTAAAATATATACCTAAATATTTTAGCATAGTTTGAAGCGGTGAAGTTTACATACGTATATATTAATTAATTTTCCTTATCCAA
The DNA here is from genome assembly GCA_030765085.1 of Allium cepa. Lineage (NCBI taxonomy): Eukaryota > Viridiplantae > Streptophyta > Magnoliopsida > Asparagales > Amaryllidaceae > Allium > Allium cepa. The sequence goes on along the minus strand of CM060938.1, from coordinate 750,810,356 downwards.
AAATTTACATTTCAAAAATTTATATAGTTTAATCAATTTATAGATTCAGATATTTTAACTATCAAAAAATCTTATCTATTTGACTTGTAAAATTAAATATTCCCGTAATGAAAATTAGTTAACCATTTTTTTCTCACATCGAATTTTGGTTATTCAAATTTTTATCTAAGTTCATATCCAACAAATTTCACTAATAAATCGCTAAATTTTATTTTTACCCATTTTAATTCAAAATTTATATTAAATTTAATAATCTAAAATAGTTAAAATTATGGATCGTTACATTCACACAACTTTCGACCTTTTTCTTCCTCTTCTGTTCAAGCTTTAATGGCCTCTTTAATGGCCTCTTTAATGGCCTTCTCCTCTAAATAAAATAATGAGAAAAATTATGGAAAAATATTAGCACACTATGTACGCGTGCATATGTTGTCAAATCTATTTCAAACGAAGGCAAATCTTCTCCTCTCCACCTTAAAAGACTATGGCCACCACCATCCTCTTCAAAAGTCGTGTCTTCCCTCCCCTACAACCAAGGCCACGAGCTCCTCCTTGCATCCAAAGTCAAGGCCAAGCTATTTAAAAGCAATAGTGCTAGTGATCGTGAGCTTAGATTTTCAGATAGCAAAGCTATAGCCATTTTTAGGTTAATCGTTTAACCCAAGGTGAGAAACTCTTATTTATATTTTATTCTTGGATGATGATATGATGTTTGGAATGGATGTTTAACATGCTTTGATCCTCAAGTTTGGTTGTTTAATATTATTGTTGATGATATATACAAGTCACATTTAAATACGCGCCGATAAGCACAAAGGAAACCACTATCCTTTATTGACTGAATTAGTGTATATGGAATGTTAAACCTCTTTAAAGTGTTTTGGTCAAGTTTGAAAGGTAATTGAAAACTTAGTCAGAAAATGCACGTTGTGTAATGGTAGTTCGCGATTTCGTGCCATAAAATTCAAACAAGTATATAGGATGGAATTTAGCTCAGAATTCTTCAAGATAAGAATTTTTTGAACTATTATATATATAGTTTTCAAAAAAATAAAAAAAGTGAGATTTCAAAAGTGGATTTTGAAAAATGAGTAAAACAAGTTTTTGAAAAAATCCCGGTTTTGTAGTTCCGAATCCATAAAAGGATTTATTTGAAAATGATATTTTAAAATTGTTTACAAATATGAAATAAATCCTAAAAATCTTTTAAATGTTTTATAAGTGAATTGAGTAATAAAAATGAATTTCCAAATGATAAAGAGTCGTTTTGAATAATATAGCTCAAAAAGCACTTCCCTAGCACTTTTCTATAACTTCTGAAATATGGTTTTGTAACGCAACCATTCTTTTCCAAATCTTTTGTAAATGTTTTTAAATGCTTAATAAAGTATTTTAAAGGTGATTTTAAGGATTAATGGAATGGTTAAATGTTAAATGATTTAGAGTCGATCAAATAACTTGACGCCTTATGGGTGATAGAGAGACAGTCTCTAGGCTTGGGTTTAGAAAACCAGTTTCCTGCTCTCCCTAGTTATCTAGTTGGGCCTAACTGAGGGAATAGTAAAAAAAATTACTCAAATCAAAATTTTCCAAAAGTTTAAAGGATATAAATTTCCAATAATTTGGAATTTATGCGATAATCTTCTTGTGCTCAGTTTTAAAGCCCAAAGAGGGAACTCGTACTATTCGTGGAATTTAAAAAGTGATTTCCCGTTATTCTGCCCATAGCACTTGTTTAATACGGGAATTGATATTGAGTAGAATTAGATGATTTTGATAAACTCTGCTCACTTAGTATTTACTGGTTTTGGATTAACGTTCTAGATAACATGGATTTAACTCAATCAAAATCTCGGGTTTTGAATTAAGAAAACAGTGTTTAGATTCAAATGAAATGATCTGGAAATATTTTCCTAAGTAAGAAATGAAATGATTTCGAATTATTCAAAGTTTAAAATGGTTTTGAGTAATCAAAGGATTTGATAAGAGAGGTTGTAAAATCCCTCTATTTGGAGGCCCAAAACTAACGGCTGCGGATGTTGCAGTCATCCATAGTTATTAATCCTTGGTGATCAAATATGGAGATATTAGATACGTTGATACACAAAAACATCATAATATGCAAAAAAATTAAACAACGGCAAATTCCACATTCTATTTCAAAACATTCCAGATTGATTACATAATCCCAGTATGCAAACCACATTCAGATAATATATAATTAATACAAAATACACCAAGAGCAACATATAAAGATGCCCCCTTAGATGATCAGAGTATATAATAGTAAGGCAATAAAACAAATTTGCCTTTACAATCAAAACACATAGTGGAAATAACAGAACTCTAATAACAAGATTGCCTCCAGCATGTCATAGGAAGCTTATTTGTCTAAAAGAACGCTTAGAAACCTTAACTCTCAACATACTCAAAATCAATTGGGTACCCGAGAGTTTAAGGGGAAAACAAAACATTCGAGTCAGATATAAAGCCTTGTATGAATAATAATTTACCATCTCAAACCATTTAGATATCTAGTGAGACCACCCCGCTTAGCGGAACGGGTTTTTCCGCACAAGTATCCTGAAACATTTATAAAACCGTATACTGTGCTCCTACATCCACAGTGGTTAAAACATAATGTTTCAAAACATTATGATGATAAGCAAAACAAGTAAATCAAATCTAGATTACCCGACCCCATTCATTCCGACTACCTGTAAGAACCCAAATTTTGAGCTATAAGAATTAATTAACGAATTAGTAAAATAATAAAATAAGCTTGTGAAATTGTCAGAATTGAGCCATGGGAGTTGCATCATTGTGTCCTAGTAATTTTCTGGTCAATTTCCATATAGTTTGTCAAAATCCGAGCTAAAACGAAGAAGATAACAGGAAATAAGAAAAAAAGGAACACACACACACACACATAGGTCAGGTCGACCTTAGGGCCGACCCCTAATGTACATAGGTCGATCTATAGGTTGACCTTCCAAATGTATGGGTCGACACCCTGGTCGACCCGTCCTTGTATTTAGACGATGTTTCGTCCTGTTTCAACCGATGACGTGTTTTGCAAATTTAGTTCAATCTTGTGTGTTCGTGCTACCGTCCGACGGTTCCTAGCAAGCCTACAATGTGGTTGCACCAGATTTAATCTTTAAATCTGATGGCTGAGATCCCTAAGTGACACTATAAATAATACCCTATACCTAACTATTTTTCTCATTCGGATTTTCTTCCAATTTGGTTTATTGCCTAAGGATGGACCCTAAAATGAAAAATGTTCTTGGGAGGAGATCTTTTTAATTAAAATATTTTGCACCCTAGAGGTGGATTCTGGAAGGCCAAGGAAAAGAGCAAGGACCACATGTGAGTGTTTAGTAATTATTTTAAGTAAATTAAAATAATAAATTTCTCAACAGTTGTCGTTTTTCTGCAATTTTGAGGTAATTTCTATATAAGTTATTTATAGCTAGTTTTTAAAAGTTCTTTTCAGTATATTTTATTCAGTTATTTTTATTCAGCTATTTTATCCAGTTATTTACAGTTATTTACAATTATTTATTGTTATCTGCATTTATTTACATCTGTTTTACATTAGAATTTAGCATGTAAATGTTAGTTTCTTTTTATACCTTTTTATTCGAATAGAACATTAAAAAGAGAATAATTCGCTAATATGGATTGAACAAAATTAAACATTAAATTTACAGAAATTAGATGTAAAAAAAGAAAGACTATAATAAAAAGAAACAGACTGAAATAGGAAAATTTGAGGCATTTGCAAGCATGTTCATAACTAGTGGTATAACTAAAAAGATAGAAAAGAAGAATAACAATTATATCGTAGGTTATAATTAAGTAGAAAACAGTAAAGGTTTATTTTAAAAATCATAATTAAGTTAATGAGAAATGATAACATAGGTTATAATTAGAAATAACATAAAAGGCTTATTTTAACACTTATAATTATGTTGACAAGCAAATATAGCAGAGATATCAGAAAAGGCTTATTTTAAAGATCTATAATTAAGTTAATAAATAAATATATAAAAGATAACAGAAAAGGTTTATTTTAAAGACTTAGATTAAATTAATAAGCAAATAGAGCAGAAATATCAGAAGTGGCTTATTTTAAGAACTTATTCCAAGATAATAAGCAAGAACAGAAATAGGGCATGTACCAACAACATTCCCTTTCAGACTAGGATTGACGGTCTCACAACAGATCAGGTGAGGCTGGACATGACCCTTTCGTACTAGGACTGATGGTCTCACAATGAGGCTGGGACATAAGGTAAATAAGTGGCCAATATATAGAGAATCAAATCGGAGGATTTGGGCAAGGGGCGCAACTAGATTTTGTTTGTTAAGACCCATACCAATGGCATTCCCTTTCAAAGTAGGACTGATGGTCTCACAAAATATTTAGGTCAGGCTGGGAAGGACCCTTTCAGACTAGGACTGATGGTCTCACAACATACTAGGTGAGGTTGGACATGCTTGCTGATTAGGGTATGTAAGAGGTCACAAGAGGAGGCGACGATTAACGTTTACTGGCGATGACCAAGCGCATGACACTGGTTAGGGTAAGTAAATCGCTACTAAGTTCCATGCGCTAAACATATGTCTTTTGCTATGGGACCAAAAGGATTGGACTAGCTCACCGTGGCACAACAGAGATAGAAGGCCGATCAATGGGTAGAATTAGGATTCAGCCTAATTAAAATAGGATTAGGATTTCAGCCTAATCACAGCAATCCAGGTCAAGTGTAAACAATCATAATCAAAGAAAATAGTTAAACAGTATTTTAGCCCAGTTTTATCTTTCATTTATTTCTTTTTATACTGGAATTGTTGTTAGTTCTGTTGTTTTTATCTTGCTTAAAAATACTAGTAGTTACTTTCACTCACCAGACTTATAGTCTGACCCACTCCTCTATTTCCCTTTTTCCCCCATAGGCTAGCAGAGGCAAAAACGGTAGATTCAGATTTCTTGGACATTCAGTTTTAGCTATTACTATTTATTTGTCTTATGAATCTTAGTCTCTGTGATACTTTAGCTATACCTATAACGCACCATATCCTTTAGTGTGTCCTTTTAGGGTATACTAAGGGTTGTGGGGTGTTTTACTTGGTATCAGAGTCTAAGGTAACAGGATTCCTAAAAACTTGTTTTAAAATTAAAGTATTTTTCAAAAGATAACATTTTTAAAAGTAATTTTCAGAAAGAAAATCTTATTATAGAAATGGTTTTCAGGTATAAAAGAGTTTCTATAAAAATCCCCTCAAATTCCAGTTCAACCTTCTTCAATTCTTTCGAGCCTTAATTTTCTTTTCTTTGCATAGTATGGCTGACTAGTTTCGTAGAGCTACAGTACCATAGGTGCAAGAGCAAGCGCCCAATGCAGCACCAGTAGGTGAAGATACTATTAATCCAACTATAGCGGCCAAATTTTCTAAGCTATGCAAGGACTTCGCTAGTCTAGGAGGTAGAACGCTTTCTGGCATGAAGGATTTCGTAGAGGCACAGGCTTAGTTGAGGAATACAGAGCGGATATTTGGACTGCTAGGATTAGAGGACCAACAAAGAGTTCAGCTTGCATCTGGGCAGCTGAAGGGAGAGGTTAAGGGGTCCCTAAATTAGAAAACTCTAAAAAACAGCGGTGGAAGGATAAGAAGAAAAGGACAAGTGGAAAGAAGGCGGACCTCAAAAGCAGATCAGGAAAGGTGGGAAATATCATAGTTGTGGATTGTTTGGGAATTTTGCAAAGGACTATAAGAAAGGCTCGATAAAGGGAAGGAGTTACAATTGTGGCTAGCCTGGACATCTTAGTAGAGCCTGTCCTCAATGGATAGGGCAGAGAGCAGGTGCATTGACAACACAAGTATGGCTTTGGATGTAGCACCTTCTACTAGTAGACCTGAATGAGGTAGGAAAGTCTCTGTAGAAGGTTTGATTTCTAATTTGGATTTTCCTATTCAGACTCTTTTTGACTCTGGAGCATTGCATTCTTTTATTTCCAATTCCTTATTTAATTGTTTGCAATTAGATATTTCTCTAGTAGTGGCCCCTATAGTTGGTTCAAACCCATAGGAAGATCGGCACATTTATACATGATTCGTAGGGATTTGAAAATATTTATACTAGGTGTAGAGTTTGATTGTGATGCCTATGTAGTGGGACTTTCATGATATGGGACGATTTTAGGGATGGATTAGATGTCCACTTATGGAGCAATATTGGACTGCGAGAGGAGAGTCGTCAGACTAGAAGCATGCAACGGTAGGACTCTCGAGGTTTATAGCGGCCCACAAAGGTCAGTGATGTTGAGCTTCCTTTATTCCCTTGATTCATCACTAGGACAGTTATATTCCGTTTCGGTTGTCAGAGATTTTCCAAACATTTTTGAGGAGGTTAGGGGACTACCCCTTAAGAGAGAGATCGACTTTAGGATCTATTTGAATGACAATATTTAGACAGTGGCATTACCCGTGAGACATATGGCTCCTAGAAAGAGGAAGGAGTTAATTAAGTTGATTGGTGAGCTATTAGAGAAAGGCTTCATCAGATGGAGTATATCTGAGTAGGGAGCATCATTCGTCTTCACTACAAAGGCGAATGGTTCCCTTCGACTTTACGTAGACTATAGAGAGTTGAATAAGCTCACAAAGAAGAGCCGTTACCCACTTCCTAGGATAGATGATCTTTTAGATCAGTTGGTAGGCTCTCGACCTCGCTACTAGATTTCATCATCTTAGGCTCGTTGATGATAGCATCGATAAGACAACATTTAGTATACCAGATGGATTCTTTGAGTGGCTGGTTATGTCGTTCGGGCTAAGCAATGCCCAAGCCTATTTTGTAGATTTGATGAGCCACGTTTTTTGAGATGTCCTAAATAAGTTCGTCGTAGTATTCATGGATGACATTTTGGTGTTTTCAAAGCGTATGGAAGAGCATGCTATTCATCTTGAGGACGTTCTTCGTACACTTCGTGTTTCATCGATTGAAGGCAAAGTTCTTGAAGTGTCACGTCTGGAGTAAGGAGGTGTGTTTCTTGGGGCATGTAGTCTAAAGAGAAGGTCTTGCTGTTGATCCTGCTAAGGTAGTAGCAGTACAAGATTGGAAGGCCCCTAAGAATGCTATCGAAGTTAGAAGCCTCCTAGGTTTGGCTGGCTGTTATCAGAAGTTTATCAGAGATTTTGATAAGATTTCAGCACCGCCTACTTGCCTCACTAAGAAGAATGTGACATTCATGTGGGACGTAGATTGTGAGGATTTCTTCACGATGCTTAAGAGGGCCCTTTTTAGTGCACCTGTGTTAGTTTTATCCGACGGAGCTAAGACATTTGTAGTATACACTGATGCATGTGGAAAGGGTGTGGGGCAGTATTGATGCAAGAACGGAGGGTAATATGCTATGGGAGTAGACAGTTGAGAATGAATAAGAAGAACTACCCTACCCATGTTTTGGAGTTAGTTGTTATTGTTTTCACGCTCAACTCTTGGAGACATTACTAGCTATAAGAAAGGTTTGAGCTTTTCACTGACCACAAATCATTGAAGTGCCTACTCTTACAAAAGTATTTAAACTTGAGGCAGTAACGTTGGATGAAGTTTTTAGCAACATACGACTTTGGGATAGCTTATACCCCTGGTAAAGGAAGCGTGGTTGCGGATGTATTATGTAGAAAGAGAGCAAACCTTAGTCCAATGTTCGTGGAGTGGAAAAGCATAGTGTTTATTTCTACCTTTGATTTTAATCCCCCTATGGACATTACCCCTAGATTATTGATAGCACTTGAGGTTAAGCCTACCCTCATAGATCAGATTGGCTCAAGGCAGCGAGAGAATTCAGAGATTGTGGATAATCTAGAGAGAATTAGTAGAGGAGAAGTCTCTAGACCTCACCAACACTATTCCATTGGTAGTAGAGGGTGGCTAAGGAGAAATGGAAGACTTTGTCTCCCCGCACCGGTGATTTTACAAGAGCAGTTCTAGCAGAGGCACATCATTCTCAGATGACTATTCACTCGGGGGGTGATAAGATGTCTAGGGACATGAAGAGAGTGTTCTATTGGAGAGGCATGAAGAATGATGTAGCAGTGTTCATGGATAAGTGTTTATTATTCCAAAGAGTAAAGGCAGAGCGGTAGAAGCCCAGTGGATTGCTTCAACCATTGGATGTACCCGACTGGAAGTAGGATAGTGTTTCGATGGACTTTATAGATGGTTTACCCTAATCTAGGAAGGGGAATACCAGTATTTAGGTGATTGTAGATTGTTTAACTAAGAGCGTCCACATCATTCCGATCAAGAGTAAGAGGACGACAGCTTATTTGGCATCCATATACGTTTGTGAGATAGTCCGACTTCATGGAGTTTCCTCTAGCATAGTGAGCGATAGAGACCCTATCTTTATTAGAGAGTTTTGGAGAAGTTAGTAAGAGGCTTTAGGGACACAGCTTTGATTGAGTACGGTCTAACACCTCTAGACGGATGGCCAAACAGAGAGAGTTAATAGAGTTCTTGAGGATTTGATGAGGATGTGCATTCATTTTGGAGGAACTTGGGAGGAGCATCTTCCTTTAATGGAGTTCGTATATAACAATAGTTTTCAGGCTAGCGTTAAGATGGCATCTTTTGAAGCTCTTTATGGAAGACCATGCAAGTGCCTTCGTGTTGGTTGGAATCTACAGAGAGATTGCTACTCGGTCCAGATATGATTAGAGAGACTTCAAAAAAGATTGATTTGATTCGAAGAAGAATGAAAACGCCCAATATAGGCAGAAATCTTATGCATATGCGGAGAAGGGATATTGAGTTTGAGGTAGGAGATTTGGTTTTCATTAAGGTATCTCTGCTAAGAAAGGTCGTAAAATTTGGATCAAGTGGAAAACTTGCTCCTAGATTATTAAAAGCATTCCCATTGAGGAAAGGATATGGAAGATGGCATATCGAAGAAAGCTACTAGAGAGGCTCGCGGGAGTTCATAATGTTTTTCATGTTTCGCACTTGAGAAAATCCTTACATGATTAAGTAGAGGTAGTGGAACCTAACCAACTTGAGGGAGTTGAAGCAGAGAGAGATTCGTCGGTTCGTCGCATTCCTACTAAAAACGTTGGACATGATATCAAGATGCTTAGGAATAAAGAAGTCCCATTGGTTAAGGTGCGGTGGGGAGATAGTATTGAGGATGCTACATGGGAGGCTGAGGAGAAAATATGTATCTCTTATCGGTTTCTTTTCGGTGGTACGTTTTGAATTTTCTATTTCCATCTTTAGTTTTGAATAGGTTATTTAATTTTGTATCCTTTGGGAGAGTAGATTTTAGGATTTAACCTATGGATGATAGGACTGAATGTAAACATGTTACTAGAACATGTTATGTATGATGGACACTAGTGGTTGCAAGTGTTTACTAGTGGATACTAATAGATGCATATATATACACTTGGCACTATTATCTCTTAGGGACCAGCGTAACTAGGTCATTAAAGCATATGCATATGGATGTGTGCTCATTTGCATTTTTATTTTATTTCCATGGTTGCTATAAATGGATGATTAGCATATGATAGTTGCATGCATGTAGAACAGTTGTCATTAGGAATTTGCATTCATTTGGATACATGGCACGGACATGATTGCATAAAGGAGGTCGACTTGATCAGTAGACCGCCTAACTATTGCATAACTTAGGGACATTGACACTATATTATTGCATATATGATAAATTTCATGAAAACTTAAGGACAACGGATGTAATGGATGGTGAATGAGTACATGGTTGTAGAATTTGGATGAAAATATTTATTTCATTCTTCTGTCCTTAGAGATTTCAAGGAAGAAATCCTTTAAGGAGGGAAGAATGTATCAACATAAAATTTGAGCTATAAGAATTAATTAATATTAATCGAATAATAAAATAAGTTTGTGAAATTTTAATAATTTAGGCATGGGAGTTGCACCATTGTATCTGTGGTAATTTTCTATTCAATTTTCATATATGATTTGTCAAAATCCGAAAAAAAACGAAGAAGATACGAATTAAACAAGAAATTAGAAAACAAAAATGAATATATATGTGTGTGTGTGTGTGTGTGTGTGTGTATGTATGTATATGTATATGTATGTGTATGTGTATGTGTCAGGTCGAACTTAGGGTCGACCCCTGATGTGCATTGGTCAACTTATAGGTCGACCTTCCACATGTATGGGTTGACACCCGGTCGATCCTCCCTTGTACTTAGACGATGTTTTGTCCAGTTTCAACCGATGCCATATTTGCAAATTTAGTTCAATTCTGTGCGTTCATGCTTCTATCCGACAGTTCCTAGTGAGCCTATGATGTGGTAGCACAGATTTAATCTCCAAATCCAATGGCCTGAGATCCCTAAGTGACACAGTAAATAAGAACCTAGACCTTGCTATTTTTCTCATTTAGATCTTCTCCTAATTGGATTCATTGCCTAAGGGTAGACCCTAAAAGGAAAAAAATTCTTGGAAGGAAATCTTTTTAATTAAAATATTTTACACCATAGAAGTGGATCTAGGAAGGCAAAAGAAAAGTGTTAAGGACCACAGGTGAGTGTTTAGCAATTATTTTAGATTTTTAACTAATTTAAAATAATAGGGTTCTCAATAGTTGTAGTTTTTCTGCAATTTTGTGACAATTTCTATATAAGTTATTTATAGCTAGTTTTTAAAAGTTCTTTTCAGTCTATTTTATTTAGTTAATTTTATTCAGCTATTTTATTCAGTTATTTACAGTTATTTACTGTTATTTGCATTTATTTACATCGAAATTTAGCCTTTAAATGCTAGTTTCTTTTTATTCTTTTTTACGCGGATAGAACACTAAAAAGATAATAATTTGCTAATATGGATTAAACAGAATTAAATACTAAATTTACAAAAAATAGATGTAAAATAAGAAAGACTGTAATAAAAATAAGAAAGACTAAAATAGGCAAATTTGAGACATTTGCAAGCATGTTTATAACTAGTGGTTATAACTAAAAAGAAAGAAAAGAAGAATAATAATGATAACGTAGGTTATAATTAAGCAGAAAGAATAGTAATGGCTTATTTTAAAACTCATAATTAAGTTAATAAGCAAATTATAACATAGGTTATAATTGTAAATAATAGAAAAGGCTTATTTTAAGACTTATAATTAAGTTAATAAGCAAATATAGAGAGATGACGAAAAGGCTTATTTTAAAGGCCTATAATTAAGTTAATAAGAAAATATAGTATAGATCATAAAAAAGGCTTATTTTAAAGAATAAAATTAAGTTAATAAGAAAATAGAGCAGAAATAACAGAAGTGGCTTATTTTAAGAACTTACACTAAGTTAATAAGCAAGAACGGAAATAAGGTCCATACCAACAGCATTCCCTTCCAAACTAGGACTGATGGTCTCACAACGGATTAGGTGATGCTGGGTAGGACCCTTTTAAACAAGGACTGATGGTCTTACAATAGTTAGGTAAGGCCGGAACACAAGGTAAATAAGTGGCTAATAGATAGAGGCTCAAATTGTGGGATTTGGGCAAGGAGCGCAACTAGATTTTGTTTGTTAGGACCCGTACCAACAGCATTCCCTTTTAGACTGGGACTGATTGTCTCACAAAACACTTAGGTGAGGCTGAGCAGGACCTTTTTAGACTAGGACTTATGGCCTCACATCACATTAGTGAGGCTTGGGCACACTTATGCTGATTATGGTAAGTAAGAGGTCACAAGAGGGGGCGACAGATAACATTTACCTCGATGACTGAGCGTGTGGCATTATTGGGGTAGGTAAATCGTTACTGCGTTCCATGCACTAAACGGGTGTGTTTTACTATGAGACCAACATGATTGGACTAGCTCACAGTGGCACAACAGAGATAGAAGGCCGAATAATGGGTAGAATTAGGATTCGACCTAATTAAAATAGGATTAGGATTTCAGCCTAATCACAGCAATCTAAGACAAGTGCAAACAATCATAATCAAAGAAAACAGTTAAATAGTATCTTAGTCCAGTTTTATCTTTCCTTTATTTCCTTTTATACTAGAACTATTGCTAAGTCTATCATCTTTATCTTGCTTAAAAATACTAGTAGTTACTTTCACTCACCAGACTTATAGTCTGACCCACTCCTTCATTTTCATTTTTCCTCCATAGGCCAACAGAGGTAAGGACGGTAGATTCAAATTTCTTGGTGATTCAGTTGCAGAGTTTTTCATCTTGTATTCTTTTTCTGTTCAGATTCTTTTCATTTGGCTTTTGATGTACTGGTACTTACGAGTGGGATGATTATTTTTATTGTACTCTAATTTTATGAGACTGAGATCTATTTTTCATAAGACATGTGCATTTGGTATTTGAGACATGCGATGTTTTTCAGACTTATTTTATGAAGTAATGATAAGTATTTTAAATGTTTCCACTGTTATTATTTATTTGTCTCGTGAATCTTAGTCTCTGTGATACTTTAGTTATACCTATAACGCACCATATCCTTTAGTGTGTCCTTTTTGGGTATACTAAGGGGTGTGGGGGTGTTTCACTACCTGTTTCAATTATAGTTTCTATGGTTAATATTAACCTATTAAATGTTTATCGACTATCTTTCCAATTTCATAATTTTCATGGGATCACTAAGAACCTATTGGTAACTCTAATATATTTTCTCTTATCCTAGTTTTCATGGGCTAACTAGGAACCTATTGACTAAATGTCAATATCTTAATCCGGATATAGTTTTCATAGGCTAACTATAAACCTATTGGCCCCTGCCAATATCAATCATAATTTTTATGGGTTGACTATGAACCTATTTGCCCATGCCAATATCTTTAGTTAAACGCCGTTTTCATGGGCTTACTGTGAACCTATTGGCCCCTGCCAATATCTTTAATTTAGAATTTAACATTTCTTAAATTATACTCACTACTAAGTCAACTTAGCTGGTTATTCTTCCCTTTCCAAAAATACTTTTATGGGTTAATAACAATGTGTATAATCATATGAAGAAGTATTCATAACAACAAATAATACCATCACCTGTGGTTCATCTTCTTCCTTATATATATATCCTGGTTACACTTTAACCTTTATAATCAATGAAAACTTCTTCGTTTCAAAACCCTTTGTTTACTTATGCCATGATTATTTCTATAAATTAAGATTCGATTTACGTTTCGAAATCTTAAAACGTCTCTTTCGAAACCTCTGAACGACTTCCCTCGAAAGCAAAACCTCTTTTCAAAACATAATAAACATACCTGTCGAAGCCCTTGATAAGTATTCTCTTTCGAAGCCAAACATACCTTTTGATGGTGTCAAAAGGCTCTTTAAAACCTAGCTTCGAAATAAATGAAGGTAACCCCTTTCTTAAATATTGTGTTTGTTCTTTTAAAAACAACATTTCGGACAAAATGGCTATATATGAAAATAACTCTTTCGAAGCCAATTCTAAAATTGTATTGGAGAAAAAGTTGATGTGTCGGAACCATCTAGTCAAAAGCACCAACCTTTTAAAATAACACTTCAAAGGATAGAGTCAAAACCCCCTTTTGACTCGATTGCCTTCGAAACCCCCAACCCCTTCGAAAGTATTTTGGAAAAAGGCTTAGTTTAAGTTAAAAAAGTGGTAACTCTTCGACAGCATAGATTACTTCAATACAGACGAAAGGGGGAAATTAACAGTTGGGTTTCGACTTGGTCGGAACCAATCCTTTCAAAAGCTCTTATTTAAAGGGAAAGGTAGCCCTTCGAAAGCTAACAACTTTACATAGTATAGCAACCTTCTTTGAAAGCTATTTATAAAAACCCATTCGAAAGCATATATTTCTACTATGTCGAAGGCTTTAAATAAAACAAGGCAAGAATTTAACTTTTGAAAACCAAACAGGGTTAGCCTTTTCGAAACCATGGCCTCCACCTTCCTTCCAATCCTTTGCGTGTCATCTAAGAGATACCTTATGTATTGGTTTCAACTATGTGGTTTCGACTATATGAGTTTCGATTAGGATAGTGAAGAGTTAATGGAGTTGAAAGGTGCTTCTATTTGAGGCGGAACAAACTTTTCTAAATTAAAGGCTAAAATTTAACCACTTTTAGTAAATGCTTTGTAACTACTTGCCTATTTGTAAATCTTTGATTGATCGCCTCAAAACTTTTCAAATAATTTACAAACAAAACTGTCGCATTCATTCAGATCTAAAACAAAGAAATTATAACATTTAAGCCCTTCCATTAACACAATCAGTATTTGTAAATAAGTCCTCTTGAAATAATTTATTTTCCCTAGTAAATCAATTGAGAAAAATCCCCAAAATCACATAAATTCAATTTTACAGTGTAATCAAACATATTAAAATTTCAGACTCAATTTCTTTCTGAAACCCTTGAAACAAATTTTAAACACAATTATATCATATTTTCCTATTGAAATTCATAATAATTTTCTATAGCTTGGAATATTCTGAAAAATAAAACCCATCTCCAAAAGCATGTTTTACTTAATATTAAAATTTTCCATGGCATTCTAAAATCATAGACCCTCGATTTTACATCAGAACAGTGCAAATTCATATGTGAATGAATTAAAATAAATCAAACATAATATAGTTCAACCATATCATCATCCATGTCATCATAAAAACAAATTTAATCATAAATCCGAAAACATATAATCGTAATAAAATAGTGATGGCATGAAAATATTATTTACCTCAAGTATGATAAGGAATTTGAGATTTGCTGCTTATTAATCCTTTCTGGCTTTGGTCCTTAGCTTTAGATTGAATTCTTCCCTTTTTCCTCCTTGTCAATGGTCGACTCTGATTTAGTTTTTAATTTACGTTCATGGAAGTGAGAAATGAAACATGAATGGACAATTACAAAGGATTACGGCCATGTATAATAAAGTGGCTATTTACTAATATGCCCATGTGTGAATTTAATTAGCCTATAAATCAATTTGAGTCCATTTAGTTTATTATTAAGCACGACCCTATATATAAATTGTTCAAATCCCAGTCCCCTTATCATCATTATTTTATTTTATTTGTCTACTTAAATTTTATAAATAATGTTATTAAAAATTAAGGATGTTACAGGCTCCCCCCTTAAAGAATTTCGTCCTCGAAATTCAATAAGGACTAAATACTAAACATAGCAATCATCTATAACAACTCCTAATAACCATAACTGACTAGCAATTATCTATATAAATCTAATATAGACATACCCTCAGAGTAGATTAGGATAAGTATCTCTAATCTTGTCATTTGTCTTTCAAGTACAGTCCACCTCGTTGTCGCTCCACTGAACTTTCACCAACCTGACTGTCTTATTCCTTAATTTTTTCTCATCTCTGCTACAACCCAAATTGGTTGTCTAACAAAAGTCAAATTAGTCTTTTCTACTAAGTCTTCCAACCCTGTCCGAGGAATAGTAGTCTCTGGATCACGCACATACTTGCAAAAATGAGACATATGAAATACATTATGGACACCTGCCATACTGCTCTGCAACTCTACTCTGTATGCGAGCTTTCCAATCCTCTCTATAATCTAGAATAGACCTACATATCTCGAGGCTAACTTCCCCGACTTTCCTAAATCGAACTACACCCTTCATTGGTGATACCTAACGAAAACCTTATCTCCAACTGAGAATTCTAGGTCATAGCGCCTCTTATCCGCGTAACTCTTCTGTCTGGACTGAGCTTTCTTCGTCCTTTCTTGGATTAACTCAATCTTCTCTGACGCCTCTCTAACCAAATATAGACCTAAGACTAATCTGTCTCTTGTATCCAACCAACATGCTGGTGATTTGCATGGCCTTCCATACAAGGCTTCAAATGACGACATTCCTATAAGAGTCTGATAACTGTTATTATAGGAAAACACGAGTCAATGTAACTGATCCTCCCAAGATCCACCAAAATCCAATACACAAGCTCATAATAGATCCTCGAGTACCTTATTGAATCTTTTTGTCTACCCATCTGTCTCAGGGTGATATGTAGTATTCATATTAATCTCCGTACCCATCACTTCTTGTAGGCTCTTCCAGAATTCACTGGTGAACAAAGCATCTTTGTCACCGACTATACTACTAGACACCTCATGCAGTCTAACTATATTCTTCAAGAACAACTTAGACAAAACTAGTGCCGTTATGATTGACTTAACTGGAATGAAATGGGAACTCTTATTCAATCTCTCAACTATAACCCATATACTTTCATTACCCTATTTGTCCTTGGCAACCCGTCTATAAAATCCATGGATATTGAATCCCATTTCCAAACTGGAATCTCTAAAGGTTGAAGGAACCCACTCGATTTCTGATGTTCATCTTTCACTAGTTGACATCTTGCACACTGCCTAACCCACAAGCCAACAACCCTCTTAATGCCTTCCCAATAGAAGCTCATCTTCCTATGTTGGTACATCTTGGTCCCTCCAGGATGAATCGTAAACTTGGACTAATGACATTTTCCAAAAACTTCTTTCCTCAAGTCCTCAATATTTGGAACACACATTGTCCCCTCATTCTCAACCATCTCCTCTGGTCAAGGCTAAAAACCTTTAGATCATTGATCTTAGTTCCAACCTCAAGCCTTCTGATCCTCTCAGCCAACGCTGGATCCTCCTTCTGCTTAGAAGCAATTCTGTCAATCAATATTGGTAGAAATTCTAAACAAGAAAACCAGCGTAACTCTGATTAGAACTAGAAGTTGATCTTAACTACACAACACAATTGACTAAAGCTTCTAAATCTTTTCACTCTGCCAACTTAGCTAACACCACATTCTGATGTTTTCTGCTAAGAGCATCTGCCAACTTGTTACATTTTCCTAGTGTATACTCTATACAAAAGTCATATGTAGCCAAAAACTCCAGCCACCTATGCTGTCCCATATTCAACTCCTTCTGAGAGAATAATTACCGTAAAAACTTATGATCGGTATAAAGCTCAAACCTCTCCCATAAGAGATAATGTCTCCAAATCTTCAATGCGAAGATCACTCCTGCCAACTCCAAGTTGTGAGTAGGATATCTAACTTCATGTGGTCTAAGCTGTCATGAAGTGTAAGCAATAACTTTACCATTCTGCATTAATATTGCTCCTAATCTAGTTCCACATGCATCAGTATATACCACCAACCATTAGTTTCCGTCTGGACCTACTAACATGGGTGAATTGGTCTACAAATGCTTTAACTTGAGGAATGTTTCCACACATTTGTCGGACCAAACAAATTTCAGCTCCTTCCTAGTTAGCTTAGTTAAAGGTGTTGCTATCCACAAGAAATTCTTAATGAATCTTTGGTAGTAGCCAGCAAGTCCTAGAAAATTTCTGATCTCGGTCACTGTCTCTGATCTCTTTCAATTATTCATGGCTTTGATCTTATCAGGATCGACCGGCAATCCTTTCTCTGAAACAACGTGACCAAGAAATTTAACCTCTTTCTTCTGGAAATGACACTTGGTAAACTTTGCCTTTAGTCGATTCTGCTTCAGCATCTCAAGTACCACTCTAAGATGAACTTCATGCTCTCTCTCATCCTTAGAGTAGACTAGAATGTCATCTATAAATACCAGTAAAAATCTATCCAAATTCTCTCGGAAAACTTGGTTCATCAAATCTATAATGAAAGCAGGTGCATTCGTTAATCTAAATGGCATCACCAACCACTCATATGAACCATACCTAGTTCAAAATGCTATCAAAGGAATACTCTCCTCTTCCACTCTTAATTGATAGAAACCTGTTGCCAAATCTAAATGGGAAAAAACTTTAGCTCCACTCAACTGATCGAATAGATCATCCATTCTTGGCAAAGGATTTTTTGTTTCCTAATTGTCCTTTCATTCAACTTACAGTAGTCGATACACATCCTGAATGGCCCATCTGTTTTCCTTACAAACACCGCAGCCGCTTCCCAAGGCGAATTGCTTGGTCTGATAAAGTTCCTTCCATCTAGATCCACTAGACGCACCTTCAATTCCTGCATCTCAGTCGGTGTAATCCTGTTAGGTGGTCTACTCACAGGTTCAGCTCCTGGAACAAGATCTATTCTAAACTCAACAGCTCTTTTCGGTGGTAGTCCAGTGACTGGCTCAAAGACATCTGCAAACTCTCTTGCTACCCAAACTTGACTTAACTCATTTCCTACCTCCATAGCATTAAGTAAAGCACTAACACTCCGGCCAGTATTCTCTACTGAGAATATCACTCAGTTATGATTATTAGAGTGTCTCAGTGATATTTCCCTATCCTGGCAAAATATTCTAGCCTCATACCTACCCAACCAATCCATACCCAAAATGATTCTGATATCTACAAAATCAGTTACATGCAAACTTATGACCTAATAAGTCATGCTCTAACTAGTCACATCTCAACCATAGAGTTGCATACCCTCCTGTTGGATTCGCAACACTTAAGGAAGTAACAAGGTAGATGGGTTCTAAGCATAACTTATCAATTAAGCACTGAGATATAAATGAATGTGATGCACCGGTATCAAAAGATACCCTAACTGGTATATTCTGAATCAAAAGCATATCTTCCATCAGTCTTTCCTTTATCAGCTGTAGTAGGCCTAGCTGGTCCTATAGCAAAAAAATTTCCTTTTTCCTCCCTAACTGGCTCTGGAAACTGATTCTTGTAATGCCCAACTTGATAACAGTTGAAGCACTTCACATTCTTCTTACTTGGAGCTTTCTTCCCATTTCCTGATCGGCACTCATTCGCAAAGTGACCCTTCTTATCACATTTATAGCAAACTATCCTACCCTTTGACTTTTTAGCAGTATCTTCCTTTTGGGCTCCCTTCTTTTTAAAGAACTTCCTCTTCTTCTCTTGAGAACCGTAAATTTCCATTAGCCTCTTTTTGGCAAAATCGGCAAGTAACTCTTCATGGCGAATGGCCATCTCCACCACTATATTACAAGGATCATGGACATGTGTCATGGTCATTCTAGCAAGCTCGGGCCTCAATCTTCAAATGAACCTCTCATTCCTTTTAATATCAATATCTATAGTAGCATATCCATATCGAGAAAGCTCTTCAAACGTAGTAGCATACTCGATTATTGACATCTCTCCCTGAACTAGATCCATAAATTTCCTCATTAGTTCTGAGTTAGAAAACTCCGATACAAAAATCTGCTTAAATCTCATTTTAAAATCGGCCCAAGCTAACTACTCTTCCAGAATTCCGACAATGACACTATTCCACCAACGTAGTGCTGACCCCTGTAACTGTCTAGAGGCCAACCTTCTCTTTTTCCCATCATTTAGAACCAAATCAGTAAATATACACTCATAATGCAACAACCAATTCTGAACCTCTATGGCACTCTCCGTTCCCAAGTATGGCTTCCTACCCAAAATGGTGTAATCTCTACTCAGCAAAGCATAATTATTACCAACAGGAGGAACATGATTAGCTCTTCCTACATTTCCACCAGCACCAGTAGCAGCTCCTACTTGCGTCTAACCAACAAAGAACTGATACGTCGCCCCCTATCTACTGGTGGATTTCCAACATCTACATTGGAATCAACATTTTGATTACTAGCATTAGCAGGTCGACCCAGGTTCATCCTTATAGTGGGTCCAGCATTTCCATTAGTTGTGGTGCTTCCTCCACTAATATTTCCTCTTTCGTTTCCTGCTTCCATATCTCCTTTCTCATAAATTTGTATATGAGCCTTAGTAAGATACAGAAGAACAGACTAAGTTAGCGGGGAATACGCGCTTATATATATAACTATATATATATAACTATATATATATATATAATTCAATTACGTTACTATAGCATTAACCCAAACCTCGATCTTATTATCTGATTTATTGGATTATTTTTGAAAAATCTTTTAGGTTTAAGTTTCTTTTGAAGTTTCATAAACCTATGCTCTGATACTAACTTGTAACATCCCCTTACTTGGAGGCCCAAAACTAACGGCTACGATGTTGCAGTCATCCATAGTTATTAATCCTCGGTGACAAATACTACGATATTAGATACGTTGATACACAAAAACACCAGAATATGGAAAAAAAATTAAATAACAACAAATTCCACATTCTATTTCAAAATATTCCAGATTGATTACATAATCTCAGTACGCAAACCACGTTCAGATAACATATAATTAATACAAAATACGCTAAGAGTAATATATAAAGATGCACCCTTGGATGTTAGAAGTATATAATAATAAGGCAATAAAATAAATTTTCCTTTACAGTCAAAACACACAGTGGAAATAAAAGAATTCTAATAACAAGCTTGTCTCCTGCACATCTTGGAAGCTTTATTTGTCAAAAAGAACACCTGGAAATCTAAACACTCAACCTACTCAAAATTAATTGAGTGCCCAAGATTTTAAGGGAAAAACAAAACTTCAGGCCAGACATAAAGACTGGTATGAATAATAATTTACCATCCAAAACCATTCAGATATCTAGTGAGACCATGCCGCTTAGCGGAATGGGTTTTCCTCTCACTATATCCTAAAACATTTATAAACCCATATACTGTGCTCTTGCATCCACAATGGTTAAAACATAGTATTTCAAAACATTATGATGATAGGAAAAACAAGTAAATCAACTATGGATTACCTATCCTGGTTCGTTCTGACTACTTGTCTCAATTATGGTTCCTAGAGTTACTATTAACCTATTAAATTTGTATGGACCATCTGTCCAATTTCATAGTTTTCATGGGATCTTTAAGAACCTATTGGCAAATCCAATATATTTTCTTTTATCCTAGCTTTCATGGACTAATTAGGAACCTATAAATGAACGGTCAATATCTTAATCCGGATATAGTTTTCGTATGCTAACTATAAACCTATTGGTCCCTGCTAATATCAATCATAGTTTTTATTGGTTTAATATGCACCTATTGGCCCCTGCGAATATATTTGGTTAAACACATTTTTTATGGGCTTACTGTGAACTTGTTGGCCCCTGCCAATTTCTTTAATTTAGATTTTATTATTTCTTAAATAATATTCACTACTATGTCAACCTAGCTGGTAATTCTGCCTATCCCTAGAATACTGTTATGGGTTAATAATAATGTGAATAAGTATATGAAGAAGCATTCATGACATCTAATAATACCATCACCAGTGGTTTATCATCTTCCATTTATATCCCGGTTACCCTTTAACCTTTATAATCAATGAAAATTTCTTCATTTCAAAACCATTTATTTACTTATGCCATGGTTATTCCTTTAAATTGAGATTGGTTTATGTTTTGAAATCTTAAAACGTCTCTCTCGAAATCTCTGGATTACTTCTGTCGAAATCAAAAACCACTTTTCAAAACATAATAAACATACCTTTCGAAGCCCTTCATAAATGTTCTCTTTCAAAACCAAACATACCTTTCGATGGTGTCAAAACATCCTTTAAAACCTAGCTTTGAAACATATGAAATTATCCCTTTTCGAATGTACTAGGTCTATTCTTTTAAAAACATCATTTGGGACAAAATGGTTATATACGAAAGTATCCCTTTCGAAGAAAATTAACAAAATTGTTTTAGGGAAAAAGTTGATGGTGTCGGAACCATCTAGTCAAAAGCAACAAGATTTTAAATTAAAACTTCAAAGGATAAAGTCGAAATGCCTTTTCCACTCCATTGCCTTCGAAACCCCCCTTCGAAAGCATTAGGAAAAAGGCTTTTTAAGATAAAATAGAGGCAACCCTTCGATAGCATATATGGCTTCAATACAGTCAAAAGGGGGAAATTAGCGGTTGGCTTTTGACTTGGTCGGAGCCAATCCTGTCGAAAGCTCTTATTTAAAGGAAAAGATACCCCTTCAAAAACTAACATGTTTTCATAGTATAGGAACCTTCTTTGAAAGCTATTCATAAAAACCCTTTCGAAAGCATATATTTCGACTGTATCGAAAGATTTAAATAAAATTAGGCAAGAATTTAACTTTTGAAAACAAAAAAAGGTTTCGTCCCCATCGGAAGCAACCTTTTCGAAACCATGGCTTCCAAGTTCCTTCCACTCCACTACATACCATCTAAGAGATACCTTATGTATTGGTTTCAACTATGTGGGTTTCGACTGGGATGGTGCAGAGTCAATGGAATCGAAAGGTGCTGCTATTTGAGGCGGTACCAACTTTTCTAAATTAAAGGCTAAAATTTAGCCACTTTTAGCAATTGCTTTGTAACAACTTGCCTATTTGTAAGTCTTTGATTGGTTGCCTCAAAACTTTTCAAATACTTAACAAATAAAACTGCCTCATTTAATCATATCTAAATCAAAGAAATTATAACGTTTAATCCCTTCCATTAACAAAACCAGTATTGGCAAATAAGTCCTTCTCTTGAAATAATTTATTTTCCATAGTAAATCAATTGGGAAAATCCCCAAAAATCATAGAAATTCAATTTATCATGTAATCAAACATATTAAAATTTCAAACCCAATTTCTTGCTGAAATAGTCGAAATAAATTTTAAACCCAAATATATTATATTTTCCTTTATAAATTCATAATAATTTTTCTATAGCTCAGAAAAATTTGAAAAATAAAATCCATCTCCAAAATCATTTTTGACATAACCTAAAAAGTTTCCATGGCATTTTAAAATCATAGACTCTCGGTTTTACATCAAAACCGTGCAAATTCATATGTGAATGGATTAAAATAAATCAAACATAATATAGTCCAAGCATATCATCATCCATGTTATCATAAATATGAATTTAATCATAAATCCGAAAACATATATAATCATAGAATAAAAAACAATATGATAAGGAATTTGGGATTTGTTGTTGATTAATCCTTCCTAATTTTGATCCTTAGCTTTATATTGAATTCTTCGCTTTTTCCTCCATGTTAATGGCCGGTTCTAATTTAGTTTTTAAATTGCATTTGTGGAAATGTGAAATGAAACGTGAATGGACAATTACAAAGGAGTATAGCCATATATAATAAAGTATCTATTTGCTAATATGCCCATGTGTAAATTTGATTAGCTTACAAACCAAAATTAAACCCATTTAGTTTATTATTAAGCACGACCTTATATATAATTTATTCAAATCTCAATCTCATTATCATCATTGTTCTATTTAATTTATATAATTAAATTTCCTGTAATGTTATCAAAAATTAGGGAGTTATCGAGGTTTAATGATTTCGTATATACCGGAAAGAATGTTTCAAAAATATATATCTCCAGAAGATAGTTGGATGAAAAGAAATTAATTAATCAAAGAATAATTCCCTATTCGCTGAACATCTTTTTTTATCAATGATTGGTTCGAAGGAACCGGGGTCGGATTTGGGTAATTCCTATCGTAGACCATTTCGAACCAATTTACATGTGAAAACATGAAAATGGTTTGGAAGATGGAATGTAGGGCTGCTTATCACAGACCCTCAGTGGAAAATTTCTCATATCATATTATGTGGCAGTAGTTCTTCATTTGTGATCTTCGATGCAAGGACTTCTCGCTACTAATCCTAGGGGTAATTTCCGACAGGATGTAGTAGGAGAGTGTCATCTGTTTGTCCTATTCCTGGACAATATGTATGGACAAATGTCTGACGTTGCATTTCTAGTTACATAAATTGATCTCTATGAACGTATCATCTGTTTGGTGGTAGAGAAGACTAATTCTCTTAGCTTAACACCCTTTTTTGAGACATACGAGTTCAGGAGTTATACGTTTGTAGAAATGAGTTGTGTGATTATGGGATGGCAATGTGGCTTTCAAAGTGGCATATGCTATGTGAAAGGTAATCGCAACATCATGCCTCATCACCTGGTAATGGCTTAAATAGGGTATGCCGCAAGGCTACGTGGTTCGCAACCACTAATATATAGTCATCACCTTTCTTGATAACCGTCCATATTTCGAGTATGTGGCATTTGCTATGAGATGTCTCGGATAGGTCAGTAAAGACTGAGGTGATATCATATTCGGTTCTATCCAAGCATGTACGAGTGTCAATTACGGATAGATCGGTCTTCCTAGATGAGGAGGATTATTTGTGTGTCTTCGGTACATTCCTCTAGAGACATACTATATGGAAGGTAGTCCCCTACCTACCATTGTATAGAAATCCATTCCCCAAACGAGCCTTGTAAGAGTTTTTTGTAGAGCCTAACATATCTTGAATTTAATAATAGTAACAATTTCGGCTAAGATTAATGAGTTTACATGCAAATTGTTTCAAAAGAATTTCATTAAAAATAAAATTAAATAATTTTGCGTAGGAAATGTTTTGGTTAGCATAAGGTAAAATCCCGTTCATATTTATGTGTGAGCATGGTCTTATGAGATACATTTTCTTTTCGAAATGCGTATTTTGAATTTCTCACACCAGTCTCTTGATTGACCCAGAGTTTAGTTTCCTTTCCCTTAAAATCTGGGTGCCCTAATTTTTCCTACGCAGCCTGGTGGTGAGATTTAGTTCGAAGAAAACTGGAAGAGCTCGGAGTATAGAGTTAGAAGATTTTTGAAGATTGTTTCCACCACACTTGAGTTGTATTGTATGCCAACTTTGTAAGGACGGATACATATAACTGTCCATTTTTAACTTTGATAAACATATTTAAACTTTCTGGTGTAAAAATTATATGTTGAAATAATATATATAAGATTATGTAATGTCTTTATTTTCATTTTTACCCCTGAGAATCCACCTCTTCGGCACCTGGATTTGCGGCACATGAATACCGAGGATGTATTAGTATCGATTTCGGAGAGTCGAAGAAATGGGTCCTTAAATTTAGTATCCGAGTGTAAGGCTAAGCGAGAACCTTGGCTTTGGTGGGGTAAATTATCATCATAGATAGGGTTAGTAATACCCTATAATGAGTAACTCATTAGAGATAGGGTTAGTAACAGCCAATGATGAGTTTGAGAGTATTATATATGAGTGCATATTTGTTAATGATATATGGTGTTACTTGATTTCTGTTTTATACTTTATTATATAGCAATATAATGTTATATAAATAAAAAAGTCTGTAAATGATATGTTATGCGATTGTAGTTGCAAATAGTTACAGTCGTGAGTAATTGGTCACAATATAAAATAATATTATATTTTAAATATTCCTGGTTGAGATGTTTTTACAAAAAAATATCAATACATCCATTAAGATCAAAGTACATAACGTCCTCCAAATATTGGATACTTTATTACTCATGGCTGATAGGGGAACCAAGGTCTTACGTTCTAATAGTTATTAGATAACCATGGAATGACCCATTCAAGAGTTTCCTGTTGTTTAATAATAATAGGTCAAATAGGAAATCTCGAAGTGATGACATCATACAATTTTCTTGACTTGAGAATACCATTGAACTTTAATATGGATATTCCCCCATGGTTATAGTTAAATCATAGTATAATATCCATCGAATAATTATAGTTGGGTCTGATTTGAAGCATTAAGAGTAAAGCACCATCCAATAGTTAATTTGAAAGTGTTGAATCGAAGTTGAACTCGGGTAATCACCCATTTGACTCGAATTAAACCTAGAAAATTGTGGCCGGAAATCAGACTCGGGTAAAACCAAGATTTTCTCCAAGCAAAGTTTGTCACCACCCCAGCACTTCAAATTTCATGACTCTAAGCGAGTCATGTGCTGACTCCAAGCAAATGGCAAATTTTCTCGGGTCAGACTTCAAGTAAAATACCACCAATCCATCAACGTCGATTTATCTCCAAATACCTTGAAATTTAGAATGCAACCTTATGCGGCTGTCATTGTCACCCCCAATTGATCTCACCTAGTTTGAAAATTTCTGGGGACTATCACCGATCCATGACCCCATCATAAGTGATTCACCATTCATTCGGTATTTCCAATCATTTAAGCATAGACATACATGCATCTATTATTCTCAGGCATTATAAACTTTTGTAACTTGAAAACGGACCGATCTGACAACAATTAGGGTATCTTCCCCAGTCGAAACCCATTCATCGAAGCCGTTCAACATGCAGAATATCCAAAGAAGTTTATCATGCCAACTATACCTTTTATATAACTGTACAACTAATTCAAAATTGCTTCTTTGCAGGTATGTAACATATGGATGAAGCGAGGGCGACAGATATAGTCTCCTGCAAGGCCCTCAGGAATCATTAAAGGATGAAACAACCTGCTACCTTGGAAGAATTCTATGGGAAGGCAAATCGGTTCTAAAGATTAGAATTAGTGCAATTGGAAGAAGGCAACACGACAATTTGCCAAAGAACATACCAAATGGTGAAGGAGCTACAAGACCTTAGGGACCTTCTACCCAAGCATGGCTACTAAGACCCAATATAAAAGTGCCCCAGCTAACTGACGAAATCAGATGAAAGGATGATTATAAAATAACACTCTAGCTAGCTAGAAACTAAAGAATGAGACAATAACCTAAAGCAATGCCTTCTCACTCATCCTTGTCTGCTCTCCTTTTCCAAATAAGCCGTGCCGGGACACTAGGGGCATTGCAGACAGTGCGGTGAAAGAAATGCTTCTGTGCCCTTGACTAGTCATGTCAATCCCCCTTCTAAAAAACGGCTTTTCTGGTGGGATCATGAAGGCTCGTCCAAAGGATCTTCGAATAAACAGATCCAACACCTTAGCCTGCAAGAACAAGTCAATGAATCCTAGCTTTAAGACCATCGGGCCGTTGAACACACGACCCCAAACTCCTCTCGTAATCGGTAAATTATCATTCCAAGGCCGTCTGGTTGCTGGACATCCAACCACAAAAAACCCTTCGCGAACGTGAAGGTCTTTCACGAACTAAAGCATCGCAAAGGTAAACCGATGGATCAGCGGTCATCTGATCCAAAGAAACCCTTTGGGAACGTGAAGGTCCTTCATGAACTAAAGCATTGTGAAGGTAAATAGGTAGATCAGTGTCATCTGATCCAAAGAAACCCTTTTCAAATGTGATGGTCTTTCATGAACTAAAGCATCGTGAAGGCAAACCAGTGGATCAACGGTTATTCGATACAAAAATCCCTTCACGAATGTGAAGGTTTTCATGAACTAAAGTGTGGTGAACGTAAATCGGTAGATTAGTGCTCATCTGATCCAAAAAAGCCTTCGCAAATGTGAAGGTCTTTCATGAATTAGAGCATCGTGAAGGTAAATCGGTAGATCAACGGTCATCTGAACCAAAAAGTCCTTTGCGAATGTGAAGGTCTTTCATGAACAAAAGTGTCGTGAAGGCAAACCGGTAGATCAATGGTCATCTGATCCAAAAAACCTTTGCGAATGTGAAGTTAAACTGGTAGATCAGCAGTCATCTGATCCAAAAAACCCTTCACGAACATGAAGGTCTTTCATGAACTAAAGCGTCGTGAAGGCAAACCGGTAGATCAACGGTCATGTGATTCAAAAAAACTTTTTCGCGAATGTGAAGGTCTTTCACGAACCAAAGTATCGTGAAGGTAAACCAGTAGATCAGTGGTCATCAGATCCAAAAAACCATTCGCAAACGGAAAGGTCTTTCATGAACTAAACCGTCGTGAAAGCAAACCGGTAGACCAACGAAATGTATGTATGACTGATATCCACGAAGTTGAACTAAAAGATTAGCAACCATTTGATCCAGAGCTCCCCGAAGTCAATGAATTCTTGCTCCGAGGCCGCAAATCGACAATCATACCAATCACTCTGCAAAGTTAATGGAATCACTTCCAACGACCAATGAGACAAACAGTGATAAATTCCAGAGCATCAAAGTCACTCAGAGAAACTAAGCCAAAACTAAACTGACCTTGTGATCAATCAAAGGCCAACTCGAATCAAGCCATGACTCGGCACCTGGCGAAACCGCATCCACTAGACCGGAGGTGACCAAACGAGTTGTGCAGAGACCATGGATATAGTTCAAGCACACCAACAGCCCTATGGCATAGAGGCACTACACACACTTGAATATCCATAAGAAAGGCCGTGACTAATCATACCACAATTCTGTTATGCCCGATCAAAAATTCTGCCATTTTGACACCCGCGTACTTAGTGACCTAGCTAGTGCAACAAACGAAATACTAGCATAATACTTGCCCACTTCATTCCAACTACAATTTTAAGATTGTATGCCAGTCCAAGACTCATTGTCTAAAGGCACTTTGGACCAAGAGCAAAGAGTTATGCCCTGAACTCCCATAAGCCCTTTCTTCGATCCATCTTAAAGTGGTCAACTATAAATCTCTCCACCATGGCAGCCTGATCTATTTCGATGTGCACATCCTTCAAGAATATGGAAGGATCATCCAAGCCATGGTCACCCGAGCCAAAAATAGTTTAGCTTCTTGAACCAATAAAACCGTGTTCATGTAAGCAACCTACTGAGTTGGTGAGGTCAAATCGACTCAAAACGTTGGATCAGTGGAACTCGATCCTCGCCTTCTAAAAAGAGGAAAGGCTAAAAATTGTACTCCTTACATTTCCCGACGATAAGCAACACCGAGGAATACCAAAAGCCACACATTTCATAAGCTGCGCTAGAACATACGCTCCTCACATTGTCCAAAAATAGGCAACACCAATGAGTACCAAAAGCCCTTCACCTCATAAGCTGCACACTCATTATGTTGCCTAAAGATAGGCAACACCAAGTAGTATCAAAAGCTGCGCACTTCACAAGTTGCGCTCTAAAATAATAACACCACATGTTGCCCGAAGATAGACAACATTAAGGGAAAAAAAGCCGTGCATCTCATAAGCCGCATGCTAAAATAATAACTCCTCACGTTGCCCGAAGATAGGCAACATTGAGGAAAACCAAAGTTGTGCACCTCATAAGCCGCCACTAAAATAATAACTCCTCACGTTTCCGAAGATAGGCAACACCGAGAAAAACCAAAAGCCGCGCACCTCATTAGCCATGCACTAAAATAATAACTCCTCACACTGCCCGAAGATAGCCAACATTGAGGAAAATGAAAAGCCGTGCACTTCATAAGCCATGCACTAAATTCCAAAGCACTGGCTCCTTATGTTTCCCGAAGGTAGGCAACGTTGAGGGACACCCAAAATCGCGCATCTCATAACCAGTGCGAACCACGTCTATGATTGAAAAAATGGGTACAACTACAATAAAATTGGAGTGCTACAAATCAACAGAAAAGTTTCAACTGACGACACTTAATGATAAAAACTATCCTCAATTAACTCATGCAATGTGCTCCTCTCATAAATGCGTATATTGCACATTTGTCATAGTATTACAAGAAACTTGGATTACATTTGCAAAACTTTCAAAAGAAGGAAAATCAAGCTGTGACTTAGCCAAATTTCAAGTCTAATATGAAAATTATCTAAAATATAAGTTACGGGTCATTTGAAAAAAACAGCCCCATGAACTAAGGGTCATGCACCGGTACTAAATAATTGAAAATAATAGGTTCACAAGTTCTGTTACTCCAAACAAAGAATTGTTGTCCTAAATAAATTTTTTGGCGGTAGTCACAAAATTGGATAAGTGTAAACAAAACAAGCATAAGTTCACATAACACATATGAACAGATAGATAAGAGTACAATCGAAATATCAATGTATTGCTTATAATTTTCTTTACACAGGGTCAAAACATGGAGGCTGTACCCCCACAACACCTGCCAACAAATAGAAAATACGGACTCCATGACAAGAACACTAAGTGCAGACTTCACTTGAACAAATGACTCAAAAAGAACCTAAATCAGACCAGTCTCCACACAAGCTCATCAGAGCTTGCTTCTACCGCTCCCCTTTCAGCCCTTTGTTTGTAGTTTTTTACTTGTCTCGAAAGTGGTGTCCCTGCTGGTAATATCAACAAACTCCTCGGTGGCAACATCCTCCTCTTGCTCCACCACCTTCTCATAAAATTCTCCCCTTGCTTTGTGCTTCCATGATTTGTGGGAGCTCTTTGAATCTTTGATCGCTTAAACCTTCTTCTTCTTGGTAGCGACCAATTCATGTTGAGTCTTAGAGGCTGCTCCATTTGAACTTCCTGCTCCTTAACTTATGCCGCTGTTATGTCAGCCTCCAAAGACATAGAAGAGTCGCCCAAGCCATGAAGTGTGGCTATCTTTTTGGACTCCGACCTCGATTGCAAGCCAGACACCGACATGGAAATAGGAATAGGAACGGAAAAGAGCGTGGAGGCTGTGGAAATAGCAGCAGGTCCAGGCACTGAGGAAGCTGGCAGATCAACAGGAAATCTCGATCTCAGCCTTCTGAGAATTGGCTCCAGCAACATTGGGAATGTCCAAACCCTCGCACATCACTTCTTGAGCTGTGGAACATCTGGAAGATGTCAGGGATTCAAGACAAAACTACCAAACTCTACCGGTCCATGATCAGTATAGGAATGAACGCGGTTGTACTAGGTGCAATGTGATGACTTGCTTCATAATTTCAAATTTTCTACAAGAACCAGTAGTTTCACACCTAGAAATGATGGGGTACGGACCTAGTCCTCAGATCATAACAAAAACCGGTTGGAGGAAGTTTGATTTTTCGTAAATAAAAAAATTATGGAATTGGTAGAGCAACAACCTTGCATCTCCAAGGGTAATACCCAACGGTTATAAACAAAGTTAGGCGATGGAAACACCTGGGACCCTCACCCTTCCAGAACGTGGTGTATCATAGATTTAAGCAATGCTAAGAAAAAAGCCACATTAGATTAAAAGGAATCTACTCAACTCTACAGGATCAGATGAATTATTCAATCCTCGCCAGCGCGACTTTAATACTGTCGGAAGATAAGAAGCACTAAGAAAATACTTATACAATCTAATCATCAAAGTGCTAGTTTTCGAAGGTCGAAATTAGTACACAACTATACTTAAGTACCGCCGAATCGATAGGGAAAATCAATCCCAAACTCCTAACTGTCGTTATTATCTCGCCAACGCCAAAGCCTTCTTTTATCTTTCAAGTACTAGTGTTGCACTGCCAACGCCGGGAAATTTTCCATTCCTAAGTACCGTTGTCCCTGGCAACTTTATGAAACTTTCTACTCACTAAGTACTGGTATTACCCCGGCAATGCCAGGAAAACTTTAATCTACAGAGCTAATGAGAAACACTCATCATAGTGATTCATCGATGCACTAGCTTCCGGAGATAGAAGTTGAACCTCAACTGAGCTTCTACCCCTGTCTTCTGAAAACTACTGTAGCCAAATTACAGGCAACGACTGGAAGATGTATCCTTTCATAGGTCAGTCGGATGGTTCAAACTAACACCGTAGGAATCGGCCACTGCATGGGAATAGAGCTGCACAAAAAGAAAATCCCAGGATTGAATTGCTCCTGTGCTAATTTCTAAGGATGAAATATGGTGGACAATCAAATTTCCAAAATTCAACTTAGAAAGAATTTAGATGCAGGCAAAAAATAGATAGCCTTAGGCAAATATTGATTGGAACCAAGCAGCTAGGTTATCAATCCAAAAAGACAGGAGTTGACATATGAACAAAACTTCCATGATGACACTGGCAACCAAGAAGAGCGTGCACGACCAAGGACAAGCGAGAGCAATCATAGAAGGCTGGAAACTAAAACCACCGGACTTCTACATTCCTAGAATGGGATTAAGAGCCAGACCAAAGGCAATCGAAAAATGTGTCATACAATTCTCCATCTCTCACAATTACCAATTACAGGCGCTCAAAATGGCTAGTCCCTTGAGTAGGTATAGACGCCCAAATACTTGATCAAAAGAAATGTTGCAAATTCCAGACACGAATAACCACATCGTTGGTTAGATAATGGTTCTGTATAGCAAAACAAAGCAATTTGGCAACAAAACTGCCAACAAAGCAAATGAAGGATTTAGTTTAGAAATCATCCATCGCCCATAGTCTGGCAATGATGAGAAAGATCGATGAACTACTCAAGGTCTAACTAGATCATTTGGTTCCAACTTGCAGGAATATGCCATTACCTAAAGTTTGGTGATGCCAAGAAGGAAATCCCAGAATGAATCGATACTTCGGCTTTAGAAAATAGAAGCAAAAGCTTTATTGACTCTTTAATCCTACCTTCTTGAATCTAACGTTATCAAAGATCCACAACATTAAGGTTTGAGTCATCCATATATGAGCTTACAAAGATAGAAACCAACACATGGTTAGGATCTTATCACCGAACTCAGAAGAATTTACTTTAGCCAAGTCCCTTGGGATCGAGAAACAAAGTCCCCGATTCTCGAAGATAGGAGCTATCGTGTCAATCAAACTGGGGCAATCAAACTTATTGCTTGGGATACCTAGTCTCCCAAAACATGTTGGTTTAGTAGAAAGTAATCAGCCCTACGGACTAAGGCATTTGCACCAACACTTTGTTGAAACGAACTCAATTGAGCATAAGTTAGGATTAGTTATAGAACTGGCTAGACCAAGCCACTTCATAGTTCTGAACAAAGCTATGAAATAGAATATGTCGAAATGATAGAATAAGCATTACTGTCATGTATAGAATTACAGTAAACGGTTATGATGCACATGAATACAAGAGGTGCCACAGTAAGAAAACACAATGCTTGAAATCGAGCAATTAAACCAATAATCCAAGGAGATAGAGGTTGATGTGCAGATTGAATTTTGAAAAATGCGAAAGAAGTGTAGTCGCAATTGAACAACTCATGCGCCAGTTTCCAATGATAGAAAATGTGCCTTGTATTTGACTGTAATCAATCGTTTCAATATGATAGGAATAATAAGCAAATTCTAAGTTGCAAAGGACCAAGCTTCTGGAGGAGTGGAAGTTCCTCCACCGGACTAAAGATTGGATGATCGAATAGTCAATTTCAACAGCAAAATTTGGAATTCAACCCCACTAGGTATGTTCTACTTTAAATAATATCTTTGTCTAACCAAAGCCTGAAATCCGAGGGACATCAATGTATGTTGACCAGTCAAGTCTTGTGCGGTGACCGAGGTAGATGCGGTGTGTTATCTACATGAGAAGAGTCCATTACCCTGAATACTGAAAATAAAATAATCTAGTGTAGATAGCTTTCTTATATTTGAAAAAAAAACCGTATCATCTTTTGAAATTATCTCTTCCACACTTACCTGTTATTAGTCAAAGGTCAAAAACGGAGTCGTCATCTGAAGCGACGCGGGAAGCTTTTCTTTTTAGGATCATTGGAGTACAGAAACGAGAAAAGCGATACAATTGAATCATCTAATATATCTGATTTTGGAATAAATCATAACGTTGGAATTAAAAAACGTCGGTGGGAACTTAACCAGGTTTTCGAAAAGGAGAAGTTAAGGACAAAGAGCAAGATTTTGCTCCAAGACAACGTACAATCATTCGAGACAAAACTTACCTTCAATGACGGTGGAGTTAAACTGTATAGGTCGACTCCAAACCTACGTCAGGCACCCATTTACCGACCTAAACCCTTGTGTAAACTACGGAGCAAAGGTTGCATCATCAATACCAGGAAACTGCATGAAGAATTTTGATCTGTTATGACAGCAACAACAATCAAGATCAAAGCTAGATAACCAATAGCATGACCTGCCACATATTTGTGAAACTCCAATGCAATCACTTGGAAATCAACGGACATATATTGAGAGCGATAACTTCCAGAGCATGCTTTGTTTAAAACGAAGACGTGCTTTGGGGAGAAAATGTTATCCAAGTTTTTAACCCAATAGGATCCAATAGGGAATGGAATAATTCCACGACATCGGGAAGGAAAAGGCAAGGAGTTAACGAGAGCCAAGTTATATTACCGAGACAACAACTAAGATCGACTAAACTAAGAGATCAGCATTCTTTGAGTCCAATCAATAGCTGAGCGCAAACAGCTAGCAAATTGTCATCCAAACGGAACAACGTGCAACGAGACTACACCAACAACGACAGCACAAGACCATGGAAACATCCTAAACTCCAATGTCCAAGAAGTATCCTAAGTGCTTGAGTCTCCAGTAACCCATACACTATGGATCGCTAGCGACCCATGCATAATGAAGGGTCGCTGTTTTAAATGGAAGAAGAGAAGGAAGGAATAAGTATGTTAAAAAATATGCTAAGTGTATGGGTCACTAGCAAACAATACACCATGGATCACTAGCAACCCATGCTTCTCCACGTGTCTTCGGCGAGGCAACCAAGCAATGCGATGGCTAAGTCATTAGCTCGCATACAAGCCAACTCCATTGGTCGGTAGCGACCCATAGACCATGGGTCGCTAGTAAACCATGCTTTTGGCTCGGATCGCGAGCTAAACCCCCTAGGTCGTTCTATACCTACCTGCGATCAGTTAGTGCAATGGCCTGGCCCATAAGTCCTCCGATCTCTATAAATACCATCATGCCCACAACAAAAAAGGGATCTTCTCCGGACTAGTTGCTGAAGCTCTACTGGGAACATTCTTCGATCTCTCATCCCTCACAACAATCTCTAAAGGGATTCACTGTGATTCTCCAATGGATTCCCACTCTAGGGATTCAATCTACTTCAAGATAATCAAAGTCTTGTAATCAAACACTTCTTGTAACAGCAATCAGTCTACAACAAAACTATAAAGTGGACATAGGCTTTATAATATCCAAATCACCATAAAAATTCTCTGTCTTCTTTCTTTTACTGTTCTTTTTCTATATCTGTTATCTGTGATATTGCCCTATCAGCGCAAGGCTGGTGCTTTCAAACTCAAACCAGGCTATTCATTCTTTTTTGGGTCAACAATAGCCTTGCCGCACCTACCCTGTTTCGACCATTTTCGGGTGTGAGGCCTAAATTCACGATTACCTTTCACATAGCACATTATCTTTCCTCTTTGAATCACATTTTCATTCCATAAATCACACAACTGATTTCTATAAACGTATAACTACTGAGCTCGTACATCTAAATAAAGGGTTTTAGTCTAAGAGAAGTTGCCTTCTCTGCCACAAAACAGTTGATACGTTTATAGAGATCAATCAATGTAATTAGAAATGAAACGTCAGACATTCGTTCACACAAGTTGTCCAGGAACAGGACAAACCGAAGGCACTTCTCCTACCATATCCTATCAGGAGTCACCCTTAAGATCAGTAGCGATTACTTTTTGCATTAGATATTTGATAACAAAGAGACCACTGCTACTATATGTATTTAGGGAGTTTATCCCCAAATAATCAACAAGCAGTCCTTCATTACGAAAATCCCAAATATTAATGCCTTCCGATACCTGCACATTCGAACGCATATACGTTGGTCCAAATTTATTTTCGGATAAATTCAATCCTGATCTCTCCGGATCAACAATGATAAAGAGGCCAAATTTGATAATCAGTTATTTAACTATTGAAGCAACAAAAAAATCTATCACTATAAGTAGTCACTTAGCCCA
Source organism: Allium cepa (assembly GCA_030765085.1). Lineage (NCBI taxonomy): Eukaryota > Viridiplantae > Streptophyta > Magnoliopsida > Asparagales > Amaryllidaceae > Allium > Allium cepa. The sequence goes on along the minus strand of CM060938.1, from coordinate 750,774,953 downwards.
TTTAAATAAATCTTTTATTTCTTAAATCACTTTCCAAATATTTACTTCAAATTATCTTTAAAAAGGTATATTCACAAAATCATTTCAACTCTACGATAAATGTAAAACATTTCCATATACTTATATTAACGATATAAGCATATTCATAAATCATTTCATTTTCAACGCTTAGAAAATATTTCCATATAATTATATAAACGGTATAAGTATATTTAATAACACTAACATTTAGAGACATGCCAAATAGATTTCTATAACCATACACCTCTAGAGTTTGTACGCCTATGGACGGGTGTTAACTGTAGGAAGCAATGCTCCTACACTACCAAGCTATTAGTATGATCATAAGAACCGATTCATTTATATCACGATGGAAGGTCAAAACATAATTTATTAGATCAAAACGAATGTTGCGTAAAACATCGTTACGATAACTCCAAAAATATTAGTATAGGGATTCGATCTATTTATGTATATAAAATCCCATTTACTGTAAAAAATATTTCCTTGAGGAAATATTTTACTATAACAACAATGTTATAGTCCATGCCTTACTTATTTCTTTGAAAATGTCTATTACAACAATAAATATTGAAATCTATATTTCTGATACTTATCACAATAAAAAAACAATTTTTGAAAACCATTTAAATTCCATTTGGAATTAATATTTTTCAAAACATTACTTTCAAAAGATAAATTTAGTTTTAAAACCATTATCTCCATCAAAATATTCCTTTCAAACATTCCTTTAAATAAAAATCCATTATTTCCATATTTATAAAACTATTTTTATAAAACTCCTTTCGATTTTACAAAACTTCAATTTTATAAAATTCTTTTATTTATAAATCCATTCTTTTATAAAAACCAATTTTATGATCAAAATCCATTTAGAACTCGATTTCTTTATAAATCAAATATATTTAGAAAATCCATTTGCCAAACAAGCTTCAAATCCATTTACTAAATATTTATAAACTCTGATTATAAATCTATTTCTTTATAAAATATCACTTCTATGAATCATTTTTTTATAAACCTATTCAAAATCTCTATTTAAACACTTTACAAAATTGTAAATCGAAAATAACAAAAATCATATTTTTACTTATTTAAAATAAATTCCTTTCCTTGTAATTGTTTGAAAATAATTAAAACATATATATATATATATATATATATATATATATGTATACTTCCAAAATTACTTAAAAATCCTTTTTAAATCAAAATCATCATTTTTAGTATTTCAATATACCAAAAAATAAGGCCTAGTGCCACTAAAGCACTAAATAAGTCAAATCATGTCACAATCAATAATATGGCATACAACGCATCATATATCAGCACATATATGGAAAGTAAATCAATAGTGGTGAGGAATCCTGTTGGATCTCTCCAACCTATCCCCTTGCATCACATACAGAATATAATCATAAAAATCTAAATTAACCACTTCAAGGGGGGATTCGGACACAAAGAGTCATCCGCTCTTACACGGAAACGTAATAGGGTCGCATCCGCTCCAATGGGCAAAAATATATCCAAACCAACTAATAAATATCATATATCATCCAAAAAAGTAGCAAACAACATAAATAAAATTATTCTCACTTATATAAAAATATAAGAAGACCAGAGAGGTGAGTTAATTCAAAAAAATGCCAGAAATCGCCTAAGCACTCCGGTGTGAATTAAAATTAAACAGTCATTCAATTTAAATCAAAATTCCTACTAGCTCTGAATTCATCCAATCCAACTCCATAGCATAGTGCTCGCAAATATGAATGCAACACAACTTGTCACACTGGATTTGGAACTCGTACGAGAAATTTACTGATTTATAAACATTTGAAATAATTAAAATTAACATAATAAATTAATTTAAACTTAAATCTTTTGTCTATCTCCCTCCGTTCATGTAGGCGTTTATGTCCAAGCGCCTTCTTTAATTTTTTTATTTTTTTGTTTGCTCTTCGATCGATCGTCGTGCTACCCAAGACACGCCGTTGCTATGCCTCGCTATAGCTACGTCGACTTCCTGCCACCTTGCCTTCCTCCATGCTCACATGCGTAACAGAATCAAACCCAAAAAAACCGCAATGAATGTGGGCCTACAACCGCCGCGTGGGCTCATCAATTGATGATCCGACCATTGTATAGCTTTATCGACATGCTCTATATTTTCCTAATTTGAATTCGAAGGCCAATTCGACCGCTAGATGCTCCTATCATTGGATGGTTGTATTTTGATGGCTGCTAAAATCTATTTTAGGGTTAAGGTTTGCTAATGAAAAGAATGGATGGCCTTTATATAGAAAATTTTCCAAAGGACTATTCATCCATGAAAATTTCGAACTCCAAACGAAGTGTATGGCCCGGCGTTCTATATGTTATACGCCTATTCTGAACAGAATGGAATATGTTTTAGAAGCCAATTCCATCAGATGCAGAAGATAGCTTTTCAAAATTAAATTATATTAATTAAATTCTATGCGTTTCAAACTCGCACGACTAAACGAAATGTCCAATCACCATGAAATTCGACGAAATATAATAATTCACTATTACGGATGCAATCAAACTAGTTTCTTTGAATTCCAAGGCTGTGCCCTAAAAAGCAATTTTTACATGTTAATGAAAACGAGTAATTTCCAAAATCGGTTTAATCACTTGTAAATCAAAATTAGAAAGTTTACTATCTTCCTTCTTATTCTAATAGAATTTAAACCAACTTTAGAAATCATTTTCATTCATGTTAAATTCAAGATTTAATTATTTAAAAAAAATTCAAATATTAAATTTAACAATTTATTTATCAAATAAATTTCTATATTTGAAATATAAGTTATTTAACGTATAAAAATTAACTTTTCAATTTTTAAAATCAATTAAATATTCCAAATTCAAATGACTAAAATTCTGAATCGTTACAAACTCCCCCTTAAAATAATTTCGTTCCCGAAATTACCAATTAAGAAACAATGCTCCAAAACCCATTATCTTTTCAAAACCAGTTAGTTAAAATAGATTACCAAATTCTTTTAAACCTTTTAACGTTTCCAAATCAATTAGTGGAAACTTCTTATAAAAGATTTTTCTAAATCTTCAAATTCATTCATAGTTATCACTAATACTATTCCAAAAATCAACCAATATCATTTCAGGTTTTAAAACCAAAAATCAAATTTTTAGTTGTCAATTTTTTTTCCAAAATTCTCAAAAAAATTATAACTCTTAAATTTACGGAAAATTTTGCCAGCGTCTCCTTTGTGTAGTTCGATCGGAAAAATATACAATGCATATATATAATCACAAATATGCATCTCATCTTCAAGGATGAGGCATCACGTAGGAAAAAAATATAAAAGTACGATTGGTAATCCGAGATATGTACCTTTTATTATATTAGCAAGCATATACAACTAATATAGCGTGAAAGCAAGCTCCAAATACGAAGCATGCGCCATTCGCACCTACTAATCACTTAACAAAACGTGAACACATATATAGAAAATAATATCAATATAAAACATAGACTACATAACAACTATAGGCAAATATAGCAAATGCAACAAAAGAAACTGTAACGACCCGGAATTTTCGAACCCATAAATTCCAGATAGTTACGAAAGTAGAAAAGAGATAGAAGAAGAATTAGAAACAAAACACAAATTCTCACATTCGCAGCGGATCAAAATATAATATCAAATAATATCATTTATACAAAGAAAACTATATCAGTAAATTTACATTTAATGCATCAGAGTTTTCAGTATTTACACAAACACTGGACAGTTAATATCACATATCCCAGACAATCTACAATATATACACAGCGGAATATTATTCATACGTTCCTGCCATCCAGCTCGCCTCCTGAGTTCCAGAATGTCCTTACCTGAAAATCTATAATATTCGTTCTGACCCGAGCATTACCTCATAGTAACACCCGAGTCAGGTTGGAAACCAGCATGAGTAAACCCATACAATTTGAAATACTAAGTTACAAAGCATAACAGAAATCTAGGGTAACTCATATCCCCATTACGAGTTCAAAACTTATTATATTCAAAGCTCATTTCACAAATAATCTCTAAGTATCCTTACTCATTTTCAAAGGTCCAGTCTACTTAAAAAAAAATTCTATTCCAGCCCATTTATTTCACATATCAAATCTTATAAAGAATCATAGTAGATTATAAACCGAAGTGGTTTTGGGTATTTATTGATACCCGACCCCGGTCACTTCGAACCCAATGCCATCTTAACCAAAGCTATTCAAGTGAATATAATTCAATTTTAAATTACAGGATGTCACTTAAACACAGCAATACATCATCGATAGATAACCACATTTTTACTTTCCATCAAATCATATCATCTCACAAAACATTTCATATCAGAGATATCAACCAATTTAAAGCATTTAATATCATTTCATCATTCATAAGTAAGATTAATCACTTCCCAATTAATTTAGTTAATCTCTAATTAAATTAATTACTAACTTTAATTACTTAGATTACTTTTACTTAACATTAATTAATTAAAAAACCATTAATTAATCATCTTTTATTTATCCATCTTAATTAAACACCCTTGATTAATCGTCCTTTAATTATATTAAGTAATTAACACTTGATTAATTACCCAAATTAATCACCCTTGACCCATTCATTTTAGTTACATTTATCTTTAATTATTTACTCAAATTAATTATTCTATAACCACTTACATTGATTAATTGTCCTTTAATTAATCATGCTCATTAATTAACTAATCCCTTAATTAATTTTCTTAATTAATCCTTACTTAACTAATTACACTAAGTAATTAATCCTCAGTTACTTTCATTTAGTAATTACTATTAAATAAATCACATTTTCTCATTAATTACTCTCCTTAGTTAATGATATTAAGTAATTTTCCTTAATTACCTTATTAATTAAATTTATTAATTACATTGATTAACTAATCTTAATCAATCATTAATTATTCACACTTATTAATTATCCTATAATTAGTTAACCTTTAATTAATTAATCTTTAATTAATCAATTAATCTTAATCACCAAACTCTAATTAATTAAAAGATATGTTATTCATCTTAATTAACTTCTAATTTTAGAAATCTTACTGAATAAACTTGAATTAAATTATCATTAATCTAAAATTTAACTTAATCCTTAAGTTAAATTAATGATTTAACACATTAAATCTTCTTAATTAAATCACATTATTAATTTAGTTTTAAGCGACTTTAAGAATCAACTTAATTAACATTTAAATAAACGCCTTTATTTAAAATAATGATTTATGTGAATTAATGGAAAACTTAATATGTTATCTTAAACACTTGAAACATAAACAATATACCCAAGAAAATCCAAGGATTGCTCCAACAAATACCCAAGTTTCTCATTCCTCTCCCGAGCTTCCTCTTTTTTTAAAAAAAATTGTTACATGAAAATCTAGATTAACACATTCTCGAGAGACTCGAAGACCATCCGAGCAAATCGGTTGAAAACCCGCGAATCACTTCACGCAAAACTCTTCCAGGTCCCACTTCTTCTTCTTCCTGTTCTTTCTTTATTTCACCTACACATAAAGACACAGTGCACATGCACACCCCATCCGGCCGTTCGACCTGCCGCCGACCCATCCCGCTGGTCATCCTCGTCACCCGTGATACCTCCAGTCACTTAGAATCACCGATCTACCCCTCGAGCAAAATTCGAGCTATACCCAAAAACCACTGGAACAATCCCTGTTCTATTTCCATCTCGCTCCGACACCTTAAGCCACCGTGCATCGTCAGACTTTACTGAAATGAGCGCCACTATCCCTTCCTTCTTCTCCCTCTGGTCCGCACCGCCCACTCCTTCCCACGTCGCAGTGGTTTTCTCAAGATTGACTACACCCACGTCGGTCTTTGAAACCCTACTTCAGCTCCCCTCGACCACCACGGCTCACTAAAATTTCTCCGAACAATTTTCTTATGCGCCTAGACCTACGAACAAGCTTTAGCCATGACCTTGAGTCACACCTCCTCATCGATCGCCAGAATTTGGCAAAGGTACAAATTCCAATTTAACCCAAATATCACAACAATTAACTATCTAAAAATCATGGTTTTATTTTTAAAAATCATGTTTTCCAGTGATGATTCAAAATGTGTACTTAAATCAATAAAATTTAACATTTGATTTTATCATATTATTAAAATTTCTACTATATTTTCCCAGATACAAGCATATTTTCAAACTTAAATACTTATACATATTTTTACGCTTAGATCTTGTTAAAACTAACTATTTTGTTTGGAATCCAAAACTTACAATGAATGGATAAAAAGATATGAAATTTTTAAACCAAATTTACACTCTGTAACATGAATAGAGATACACACAGATGAATCACTCAGGCACCCAGGTTTCAATCATTAATATAGTTGTATTCAGATTAAAAACAAATATGCATACATATTTCAAAACATACATCACAAGTTCACTTCAACATTTATCGCATGCATCAAATCCAAAGGTGTTTTATGTTCAGTTTACTCGCCTGTGTTTGAAGACAAGGAACAAACATTTGAAATTTGAAATCTGATCTTGCATTGATCTTGAATCTTCTCGCTTGACCTAAACTTGATTGTTAAGAGCTGAAACTTGGTTTGATTCCAGGTTGTTACCAGATTTTGATTTTTTTTAATTCTTTGATCTTGATCCATCTCAGATTTTGATTTGTTCACTGGTTTGTATTTACAAATTAGTAGATTTGTTTCTTAAATGAAGAAAATGAAGTGATGAAGTAGGAAGATTTGTATATATAACTTATTATTATTTATTTTTTTATTTATTACTTTTCAAAATAAAAAGACAAAATGACATTTGTATTATTTTCTTGCCAATTTACTTACAAATGTTAGTACAAAATCTAATTATTTTACACTTGTCATTTTATAAATTAATCAACTTCCACTTGTAATTAAAAAGATTTTTATATGTAAACACTTGTAATTTGCAAATTTAATTAACCTTTAAATGTTAAATAAAAGCTTTTATATTTATTTACTAATTAATAAATACTTTCCTAAATATATATATATATAATTCTTTTAAAGAAAATAAAACAAAAACCAATTATATTCAAAGTAAAATCATATATAATATATCTTTAACCCAAAATATAGTTAAGATATACTTCTTTTTCAAATTTTCAAATTTAATTCAAATTCAAATCCTATTTCAAAATCCAATTTAAAATCAATTCAACAATACACATATATTTTAAACAAACCCAAATTCGATTTGTAATTAATAATTCTATTTAAAAATTTATTTATCTATATTTAAAAACAACCCATTATCATTATTGTTTGAAAATAACAATTTTTATCAATTTAAAATAATTTATAAAGGGAATTATTACATTTAATTTTTCTTGAAATTTCCGCGATATCACATTCCTCCCCCCTTTGAATATTTTCATCCTTGAAAAGGAACGAAGTCAAAATTTATTAAAATACTTAATATTAGTTAAATTTTCTCTTTGCTCATTTTTCAAACATTTTGAAATCTATATAATATTGTCAAAATAGTTCTGTAAAAATACTTTTAATAACTCGATGTCTCAACAAGTCCAACCTTGTTCTCACAGAAATTCGGTCATAGGTTGATCAGCGTAGGACTAAAAATCTGCAAGTACTTGCTAAACCCATTTCAACACCCAGTGAAAATATCTTAAAAATAATTTGTTGAAAATATAGAAAACAATTTTGAAAATAGAGGGAATATCTTTAGTGAGAATGCTCTGGAAATCATCACCACCATCCGTGGTTGCAGTTACATCTTGGGTTACGTTACCATCGTAGCAAAAGTCCATGTAACTGCAGGCACTCCGCGCCCCACGATTACGCCATGGAACCCGCCACAGATCGCAGTTACATTCCAAGGTTACGTTGTCATCACAGCAAAAGTCCATGTAACTATAGGCATCAGCGCCCTCGATTTTCGCTGTCAAAAATGAAACTTCTCCACTACCACATAGGTCGCAGTCTACCGATGTAAAATCAAACGTAGAGTGTTGGCTCTCAGCAACACACACGACTTTTGCTATGTCACCATAGGTCACAGTCTACCGATATAAAATCAAACATAGATTGTTGGCTCTCAGTCGCACATATGATTTTCGCTATGGTCTATTGTAGATCGCAGTGACATCGAGTTACACTGTCGTCACACCATAACCCAAATGCCTCTGTCAGTGCCCTCGATTTTCGCTACACACTGCACAAAATCCTCAGTAACTAGTTTTGTCTGAACTCCTCATAGGATCAACTTTAGAACCCCTCTTTAGGGTTCAAAGCAGTACCACCCTGTGGCACTCCTGAGAAGTTCATTTCAAGGGAGCGCCTTTTTCCCCAGAGCCATTCTCAAAACACTTTATACTATACTCTTATAGTATCTTTCAAATCATATCCTTTATGATTTTCATCCAAATCTCCTTTACACAAAATCGATTCCCAAAATCGATAATTCTCAAACTAGGCTTTCCAAATTCCAATGTTGATTTACCCAAAAATCAAAAAGCTTTCCAAATCCAAAGGTTCCAAAAACCTTTCCTTCAAAATCATTCTCATGATATCCTTTATATATATAGATATATATAACTTTGAAAAATCTATGGATCATTTCAAAATTGTATAAAAACCATTTTATACTTCAAATATTTTCAAAACCCTTTTCTTCTAGCAAAAGATTCAACAAGGGAAGTTTATCATATATAACAAAAATATATAACTTTGTTTATTACAAATCAATATTCAAACTTGATTATTCTATAAAGTCACATACCATATTACTTACTTCCATAAAGTAAATCATAGAAGTATCCAATTTCCACTTAATTTTATCATATATTTCACAAAATATACTTTTCATTTCAAAAACCACTTTACATTTCTTATCTACAAACTTCCCAATATCAATTTCATTCAAACCCGTACGATGTACACATATCATCCGTACGCTAAATCAACCTGATCGCTCACTCGATCACACAATTTCATTTCTGAACTTGTATCGTCCACCCGACTTCCTAATGCGGATTCAGATCTGGTTCTGGATTAGAAACCGTCATTCTCCTTGCATAGCTATAACTATGATAGAGAATATCCAGAACCAATCAACAATCCATATCCAGGTTCGCCTAGGAAATCGAGTGAAAAATCCCAATTCGGATCGGTATACTATCTTGAAATTCTGTGCTCGAATCTAGATCAAATCATTATGCGAATAGAATAATATACATATATCCTACGTATTTATCTCCATTGATTACTAGCCAAATCAATTTCCTTTTCTATTCACATTCACTTAAATTTTCATTCACTTACTCACAATCTTAAATCCTCGTTTGGATTATCACTTCAATTCTTATCGCAATGGATATTTAATCATAAACAGTTCGAACTCTGTCCAGTTTAAATTTAGAAAATAGCTTGAAATTTTTTGAAATAGATAAGTAGTTGAAAAATAAATATTAATTTGTAAAATAGCTGTAAAACAGTTAAGTAACTGTAAAATAGTGGGAAAATAGTCAAATAGTTATAGAAATTTTTAATAATTTCAAAATAGTTGTAAAATAGTAATTAGTTGTAAAATAGTTGAAAGATAGTAATTAGTTTATAAAACAGTTGTAAAATAGTTAAATAATTCCAAAATAATTGTAAAATAAGTATAAAATAGTTTGGGCTTTTAAAAGAAAGATTGTATATAATAAATAGCTTGGAAAAATAGATTTATATTAAAACAATTTTATTTTGAAAATAGTCCGGAGTCAAACTGTTCAACTTTCCAATCTCCATTTCTCATCAATTCCATTTAAATTTTCACTTCTACTTGAATTGACTCCATTTTGATTCAATTTAAATTTCCATTTCTATTTAAATTGATTCAATTCCAATTTGAATAGATCCCAATTCCAATCAATTGCCAATTTTCAGTTAACTTTCAATTTCAATCCAAATTAAGTTAACTTCCCTTCTCATCCCAAATTCAAATCAACTTCCTATTTGAATTTGAACTCATTCAACTTCAATTTCATTTCAAATTATCCAATTCAAATTTTCATTTGAATTTTTAAACTTATCCATCTTCCATCATAATTCCAATTAATTCAAATCTATTTCAAATTGAGCCAATTTCAATTTTCAATTCATTTCAACTCCAGTTTGAATTTAATCCCAATTCAAGTTGAATTGTCCTTGATTCTTTCCAAATTTAAATCAGATTCCGTTTGAATTTAAAACTTTTCAACTTTGATCACAAATCCAAACTATTTTAAATCAAATTTCAATTTAAACTAATTTCAAATTCAATCTAACTTTAAATCATCTCGAATTATATAAATTCGAGTTAAATTTCAAATGTTGGTTTAACCTTTTAAACCAAATTAACCTTTATTTAAAGTCTTTAAACAATTTAATTCTGAGTCCAAATTTCAAATTCCCATTTTAAATTACCTTTACTTAACTCATTACAAGGTTCAAGTAAGAGTTCAAAAAAAAATTAATTTACAAATTCAATTCTTATCATTCAAATCTTAAGTTCAAAGGAATTCAATGTTCTTAATTTCAAATTCAAGTTAAATTTTATTTATCTCTATAATGGATATATTACCACAATCCATTTCTTCATTTATTTAAACAAATCAATTCACATTTTCATAAATTATTTATAACAATGGAATGATATCAGGATAAATAAACATCCAAATTTATCCAAACACCAATTAACAGTATCCATTTTCAATTTCCAGATCTCAAACCCTTTTTGAGATCACACAAACTCCCAATTCAATCAACCATTTAGCTTTCCAAGTTAAGTCTTAATTTCATCTTGAAATTTTCCAAATCAGATTGTTCGTTAAATTATTTAACTTTCCAAAGTTAAATTCAATTTACTTAATCCAGCCAACTTTACCCAACTTGAATTCCCATCTCAATTTCTAAACTTCAGAATTTAGATCATCTTCAGTTCCAATTTATAAGTCATGCTTGCCTAAATGTTTTTCTTCCCTGAAACATTTCATTTTGCTTACGCGTTAATACACATTTTATTATTAAAGACAACAATCATTTATGATAATAACCAAAATTATCATATCTGGAAACCCATTCATTACTATCTTATTCTGAAACTCTTCCCAAAATTCAAGATTTAAGTTTCAGTTTGCATCCATTTCAAACTTATCTTTATTCAATTTTATTTTGGTTGTATTTCTATTACTTCTTAATTTATTCCAATAATTTAACAACCAATTACCTTAATATATTTATTAGAAAGAAATATTGCTTTATATATCAAAATATTTTCTTATATAAAATCATTTAAAATCTTTGTATAAGAAAATAACAAGTACGCTCTCATACACACACACACGCACACACATACACACACTCAACTCATTCTAGGGTACCATTGACCCTATCCTTAATGAGTAATCCCACCAGAGCCAAGGTTCACCAGAGCCAAGGTTCTCGCTTAACTTCAACTCTGATACCAAATGTAACGACCTGGAATTTTCGATCCCGAAAATTCCAGATAGTTAGGAAAGTAGAAAAGAGATAGAAGAAGAACTATTAACAAAACACAAATTCTCACATTCGTAGCAGATCAAAATATAATATCAAATAATATCATTTATACAAAGAAAACTATATCGGTAAATTTACATTTAATACATCAGAGTTTTCAATATTTACATAAACATTGGACAGTTAATATCACATATCCCAAACAATCTACGATATATACACAGCGGAATATTCTCCATACGTTCCTGCCATCCAGCTCGCCTCCTGAGTTCCAGAACGTCCTTACCTGAAAATCTGTAATACTCAGTCTGACCCGAGCATTACATCGAAGTAACACCCGAGTCGGGCTGGAAACTAGCATGAGTAAACCAATACAATTTGAAATACTAAGTTACAAAGCATAACAGAAATCCGGGGTAACTCATATCCCCATTACGAATTCAGAACTTATTATATTCAAAGCTCATTTCATAAATAATCTCTAAGTATCCTTACTCATTTTCAAAGGTCCAGTTTACTCAAACAAATTCCATTCCAGCCCATTTAATTCACATATCAAATCTTATAAAGAATCGTGTTAGATTATAAATCGAAGTGGTTTCGGGTATTTACTGATACCCGACCTCGGTCTCTTCAAACCCGATGTCATCTTAACCAAGGCTATTCGAGTGAATATAATTCAATTTTAAATTACAGGTTGTCATTTAAACACAGCAATACATCATCGATAGATAACCACATTATTACTGTCCATCAAATCATATCATCTCACAAAATATTTCATATCAGAGATATCAACCAATTTAAAGCATTTAATATTATTCCCTCATTCATAAGTAAGATTAATCACTTCCCAATTAATTTAATTAATCCAATTAATTTAATTAATCTCTAATCAAACTTTAATACTTAGATTACTTTTACTTAACATTAATTAATTACAAAACCAATAATTAATCATCTTTTATTTATCCATCTTAATTAATCACCCTTGATTAATCGTCCTTTAATTATATTACGTAATTAACCCTTGATTAATTACCTAAATTAGTCACCCTTCACACATTCATTTTAGTTACATTTATCTTTAATTAATTACTCAAATTAATTATTCTATAACCACTTACATTGATTGATTATCCTTTAATTAATCATACTCATTAATTAACTAATCCCTTAATTAATTTTCTTAATTAATCCTTACTTAACTAATTACACTAAGTAATTAATCCTCAATTACTTTCATTAAGTAATTACTATTAAATAAATCACATTTTCTCATTAATTACTCGCCTTAATTAATGATATTAAGTAATTATCTTTAATTACTTTTATTAATTTACTTTATTAATTACATTGATTAATTAATCTTAATCAATCATTAATTATTCACACTTATTAATTATCCTATAATTAATTAACCTTTAATTAATTAATCTTTAATTAATCAATTAATCTTAATCACCAAAACTTTAATTAATTAAAGATAAGTTATTCATCTTAATTAACTTCTTACTTTAAAAATCTTACTAAATAAACTTTAATTAAATAATCATTAATCTAAAATTTAATTTAATCCTTAAGTTAAATTAATGATTTAACACATTAAATCTTCTTAATTAAATCACATTTAGTTTTAAACAACTTTAAGAATCAACTTAATTAACATTTAAATAAAACGCCTTTATTTAAAATAATGATTTATATGAATTAATAGAAAACTTAATTATGTTATCTTAAACACTTGAACATAAACATTATACCCGAGAAAATCCAAGGATTACTCCAAACAATACCCCAGTTTCTCATTCCTCTCCCGAGCTTCCTCCTTTTTTCAAAAAAAAAAAACTGTTATACGAAAATCTGGATCAACACATTCTCGAGAGACTCGAAGACCCATCTGAGCAAACCAGTTGAAAACCCACGAATCACATTGCGCAAAACTCTTCCAGATCCCACTTCTTCATCTTTCTATTCATTCTTTATAAATTACCTGCACGTAAAGACACAATGCACGTGCACATCTTCATTCGGCCATTTGACCTGCCGCCGACCCATCACGCTGGTCATCCTCGTCACCCATGCTACCTCCAGTCACTCAGAATCACCGATCAACCCCGCGAGCAAAATTCGAGCTATACCCAAAAACCACTGGAACAATCCCTGTTCTATTTCCATCTCGCTCTGACACCTCAAGCCACCGTGCATCATCAGACTTCATCGAAATGAGCGCTACTGTCCCTTCCTTCTTCTCCTTCTGGTTCGCACCTCCCACTCCTTCCTACGTCGTCGCGGTTTTATCAAGACTGACCACACCCACATCGGTCTCTAAAACCCTACTACGGCTCTTCTCGACCACCACGGCTCACTAAAATTTCTCCGAACAATTTTCCTATGCGCCTAGACCCATGAACAAGCTTCAGCCATGAGCTCGAGTCACACCTCCTCGTCGATCGCCAGAATGTGGCAAAAGTACAAATTCCAATTTACCCCAAATATCTAAACAACTAACTATCTAAAAATCATGATTTTCTTTTTAAAAATGATGTTTTCCAGAGATGATTCAAAATGTATACTTAAATCAATAAAATTTAACATTTGATTTTATCATATTATTAAAATTTCTACTATATTTTCCCAGATACAAGCATATTTTCAAACTAAAATACTTATACATACTTTTAGCACTTAGATCTTGTTAAAACTAGTCTATTTTGTTTGGAATCCAAAAATTACAGTGAATGGATAAAATGATATGAAATTTTTATACCAAATTTACACTCTGTAACATGAACAGAGATACACACAGATGAATCACTCATGCACCCAGGTTTCAATCATTAATATAGTTGTATTCAGATTGAGAAAACATGCATACATATTTCAAAACATACATCACAAGTTCACTTCAACATTTATCACATGCATCAAATCCGATGGTGTTTTATGTTCAGTTTACTCACCTGTGTTTGAAGACAGGGAACAGACATTTGAAATTTGAAATCTGATCTTGTATGATCTTGAATCTTCTCACTTGACCTAAACTTGATTGTTAAGAGCTAAAACTCGGTTTGATTCTAGGTTGTTACCAGATTTTGATTTTGTTTTTTTAATTCTTTGATCTTGATCCAGCTCAGATTTTGATTTGTTCACTGGTTTGCATTTACAAATTAGTAGATTTGTTTCTTAAATGAAGATAATGAAGTGATGAAGTAGGAAGATGTGTATATATAACTTATTATTTATTTATTTTATTTATTATTTTTGAAAATAAAAAGATAAAATGGCACTTGTATTATTTGCTAGCCAATTTACTTACAAATGTCAATACAAAATCTAATTATTTTACACTTGTCATTTTATAAATTAATCACCTTCCACTTGTAATTAAAAAGATTTTTATATGTAAACAGTTGTAATTTGTAAATTTAATTAACCTTTAAATGTTAAATAAAAGCTTTTATATTTATTTACTAATTAATAAATACTTTCCTACATATATATATATATATATATATATAATTATTTTAAAGAAAATAAAATAAAAACCAATTATATTCAAAATAAAATCATATATAATATATCTATAACCAAAATATATTTAAGATATACTTCTTTTTGAAATTTTCAAATTTAAATTCAAATTCATATCCAATTTTAAAATCCAATTGAAATCAATTCAACAATACATTTATATGTTAAATAAACCCAAATTCGATTTGTAATTAATAATTCTATTTAAAAATTTATTTGTCTATATTTAAAAGCAACCCATTATCATTATTGTTTGAAACTAACTATTTTTATCAATTTAAAATAATTTATAAAGGGAATTATTACATTTAATTTTGCTTGAAATTTCTGGAATATCACAGAAACCATAAAACAATTTATATTCATTCAATTAATCCATAGTCATATCAATTTACGTTTTCTAATGTTAGCATTTGAATTATTAAAGCTCGTACGATGTACATATATCATCCGTATGCAAAACCATAACTGATCACTTGCTCGATCACACATTTTCACTTCTGAACTAGTATCGTTCACACGACCACTCTAGTGCAGACTCAGATTTGGTTCCTTGATTAAAAATTTGTCATTCTCCTTGCATAGACATATACTATGATAGAGAACATCAGAATCAATCAAAATACATATCCAGGGTTCGCCGTCAAGAAATCAAGTGAATTCCTAACCCGAATCGGTGTAAATCACCTCGAAATCGTATATTCGATTCCAGATCAAACGGTTATGGGAATAAAATAATATACGTAAAATTTACATACATTATTCCAATTAGTCTTGCTATGTTCCATTCTTTATTCCCGATTCTTTTATTTACATTCGTTCATTTACTTTCATTTGATCTACATTAAATTTAAATCAAATCAAATTATTCATATTAATTTCACTTACATTCAATTTATTAACATTCACTTGTTAATATTCACTTTAAAATTCAAATATGTTTAACAACATTTCATTCCATAATAAATTCATTTATGAATTATTTTCATAAAATTTAAGTTTATGAACATTTTTTTAGTACAATATTACTCATGTTTATCATTACATCACAACTTAAGTTCATACTCAATTTTACCAAACAATATTCTAAACCATAGTCAATTCATTTCAATACTTAAATTGAATTGCATTTTATATCTTAAGTTCATTTTCACTTCGATCAAATTCTAATCTATTTAACTTGTTTCATCCCACTTCACTTAACTTGAGTTAAATTTCAATTCAAAATTCATTTTATTATTTTATATAATTCATCTCAAATATAATTCACTTTCAGTTAACCTTTCTTATGTTAAACTTCGTTTCATTTACTTCATTTCACTAACTCAATTTATTTAACTTTACTTAAGTTAAAAAATTTTAATTTCATATCTCATATTCAAATTGTTTTCTTAACCAAAATGTTCAACCGTTTTAAAATTTGGTTTTACTTTCCTATGCAAATTCATAAGTTGTAAACTTATTATATTTTTTTTCATATATTTATCAAATCATACTTAGAATTTTACAATCAAAACTTGCTTTATCAAAACAAAAATCCAATAATAGATTACTAAGGTTGCAAGTCATCACTTAGAAACTCAAAAATGAATACTGGTGATGCTGCAATCATCACCCGAATTATTTCCCAGTGACTATAGTGAGTTTTGTGCTTTTTTAAATTCTTTTTTATTTTTAACCGCATTTATAAATTTATACTTATATATAATTTCACTTATTTCACTTTAGTTATATAAAACCATTTCATATTTGCTTATATTTGTTTATATTTATAATCGCAACTTTATTAGAACACAAACAATAAATGATAAATTATAATAATCAAATATTACCATTCACTAATAATCAACAATCCCTATACAACTATAAAAAATTTCTGAAAAATTGTTCCTTTATAAATAAAATATAATTTAGGTAAATTAATTCATTTACCAAATTTCAAAAACAATATTATGTCAATTCGCTTGCTCAAATGTTTTGGAATCCCAATTGATAATGTTAGCTAGACGCATCGGCATGAACCCAAAATTCAAACTTAACAAATCAAACAACCTAATTTAAAACATGTATTATATCATTAACAAATACGACCCATATATATAATATACTCAAACTCAATTTAGGGCATTACTAGCCCTATTTATAATGAGTACCCAACCAAAGCCTAGTTGTTTGCACAATCCTAAGCTTCGATACCAAATGTAACGAATGGGGATTTTCCAACCTAGAAAATCAACACTAATACGTCCACTGTACTGGGTGCCGAGTAATCGAATGCTAGAAAAATCGATTGATAGGGGAAAAGAAAAGATGAGAGAAGAAGAGAAGAGAAGTAAGAGAAAGAAGAAAAAGAAACGAAAACAATCATAGAATCTCACAATTACAACAGAACAACATGTAATATAATATCAATAATCTTTACAAAACAAAAACTGTAATATACATACATCCATCAAAGTAAAACAATCAATCACTAATCATTAGCCTGGATAGTTATAATAACTTGTCCTTACAAATGCTGACAATTTATACAACAATGCAGCGGAAAATTTACACATATACATGAACATGACCAGAAGACCTCCAACTCGCTTGCTAAAGCTCCAAAGCATCCATGTAAATCTATAAATATACTTGGTTTGACCCGAGCATTGAAAGGGAAGAACGTCTGGATCAATCTGGTAAACTAGCATGAGAAAACACATCTCAGCTGAATTTTAGAGTTATAAAACTTTCTTTTATCAAAACAAAGGTATCTCGTACGACCACGCCGCACATAAACCTGGATGAATTTTTAACTTACGATAACCAAAACATTTCATATCAAACCCTACAATATAATACTAGTGTCTAGTATACAAATAATATAAATCATAGCCGAAATTGTTACATTGATTAAATTCCAACATACTAGCCACAAAGTGGGTTTTGCAAACAAAATGGCAGGAACGTAGTAGATAATGGATTTTCATATAGATGACCAGGTGAAGGGACTACATTTTGGTAGCACATCTCTTAAGGAATGTACCGAGGCTACAGAACATCTACAACTCTACCAACACAAGACCAACGTACCTCTTCCTAGATAGTACCGAATATGTTATCACCTCGGTCGTTACAGACCTACCCGAGGGACCTCATTGCATACATCCACAACAATTTAAAACCCAAACATCATAGAGATAAATATATCTAGAAGGGGATGATCATATCCTAATGATTGCGAACCACATAGCCTTGTCGCACATACCCTATTTTGGTTATTTCTGGATGTGAGGCCTAAGATCACGATTACTTTTCACATAGCACATCATCTTTCATCTTTGAATGCCACATTGCCATTCCATAAATCACACAACTGATTTCTATAAATGTATAACTCCTGAGCTCGTACGTCTCGAAAAAGGGTGTTATGATAAGAGAAGTTGACTTCTCCACCACCAAACAGATGATACGTTCATAGAGATCAATCAATGTAAATTAGAAATGCAACGTTAGACATTCGTCCGTATAAATTGTCTGGGAACAGGACAAACCGAAGGAAATTCTCCTACCACATCATGTCGGGAGTCACCCTAGGATCAGTAGTGATTAATCCTTGCATTGGATATTTGATAATGAAGAGACCACTTCTACTATCTGTATATTGAGAGTTTATCCCCAAATGATCAACAAGCAGTCCTTCATTATGAAAACCCAAATTTCAATGTCTTTCGATACCTGCATAATTGAACGCATATACGTTGGTGTAACGATCTGTAACTTTTGATAATTAAAAATAGTTAATTTAATAGGGTTTGGTGATTTAATGTTGGAAGAAATAAAAATTTATGATTTAATAATCAGAACATAACTTGAATAAAATGTAATAGTATTGATTTAAGGTAATTGATAACTGCTTTAAATGTAAGTCCATTTACTTGGAATGATTAGAAAGTTAATAATAGCTATAGATTTTAAATAAATTGTAATGGTGTGTGTATTAATTAATAAATTGGATAAAAGGTGCAATTGATAACTTAAATATGTATTAATTAATGAAATAGTATGTAATTAGTTATAATAGATAGAAGTAGTGTTGTGGTAGTAGTATCGCATTTTGTGTAGTTAAAAAACTTACAAATGTTATTAAATTAAGAAAAGGTAACGATTGTCATTTGCTACCAATTTATTTAATCTATTGAATTAAATTTGAAGTCAATTGAAAATTAAATGTAATTAAATATCACGTTAATATGAGTTAAGACGATAACTACAAATTATGAATGTAATAAAAGGTATAGAAATGTTAATCATATTAAGAAGGTAATAATTGATTTAATAAAAAGAGTGCAACAAAGCTAAATTAATTTATTGAGATTTTAAATTTTTATAAAATTGACAAAAAAATTCAATGTAATTGAAATACTACAACTAATATGGTAAAAGATGATAAATTGTAGAATATTAGTGTAATAAGATATAAGCAAATGTTAACCATGTCTATAATTAATTGAATAAAAAGAGACTGAAATCAAATTTAATCAATTTATTGGAATTAAATAATATTCTAATTAGATTTAATTTCAACTGAAATTGAACACTGTAACTGGTGTAATAATTAACACTGAATTGATATGTAAACTTATGTTAAATTATTGTACAAGTCTAAGTAATCAAAGATGATAAATTTGTTAGTTATTAAAAATGGAATTAAAAAGTGATTTAATTGTTTTAATATTAATTTATTTAATTAACGTGAAAATAGCCATTTTGGCCACTGCCTCGGATTTTGACGAACCAGTTTCATTGGAACTGTAACGGTGAATTATTGTAAGGTGTCAAGTTTCGTAGCGATCGGACTTGTCGTTTGATCGTACGGACTCGAAACGCGTAGAAATCAATTTAATTAAATTCAATTGAAATCAATTTGAAATAAGTTGACTTTAAAGCTAACTTCTTCATACGATGAATTAGGACTTGAAACCTGTTCCATTGAGTTTAAAATTATCTAAAACATCTATTTTGGTATATGGGATGACCTACTTTCATTCCGGGGTCAGAACGGGCTTTTCGGGCCGTTATTTTCGTTTCAAATCAATTTGATACTTGTTCATTTTCTTATCGAGCCTTGTCTATATATATAGACCTTTCTAAACCTTGGTAGCCTTTTTATTTCTCGTTTTTGTATGTATCTATTTATTACATCTATCAGTTCATTATTCTTTCCGATGGCTGTAGATCCAAAACCAAATTCAATTTCAAAACCAAATCCAACAATCAAACTCCTCAAAAGCCTATCATATTATATATCAATTTGAAGCTCTCAATAAGCATAATTCACTGGTTTGATTTGCTTTTCAATTGGATTCACTGTTTGTATAGAAATCGAGTTGAACCTCGGCGATCCATTTTAGGTTTTTGACGATCCAACGGTGAATCGTTGCCCGATCGACGATCGGGAAGTGGCGATGGGAAGCTGACGTCGTGAAGCACCCATCGGTACTAGTCGTTTGTCCCCAAGTACTCGTGGTTTTCTAGAATCGATGAAGGTGTATGGCGGTGGTGGGAGATTGGGCACGGCGGAGATGCTCGTGCGTGGGGCCTACGGTGGCGCCGAGGTGCAGGGCATGGTAGCATTGTCAGATGATCGGGGTAGGGGTTATGGTAAGCGTGGATGGGTGATGTAGATCGACAGCTAGGGTTAAGGTTGATCAAGTATTCCTATTCGAACAAAGATTAGGGTACGCAAGTAAACGTGATGACGTGGCCGAGTATCATTTGTTTTATTTTTTTATTTAAATTTTGATTTTTCAATCTTCTAATGATCATAACTTTCACATACGAGGTCCAATTCATGTGCGGCTTCTTTTGTTGGGAACATATCGAAATTCCGGACATTTTGACGTTGGTTTAGACAAATTCTGATATTGTTCAAATTTGGGGCATATTTTGGATTTCAAATCAATTCGAAATCGAAGATGTGTATTTTAACCCACTCATAATTACTAAACTATCTTACATTAGTTATATTATATTTATGATGTGATTAGGAATAAATTGATCGATGTTTGGTATGTTTAAATTGTCATTCTAGTTAAATTTGACTTTTATTACATTTAATCATCATTTATTTAATATTAAATTTAATTGTCAATTTAATACCTGTTATTAATGGTCAGTTATCTATTGATTTGAATGATGATTGTGATGGATGTTTGATTGTTGATATTGGATGACTGGATGGTATATTTTTATATTGTTATAACGCTACAAGTTCCCTATGGGTTAAAATGATACATACCCAAACGATCTATAGATTAGGGAAAAATCGTTATGGGTTGAAATGATAGACTCAAGCGATTTTATGGATGTTATTAAATTCTGGACTGCGTTTTGAAATGATATACAACCGTAAAATTTAAATTGTGGATTGAAATGATAAATATCCGTATTACTTGACCATAGGATAGAAAATTTTGTATACGGACACCGCATTGGTTAAATTAAATGATTCTAATTCTTTAAATTTTGAATTTAGTTAACTGACATTTTGAAATAGAAACTAATTTATAAAAACCGAATTATTTTCAATAATCCGAGCGTTAATGCTAAAATTGGAATTGAATTAATCAATCGTTCAAAGGATTTAAATTAGAGTTTCAAAGTTGAAGTGTCAAATATAAATGAGTTTATCGGCACCGAGTTATTGAAATGTTTGGATATAATTTTGAAATCTATTTTAAACCAAATTAAACTATTTTAATTAAATTAACTATTTTAATCAATTTAAACTATTTTAATTTGTTTTAATCTAATATGACCTATTTAATCCAATTTAATCTATTTTACCTATTTTAAACTAATTAAATTTATTTAATCTATTTAATATAATTTAAATATATTTAATCTATTTTAAATTTATTTAATCTATTTTTTATTTATTTAATTTATTTAAATAAAATCCGTTTAACATAATTTAAAAATCTATTTAATCTATTTAAATCATTTTAAAATCTAATTAAATCAATTTTAAATCTATTTAAACTACTTAACTATTTTAAAACTATTTTAATCTATTTTAAATTACTTTTAAACTATTAAAACTATTTATGACTATCTAAACTATTTTCTAAAATTTCAGACTGTGTAAAGTTGAAGTATTTATATTTAAATCCTTGACAAGGATACAGCTAAAGTTGGAATTTGGAATTGATACCTTTTGCGAAATAACATATTTGAGTAAATGTGATGATTTTGGAAGGAGGATTTAATTAGCCTATCTTATCGATAAATTCAAAATTGAATATTATTTTGAAAGTGAATATGATTTCAAAAGAGATATGGTTTGAAATCAAATATGATATTTTGATATCAATTGTGAATTGACTTTTTGAAAAGTAAAAGAACCATCCGATGTGAAATAAGTGAATGGTTGTTAAAGGGACCGAGATCGGATATTGTCATACTCTTTGCCAACACCAAAAACCACTTTAACAACTTTGCACGTGGTGGAGATTCTAGAAATAAAGTAGGATGGTTTGGTGTACGATTCTACATGAGGTATTTACGTAACCCTGACTTCCCTGAGTCAACTTAGATGTGACTAAAACAGGAGTCATGTCCGGCCAAGTGAGTTTGCACCTTCGACCGGACACATTTCTTCGATACCACATTATGACTTTGTGATGATTTGGTAGCCACCCCTTGATTTTAATTATGGGAGTGTGTTCCGAGGTAGGCGGTAGTAGATGTTATGCATTACCACCAGTCCGGATCCGCAATTGGTATATCTACCCTGGCATTGCTTCGAGTGCCAAGTTCACATGCCCTATCGCGCCTTCTATGGGTTTGTTTTGTATCGTACCTATGGAGTATTCCCCGATAGCCCACCTGCGGGTGGAGTTTACAGTATATGTACAGACTATGGCATTATATAAAATGTGTTAAGGGGGATATGGGCAATGCCTTAATGTTATCTCAATACTTTACTTTAATGTAGACACTATTATAATAGCATATTGTACTAAATAGTAGATAGTTTAACGGATCTTTCGAAGATGGGAATCCCGAACATCTCTTAAATTATTGCACTCATGTTAGACATTGGTTAGGAGATATCAAAATCCGTAAGCATCTCTGACGCTGTTACACTCATATGAATTTACTATTGATTTAATTCACATAGGATCTTTTAGTTCTGACTCGAGTATTTTGTCTTTTCAATTCGCTTGGGTCAGTCTGAGCTTTTCAGTTTATCGAAGACTGCTTTACGGAGGATGAAGACTTAGATGTTGTACTATTATTATGTATTATATTTATTCCACTACATCATGTTGTTTCGCTACATTTATTTATTGTTTAGTCTTATTGTATGTGACACTGATCTGTATTATAAAGTTTGACCAATGTTATTTGTAAACAGCTTCATGAACTATTTATTTGATTATTATATTTTGTCATTCCGCTGCGAGATTCTGCATTTGTTTTCTTTCTTTCTCTGCTTTTCCTATTTACCCCATAAAAATATACCATTTTAATAGTTTGAGTCTGATGTGTGTGGTTTATCGTCGATTTAAACCATCCAAAAAGGCAGTTCATTACAGTTGGTATCAGAGCTTTGGTTTAGCAATAACCTTATCTTTGTTTGGTCTGACTCATATAAATAGGGTAGTAATACCTTAGAATGAGTCGTTGAGTTTATATATGAGAGAGCGTGTTTATTAGTGTTATAAAAGGTTTTGTATTGTGTTAATTTGTTCTGTTTTGTATTTATAAATTCTGGTCGTTACATAGGAGGCTATGACATCGATAGGGATTTCTAAACACTTAATAGGATAGACGGGCACAATATTTTTTTAAAATATAGATAAATGAAATAGTTTTTCCTATTTTATATTTTGTATATAAATTAATAAAATTTTATAAGTGATATAGTTGGATGTACTATGTTGTTTGTTTGGTAGAGAAATTTTAGAAATATTGATTAAAAAATAAGACTTACAAATAAAATGAATATAAATTGAAATTTAAGAAATTAAGTTCCGGGATTTTGGAAATTTCTTTCAAAAGATTTTGGAATGTAATCTTAGAATTATTTTGGAATAAAATATTTATTTTTTGGTATAAATATTTCAACATGATTTGAAAGAAATGTTTAAAGAATTTTTAAAGGAAATAAGTTATGTACTCCCCACTCTATCGTTAGAAAATAATTTCGGTGATGAGTGCATGCATCATCGACGTTCATTTTCTAGTTTTGAAGTGGGAAGACTGTTATAGTAGTTATATTGCACATCTGTTATGATAAACCAACCTTAATTTTAATTTCTATGTTTGACTTGATATATATATATATACACACATATATAAGTTATGAGTGTGTATATATCTTATTTTAAATGATTGAAATGGAACCTGTTTGCTTAGTTCTTAAGTTTCGGTAAATTAGAAATTGAAATTATTGTAATGAATGGAATCTTGAATATATTAATAATTGAAAACTTCTAAAACAAAAATAAGAAACTGAAACTTTGAATACTGTAAATAAAATGGAATGAAAATAAGAAACAGTAACTATTGAACATTTTGTTAACTAAATATATAAGAGAAACTTAGGTAATATTCAATTGCATTCTAAAAGACACACACACACACACACACACACACACACACACACATATATGTATATAATTTACCAAATTATCAAAAGTTCAAATGTCAAAAGGAATATGTAATAAAATATTTTACAAGTAAACTTTAGTAAATGAAAGTGTTCAATAGACTTACTTTTATAAATAAGAATTCTAATGTTATAAATTGTTATAAACTAAAATTAATAGTTTGAAATACTACTAACTAAATGTAATAAAAGTGAATAATGTAAGAAAATGGTTATAAGCTTAAGTTAACATATAAGCTATCTATAATTAGATTGAATAGTAAGGTGAATACTGTAAGTAAATAATTATAAACTTAAATTAATTTTGCAGCCATTTATAATTAAAACGAATACTATATTAATTAAATGGTTATAACTTCAGAAAACATTGAAATGATTTAGAAATGGATATGATATTCATTAATACTATATATGGAAGAATGAATTGTGAAAAAGAAATAATCTATTAATAGTGAATTAAATCGTAAAGAGATTTACATAATAAGTAAACTAATAATTGAAATGGAAATAATTTATGTAAGCAATAAATGCAAAGTAATGGAAAGAAAATGGTATTGTACAAATGAATGGAAAATGAATTTGGTAAGTAATAAATGTAAATTAAAGAAAATAGTCCTTATACGAATGAGAAAAGAACAGTAAATGATATGAAACAAACTTAAATAACATTGAAATTATTGTTTGTTTGGCTTATGGATTGGTTGGGAAAGGATACTTCTATTTTTTATAGAGGTGTATAAATAATATATAAAATTTTATCTACGACTGTTGAGTGTATGGTATACTTCATAGTTTATTCATCATTTTATACGATTAGAAGTTCAGAACCCGAACAAACCATTTGTTTTGGTTGCTATGGATGGATAATTGCTCTCTTTGTTGAAAATGATGTTTGTATTGTTTGATTTGCGAATAATTGTTGTTATGTTGTAATTGATTTGTTGTTATTGACTGAAACAACTTAAATATTTCTCTTTTACATAATTATTTAGCTTCTTTGGATTATATAAGTGAAATATTGGTTATGGAAGCAATTGCTACTACTTTTGGTTTCATAAATTAAGCGTTATTTGCCCGATAAATAGGTACGTTCTTGGATTACGATTTTCTGGCGATATTATATCATGGTTTAGGATATATTATTTTGAAATTTATGTAATACATATTGTTATTATTGATATTACTATTTTTCCCAGACCTCTCCATACGAAGGAGACTCTGCCGAAATTTTCTGTGAATTTTGGACTTAAAATTTTTTTGTGAAATGTTTTACATACTTTTGTTTACTTAAATGTAAAGGATTTAATTGTTTATAAATTGAATTATTTTATTTAAATTATTTAATTATGTAAATTAATTATTTATAAATTTAATATTTTGAATAAGATATATTAAATTCTTGATTGCTTCTTTTCCTTTCGAGGATGAAACGTTCTAAGTGGAGAAGGGTGTAACGACCGATAATTTTCAATAATTAAAAATAGTTAATTTAATAAGGTTTGGTGATTTAATGTTAGAAGAAATAAATATTTGTGATTTAATAATCAGAATATAAGTAGAATAAAATGTAATAATATTAATTTAAGGTAATGATATGTGTGTTAATAGATAAATTGGATAAAAGGTATAATTGATAACTTAAATATGTACAAATTAATGAAATAGTACGTAATTAATTGCAATTGATAGTAGTGTTGTGGTAGTAGTTATGGCATTTTGTGTAGATAACAAACTTACAAATGTTATTAAATTAATAAAAGGTAACGATTGTCATTCGTTACCAATTCATTTAATCTGTTGAATTAAATTTGAAATCAATTGCAAATTAAATGTAATTAAATATCACGTTAGTATGAATAAAGACGATAACTTCAAATTATGAACATGATAAAAGGTATAGAAATGTTAATCATATTCATAAGGTAATAATTGATTTAATAAAAAGGAGTGAAACAAAGATAAATAAATTTATTGAGATTTTAAATTTTTGTAAAATTGACAAAATATTCAATGTAATTGAAATACTACAAATATGGTAAAAGATGATAAATTGGATAATATTAGTGTAATAAGATTTAAATCAATTTATTGGAATTAAATTATGTCTAATTAGATTTAATTTCAATTGAAATTTAACACTTTAACTAGTGTTATAAATAACACTGAATTAATACATAAATTTGTTTTAAATTATTGTAAATGTTTAAGTAATCAAAGATGATAAAATTTGTTAGTTATTAAAAGTGGAATTAAAAAGTGAATTAATTGATTTAATATTAATTTATTTAATTAACGTGAAAATAGCCATTTTGGCCACTGAGTTAATTTAATATTAATTAATTTAACTAACGTGAAAATAGCCAATTTGTTTTATATTATTGTAAATGAATTTATCGGCATTGAGTTATTGAAATGTTTGGATACAACTTTGAAATCTACTTCAAACTAATTTAAACTATTTTAATTAAATTAAGTGTTTTAATCAATTTAAACTATTTTAATTTATTTTAATCTAATATAACATATTTGATCAAATTTAATCTATTTTACCTATTTTAAACTAATTAAATTTATTTAATCTATTTGGAATCTATTTAATATAATTTAAATCTATTTAATCTATTTTAAACTTATTTAATATATTTTAAATTTATTTAATCTATTTTAAAAAATCTATTTAAGATAATTTTAAAATCTATTTAATTTATTTTGAATTTATGTAAATCATTTTAAAATCTAATTAAATCAAATTTAAATCTATTTAAACTACTTTACTATTTTAAAACTATTTCAATCTATTTTAAATTACTTTCAAATATTAAAACTATTTATGACTATCTAAACTATTTTCTAAAATTTCAAACTGTGTAAATTTGAAGTATTTGTATTAAATCCTTGATGAGGATACAACCTAGGTTAGAATTTGGAACTGATACCTTTCTAGAAAATGACATATTTGAGTAAATGTGATGATTTTGGAATGAGGATTAATTTAACCTATCTTATCGATAAATTCAAAAGTGAATATGATTTTGAAAGTGAATATGATTTCGGAAGAGATATGATTTAAAATCGAATATGATATTTGGATATCAATTGTTAATTGACCTTTGAAAATGTAAAAGAACCATCCCATGTGAAATAATCGTTTTGTTGTTAAAGAGACCGGGATCGAATTTCGTCATCCTCTATGCCAATACCAAAAACCACTTTAACAACTGTGCACATGGTGGAGATTCCAGAAATGAAGTATGATAGTTTGGTTTGCGATTCTATATGAGTTAATTACATGACAATGACTCCCATGAGTCAGCTTATATGTGACTAGAACAGGAGCCATACCGGGTCAAGTAAGGTTGCACCTCCGATCGGCCAAATTTCTTCGATACCATATACTTCTGTTCTGATTCCAGCTCAGCGCAATCATTTCATTTAAGACTTAGAGTTTGAATTCTTTTCTTTCATTTCTTGAATCATTGAATTGAACTGCTAAGAACTGATAATTAAAGTTTCATTCAAATTAATCATTTTTTATGACTTTGTGATAATTTGGTAGCAACCCCTCGATTTTAAGTGTAGGAGTGTGTTCCGAGGTGGGAAGTAGTAGCTGCTATGGTTACCACATGTTCGGATCCGCAATTGGTATATCTATCCTAGCATTGCCTCGAGTGCCATGTTCACATGCACTATCGCGCCTTCTACGAGTTTATTTTGTGTCGTACCTATGGAGTGCTCCCTGATAGCCCACATATGGGTGGAGTTTACAGTATCTAGTTAGGCTACGACAGTTTATAAAATGCGTTAAGTGGGATATGGGTAACGCCTTAACACTATTTTAATACTTTACTTTATTATAGACACTATTATAATATCGTATTGTATTACATAGTAGATAGTTTAACGGATCCTTAGGAGATGGGAATCCCGAACATCTCTTAAGTTATTGCACTCATGTCGAAAACCGGATAGGAGATGTCAAAACCCGTAAGCATCTCTGACGCCATTACACTCATATGAATTTACTGTTGATTTAACTCACATAAGATCTTTTAGTTCTGACTCGGGTGTTTTGTCTTTACAATTCGCTCAGGTCAGTTTGAGCTTTTCAGTTTATCAAAGACTGCTTTTTGGAGGATGAAGATGAAGATGTTGTACTATTATTATGTATTGTATTTATTCCACTACATCATGTTGTTCCTCTACATTTATTTATTATTTATTCTTATTGTAAGTAACTCTGATCTGTATTATAAAGTTTAACCAATGTTATTTGTAAACAGCTTCATGAACTATTTATTTGTTTGTTATATTTTGTTATTTCGCTACGAGATTCTATATTTTTTTCTTTCTCTCTCGGCTTTTTCTTATTTACCCTATAACAACACTTTCCCTTTTTAACGATTTGAGTTTGACATGTGTGGTTTATCGTTAATTTAAACCATCCAAAAAGGCAGGTCATTATAGTTGGTCCGGAGTGGTTTTCAGATAAATCTGATCCCGGTCTCTCCGTACCAAAAATGATAAAGAGGCCAAATTTGATAATCGGCTATTCAACCATCAAAGCAATAAAAAAATCTAGCACTATAAGTAGTAACAAAGTCCATATAAATAAATCATTTATTTCTTAAATCACTTTCCAAATATTTACTTCAAATTATCTTTAAAAAGGTATACCCACAAAACCATTTCAAATCTACGATAAATGAAAAACATTTCCATATACTTATATTAACGATATAAGCATATTCACAAGCCATTTCATTTTCAATGCTTAGAAAATATTTCCATAGATTTATATCAACGGTATAAGTATATTTAATAACACTACCATTTAGAGATACGCCAAATAGATTTCTATAACCGTACAACTCCAGAATTTGTATGCCTCTGGATGGGTGTTAACTATAGGAAGCACTGCTCCTACACCACCAAGCTGTTAGTATGATCATAAGAACTGATTCATGTATGTCACAATGGAAGGTCAAAGCATAATTTATCGGATCAAAAACAAATGTTGCATAAAACATCTTTACGACAACTCTAATAACATTAGTATAGGGATTCGATTTATTCATGTATATAAAATCCTATATACTATATAAAATATTTCCTTCAAAAAACCTTTTAATATAACAACAATGTTATAGTCCATGCCTTCTTTACTTCTCCAAAAAGGTCTATTACAACAATAATATTAAAATCTAAGTTTTCGATACTAATCAAAATAAAAAAAACCAATTTTCAAAGCCATTTAAATTCCATTTAGAATTATTATTTTCCAAAACATTACTTTAAAAGGATAAATTTACATTCAAAACCATTAACTCCATCAAAATATTCCTTTCACGCATTCTTTTAAATAAAAATCCATGTTTAAATTTTCGATATATTTTTTAAAACTTCTTTTTTATAAAATTCCTTTATTTATATAAAAACTAATTTTACTATCAAACTACATTTATAAATCCATTTCTTTATAAGTCAGATCTATTTATAGAATCCATTTACCAAACAAACTTCAAATCCATTTACTAATTATTTATAAACTCTGATTATAAATCTATTTCTTTGTTTATAAAAGTATCCCTTCTATTAATGTTTTTTTATAAACTTATTCAAACTTTCTATTTAAACGCACTTTAAAAAATCGTAAATCAAAATCATCATTATTAGTATTTCAAAATACCAAAAAATAAGATATAGTGCTAATAAAGTACTAAATAAGTCAGATCATATCACAATCAATAATACGGCATCCAACACATCATATATTAGCGTATATATGAAATGTAAATCAACAACGGTGAGGAATCCCGTTGGACCCCTCCAATATGTCCTCCCGCATCAAATACAGAATATAATCACAAAATATAAATTAACCGCTTCGAGGCAGGATTCGTATATAAAGGGTCATCCGCTCTTACACAGGAACATAATAGGGTCTCATTCGCTCCAATCGGCGGGAATATATCCAAACCAACTAATAAATATCATATATCATCCAAACAAGCAACAAACAACAGAAATAAATGTGACTCCCGTATCTAGAAACCAAAAGCTAAGCGCTACAGATGCTGCAGTCATTCATAGTATTAATTTCTAGTGATAAAATACGGCAATGCTAATGGTATTCACAATATTAGAAGCGCTTAAATATGAACAAAATCATTGATTTCCTAAAATAACATTTTACTTATTACATTTCAAACAAATTCATATCCAAATTACTTAATCCCATAATCATTCCTAGGTATAGATCA
The DNA here is from genome assembly GCA_030765085.1 of Allium cepa. Classification (NCBI taxonomy): domain Eukaryota; kingdom Viridiplantae; phylum Streptophyta; class Magnoliopsida; order Asparagales; family Amaryllidaceae; genus Allium; species Allium cepa. Next base: position 750,743,890 of record CM060938.1, on the reverse strand, counting down.
ATTATAATTACAATAATATGCCAAGAGGACATATGACAATGCCCCCTTGGTTGACCAAAGAAACATAGTCATACTTGGCTTAATTTACATAGCGACATCAAAATGATATGAAACTGCAAATCATAATTAGCTATCCGTCAGCCACATGCTCATCTTCGAAAGCTTTACTCGAAAAAATTTCAAAAACCTGAAAACCCTAACCCTCAGCCTACTAAATCAAACCCGGGAGTTTGAGCGAAAACAAAAACTTCGAGTCGGACAAAAATTCTGGTGTGAATAATTCTGTTATATCTCTATCTACTGATATTAAGCGAGATCACGGCCGCTTAGCGGAATGGGTTTCCCCTCACTAATATCCTTTTCAAAACATATATTTTGCAAATCCTTTCCTTCAACCAAACTAGTTAATCAAACTGATATAATAATGATAATAAGAGCTAAGTTCGTTTAGCTATAATCAGGTAACTAATGGACTATCTATTCAATAGTAGTAAATGGACTATCTATCCGAAATATAATAGTAAGGTCTGTTATGCTAACAAATGGACTATCTTTCCATAAAACTGGGACGACAGCCAGCAAATTGGACTAACTGTCCGGGTCAAAATGGAGTAACCATCTAAATCATTTTCTTAGGGTTAATTACCCTTCATCTCTTTCCTTAAAAACCCTTTCAAAATGATTTAACCTTTTTATTATACCTTTATAAGGAAAATATATTCTTTGCTTTACTCTAAGCTATTTTGCCATGTAATGTATACTTTACTCAAAATAATGTTGATGACTTTTAATGAGGATTGACTGTCCTTCACAAACAAGTTAAAACCCTTTTTAACTTGAAAATACGTATACTATATTTCATATTTAATACATTTGAAACCTTTGTTTAAAACCTTCAAACAACCCTTTCGAAACCCTTGAAGGTAACCCCTTCGAAACTATTGAAAGTGACCCTTTCGGAACCATTAAAAGGCTTTCTTTCGAAAGCTTCAAAGCATCAGACATCCCTCTTTCAAACCTTTAAATATTGTCTTTCTAAAACACAAGAAAAACCTTTCCTTTCAATCCTTTTGAAACCCTAGGGAACCACCTTATGTGAAATCATTTATTAAAACATTTCGAAACAGTCAAAACTCAATACTTTCGAAAGCACTTTGGGTTCAATTTAAAACATGTAGATACCTTTCGAAACCATTCAAAATTTCACCTCTTTGAAACCATTGAAGATCGTCTCAGTCAAAACCATTTGGATTATGCCTTCAAGTAGAGCAAAAGGATCAAAAACCCATTAAGGTCGAAAGCATCTGTTTCAAAACCCTCTAAAACTATCTCTTTAGAAACCATTTGGGTTTTACTTTAATCATAGAAAAAGGGTCTTAAGAATATTTAAGTCCAAAGCATCTGTTTCGAAACCAATTCCTAAGTAATGAAGTGATGGTATTGAAACCATCCCTTCGAAAGCATTGGAGAGGTGGTCAGGTTTTTGGAAAACAAAATAACCCTTTTGAACAATATGGACCGAAAGGTAGGAAGCGGCGGCTAAAGGCTTCAACTCAGTCGAAAGCGGTCATTTAAAACAAAAGCCCAACCCAATCAAAACCATTCCTTTTAAAACCATTTGACTCGGTTGAAAGCCAAGCAATTCGAAGGCATCTTAGTCGAAAGCAAGCAGGAGTTTTTCCTTTAAAATCAAAGTAAATCCCCAGCCCCTTCGAAACCACTGGTTTCGAATCTATACCTTCCGCCTACATCCAATTTGCTATGTACCAGTTAATTGATACCCTATGCATTCGTTTCGACAGCGTCGAAGGCGAAGGTAAGGAGGCAGAACCTGATGTTAAAGGTATCAAAACAGTGAAATACATGTTTATTTGTACTTATAAACTATTTCATTTGTACCTAACCTACCTTGTTTCTCTAAATCTGAATGTTTGACATTGTACTTTTCCAAAAGTGATGCCGACTTTCCAGATTTAACAATTTAAATTAATTAACAAAAATCCCCTTCTCCTCTCTTAATTATATTAAACATTTAAGTCACATGCCATGAATATTTTATATAACCATTAAAACACTTTGGAAAATTCTATAAAAATTTCCAAAAGTCTCTTTTAATATACTTTTAAACATATAAACTTTTTAGACCCAATTCATTTATTATTTAACCGTAAATAATTTATAATCCAAACTAACGTTTTCTTCACTAGAAAATTCATATAATTTCCATATAAATTCTGAAAATTGAAACACATTTCTAAAATAATATTTATGATCTTCATAAAAATTTGTAAGGCATTTGGATGTCATTCAATAGGGTTTTCACCTTAAAACATGTCATAAATTCAATTTGAATAACCATAATTCATCAACAAGTATATATAATCATTCCACCATTCAAAAACATGGCAATTCATTGCAAAATATTCGGAATTCGTCTTAAAATTGAAAACAAAATAAAAATGAGATGTAAACATTATTCACCTTAGCTTAAGAGATTAAAGAGATTGAGATGTGAATGAATTTGATTTAGCTTTTTCCTTAGCTTTCTTCCACTTACTTTTGTTAATGGTGGCCGGCCTTGACTTTTGAAATTTCTCAAATGAAATGAATGTGTATGTGATACACCGCCTAAGGGAATAGATATAAGGATGGTGTCTTTCCTATTTTATCCCTTCTCTATTTCATTTTAACTCTTACTTAATTCACTGTTTAAATGGCATAGCTACCCTTAATTAAAATCAAATCTCAATCCTCAAATCAACACATTTTCTATTTAATTTAACTAAATAAATATCCTAAATAATGTTACCAAAAATTTAGGGTGTTACAATAAAATTATTCCCACTTATGTAAATATATAAGCAGGCCAGAGAGGTGAGTTAACTCACAAAAATGCCAAAACTCACCTAAATGCTTCGGTTTGAATTAAAATTAAAATCAATTTGACTCAAATTTCCTATTAGCTCCAGATTCCTCCAAACCAACTCCCTAGCGTAGTGTTCACTGATACAAGTGCAACGCAACTTGTCATGCTCGATTTGGACCTCGTACAAGAAAGTTACGGATTTATGAACATTTTAAATAATTAAAATTAAATTAACATAATAAAATTAATTTAAACTAAATCTTTCTTCTATCTCCCTCTATTCATGCGTGTGTTTATATCTAGGCACCTGCATTTTTTTGTTCACTCTTCGATCGATCACCATGCCACCAAAGACAGGCCGTCACCGCGCCACACCACAGCCGTGCCGCCCTCCTACCGCGCGCTCCTCCATGCTTACACGCAATACCGCGCTAATCAAACCTAAACAATTGTAGTGAACATGAGCCTACAATGGCCGCCTTGGCTTATCGGTCGACGATCTGACCGTTGTATAGCATTGTATCGACGTGCTCTACATTTTCCTAGTTGAAATCGAAGGCCAATTCATCCCCTAGAAGGTCCGATCGTTATCGGTCATTGGATGGTTATATTTTAATGGTGGTGAAATCTATTTTAGGGTTAGGGTTTGCTAATGAAAGGAATGGGTAGCCTTTATAAGGAAATTTTCCAAAGCACTATTCATCCGTGAAAATTTTAAACTCCAAACGAAGTGTGTCGCCTGGCGTTCTATGTGTTATACCTCTATTCTGAACACCGTGCAATATGTATCAGTATCCAATTCCATCATATACAGAAAATCGCTTTTCAAAATCAAATTATATTAATTAAATTCTACGCGTTTCGAACTCATATGACCAAACAATATGTCCAATCGCATGAAATTCGAAGGTAAATAATAATTTACTATTAGGGATCAAATGAAACTTGTTTCGTCGAAATCCAAGACAGTGCCTCCAAAAAGCTATTTTTTACATGTTAATTAAAATGAGTAATTTCCAAAATTAGTTTAATCACTTTAAATCAAAATTAAAAAGTTTACTATCTTTCTTCTTATTAAATAAAATTTAAATCAACTTTAGAAGTCATTTTCATTCGTATTAAATTCAAGATTAAATTATTTAAACAATTTCAAATGTTAAATTATAAATTTAATTATCAAATAAATTTCTATATTAGAAATGTAAATTATTTAACTTATAAAAATTAACTTTTCAATATGTAAAATCAATTTAATGTTCCAAATTCGAATGATTGAAATTCTAGGTCGTTACAGCTAGAGTAGTTCGGTTAATAATAAATGTTATTACTGAACCGAGAACTTTCTTTATGGATCAACGAAGTTGAATATGGACGATGTTGGAATTTTGATCGAAACCAAATTCCATAAATCTGTAAATGCTACAGTGTTGACAAAGAGAATGTATGCAAAAAATCATTACTAAATGCTACTACTTATGAAAATATAATATATGATTTTACAAAAAGGTCGATTAGCGGACAATTCTACCAAACTGTCACACTACTAGCTTGGGTAATGTGTGAATATTAATATTTGAATTGTTCAAAAATAATTGTTGAATAAATTCACAACTTTGAGTTGCACAATCGTATTTGTGAATTCTGCACAAAAACCACACGATTTAACTAATTTATAAAATGTTGTAAATTAATTAAATTAACTAATATTTGAAAAATATTAATTATTTAATATTTGGGAGTTGTTTGCAATTACCTGATGCATATATAAGTTACATTAGCACCTATCGATATATGGTATTAATTTGATTTTAAACAGGACTTAATTGAGAGATAATGACTTGAAAGGATTTTGGTAATTTTGCATCATGTTCCCATTTATGGTCGGCGATGCAGTGGTAATTAAAAGAGTGGAGTGAGGTAAAATTAAGAAAACTAATTAGAGAAATTTTAATTAAAATAATGGAAAATATTTTATTCTTTCAATGAAAAATCAAATCTACTAATTTATTTCCTTCTTTAAATTCATTTTTTCATTCACTTTACTTTTCTCTCCTCCTCTTCCAGCCCCGGATGAATTTTCATCTTCCCCTTTCCAAAATATTTTCCACTCCAAATAAAAATTAAAACGTCAAATGATATAAACATAAGCGGTCCATCCATCTCATGCAAGGATTGGGTGTGAATCGGGAAGATCTAAGAGGAAATCGCAAGTCAAGGTGTAGCTTAGTGGCAAGACACATAAAGTAAAGTTTCATTTCATATTTATATTTTGTTGTATCTCCCCATAACGATCATATAATTATATATAAATACATACGCGCGCGCGCACACACACAGATATATATATATATGTGTGTGTGTGTGTGTGTGTGTGTGTGTGTGTGTGTAGATATCATTGCATCACTATGATTTATATTTTGATATCATAATTTAAACAATTAATTGGATGGTTTGATTTATTGCATATGTTTAAATCTATTGCAGTTTCCTTTATTAATATGATTCAATATGTATGTAATAATTTCTTAAGGTTATTTCTAATTCTAATGGATCAAATAATATTGATTTGAATCATTTTGAAATATGAAGTACAATAACAACATAGTCTAAAATTGTATGTAAATTTTTGTTTTTAAATTCCTTTTGGTTGTTTTGTTTTTAAATTACATCAATGTTAAGTGATGAAATAAAACATTATATATATGTATGTATGTATGTATTTGTTATAAATTATTTACATAAAACAATTTAGACATATATGAATCTTCTGTTCATATTAAAAGTTCAACTTTATTCTCGTATGTTTGTGTGTATGTGCATTAATAATTGAAATTATTTTCAAACTACGAATGTAATCTAGATCTTAATTATGAGTAAAATTTGCCAGATGAAATTCAGATTGTAACTTAAAATTTGGATTTTGAAATTTCCATTACTCATTTGTGTTAAGTTTTGTTTTATTAATCTTTATTATCAATATTCAAGATCTCATAATATTTTGTGATCAAACATACATCTTACAAAATCAAATTAAATTGAGCCAATTGATATAGATATAAATGGGAACATATACATGGTAGATGTAAATCCCAACTTATACATACGTACATATTGTCCTTGTCTATATTTTTTATTTTTTGGCACGTTAAACATTTTATTATCATGTGCCATTTGAATAATAATTAGGTATAGTTTTAGCAGAATGTTTGCAAAAGAGAAAGGTACAATTAATTGTTGATTCCGTCTTTTCACCTTTTTCCTTTTTGAACTTCATGTGACTGCATTTCGATCTATTAGTAATATGCTATTCCCCTTTATAGAAATATTAGAAATATGAATATATTTGATATATATGTTCTTATTCAAACTTTACACTTATATGTTCATGCAAACTTTCACATATCCAAAAAAATAATTAATGTATCTCCTAATTAATTTCATAGTTGTCGCATTTATGATCTTTTAAATTGTTTTCTTTGTTAACAATTTGACCATTTACATACCTAAATGATAGTACATAAATGTCTAACCAATTTGCTTCATGTTTTACATGTTTGTCACACAAAAATATAAACTTAATTGATATATTCCTACATTTCTTATTTCTAATAAGCATTAAATTAATTTAATTAATATGATTAATTAAATAAAATCAAACAATATTAACAATGTATGATTGACAAGCACCATTGTCCCAGTGTTTAAGTGATTTGGCTTTTGTGCGAGAGATCACAAGTTTGAAACTTGCGTAGCGTGATTCGAATGTTTATTGACATGTGATATGTTGTTTAGTGATTTGTTGTAGATAAAGTACCATTTCAAAAATAATAATAATAAAATGTGATTTTACATCAACTAGATTGGATCTAGTAAAACCCAACAATATTCATATGCAATCTATGATCCAAATAGGGAAATCTTTTGAATTTCACCAAATTTACCCAATACAGACCAACCTTGTCCTTCAGTATTATTAGAGTCCAATCGATTTATGTGGTTTAGTTAGCAACTTTAGAGCCAACTAATTAAGCTTACCTATCTAATGGATATTTAGAAAAGTAATGTCGAAGCTTGGCGTTGAATAATTAAGTATATTCCCTTCATTAGCTACAAGCTTGGTCTAATAAGTGGAGTAGGTCCAAAAAAATGGCTAAAATATAAGGACCCAAATTGATTTGGATTTTGAGTAAATTTCCAAATTTTGGTTTGAGAAATTTAATGTAAGAGTTTAAGAATTTATAATGCAATAAAAGAGTTTAAGAATTGTTTTGAAAAAATTTAATGTATTCAAAATTATTTAACAAATTAATAAACTTTATTAATTAAATAAATAACTAAGTAAAAGTTAATTAATTAAAATTAATATATATATTAACATATGTGTACATATATAACTGTGAATTTTATAGTATTATATATATTTATATCTTAAAGTTTATAGTAACTTAAAATAATTTATGAATTTATTAAAAAAAATATTTTAATTAAATAAAATTCTTATTTGATAGATAAATTCATTAAATGTTAATATATATATATAATTATATATATATATATATGTAACTATAGATGTTATAGTTTATATTAACCTTAAACTAGTTTGGATAAATTAATTTTTTAATAATTAAATTATTTTGTTAGTTAGACCAATAAAAACTAAAATTAAAAATTCAATTAATAATATACATAGAAGTAATATATATGGTAGTTAAATTAAAATCAGTTATAAATGAATTAATCTTATATAATATATATGAATGTTTAATTGTGGGTGGAATTGTAAAAATCAAAACTTAGAGTAGGAACAAACACCTACATGTTATACGTATAGCATGATTGCAGATGTGCTTGATACTTGAATCACAAGTGTATTTCATAAGAAATACGTTGTCCCCAAAATCGATATGTTTATATGATTATGAATCCTTAACATATAAGTTATTCTCTATTATTTATATATTAGTAGATTACTTGCATATTCTTTGATTGTTGATATTCCTCAAGTTAGGGATGTTATGTGTAGTACTATCTGTATATTTTATAACGATCGGGAATTTTAACTTCTTTGATTTGCAAATATTTAATTAATTTTAAATATTCAAATAATAGGTTTTATAATACAAATAATTTTAAAAAAAATTAAGTAATAATGGTAAATTATTTTTCTAAATGTGTTTACAAAAATAATTAGTTCGAATTGAAAACATTTTGAAGAATGTGGAATCGAAGACGAAGCCATTGAAGTGCAAGGGATGCTTGCTATTAATCCTGAGGATTATTCCAAAATGGATGTAGCAGAAGTAGTGCCTTCGGTTTGTCCTTATCATGGACAACTTGTATGGATGAATGTTGGCACTGCATTGCTACCTGGAAGGTGGTGTTATTATTCCAAATGGGATTGCTATTCAAAAGGTAAGCGTAGCCTCAAGCCTCATCAATTAGGAATGACTAAAATTAGGGGAGATGTAGCAAGGCTAAGTGGGTCGCTCGCATTAGGGTGTCTCATCACGTTGCTAGATACATCTACATATTTATAGATTGGTTGTGCTTGAGATCTTAATAAAAATGGTTGCAAAGCAATTGAGCCGATGACATAGTCGGTACCATCCAACAAGGGGTAGGTCGGTCTTGTGTTGGCAGAGGATCCACGCGAGGTCGTCGATACATTTTTTAGACATGTACCATAATAGGTGGTACCCGGTGACATGTCATAATATGGAATCTAATCTCCAATACATGCATTTACGGTTTTGATTGTAGACCCTAGTATGATGGAATTTGATAATGGTTACAATTTCGGTTATTTTCGTATATTTATTTTGAACACTTAGACATTATTATAATATCGTTGGGTTTTCTATAAAAAAAGTGTTTTGGTTATCGTAAGGTAAAACCAGACCGTGTTTATGTGCGGCATGGTCTTACGAGATACCTTTGATTTTAAAAGTTTTTTAAACGTAATACTTCAGTTGTTTGAGTTTACTCACACAAGATCCATGTTTGACCCGGATTTTTATTTTCTTTCCCTAAAACTCTTGGGTGCTCAAATTTTTATAGGCTACCAAGAAGTTCATTTTTTACCCATGGATGCATCTTGGAGGAGCTTGGAGCAAGAGGTTTCATTGATAGCTAGTTATTATCTTGTTTCTGTTGTACTATATGTATCTTATATCAGTTAGCTTGGGACAAGCTATTATAACTGTCCAATGGTAGAATTTTATTAGTATGACTCTTATATATCATTTTTGAAATGACTTTGTAAAGTATTATGTTGATTAATTTATGTTATTCTATGATTGTTTTTGTTTTCTTCATCTTTCTTTTCCCTAACAATCTGTCTTTTCAGTATTTAGTTGTTCGACAGGTGAATACCATGGATGCATTACTGTTGCTTTTGGGGTTCGAAAAGATGGGTGGTTACAGCGTGATATCAAAACGCAAGGTTAAGTGAGAACCTTGACTTTGGGGTGGCAACTCATTAAGAGATAAGGTAATGGAATGCCTTATTATGGGTTTTAGTATGTATATATTTGTAAGAGTGTGTATTTTTTAGTGATATAGAAATGTTTTATATTGTGTTGATTGATCTGTTGAGTGGCTTATGGATTCTGGTCAATATGAGTAGCCAACGTTATTGATAGGGATCTCTAAACAATTGAACAAGGCCATCCAACACGGTATTATTTTGGAATTTGGTAGACGAAATAATTTTACCTAGGATATATTTTATATATAAAGAATGATTTTCAAAATTATTATGGTACGGTATAGTTATTTGAAGTGTAGATTGTTAAGAGATAATAATATTTTATTATTATCATTTAGGGTTTGTTAGTTATGCTCGTCCAGTTTGAGCATTGACTATTATTAGTGTGTATAAGTAGCTTCCATTTTTAAAAAATTTGGATGGATATATAGAAATAGGGAAAGCATTGGAATGAATGCCTTGTGAATTGAGTTTCACAATTTGACTATAAGGCGTTCGATGTTAATGTTAAGGTAAAATTTGATGTAATAAAAGATGTTTATTAAATTTTTTGAATATATTGGGATAATATTTGGAAGATGATTTTATAAAAGCTGATTTATAAAATGAATTTGTAAGAAGGTGTCTTTCAATTAAAAGAATTTAAGTTGAAAACTTGAAAAACTCAAATCCCAGGGCTTTTGGAAAATGATTTTCAAGGTTTTGAAAGATAATGATACAATTATTTGAAAGCAATTTTGGTTCAAGAATAAAATTTTGGGAATGAAAATGTTAAATAAGAAGTGTTTTCTTGGATTAATTTGGGAAATGAGTCTTGATTATGTTGTGATGTTTTGAATAATCTTCTAAGTGACGATTAGATGTTTTCATAGGAGAACTTTGGGTTGCACTTAGTAAATTAACATTGTACAGTTGACACAAGATCAAATCTGAACGAACCCAAAACGAGTTGGTGATAAATGTTTTGTTGGAAAAATGAAAAGTATTGTTTCAAAAATAGGATTTTTAAATAAAAGTAATATTTTAAGTTAACTAGGTCGAGTGGCTCGGAAGTAACTTAATAGTAGGAAACAGATGTGTTCAGATGGTAAATGCTTCTCTTGAGTATTACCTTCTTGGTAAGAGAATGTATGATACTGTTTGGTAGTACTCAGTTCCTTAGTATCATTTTGGAGTTACTCGGGCTATATATATATATATATATATATTCTATGATTAATATATAAAAAAGTTTCATTTCAGTAATTGAAATAAGACTGGGTATTTGGCTCTTGAGTTTTCTTAGGAGAATAAATGTAAAATGGAACAGTTGAATCAAATAGGGGTAAGTACTCTTAGGATGTAGTGGAGTAGTATCCAAGTTGAACCTAAGATTAGTTTTACAAAATGTTTTCATAAATAATTTAGTGGAAATAGAGTTGGTATTAGGGAAACCAATTAAATAAGTGCGTAGGTTGGATGTAGATCATCTCTCGTTTCCATATAGTTCGATTTAAGATTTGAGTACATGGCATTGAGGTATTTCACGCCATTCCATATAAGGATCAATGACTTGATATTTGGCGACGAGCATTTGATGAGGATTTTTGATATGGGATAAATGTTTTCTACCATAGTTACAACTATGTTAGGAGAATAGAGGTTCCTAGTCATGGAGCCGGATCGGAATCCACACTAGAAAATTGGATGAGTGATATTAGTTCGAAAATGAAGTGACGTATTTGAGTAGAGATCGAATTAGATTTTGCATAATAATAATCTATGTACATCATATGAATTGAAGTATAGTGTTAAGTGTTTTCTAGGATAGGTTAAGGTGTAATCTCGGGGGCGAAATTCTTTTAAGGAGGAAGAATGTAATGACCCGGAATTTTGCTGCTTTAATTTGCAAATATTTAATTGATTTTAAACATTCAAATAATAGGTCATACAATGCAAATAAAACTCTTTTAAAATTTAAATAATAACGATGAAATAGTTTTCAAAATGTGTTTACAAAAATAATTAGTTCAAAGGAAAATTGAAAATGTGATCGGAATTCATTTTCTGACATTTCGGCTTTTCGTCGGCTAAAAGTTATCAAAAATGTTTTGAATCTTTAATATATGTATATAAATTTGTAAATTTATTTTTACATATATATATATATATATCATTGTATGTATGTACCTAGGTATGTACGTATGTATGTATTCATGTATGTATTAGCTAAAGTATATGTATGTGTATATATACTTAAGATAATAAAAAAATGTATGTGTCAACTCATAGGCAGACATAGGTACAAATAAGTACCATAACGTGTTTGACACATGTTTCCTTATGGAAATGAGTAGGGGAGACAAGAAAGTGGCATTGTCATGAAGAGAATGAAGGCTAGGTGAGGTGGTTGTGGTGAGTGTAGGGTAGTGTTGGAAAGGTAATTAGGTAATTTTATCAAAGCATCTCCGTCTTCTTTGTGGCTTCATGAAACTTTTAGTGGCTTCTTATATTAGTTTTTAAGATCTTAAAAATCAAATGTATTAAAAAAAATTAAATATTCAAACTTGTTTTTAAACTCTTTCCTCTCATTTCCTACCCATTTTATTCGGCCATAACTTCCTCCATACTACTTCAAATCAAGGTTTTCTTTTTTCAGTCCATATAGAATTTTAGTAGCTAAAACTTTTATTTTAATGGACTTTTCAAATTTTGAATATTTTTGGGTCAAAATTACATTTCTTTCTGGCTCATTTTTGAACCCATATTTTCAAGCCTGAAAATAACACTCCTTTTGACCATATCTCCCTCAAAACAAAACAAAATTGAGTGATTGTTTTTTTTGAAATTGTAGAAAAAATAATATCCTAAAACTTCTCTTTTTACTCCGAGAGATAAATGGCCAAAAATGAGGGGAAGATGACCTTTTTTCGGGTGATTATTGTGGTTTTTCAAGATTTTCGAATTCTAAAGCATTTCAAGTTTTCAAACATTTTTGATGAGTAAATTCTAACCTTTTTTGAAAGATTCAACCTTATTTTATGATCTTTATTATTTCTAAAATATGTTGTTTATTGGTTGGATTATTGTATGGTTTGGATGATATGCATGTTGCTAATATGTAGTTTAGCATTAGATTTGAAAATAATGGTTTAAGTGGTATGTTTAGTTATAAAGTTGTGAATTGGGATGTGATAGGGTATGTGAAATTAGATTGTGAAGTGTATGTGAATTTTGGTTATGTTATTATAGGTACTTTGCATGTGATGACGTATGTAAACTAGTTTATAAAGTTATGTTAAGTGAGATTTAAAATCTTGGGAAACTTTGTTTATTTGTTTTAAAGTTAAAGTTTTTAAAACTTTGTTTTTTAGTTTCCAAATCTTTTACTATGGGTTTTAAAGTTAAAGAAATGTTAATAATAAACTTATAAAACATTTCTAAGTTACGAAATCCATAGCGATAGTTACTATGGATGCAGTTTTCGATAAAAATCGGATTCTTTTTTTAGTTTTTTATACTTTAAATGCTTTGTAACTGTCTTATGAACCTAATAATGATGTTTCAAAAAAGTTAATTAAGAATTTCATGATTTATTATTAATCAAATTAGTTTTTTTAATTTGTAATTAGTTAAGTATTAAACAAGATGTATTAATTTAAATTAACCGAAGATTAGTTATTAATTAGTTATCTTTCAAAAGGTAAGATTAATTTTTATTAATTATGAGTTAAGCATATGATTTATTTTTTATTAATTATTAATTAAATATAAGGCTAATTATTAGTTAATTAATTATTTTTTATTAATTATTAATTAAATTATTTATTTAAGGTTTAATTACTTATTAATTTATAATTAAATTAAGTTCAAATTTAATAAAGATTAATTATGATGTAATTAGAGTTTGTCTCGTAACTAATCATTTTAAAGGGTGTTTTAACTTTTAAATCCTTTGTCTCCAAGAATCAAATTGTTTTAAAGGTACTTCTTTTCAATGATGGTTTTGAACTCAAAGAATTCAAATATGTGTACTATTAAGTAGACAAATGCCTATGAATGAGTTCTGATTGTTTAATCTTGTAGACATTTGATAGCAGAAAAAATCGTCGTTCTGCTATAAATTAATTGATTTGATTGTTGTGGACATATATTAGCAGAGTAAATCATCTTTCTGCTATAAGTTGATTGTTTGATTGGATGGACATTTGATAGCAGATCAAATTCCCATTCTGCTATAAATTGATTGAATGGTTTGGATCTGTTTAGCAGGATAAATCACCATCCTACTATTAAGTTATTTGGACATGTATATGCCAGTTGGTTTGATTGATATGTTATTTCCTGATTTGGATATGAAGTGTATTTACATATACGTCGACTTATGTAAATAAATTTTTGAATGAATTGAAAATGAAAGTGAAATTAAATGGTAACATAAATTGGTACCATTGGGACTATTAAGCCTTTTTTTTAGTTTATGAAGTATGATTTTGAGTTAACTTCATTTCTTTAATCAGTTTGGGGTTTTAAAGTTTATAAATGATTTTGGAGTTATATGATTATTCTATAAAGGTATTTATAAATAATGACTTGTTTTAATAAAATGGTTTTATTAAATAAAAGGGCTTATTTAAAGTGATTTAAAAATTAGATTTGTAAATGATATTTTGTCATTTCAAAGATACTTTATAAAGGAAATTTTATAAAGAGTTTTATACATGGAAAGAGATTTTATAAATCATTTAAGAGATTTTAAAAAGATGTTTAAATCTAGTTTGAAGATTTATAAGGGGGTTTGAAATATGAAGTGAACTTATAAAAAGAATTTTTATACAGAATAAGTAAATGAGTTTTATAAAATGAATGGGTTTTATAGTAAGTGATGTTTTGAAAAGGGAATTTCATTGTTATTTAACATAGAAATTTGAGAAAGGGGAATTTTCCAATTGTTTCTGGTAAATACTTATATTTTTAAGATAACTAAAGTTGTTTTCCAAGTATAAAAGGGATGTAAAGGATTTTGGTGCTATAAAAATATCTTTTGACCAAGTTTTATAAAGTGATTTTAAATAATTAAAGACTAATTAATAAAGGTTTAGTGGATCCCATATGGAATCAAATCGATGTTGAATGATTCTTTATTTGATAGTTAAATAACCCACTATCAATGAAACGATCCGCAGTTCCGTACCACTTGAGTCGACACTATTCTCCATCAATCAGTTCAAGATGAATGGAAATACGAACCATTTGGGTTAAAGAAGAAGAGGTAGAAGAAGAAAATAGAAGCAACATCAAAATCTCACCAACGCAGTGGAATAAAATATAATAGATAATAACTGATCTTTGCACAAAAGCAAATCTGTTTATACATTACATCATCAGAGTACACATAACACTCAACTTGACAGTAATCATAACCTGTCCTCACAAAACTGAATACACAGCTAATCAACACAGCAAAATATTTAAAACAAGTACGAAAGTACGTATCGCCATCCAACTTGTCTCCTGAGCTCCACAGCATCCTTCCCTGTATCCTATAATACTCGGTCCGACCTGAGCATTGTAGTTAAATAATACCCGAGTCAGTCTGGAAAACCAGCGTGAGAAATCACACTCAAATTGATTATTAAAGTTTTTAAAATCCTTTGAAAAACAAAAGCATCTCGTAAGACCACGCCACAAATAAACATTTCAGGTTTTACCATATGATAGCTAAAACATTTCTTATCAAAATCCATTGATATTATAATAATGTCTATCTACAAATATTTATTAAAATAGCTGAAATTGTTACGTGATTAAATTCCAACATACTAGCCACAAAGTGGGTTCTACAAATAAAAATCTTAAAGGCACATAGGGAGAATGGATTTCCATCTAATGACTAGGCACTGGGGTACCACCTGTCACGGTACGTGGCCTAGATCACTATACCGAGGATTACTCCCAATACCCTGCAACACAAAATCACCTCGCAGTTGGGATCAGCAATCGCCCACTAAGCCGAATAAAAAGGGGACATCTAGACAGGGATGACCTTACCTTAATGGGTGCTACCCACTTAGCCTTGTTGCATATCCCCTGATTTTCAGTCATTCTCGGTTGATGTGGCTCGAGGCTAAGCGTTACCTTTTTAGAACACATCTCTTAGAATGCTCATCGGCCACCTGACAATGTTCTGAAAGCATTCATCCATACAAGTCCGTCCCGGGTTCGAACGGAACCGAAGGCACTACTCCTACCATATCCATTTTGGAATCATCCTCAGGATTAGTAGCGACTAGCCCTTTCACTTCACTGCTCCATCTTCGAATCCAGACTCTTGTTTTCCATATGAAAACGTTCAAACTGAATCGAAGTGGTTTTCAGAAAATAAATCCCGATCCCCTGGCTCTTTGAAACGATCAACGCATTGACCAAATGTTGATAGTTTGTTATTTAACTATCAATTAACATTCACAAACAACCATCAAACATAAATAATTTCCCCAAATTATTTATTAATCTCAAAATATCCTCACAAGATATATTTCCACTTTTCAACCCTTTGAAAACTGTTTTCAAACCACTCTCTTCCCATGGAATGAATTCCCAAATATTTATTTCCACTGAAAACACCAAGTACAATACTCTAGATTTTTAAAATAATTTAAAACACTTTATTATTAATTATACTTTAAAACATTTAAAATAAAAACTACTTTAATACCTTATTCAAAAATATATGCTTTAAGAATATTCAAATTTACTAATTACTACAACAATAAATTTGAAAAAGGCTTATTTTAAAATTTAAACATTAAAAAATAATAAATTTTCTAAAACATTAAAACAACTTTAAACTTTTAACTTATACTTATAAATTTGCTTTGGAAACGTACTTGGCTATCCAGGGAAATACGCTTCTCTTTCACATCTTTTAAAAATAAATCATTATTTATTTTTAAATAAATTTACCCATTCCTTTAATAAATTCCCACCGTGGATTTATTCTTCTAAATATCTACTGATATATTGCTTTACTTTTATAAACCCCGTTTATAAATTTATTAGTCCCATCTCCCTTTAAACTTCCAATTTCAAACACTTAAATCAATTTTCAAATTGATTTCCAAGTTACTCCATTTTGAAATAAATTCCCTTCCTTACTCAATTTATTACAAAACCCATTAACTTCAGATTTTATTTCTTAACTATGATTTAAAATCTTTTTAACTGAAAATTCCAATTTCAGATTTCATAAATTCTTCTTTATCCATTCAAATAAATTTAAACCTTGAATTTTAAAGTAAATTCTTTCATTCCTTTGGATAACATCACTTAAGTTTAAAAATTCATTATTACTCTGTTAATCCAAAATCCCCTTTTCCATACTCGAAACTTATTTATTAGAATTTTAAAATCACTTTCATTCTTTCTCAATTCATTCCTTAATTTATCCTAAATTTTCAATAACTATTTTATTTACAAATTCTCTCCTTTAATTTTATTTTCAAAAATCCAATCTATATATTTTTGGTAACTCGGTACACCCAAATATTTTCAATCAAACATAGCATCCAACATTTATGTTACCATTATAATTTATCACAGATTAGCAATGACCAAATCATAGAATATTAAAACATTCTAAATAAATTTGAGGAATCCCGTTGGATCCCTCCAACTTGCTTCCCTGCATCCACAGACGTTAGCATAATGTAAAATACCAATTCCACTTCGAGGTGGAATATCGCGGTATATAGGTTTATAAAATATCATCCGCTATTATACGGTGCATAGGGTCTCATCCGCTATATAATGCGGGAAATCATTTGCTCCAACATATACTATGTACTACTATATATAATATAACACATCAAATCAATCCAATCGTTCAACCAATTATTTAAATTTAACCATTTAAATTTAATATCAATCCAGAAGAGTGAGATTGACTCACCTTTGCTTTTTTTTTGCTTGCAATCCAATCCAAACCAGCTTGTTTTCTTCATGATTACAGACCTTGTAAAACATTTTACATTTTATTAACACTTGAAGTACTCGAACAGTCTGTTATCACTTATTAATTTAATTTTAACTAATTTGTTCGAATTAAAATTAACTTTAAAATTTTAAAAGTGGTTTGACCAATTAAATTTCTCTTTTGAAAACGCCTCCCTTTACATGAATCATTTATATAAGTTTCCAAAATCTAAATAATTTTTTTTTCCAATCAAGACTTTTTCAAAAACCCCAAATTTAAAAATCCTATGTTGTCAGCTAACCCTTTAAACTTCACTAATTACCTAATTTATTTGTATGTAATTATATATATATATATATATATATATATATATATCCCAAATAACAGAAAAGAGGGAGAACTCATACCCAATGCAGAGCATAGACCCAGGCTATGTCCTTCCTCCACGAAATGCCCTCATCTCCTCTCCTGGGTACGAGTTGAAAACACAACCAAGCACGCGAGAGACGACATCGAGCTTCGTCACTCGAAGCTGAACCAGACATCGCCATCGCCCCATCCACTACGACCCCCACCTCCCTGGCATTCCTACACCATCTCGAACATCCTTGAGGCAAATGCAATTTTTTTCCGATCTCGTTCACGACCACGAGAACATCTCACCTTCCAGGAACCACCGCGCCTCCTGAAACATGTGCCTTGATCAAACTTGCCGATTTGAAAGCAACGCGACCTCCTGCGAAGCTCTTCTCCCTTCCACGGTGACCGTGTGAATCCTCTTCGTTCATGAATTCATTACGAACCTCTAAGCGACCGTAGCCCCAAATCGATCGGCTCGTCACTGCTCATAGCAAATGCCATCGTATTCAATTTCAATTGAATAGCCTCCATATGTTTTTGGTCGAATGAATCTGAGCTGCTCGATTCCATGAATGGATAAAAGGGAAAGAGGAATGCGATTTAAAAGTTCGAACGAAAATTTTGAAAGAGGATACCATTTTATTTTCTCTGCTCTTCGATTTGTTTGAATGGGAAGGATAGGCTCGCAAGTTTTAAAAAGGAAGGAGGGGAGACCGTGATTTAACAGAAAGGAGATGGACGTGATTTCTCCTGTATTGAATTCCTGCTACAGGGAAGGCATAAAGTCGTGATAGTGAAGGGAGCAGGCTGATGGGAAAAAGAAGAAAAGCAGCTGAGGGGAAAGAATTACAGCTGAAGGTTGACTAGGCAATATAAATTTATATATATCAATTTAAATTCAAATTCAAATTTGTCTCGATGAATGCAACTTAAAATTTCAAACTCCTATCGAGGCATGCCGCTAGGCATTTATAATGTTATGTCCCTATTTCGAACGCAATAGAAAAGGTTTCGAGTCCTAATTCAATCGTATGGAGAAGATAGCTTTTTGGATCAGTTATTATATTGAATTTTTGATGTAAATTTCAACGCATTTATCCACCGTATGATCACACGAAAACTCCAAATACCATGAAATTTGAAATCCGATAATAATGCAATATTACGGATCTAATGGAACTAGTTTCGTCGAAATCCGTGACTGTGCCTCGGAAGGCTATTTAAATATCAATTCTAAACGATATATTTTTAAAACCGAACGAATCACTTCCAATTTCAATTTAAAAGCTTTTATTATCTTCAGAACTATCAATATAAATTTTACATGCCTTCAAATTATTTTTTTCAGGCATAAAACTCTAGATTCAACATTTTACCCAACTTCAAATTATTTAATTCAATAATTTAATTATCAAATAAATAGTGATATTTGAATTCAAGTTAAAAATTAACTTTTAAAAATTTAAAATCAATTAAATATTTCGATTTCAAACATCCAAAAATTCCGGGTCGTCATATTCCTCCACCTTTAAAAGAATTTCGTCCCCGAAATTACTAGTTAAGAAGAATGGTCCATAACCCGTTAACTATGTTTCGTAAAACCATTCAGTTTCAAACACTTCTAAAAACTATCTTTTTATTAAAGACACATTATCACCCTTACTAAATTTCCAAACCCATCCATAGGTTACCAATAATATTATCCCCTTAATGATTCAAATAGTTTAAACCAAATTTTAAACTATCAAAATTTTATTTAAAATTTTTCTAACTCCTTAAATTTTCGAAAAATTTCGCTAGCGACTCCTTTGCGCGGCTAGCTCGGAACAACTACAAAATGCCTCTACAAGCTCCCAAATTCCAAAAGAAAACAAAAGGCCAAGTGGCTAGATCAAAAACCCAATCAAAATTCATATAGAAATTTAAAAACATACCTTTTTGTCGAGCAATTCAAATTTATCTTCTGAAATCAAAATCAATTTTTCTTTTCCTTTATAATACTTTTATATCCTACTTAGCAATAATATCCAATCACAACATTCAAAAACATTTTATTGACTTCTTTACAAAATTTCAATATCTATTCATTCAAGCCCGCATGATGTACATATATTATCCGTACGCAATATCAAATTCGATCACTCGCTCGATCACACAATTTCACTACCGAATTAGTATCGTCCATCCGACTTCCTAGTGCGGACTCAGATCTGGTTTCTTGATCAGAAACCGTCATTCTCCTTGCACAGTCATAACTAAGATAGAGAATTTTCAAAATCAATCAAAATCCATATCCAGGCCTTCGAAAATCGAGAGAGAAATCCTAACTCAGATAGATATAACTATCTCGAAATTCTATGCTCTAATCTGGATCAAACTGCTATGTGAATAAAATAATATACGTACATCCTATGTATTTATATCCATTGATTATTAACTATATCAATTTTCTTTTAATCACATTATTTTGATTTTTATTCACTACTCACAGTTATCCCATTTCACAACTTCTGTTTTAATCTTCATTCAATTATTCTCCTAGAATAATAAATTTTTTCTTCAATACAAAATTTACTTAAGAATTTCACCATTCATTTCTTAGGTTTAATATAAGCATTTTATATACTCTTATATTATTACTTTACCACTTTATTCTTTTATCCAATTTATTTTTAAACTGGATTTCCAATTTCATATGAATTCAATTTACCTTCACTTTAGATATTGAATTCTATTTACCTTTACCTCGAACCATATTCACTTAATCATTCGTTTAATTAGTCTCAGTACTAATTTATTTAAATCCCAATGGATTTATTTCCAAATTTTAAATTATATTAGTTCACTTAGAACAAGTTCCACAACTTCACCCTACACAATTAAATTTAAAATTTTATATTCCGTCCTCAATTTCATTCAGTTACAACCAAATAAATTTCCAAACAAATTTAATACTTCATTTTTTACCACAAGATTCAAATAAAATCTCATTCCAAATCATTCTTCAAATTAGTTCCACCTACTAATTTATTTTTAAATCTCAAATAAAAGTTTATATGCAAACTTATACATCCTTTAGTTCCTTCGAACAAATTCTTCAATTTCACTTTACTTTAAATACACAATTTAAATTAGATTTCAATATTCAGTTTCAGTTCTATTTGCTTACCAATTTAAATTTAATTTCAATATTAAATTTCACTTCCAAGTTTAATTTTATTTGTAACACAAGTTTAACTCCACAAAATCCATTTTTAACTCATAATTCAAACTTTTTTCAACCAATCAGAATTCCATTAGCATACTCACTTAACTAATTTATTCAAATTAGTTCATTTCCCGCCTTTAATTCAATATTTGATTTTTACCCTTCCAAAAATCACTTAATTATTTCAAAAATCATTTGAAATCAGTATATCCAAAATTCTTTGGTAAATTCAGATATCTCTTTGAAATTCAAAACCAAACCCAGTTTTTTGCAAACCTCTTCCATTTAAAACATTCAAGCAGCAATTCCTCCTTTGGAAACTCGAAAATGAACATTGATGATGCTGCAGTCATCACCGAAGTTATTTTCTAGCGACCGAAAAGAGTTTAATGCTTTTATCCTTCCAAAACATTTCAAATATTTTTAAGTTCCAAACTCACAAGATTTCAAACCCAATTCAAAAATATTTTCCAAATAATTTCACAATTATTTCTCCAAAACCTTTGAAAATCATTTTCAAATCCAAAGGAATTTAAACTTTTCCCAAAATTCCAAATTCGAAATCCATCCAATTGTTCAAGCATTACCTTGGAATTTTCATCTCAAATTATTTTAAAATATTTCTTTTAAAATCTATTTCAAATTATAAATCACATTTACAAATCCCATTTGTATATGAATTTATTTCTTAGCTTTTGGTTATGATTTCAATTTCTCAATATAAATTTTACACAACAATGATAATAATTTAATATTATCATTTTCTAACAACCAAGCATCCATATATAACTATAATAATTTACGAAAAATTATTTCCTTTATATACAAAAATAATTTAGGTAAAATTATTTCATTTACCCTATTTTAAAACGATGCTGTGTCGAACTACTCTGTACAAGTGTTTAGAGATCCCTATCAATAACGTTAATTACTCGTATTGACCAGAATCCATAAGCCACTTAACAAACCAATCAACACAATATAAAACGATTTTATATTCACTAACAAATACGTGCTCATGTCTATTAATCCACTCAAACTCATTCTAGAGTAATATGGACTCTATTTCAATGAGTGATTCCCGCAGAGCCAAGGTTCTCGCTTAACCTTCAGCTCTGATACGTTCCGCACCCCTTGAGTCGACACTATTCTCCATCAATCAACTCAAGATGAATGGAAATACGAATCATTTGGGTTAAAGAAGAAGAGGTAGAAGAACAAAATAGAAACATAATCAGAATTTCACCAACGCAGTGGAATAAAATATAATAGATAATAACTGATCTTTACACAAAAGAAAATCTGTTTATACATTACATCGTCAAAGTACACATAACTCGCAACTGGACAGTAATCATAACCAGTCCTCACAAAACTGAATACATAGCTAATCTGCACGGTGGAATATTTAAAACAAGTACGGAAGTACGTATCGCCATCCAGCTCGTCTCCTGAGCTCCATAGCATCATTTCCTGTATCCCATAATACTCGGTCTGACCCAAGCATTATAGTTAAATAATACCCGAGTTGGTCTGGAAAACCAGCGTGAGAAATCATACTCAAATTGATTATTAAAGTTTTCAAAATCCTTTGAAAAACAAAAGCATCTCGTAAGACCATGCCACAAATAAACATGTCGGGTTTTTTACCTTACGATAGCTAAAACATTTCTTATCAAAAATCGTTTGTATTATAATAGTGTCTATCTACAAATACTTATTAAAATATCTGAAATTGTTACATGATTAAATTCCAGCATACTAACCACAAAGTGGGTTCTACAAACAAAAATCTTAAAGGCACGTAGGGAGAATGGATTTCCATCTAATGACTAGGCACTGGGGTACCACCTGCCACAGTGCGTGGCCTGGATCACCGTACCGAGGATTTCTCTCAATCCCCTGCAACACAAGCCCGGGACTACCCCTTACTAGATAATCTTGAGTAAGATCATCCCGCGGTTGGGATCAGCAACTGCCCACTAAGTCGAATAAAAAAGGGACATCTAGAAAGGGATGACCTTACCCTAATGGGTGCTACCCACTTAACCTTGCCGCATATCCTCTGATTTTCATTCATTCCCGGTTGATGAAACTCGAGGCTAAGCATTACCTTTTTAGAACACATCTCTTAGAATTCTCATCGCCCACATGACGATGTTCTGAAAGCATTCATCCATACAAGTCCGTCCCGGGTTCGAACGAAACCGAAGGCACTACTCCTACTACATCCACTTTGGAATCATCCTCAGGATTAGTAGCAACTAACTCTTGCACTTCACTGCTCCATCTTCGAAAACTCTTGTTTTCCACACGAAAACGTTCAAACCAGATCGAAATGGTTTTCAGGAAATAAATCCTGATCCCGGTCTCTTCGAAAGGATCAGCGCATTGGCCAAATATTGATAGTCGGTTATTTAACAATCAATTAACATTCACAAACAACCATCAAACATAAATAATTTCCCAAGTTATTTATTAATCTCAAAATATCGTCACAAGATATATTTCCACTTTTCAACCCTTTAAAAACAGTTTTCAAACCACACTCTTCCCATGGAATGAATTCCCAAATATTTATTTCCACTGAAAACACCAAATACAATACTTTAGATTTTTAAAATAATTTAAAACACTTTATTATAAATTATACTTTAAAACATTTAACATAAAAACTACTTTAATACCTTATTCAAAAATATATACTTTAAGAATATTTAAAATAAAGATACGTTATAAAATATAAAACTAAAATTTTCTCCTTTAGAAACATAGTACCAAGCCACCTTTAACTAATTACTACTATAATAAATTTGAAAAAGACTTACTTTAAAATTTAAACATCTAAAAATAATATATTTTCTAAAACATACTTTTTAAAACAACTTTAAACTTTAAACTTATACTTATAAATTTGCTTTGAAACGTACTTGGCTATTAACGGAAATACGCTTCTCTTTCACACCTTTAAATCATTATTTAGTTTTAAAAAAATTTACCCGTTCCTTCAATAAATTCCCACCATGAATTTATTCTTCCAAATATCCACTGATATATTGCTTTACTTTTATAAACCAAGTTTATAAATTTCTTAGTCTCATCCCCCTTTAAAATTCTAATTTCAAACACTTAAATTAATTTTCAAATTGATTTCCAAGTTACTCCATTTTGAAATAAATTCCCTTCCTTACTCAATTTATTTCAACACCCATTAACTTCAGATTTTTTTTCTTAATTATGATTTAAAATCTTTTTAACTGAAAATTCCAATTTCAGATTTCCCAAATTTCTTCTTTATCCTTACAGATAAATTTAAACCTTGAATTTTAAAGTAAATTCTTTCATTCCTTTAAATAACATCACTTAAGTTTTAAAATTCATTATTACTCTATTAATTCAAAAATCCCCTTTTCCATACTCGGAACTTATTTATTAGAATTTTAAAATCACTTTCATTCTTTCCCAATTCATTCCTCAATTTATCCCAAATTTTCAATAACTATTTTATTTACAAATTCTCTCCTTTAATTTTCTTTTCAAAAATCCAATCCATATATTTTTGGAAACTCAGTACACCTAAATATTTTCAATCAAACATAGCATCCAACATTTCTGTTACCAATATAATTTATCACAGATTAGCAATTACCAAATCAAAGAATATTAAAACATTCTAAATAAATTTAAGGAATCCCGTTGGATCCCTCCAACTTGTTTCCCTGCATTTATAGACGTTAGCACAACATAAAATACCAATTCCACTGTGCGGTGGAATACTGCGGTATATGAGTTTATAAAATATCATCCGCTATAATGCGACGCTAGGGTCTTATCCGCTATATAATGCGGGAAATCAATCACTCCAATATATACTATATACTATTATATATAATATAACACATCAAATCAAATCAATCCCATCATTCAACCAATTATTTAAATTTAACCATTTAAATTTAAATAGAAATCCAGAAGAGTGAGATTAACTCGCCTTTGCTTTTTTTGCTTGCAATCCAATCCAAACTAGCTTGTTTTCTTCATGATTACAGACCTTGTAAACATTTTACATTTTGTAAACACTTGAAGTTCTCGAATAGTCTGTTATCACTTATTAATTTAATTTTAACTAATTTGTTCGAATTAAAATTAATTTTAAAATTTTAAAAGTGTTTTGACCAATTAAATTTCTCTTTTGAAAACACTTCCCTTTACATGAATCATTTATATAAGTTCCCAAAATCTAAATCTAAATAATTTTTTTTCCAATCAAGACTTTTTCAAAAACCCCAAATTTAAAAGTCTTATATTGTCAGCCAACCCTTTAAACTTCAGTAATTACCTAATTTATTTGTATGTAATTATATATATATATATTTCCCAAACAACATAAAAGAGGGAGAACTCATACCCAATGTAGAGCATAGACCCAGGCTATCTCCTTCCTCCACGAAATGCCCTCATCTCCTCTCCTTGGTACGAGTTGAAAACACGGCCGAGCACGCGAGAGAGGACACCGAGCTTCGTCACTCGAAGCTGAACCAGACATCGCTATCGCTCCATCCACTATATCCCCTACCTCCCTGGCACTCCCACACCATCTCGAACATCCTTGAGGCAAACGCATTTTTTTCCGATCTCATGCATGACCACGAGAACATCTCACCTTCCTGGAACCACCGCGCCTCCCGAAACATGTGCCTTGATCGAACTTGCCGACCTAAAAGCAACGCGACCTCCTGCGAAGCTCTTCCTCCTTCCACGGTGACCATGTGACTCATCTTCGTTCACAACTTCATCACGAACCTCTAAACGACCGTTGCCCCAAATCGATCGGCTCGTCGCTGCTCATAGTAAGTGCCATCGTATGAGGCTTCAATTTGAATTGAACAGCCTCTACCTATTTTTGGCCGAATGAATCTGAGCTGCTCGATTCCATGAATGGATTAAAGGGGAAGAGGAACACGATTTAGAAGTTTGAACGAAAATTTTGAAAAAGGATGCCATTTTATATTCTCTGCTCTTCGATTTGTTTGAATGGGAAAGATAGGCTCGCGAGTTTTAAAAAGGAAGGAGGGGAGACCGAGATTTAACAGAAAGGAGATGGACGTGATTTCTCCTGTATTGAATGCCTGCTATAGGGAAGGCAAAAAGTTGTGATAGTGAAGGGAGCAGGCTGATGGGAAAAAGAAGAAAGGCAGTTGAGGGGAAAGAATTACAACTGAAGGTTGACTAGGCAATATAAATTTATATATATCAATTTAAACTCAAATTCAAATTTGTCTCGATGATGCAACTTAAAATTTCAAACTCCTATCGAAGCGTGCCGCTAGGCATTTATAATGTTATGCCCCTATTACGAACGCAATAGAAAAGGTTTCGAGTCCTAATTCAATAGTATGGAGAAGACAGCTTTTTGGATCAGTTATTACATTGAATTTTCGATGTAAATTTCAGTGCGTTTATCCACCGTGTGATCACACAACAACTCCAAATACTATGAAATTTGAAATCCAATAATAATGCAATATTACGGATCCAATAGAACTGGTTTTGTCGAATCTGAGACTGTGCCTCGAAAGGCTATTTAAATATCAATTCTAAACTATATATTTTTAAAACCGAACAAATCACTTCCAATTTCAATTTAAAAGCTTTTATTATCTTTAAAACTGTCAATATAAATTTTATAAGCCTTCAAATTATTTTTTTAGGCTTAAAACTCTAGATTCAACATTTTACCCGACTTCAAATTATTTAATTCAATAATTTAATTATCAAATAAATAGTGATATTTGAATTCAAGTTAAAAATTAACTTTTAAATATTTAAAATCAATTAAATATTCCGATTCCAAACATCCAAAAATTTCGGGTCGTCACAATCAATCTGGACCTAAACGTAACTTTGGAAATACCTAGGAGAAACGCGTGAGTTATATGGCACAGTCATCCCAAATGATGTTGTATTATGCGTATAAATCTCGTTTCATTCTTCTATTATAAATGATAAGGAAATCTCTCGGAGGCGAACTCCACTCTTATCTTTGTTTGTTTATTTCCTAAGAACCGAGGTAGAGATTACCGGCAACTATCAAAAGATATTTTAAAGAGATCGGGATTGGATATATTATCCGAGAACCACTTCGATCCAACTCAAGCATTTCGAACTGAAGATATCTTGAAGAATATGGAATCGAAGACGGAGCCATAAAAGTGTAAGGCTGCTTGCTATTAAACCTGAGAATTATTCCAAATGGATGTAGTAGAAGTAGTGCCTTCGGTTTTTCCTTATCCTAGACAACGTGTATGGATGAATGTTGGCACTGCATTACTACCTAGAAGGCGGTGTTAGCATTCCAAGTGGGATTGCTATTCAAAAAGTTAAGTATAGCCTCAAGCCTCATCAACCTGGAATGAATAAAATTAGGGGAAATGCAGGAAGGCTATGTGGGTCGCTCCCATTAGGATACGTCATCACATGTCTAGATTCATCTACACATTTATGGATTGGTTATACATAAGATCTAAATAAAAAGAGTTGCAAAGTAATTAGAATGATGACATATTCAGTACCATCCAACAAGGGGTAGGTCGGTCTAGTGTTGGCAGGGGATCCAGGCGAGATCCTCGGTACATTTTTTAGACCTATAACGTGATAGGTGATACCCCAGTTCCTTGTAATACAATGGAATCCAATCTCCAATACGTGCATTTACGATTTTTATTGTAGAGCTTTGTATGTTGGAATTTAATGATGGTAACAATTTCGGCTATTTTCATATATTTATTTTGAACTCTTAGACGTTATTATAATATCGCTAGATTTTCTATAAAACGTGTTTTGGTTATCATAAGGTAAAACTCATCTATGTTTATGTGTGGCGTGGTCTTACGAGATACCTTTAATTTTAAAAGGGTTTTAAACATGATAATTTAGGTTTTTGAGTTTACGAATACCAGACCCATGTCTGACCCAAATTTTTTTTTTTCCCTAAAACCCTCGGATGCTTAAATTTTGATGGGCATCCAAGTAATTGAGGTTTTTCCCATGGATGCATCTTGGAGGATCTTAGAGCAAGAGGCTTCATCTATAGCTAGTTATTATCTTGTTTCTACTGTATCATATGAATCTTATATCAGTTAGGTAGGGACAAGCTATTATAATTGTCCAAGGGTAGAGTTTAATTAGTATGACTCTGATGTATCTTTTTTTAATGACTTTGTAAAGTATAACATAGATAAATATAAGTTATTCCGTTGCGTTATGAGATTCTATGATTTTTTTTTGTTTCTTTTTATCTTCTCCTTCTTTCTTTTCCCTAACAATCTTTCTTTCCAGCACTTAGTTGTTTGGCAGGTGAATACCGTGGATGTATTAGTGTCGACTTTTGGGGTTTGAAAAGGCGGATCATTACATATTTCCTAAATGAGGAAAGGTGGATTGCATGTATTTGTTGATATTTCTTAAGGTGCATGCATTATACTTAATACTTCATAAAATAGTGGGTAGGGTTAAATAATCTTTTTCGATTTGTTGATATTCCTCGAGATTGAGATGAGATTAGTACAAAGACCAAGGGATAGGAGTTAAATATGACACAAACTATAAAGTGTTATCCATTGATTATGGGCATATAATTTAAGGATATTCCGCAAGATCAAAGTACTAAGGAAAATGAGTCTTTATGTCCACTAGAGTAGTCGAAAGATTTCTAAATTTTCTTAGATGTGATATTCCGGAAATTTTGGCAATATCAATTTAATAATCTGTGTTAAAAATTAAATTAATTTGGTAATAATTGCTAATAAGATTCGAATTGGTTTAATAATCTTCTTTTAAATAAATATTTAACTGATAATTTATCTTTTAAAAACTTGTAAATTGTTTTCTAATAATAAATATATATAAATATATATATTTGTACATAATATAAAGATCTGTTTTAAAATTTAATAAATAAGGATTTGTTCCAAATTCTAATGTTTTGGTAATTTGCAATTTGATTTAAAATATAGCTATTAAATAAATAATAATTTGGCTTTAAAATATACTAAAAATAAAGTTAAAATTTGTTTAAATGATTTTAGCTTAAATTTAAATTTAACAAAGGTTGTTTTGTTCTTGTTTTAAATATAGTCGATAAAATAAGTAATTTATTTATATAGTGATAATTTCATTTATAAATTATTTTAATTTAATAAGGAGTTATTTTTAAACAATAATAATAATGTAATATCTTTACAATGGATTTTAAATAAATAGGAATTGTTATTTTAAACTTATGTTTATATATTACACATATTTTGGAAAGCTATGATTGTCAATTTAAAATAAAATAAGTCTTATAAAAACAAATTCACATAAGTTTGAAATAATAATAAGTAAATTTAGTATTGATAATTTAAGTTTTAAAAATTATAAGTGAAATAATAATAAGCACATGTATTAGAAATAAAACTAAATCCATAAGTTAAAACTTTATAAGCAAATAACTAGTAACTAAGGCAAAGTAAATAAAGTATACAAACATAACTAAAAATAGCTTTATATCCACAAACACATAGTTATGTAAAGCAATAAGCCAGGTAAAAGGAAATGAATGTGACTGTAAGGTTTAGAATGCGGGCAAGTAAAATATGTTTATAAAATAAAAGAAGATGTGCTAGGCTTTGTATATTTGTAGCTGTAAATAAGTATGCAAGCAAGTATATTAACAAAGTAAAATAAATATCTATCAAACATAAAAAAGGTAAAAGCGAAAATATCTGAACATAAAAATGAGTAATATGAGACATAAAGTACAAAAACATATGCAGGCAAATAAACAAGCAAGATGTGTAGCTGCAAATAAAATATGCAGGTTAGAGAAGAAATGCAAAGCAAGTATCTAAACATGGAAAAAAAATTAGACACATAGTACTTAAGCAATTAAATGCTAGCACAACTTAAGTCAATTCGAATTGTATAAAAGTAAAAAAAAATAAGCCCCAAAATATGATCTTGCCTGATACAAACAAAAACAAATAATTATACCTGCATTTGCTAACCCAGATATCACCTACCCCTGTAAACTTCTTTATATACATGCCTTCCTATTTTTAGTTCGTTCAAGTCATAGTAAACCTGAAAATATACAAGTAGCAAACATTTTCATTTTTATAAACTGAAGCATCATACATCAACAAACAAGAAGATTAAGGAAATCAAAGCAAACAACTTCCCAGTTTTAAAGTCCAAATCTTTTCTGTCAAGAAGTGCTCTGTCTTCATTCCCAAAACTGTGAGTAACTTCATATTGTAAATAACCTAAGTTTTTAAACTAGCTGTATGATGAATATCAGAAATTTTGTTTGTGTGAAAATATATGCATTGTACTGTAATTGGATGAGATGAAGCCTGCAAACTGTTATCTAGATATACCTCTGTTTATAGGATTTAAACTCAAATTTAATTCAAAAATCATTACTGCTCAATCTATTGATTGTTAGGATAAAGCATCTAAAAAAAATAAGTTTGTTTGAGTATAAAGTAAATTCTTAAATTTTTGTATTTAAGAAAAATAAAGCAAACTGCTCTGAAAATCTTAAGATCGGTTAATTCTTAATACAAGTTATATTTCCAATATCTTAATTTTTCAATTTAGGTAAATGAACTGAATGCTTAATCAAAACTCTGATTTTTAAAACTAGAATTACATTTTTTAGTTAAGGATTGGAGGTGCAGTCTTAAATTGCACTGTTTTTGGTTTCTTGGGGATTGCTGGTGATCTATGCGACTGGAGGTGGTCGGGTTGTGCGAGGAGGTGGAGGAGCTTACCGAGGTGATGGCGAAATTGGCCGATGGTGATGGAATTCATCGAGGAGGTTGTCGTAGTGGGTTTTTGTTTAGAACCCTAGTTTAACTAGGCTATGTTGTTCGATCCACCGCGGGTACTATGATTGATCGAGCACTTCGTGTTTATGGGAGATGGTGGTTGGGTTGTAGAGGAAGACGAGGCCGGAGTTTCAGGACCCCTGATGGTCGGAGGAGCAGCGGCGAACGTTGACAGGTTGTGAGGTGGAAATTCTCTGGTGTTTCCAGGTTGTAGGGGTGGTTCCAGGTTAAGTTTGATGCTCAAATTCGTCTTCAAGGATGCGTGGAAGTCCTGGTGATCGGAACTGGAGGAGGTGGTGATAGATGACTTGTGGAGGTCGTCAAAGATGGTCAGAGTTAGGTGGAGAAACGGTGCACGTGCACCGTGCCCATTGAAGTGCTGAGGAATTTTTGGTTGGGTGCAGGGTATTTGGACTTGGGGCATACTCGAGTCATTCGAGTATGTGACTCGAAGCAGGGGAGGTGAGGACTCCAGGCGATTTTGGTTTGGCTCGAGTCAGTAAGTTGTTTCAGGTTTTGGCAAACCTGAATGTTTCAGGTTTAAATTTTGTTTAAAATTTAAAAACAGGATTTTTTAAACTTTGTTTTAAATTAAAAGTTCAAAGTATAGATTCAAATGAACTTTTGAATCTAAGTTTTAAAAAAAATGAATTTGGATTTTAAATCAAGAACTAAAAATCAAGTTTTTAAAAGCAAGTTAAACCAAAGTTTTAAATTCAAAGTTAAACTAATGAATTCAAGTTTTTCTTGAATTCAAATCTGAAATTTAAATCAGTTTTTAAATCTAAATACATAAAATAAGTTTAAATCAAATAGTTTTTAAAAGGTAATTTGTTTCAAATAAATATTTGAATTGATTTTGACATAGTTCTTTTTAAAGGGATTTTTGAATGGAAGTTAAATAAATTGTTTTAATTTGAATTTGCAAGTTAAAATATTAATGTATTTTGGAAGTTTAAATTTAAATAAAGATTTAAGTAGTTGAATTTAAAGGCTTTTCTTATATAAGTTCATATGTAAGTAATAAATGTTATTTACATTTATTTAAAAGATTATAAATTGAATTTAAATTTGGTAAATGTTTAAACAATAATCATTTTGAATCTTAAATTCAAAATGGAATTTGGATTTAAATTTAAAATGTAATGTTCTAATACACTTTAATATTAAAGGAGTCATTAATAAAGAAATAAATTATCTTAGAAATAATTTAGATATTAAAATGATTTAATGAAGAGGTTAATTAAGGAATGACTTATGTATTTAATTTATAAATTAATAATTTAGATTAATTTATAACTAGAGATTAATTAAGAAGTAAATTAAGAAATGTTATTAGTTAATGAAGATAATGAACTAAGAATTATTAATTAATTAATTAATGTGATTAATTTTGATAATTAATTAGATTAATTAGATAATCTATTGTAAATTGTTAAATGTAATTACTTGATAAAAGTAATTAAGAGATAAATTACTTATTGTAATAAATTTAGATGATATGATTAAATTAAGTTAATTAATTTAGTTTAATTAATTTAAGGAATCATTTGATGTTTTGGATAAGTGCAATTACTTAGTGTAATTAATGGAGCATAATTACTTAAGGAAGTAATTAGATGATAATTACTTGATGTAATTAATACAAAAAGGATTTGTAAATAAAGTAATTTGGATAATTACTTTTGTAATTAATCAAGGGATTAATTAGTGGAGATAATTAATTATGGAATAATTAATTCATTAATATTAGTAATTAAGGATAGTTAATTGCTGGTTTGTTATTAATTCAAGGGTGATTAATAATTGTGTTTAATTAAAGATTAATCGCTTAATGTAATTAATTTAAATAAAGTAATTTAATTTAAATATAATTAGAGATCATTAAATAATATAATTAGTGATGTAATTAAGAATTGTTTAATTAAGGAATAATTAATGATGTGGTGATTAATTTATGAAATTAATTAAGGATAAATGTAATTATTCATATTTAATTAATAAATGAAGTAATTATATGTTGATTACTATGAATGATTTAAAATAACTAATTTATAGAATTAAATAAAGACTAATTAGTTGTTGTAATTAGAAGATGATTAATCAAAGGTGTTTAATCAAGATGAATATCTAGAGAATAATTAATTAATTTGATTTATAATTAATTAATGATTGTATAAGCAAGATTTATAGATGAAGTAATTAATTTAATTTACTTTAAATTAATTAAAGATAGAAGTAATTAATTTAATTCATTTTAAATTAATTATAGATTATGGATAATAATTCATTGCTTTGGATGATGATATTGATATTTCATTGATTGATTGTGATCTCAGATATGAGATGAGTAATATCTATGTGATATGGATGTATGGTTTAAGTATGATAATATTTAATTATCTATTTGGATGATAATATTAATTATCTGTTTATGATGATAATATGATTATCTATTATGAGATGTGAATTATCTATCTGTGAGTATATTGATAATATTGAATTGAATTATTTTAACTTTAAACAACTTGGCCTTAAAAGATACGTTTTTGGATTTCGTTGAGACCGGGATCGGGTTTCCATATTTGGATATCCGAAAACCACATCGATCCAAATTAACGGTAGGTCGTGAATCTGAAGTGAAGATGAAGATTCAGAGTGCAAGGGTTATTGTCGTTAACTCTGAGGGTGATTCCAAAATGAGTGTAACGAGAAAATGCCTTCGGTTTCGTTCGAACCCGGAACGAACTTGTATGGATTGAATCCTTTCAGAACATCGTTAGGTGGGCGATGAGCATTCTAAGAAATGTATTCTCTAAAGGTAATCCCAGCCTCAAGCCTCATCAACCGGGAATGGCTAAAACAGGGGAGGTGCAGCGAGGTTAGGTGGGTCATGCCCAAGTAGGATGAGATATACCCCTGTTTAGATGTCCCTTTATTTTTCGGCTGTGTGGGCGGTTGATTGCAACAATTGTCGGGGTTATCTTGTACGGGACTATTCAGTAAGGAATGGTTCCAGCCTTGTGTTGTAGGGGGTCGGGAGTGATCCTCGGTACGTTGATCTAGGCCACGTACTGTGGCGGGCGGTAGCCCATTAGCCCTGCCATTGTATGGAATCCAAAATCCGATAAGTGCCAACGGTTTTGATTGTATTACCCACTTTTGTGGCTAGTAGCTGGAATTTAATGAATGTAACAATTTCGGCTATTTTCTATTTACTTGAAAACCCTAGACCTATTATAATATCACTGAATTTCCTACCAAATGTTTTGGTTACCGTAAGGTAAAAACTTACCCATGTTTATGTGTGGGGAGTCTTACGTGATACCTTTTGTTTCAAAGGATTTTCAAAATTAAGCAACTTTAACCTGTTACTCACACCAGACCCATGTCTGACCCGGAGTTTATTTCTATTTTTCCTAAACTCTCGGGTACTCAATTTTTACGAGTAGCCAAGGGATTCAGGTTAGCTTTGACGAATTCTGGAGGAGAAATGGAGAAGGAGGCTTCAGTGTTGTAGATATACATACATTTTCCGCTGTGTTGGTATCTCTGTGTTGTTTTGTGTATTTAGTAGTATAACTAGACAGGTGTCTGTAACTGTCTAGTATGTGATGTATTATCTGTATAACTCTGATTGATGTTGTATATTATGTAAATACTTATGTGATTAATATAATTTATTCGTTCCGCTGTGAAATTCTGATGTTGTTGTTCTTTCTTCTCTATCTTTTCTATTTTCTCACCCCTTGCTTTCTTCAAGATGATACGACTTTTTGGGGCTAGAAAGTCGGGTCGTCACAGTTGGTATAAGAACGCTAGGTTGAGTGAATACCTAGGCTCTTGAGTGATTTCTTTCTTGAGAGAGCGTATTTGTAATTTTGATATATATATATATATATATATATATATATATACCTATTTGTTGGATTACCAGTTCCGGTTTTCCAATGAGCTATAAAGGTAGATAGGGTGGTGGTGTGTGTAACACGACTACTGATGGTTGGAGTTTAAATGATTGAGGTTGGAAGTGTATTTGTCGAGACTGTAAATCTAATACCGTCTCGAATAACTTTGGGTGGTGTAAGGATTTCATCGATCTCTGAAGGAAACCTGTTAAGGTTTGGAGTTCATTTTTGAAGTGTAAGTTTGGATGAGCTAGAGTTTGGATCTGTCGGTTGGACAGAAGCCAGGCATGATATCTTGATACATCAAGGTGTAGTAGTTTTGTGATGAGACACAGTGACTATGGATGTCTCCGAAGATGTTTCTTTGGAACAAGTTAAGGAAGAGTGTCTGCTTCGGTGTTGTGGTTGTGTTCAGCTGGGTGTTTCTGTTTGATTTGAGGTCCGAGTATCTCAAAGAGCTTTGGAATAGGACGTCTTCTGGCTTAGCAGTTTTTCTTAGGGTAATTTCAGAAGCAGTAGAGTAGATCCATTTCTTCGATGGATTGGCTAGTTAAATGAAAGCTGTTCTGATGGGTAAAGCGAGAATAGTTTTTCTTTGGAAGTAGGCTGGGTTGATCGCAAAAGTGACTTGCGATAGTTTGAGTGTTCTCTTGTGTTTCAGAATTTTTCTGGATGTCTTCAGGAAGTCAGAGTTTTGTCAGCATTTGGAGATTGAGTTTGGTATCGACTGGATTTCAGAAGTGGTGCCGATGGTTCAGCTTAATAATAGGATGGTTTTTGAGTTTGGTGAAGTAGCTCAGGTTTTGGAGGAACTTCTGAGTTTTATTTTTGGATATGTGAACTTTATTTTTGGGATCTGTTGTCCAGTCTATGTTCGACTTCAGCATTTACATCTATTCAGTCAAAGTGGCGCAGTGGAAGCATGGTGGCAGCTGTTTAGTTTGGAAGCAATTGGATGTCGCAATGTTTGGATTGGAGAGTTCGACAGGAAATTTTTCAGGATCTGAGGCCAGATTGCAGTGCGGCTGTTTTATCTTTTCCGGATGAGAGAAGTGAGTTCTGTTTTCTGATTTGGAATAGAATTTGTGTTCTGAGTTTGGTTGATATTGGAAAGATCATTTTGTTGGATTTTTTTTGGTTCAGTTTGTTTCTAAGGGCATCAGTAAGGGTTGAGCTGATCAGGAAGGATGTAGGCAGCCCAGGATCGTCCGAAGAGTTTTGTGGATAAGAGACGGAGGAATTTGAATTCCGAAGTCGGAGATTCGATTTTGGATTGGTGTTTGGTCTTCAGGATTGAGTTGTCAGTTTGGATAATTGGAATTCGTTGTGTTTCACGTATCTATGAGGGAGTACGTGTAAGATCTATCTCTGTTTGTAAAACCAGCAGTTCAGGGAGTTTTGGTTGTTGATCCAGACTTGTCTGTAGTCTGATATCCTATCTTGTTTTGTAAATCTAGATGAGTGGGCTCTGTAGCTTAGTAGTATTGATTGTTTGGATTCTGTAGAGCGAGTGTTCCAGTATTATTATTTGGGAAACTCGAGAAAATTCTATCCGGAATTTTGTCTGAATAGTTAGATTTGTTTGATTGGATAAATTGGTTGCTATGATTGTTAGCATCAGGTTGATATATGCTTGTGTTTAAAATTTAAATCTTTAACTAGATTATTAAATTACCTTTGCTTTAAATTTCGGGGACGAAATTCTTTTAAGGGGGATGGAATGTGATATCCCGGAAATTTTGGCTATATCAATTTAATAATCTGTGTTAAAAATTAAATTAATTTGATAATAATTATTAATAAGATTCGAATTGGTTTAATAATCTTCTTTTAAATAAATATTTAACTGATAATTTATCTTTTAAAAACTAGTAAATTGTTTTCTAATAATATATATATATATATATATATTTGTATATAATCTAAAGATCTGTTTTAAAATTTAATAAATAAGGATTTGTTTCAAATTCTAATGTTTTGGTAATTTGCAATTTGATTTAAAATATAGCTATTAAATAAATAATAATTTGGCTTTAAAATATACTAAAAATAAAGTTAATATTTGTTTAAATGATTTTAACTTAAATTTAAATTTAACAAAGGTTTTGTTCTTGTTTTAAATATAGTCGATAAAATAAGTAATTTATTTATATAGTGATAATTTCACTTATAAATTATTTTAATTTAATAAGGAGTTATTTTTAAAAAATAATAATAATGTAATATCTTTACAATGGATTTTAAATAAATAGGAATTGTTATTTTAAACTTATGTTTATATATGTACACATATTTTGGAAAGCTATGATTGTCAATTTAAAATAAAATAAGTCTTATAAAAAAATTCACATAAGTTTGGAATAATAATAAGTAAATTTAGCATTGGTAATTTAAGTTTTAAAAATTATAAGTGAAATAATAATAAGCACTTGTATTAGAAATAAAACTAAATCCATAAGTTAAAACTTTATAAGCAAATAACTAGTAACTAAGGCAAAGTAAATAAAGTATACAAACAAAACTAAAAATAGCTTTATATCCACAAACACATAGTTATGTAAAGCAATAAGCCAGGTAAAAGGAAATGAATGGGACTGTAAGGTTTAGAATGCAGGCAAGTAAAATATGTTTATAAAATAAAAGAAGATGTGCCAGGCTTTGTATATTTGAAGCTGTAAATAAGTATGCAAGCAAGTATATTAACAAAGTAAAATAAATATCTATCAAACATAAAACAGGTAAAAGCAAAAATATCTGAACATAAAAATGAGTAATAGGAGACATAAAGTACAAAAACATATGCAAATAATAAACAAGCAAGATGTGTAGCTGCAAATAAAGTATGCAGGTTAGAGAAGAAATGCAAAGCAAGTATCTTAACATGGAAATAAAATTAGACACATAGTACTTAAGCAATTAAATGCTAGCACAACTTAAGTCAATTCGAATTGTATAAAAGTGAAAAAAATCAGCCCCAAAATATGATCTTGCCTGATACAAACAAAAACAAATAATTGTATCTGCATTTGCTAACCCAGATATCACCTGCCCCTGTAAACTTCTTTATATACATGCCTTCCTATTTTTAGTTCGTTCAAGTCATAGCAAACTTGAAAATATACAAGTAGCAAACATTTCTTTTTTATAAACTGAAGCATCATACATCAACAAACAAGAATATTAAGGAAATCAAAGCAAACAACTTCCCAGTTTTAAAGTCCAAAGCTTTTCTGTCAAGAAGTGCTCTGTCTTCATTCCCAAAACTGTGAGTAACTTCATATTGTAAATAACCTAAGTTTTTAAACTAGCTGTATGATGAATATCAAAGATTTTGTTTGTGTGAAAATGTATGCATTGTACTGTAATTGGATGACATGAAGCCTGCATACTGTTATCTGGATATACCTCTGTTTATAGGATTTAAACTCAGATTTAATTAAAAAATCATTACTGCTCAATCTATTGATTGTTAGGATAAAGTATCTAAACAAAATAAGTTTGTTTGAGTATAAAGTAAATTCTTAAATTTTTGTATTTAAGAAAAATAAATCAAACTGATTTGAAAATCTTAAGATCAGTTAATTCTTAATACAAGTTATATTTCCAATATCTTAAATTTTCAATTTAAGTATATGAACTGAATGCTTAATCAAAACTCTGATTTTTAAAACTTAAATTACATTTTTTAGTTAAGGATTGGAGGTGCAGCCTTAAATTGCACTGTTTTTGGTTTCTTGGGGATTGTTGGTGATCTATGCGACTGGAGGTGGTCGGGTTATGCGAGGAGGTGGAGGAGCTTACCGAGGTGATGGGGAAATTGGCCGATGGTGATGGAATTCATCGAGGAGGTTGCCGTAGTGGATTTTTATTTAGAACCCTAGTTTAACTAGGCTATGTTGTTCGATCCACCGCAGGTACTATGATTGATCGAGCGCTTCGTGTTTTTGGGAGATGGTTGTTGGGTTGTAGAGGAAGACGAGGCCGGAGTTTCAGGACCCCTGATGGTCGGAGGAGCTGCGGCGAACCGTTGACAGGTTGTGAGTTGGAAATGCTCTGGTGTTTCTGGGTTGTAGGGGTGGTTCCAGGTTGAGTTTGTTGCTCGAATTCGTTTTCAAGGATGCGTGGAAGTCCTGGTGATCGGAACTGGAGGAGGTGGTGATAGATGACTTGTGGAGGTCGTCAAAGATGGTCGGAGTTAGGTGGAGAAACGGTGCATGTGCGCCGTGCCCATTGAAGTGCTGAGGAATTTTTGGTTGGGTGCAGGGTATTTTGACTTAGGGCATACTCGAGTCATTCGAGTATGTGATTCGAAGCAGGGGAGGTGAGGACTCGAGGCGATTTTGGTTTGGCTCGAGTCAGTAAGTTGTTTCAGGTTTTGGCAAACCTGATTGTTTCAGGTTTAAATTTTGTTTAAAAATTAAAAACTTGATTTTTTAAACTGTGTTTTAAATTAAAAGTTCAAAGTATAGATTCAAATGAACTTTTGAATCTAAGTTTTTTTAAAAATGAATTTGGATTTTAAATCAAGAATTAAAAATCAAGTTTTTAAAAGCAAGTTAAACCAAAGTTTTAAATTCAAAGTTAAACTAATGAATTCAAGTTTTTATTGAATTCAAATCTGAAATTTAAATCAGTTTTTAAATCTAAATATATAAAACAAGTTTAAATCAAATAGTTTTTAAAAGGTAATTTGTTTCAAATAAATATTTGAATTGATTTTGACATAGTTCTTTTTAAAGGGATTTTTGAATGAAAGTTAAATAAATTGTTTTAATTTGAATTTGCAAGTTAAAATATTAATGTATTTTGGAAGTTTAAATTTAAATAAAGATTTAAGTAGTTGAATTTAAAGGCTTTTCTTATATAAGTTCATATGTAAGTAATAAATGTTATTTACATTTATTTAAAAGATTATAAATTGAATTTAAATTTGGTAAATGTTTAAACAATGATCATTTTCAATCTTAAGTTCAAAACGGAATTTGGATTTAAATTTAAAATGTAAAGTTCTAATACACTTTAATATTAAGGGAGTCATTAATAAAGAAATAAATTATCTTAGAAATAATTAAGATATTAAAATGATTTAATGAAGAGGTTAATTAAGGAATGACTTATGTATTTAATTTATAAATTAATAATTTAGATTAATTTATAACTAGAGATTAATTAAGAAGTAAATTAAGAAATGTTATTAGTTAATGAAGATAATTAACTAAGAATTATTAATTAATTAATTAATATGATTAATTTTGATATTTAATTAGATTAATTAGATAATCTATTGTAAATTGTTAAATGTAATTACTTGATAAAAGTAATTAAGAGATAAATTACTTATTGTAATAAATTTAGATGATATGATTAAATTAAGTTAATTAATTTAGTTTAATTAATTTAAGGAATCATTTGATGTTTTGGATAAGTGCAATTACTTAGTGTAATTAATGGAGCATAATTACTTAAGGAAGTAA
This sequence comes from Allium cepa, assembly GCA_030765085.1. NCBI lineage: Eukaryota > Viridiplantae > Streptophyta > Magnoliopsida > Asparagales > Amaryllidaceae > Allium > Allium cepa. Next base: position 750,703,761 of record CM060938.1, on the reverse strand, counting down.
TTAGATGATAATTATTTGTTGTAATTAATACAAAAAGGATTTCTAAATGAAGTAATTTGGATAATTACTTTTGTAATTTATCAAGGGATTAATTAGTGGAGATAATTAATTATGGAATAATTAATTTATTAATATAAGTAATTAAGGATAGTTAATTACTGGTTTGTTATTAATTCAAGGGTGATGAATAATTGTGTTTAATTAAAGATTAATCGCTTAATGTAATTAATTTAAATAAAGTAATTTAAGTCAAATATAATTAGAGATCATTAATTAATATAATTAATGATGTAATTAAGAATTGTTTAATTAAGGAATAATTAATGATGTGGTGATTAATTTATGAAATTAATTAAGGATAAATGTAATTATTCATATTTAATTAATAAATGAAGTAATTATATGTTGATTACTATGAATGATTTAAAATAATTAATTTATAGAATTAAATAAAGACTAATTAGTTGTTGTAATTAGAAGATGATTAATCAAAGGTGTTTAATCAAGATGAATATCTAGAGAATAATTAATTAATTTGATTTATAATTAATTAATGATTGTATAAGCAAGATTTATAGATGAAGTAAGTAAGTTAATTTACTTTAAATTAATTAAAGATAGAAGTAATTAATTTAATTCATTTTAAATTAATTATAGATTGTGGATAATAATTCATTGCTTTGGATGATGATATTGATATTTCATTGATTGATTGTGATCTCAGATATGAGATGAGTGATATCTATGTGATATGGATGCATGGTTTAAGTATGATAATATTTAATTATCTGTTTGGATGATAATATTAATTATCTGTTTATGATGATAATGTGATTATCTATTATGAGATGTGAATTATCTATCTGTGAGTATATTGATAATATTGAATTGAATTGTTTTAACTTTAAACAACTTGGCCTTAAAAGATACATTTTTGGATTTCGATCAGACCGGGATCGGGTTTCCATATTTGGATATCCGAAAACCACATCGATCCAAATTAACGATAGGTCGTGAATCTGAAGTGAAGATGAAGATTCAGAGTGCAAGGGTTATTGTCGTTAACTTTGAGGGTGATTCCAAAATGAGTGTAACGAGATAATGCCTTCGGTTTCGTTCGAACCCGGAACGAACTTGAATGGATTGAATGCTTTCAGAACATCGTCAGGTGGGCGATGAGCATTCTAAGAAATGTATTCTATAAAGGTAATCGCAGCCTAAAGCCTCATCAACCGGGAATGGCTACAACATGGGAGGTGCAGCAAGGTTAGGTGGGTCATGCCCAAGCAGGATGAGATATACCCTTGTCTAGATGTCTCTTTATTTTTTGGCTGCGTGGGCGGTTGATTGCAACAACTGGCGGGGTTATCTTGTTCGGGACTGTTCAGTAAGGAATGGTTCCGGCCTTGTGTTGTAGGGGGTCGGGAGTGATCCTCGGTACGTTGATCTAGGCCATGTACTGTGACGGGTGGTACCTCAGTAGCCCTGTCATTGTATGGAATCCAAAATCCAATAAGTGCCAACGGTTTTGATTATATTACCCACTTTGTGGCTAGTAGCTGGAATTTAATGAATGTAACAATTTTGGCTATTTTCTATCTACTTGAAAACCCTAGACCTATTATAATATTACTAAATTTCCTATCAAATGTTTTGGTTACCGTAAGGTAAAAACTTACCCATGTTTATGTGTGGGGAGTCTTACGTGATACCTTTTGTTTCAAAGGAATTTCAAAATTAAGCAACTTTAACCTGTTACTCACACCAGACCCATGTCTGACCCGGAGTTTATTTCTGTTTTTCCTAAACTCTCGGGTACTCAAATTTTTACGAGTAGCCAAGGGATTCAGGTTAGCTTTGACGAATTCTGGAGGAGCAATGGAGCAGGAGGCTTCAGCGTTGTAGATATACATACATTTTCCGCTGTGTTGGTATCTTTGTGTTGTTTTGTGTATTGAGTAGTATAACTAGACAGGTGTCTATAACTGTCTAGTATGTGATGTATTATCTGTATAACTCTGATTGATGTTGTATATTTGATTAATATGGTTTATTCGTTCCGCTGTGAGATTCTGATGTTGTTGTTCTTTCTTCTCTATCTTTTCTATTTTCTCACCCCTTTCTTTCTTCAAGATGATACGACTTTCTGGGGCTAGAAAGTCGGGTCGTCACATTAGATTTTTAAGAAACAAAAATATCTAACGGGATCCTCACTAGAAGAATAAAAAAGAATATATTTGACCTTTCTAGTATTGTAAGAATAAATGTTATATAAATTCAAAATATTGTACTTAAAGAATATTTAAAACCATTATAATTGTTAAAATGTTTATTAGTTAAAATCTGCAGATGAACTTAATTAAGATTGACATAGAAATATAAAATATAAATTACCAACAGATCTCTTGGCATGTTTTCACTTCAAGACCTATGCAAGAACCAACTTATACAGCAACTAAAACATTCTCGGCTTGATCGCATAAATATTTATTTATACGTGACTATGTATTGTCTTCTATGAGTTCTGAACTCTTAAGTAATATAAGAATATACATAGTTGATCCATATTCAATTACATATAAATGTTATATAGTGATTAGCTATTATTCATAATGTATGATTTTTTTTTTGAAATTAGTTCATTCGAAATAAGCAAGTAAACCATAATGCAAGATAATGTATTCGATACTATCGATTAAGGATCTTGTTATGTTAAAATGTAGCACTAAACTAAGTGTTAAAGGGTATATATAGGAATTCGATCGTTGAAATGTTAGTTTGATAGGTTACATGAAGTGCAACTTATTTGATATCCTTAATTGTTAAGCATGAATGAATGTATTTTTATAAGAAGTTCATTACAACCTTGAATGGTTAGATCATTAGAAAGGGAAAAAATGTATGAGAGTGGATGTAACTTAGGCATAACTGGGATGGAAAGAGGGAATGATCACCTCAATTTCATGAAGAGACAATGGAAATAAAAATCGTATATAATGCTAATAGATTTAATATGAAATGAGAAATGTGATTTCTTTTACAAATGTATTTTCATACAAAAAATTGTTTCGATGTAAGTTATCTCTTCGATCAAGATAGTTGATATGAGATTTCCGACTATAAAACTAGTTACAGTATATGAAATAAATTTCTTAACAAGTGGTTGAATGGAGTTTTGTATTTCATACGCAATTATACTAATGGCGAAATAGTGAGAGCATACCATATAATATTTGTTAATGGATGCATCAAGTTACAAAAATTATTTTCATAAATATACCAAATGTTATTTATTAAATAATAGATATTTTTAGTATTGAGTAAAAGTAGGTATATTTTGATTTTGATATGATACTGTGAATATTCATTATAAAAAATTAATAATAATGGTATTTATAACTAATGCAATTTGTTAGAAAATATGAAGTATCAGAAATTTTTACAATTATTTTAGAACGATGGACTAAGTCGCAATTTTGAGAAAAAAATCAATAATCATATGATTATACCCTATACAGTGTTAATCAATTGTATCTTAGAAAATTAAGGGTGAAGCATGTATTCAGTTGGAGTGATAAATGTAACAACCGTGGTTTTAGCGATTACCTGTTAATATTAAATTATAATGTAGTTATAATTTAATATTGAGAATTAAATAAAATTAGAGTTTTAAATTGTTTGCTTGAAATAAACAATGAATTTTGGGAATAAAAGGTGAAAATAAAGGTTTAGAAGCCTTATTATTGTGGTTTGAGTTAAAAATAAATGGGAAATGATTTTTATTTAGTGATAGTGCAATCATTTTATTAATTACTGCCATTTTGCTTCTTTTAATAATGTTTAAAAGAAGTAGTTGATTTTAAAAGTGGTTTATTTAAATAAAAAGATGGAAATTGGTTTTGAAATATGTTTTGGCTATAAATTAAGTTTGGAAATAGTTTTAAATATTTTTCTAAATGAGAAAATTATTTTTGTTGAATTTAAGAAGTTAAAAATGAAGACTTTTGCATTTTATTTGAGTAAATTGTGTATTTTTGTAAAATTAGGGGTTTTAATAATAAAATTATTTTAAAAAATAAAATTTATCTTTTTATATAATGGAAAATATTTTATTTTTTATGTTTGTAAGTTTACAAATTTTATTTGTGCGAAAATTGGACGAAAATGGCCTTTGTTCTTTTATATAATATGAATATGAACATATTTTAGCTTAAGTGTTAGTTAGTTAATTAATTAAGCCCTAGACATTTTTATTTTCTTTTTATTATTGGGTTTAGGCCCACTTAGGACTTAACCAGGTTGAGAAAAAGAAAAACTAAATTCTTGTACGTTCATTTTTTTGCTATGTCTTCCTCTTTCTCAAAACAAGAATATAGAAACCCATTTTCTCTTGTTAACCCTAGCCTAAAATCTTCAAATTTAGCTCAAATCTAGTGTTTTAAAGATAAAATTGATAAATTAGTAGATAATCAAAATCAAAACCCTTTTGTACGTCAAAAATCAGGTTTTGAAGATGATTCTCCATTAACAGTACTCGTTTCTTCTTGCATGTCTCTGTTTCTTAGTTTTACGGGTTTTTGAAGCTTAAATTCAAGCAAGGCTCCAACCTTTCAGCTAATAATCCGGGTTTTTGCTTTGATATAGCAAGATGAGTTGATAACCCTCATTTTCTACCTACTGCAATGCTTAAAGAGCAAGTATCCATGCAAAATACGTAATCTGTAAACAATTTTTGTTTCAGTTTTTCTCCCTTGTGAAATATAATTTGTGTCTCTGCTTTGCATGCTTGTAACTTCCAATTTCGGCAATGAAATTCTCTCGAATTTCTTTCAATTTGTAGTTTACATGTTGTTCTATATGCATGCAAAATTTGGTTGAAAAATATTTTCTTTTGCTATGTCAAAAATTTGCCTGAAATCAGTTTGCAGCTTGCAAAACGATTGGAACAAAAAAATCGCATGAGAAGCTTCCCTAGGTCGACCACTAGATCAACTATGCCTACCTTTAAGTCAACCGTATGGTCAACCTAGGGACCAAGGAAGTTGACCTGGCGGTCGACCTACTGGACAGTGGCTTACTATGCGTTTTTGTGTTGGTTCCCTTGTGTTCTGATTTGTTTCCAGCTTATTTTCTTAGCATTATTCCTCATTTTCAAGTCGTTTCTGAGATGTTTTGAAGTGCTATAATGACCATCAATAGGTTGGACAAATTTGGAGGATTTGAAATTCTAATTTAAATTTAATTTGAATTGATTTTGAGTTGAATTTGAATTGAATGAATTCGAGTTATCAGTTTTGAGCTATCTTCCTTGTTTTTCCTTGTTTTCGAGCACGGTTTTCTCCAAACCTTTTTGAAATAATTTTTGAAATAAATGGACATTTCAAAATAATTATTATATAATATTTTAAAGTAATTTCAAGTATTAAAACATTTATTCTATATAATAAGATAAATTTTCAAATATGGTTTTCAAATTGATTTCGAAAATTGGTTTTCAAAATCTAGTTTTCTCTAATAAATTATTTTAACTATAAAATACACATTTTGCACTATTTGAACGTATGAGAAAGAGAATTGAATGATTTAGCAAAACACGTGGTATGGGACACGTGCGTTTACTATTTCAGTTACTTCCGGATTTGTACGATCGAAGCTATTAGAGGTTATCGATTTTGAATTGTTTTGCCATTTTGTGGCGTAGTTTGAGTTTACTACTTATAGGAATTATCTAGGATGGCCAATATTTGGTGATTTATTATGGTTTGAGATCTCCTATTGTATGAGTTAAGGTCGATGAGAACCATTACGATGTTTTTATACTTTCCGATGATATGAGGCAAGTTTTGAGTTTATGATTTCCTATTTTGAGATTTATGGTTCATGAGGAACCATCATGAGGTATTTTTATACTTGTCGATGAGATAAGACAAGTCATGAGTTTCCTAATGTGGCATTGGCTAGCGGTTAGTAAAATGTTTATTGAGAACGTGTGGTATGGCACACACGTTACCACTTTTCGGGCTCCTAGCGAAGAGATTGTGACACATTCTGGGTTATGCCGGTACTAGAGCTGTTGGGATCATATTGGACTGTTGGGTCCAATCTTTATCGAGCTGTTGGGCTCATCATGAGTTTTATAACTTTGGTCGTCTAGGATTTACAACTTCGGTCATCTGGGATAGGTACCTAAAATTTGTATAGTACTGGACAAGAGTTTTGCACGTGCATATTTTGAGATTTGAGTTATTAGGTTATTATTGGGCTATTGGGTCCATTCTTTTATTGGGCTGTTAGGTCCATATTTTGAGATTTGAGTTTGATATTTTTATTGGGCTCTTGGGTCCGTACTTGAAACTTGAGTTTGCCATTTTAGGCGTTTTTATATGAGTTTTATAATCTCCTTCTTGGATATATATGTATGTATGTATGTATGTATGTATGTATGTATGTATGTATGTATTTATATATATATTGATGAGTTTGCCATTTGGTGTTTTGTAATCACTTTATTATGAGTTTAAATTTGTGTTTGCCATTTATGGCATTACTTGAGTTATGAGTTTAAAACTTCTCTTTTTAGGAGATATGGTTCATCGTAGCCATTAGTGATGTTTTGAGATATCGCCGATGATATGAGGCATTATTTCTTTTATTCAAAGTTATTTTTGAGTTTACCTCTTTCGAGGTTTAGACACACATACACACATATTTAAGTGACATTAGTTCATTTAAGTCATGAATGAGTGTTCATAATTGATTGTTTTAGCTAGACTGACCCGTGTAATTTACACTCGGGTCAGACCGAGTTGTTTCAGGTAAGCTATCAGTTTGGGACTTAGCTTTGAAACATCGACTTAGATACCAACCTATCACTTTTATATAGTTTTGTTTCTTTCCACTTGACTCTGATATTATTTTGATTAGATGTACATTGTGTGGTTTTTGAACCACTTTCGTTATAACGTTTTGTATAGTACTGGGATGTACCGTGTATATGTACTTATATATGTATGGTGTTTACTGTTCTGTGATGTGATATACATTCAGTTATTGTATTTTGTTCTAATAGATCTGTTAGCCACCTATACTTTTGTATTAACCATTTATTGGATATGTCGATCCACAATAGATAGAAAAAAATAGAGAGAGCAATTATCGATGTACTCAGTAGATGTTTAAGACAAGATTATAGATGGTCATTCCTAACTAACCATATTCTCTGCATTAGCATGCAGAATTACCCAGTAATTATTTTTGTTAATATGGATCTCGATGTAGGGAGTTACAATAAAAGAGTTGACAAACACTTCAGATTGATACATACAACGTATGTAGTTCAAAGTATAACGATACCTACTTTATTAAATTCAGGTATGAATTCTCATAAAAATGAACATGTAAATGTGATACACAGCTTTTATATTCATGATAATTTCATTGAATACAAGACAAAAGTAGAAAAATATAGCACGCGAAGAAAATAAATATTTGATTTGATCGAATATGTGAGTATGTTGGAAAAAGGTCTAAAAGTATATAAAAAAAATAAGGTATATTCTCTTAAATCACTACTCTGTATGATACATAGTGACGTCCGGTAAGGAATAATCGGACTTTATTAGACAAAGGATGATGGTAATAAGTGATGTTGAGTTAACTTATTTCTATTAGGATGTGTATTTAAGAGTAATTATGTAGGCTAAAATTAATTTCACCTAAAGCATAATTTACGAGATCATACAAGATAATAGTTTATAATAATCCCTACATATCCAAGGTTAAGGAGTTACCAACTTGTGTAATTTGAGAGGCTACACGTAATATTTGTTCGTAAGGGATTCTAAGTGGATTGCCCCAAAGCAATTTGGGGCAGGCCAATATTGGTTGAGCAATTTATGCTATAAGCATAAATTTTCGTAAACCTGAAACTGAATCATACACGCACAAAGGTGATTCATAAAATGTTTATGAATGCATATTTTGTTATACCGAGAAACAAATTTTGTTTCGAGAATTGCTAACTTCATGACGAAGGAACTCTTTTGTACATTATTGGTTGTAAAATGGATATAGATGAAATCCAAAAATAAAACCGACTATGAAGGATGGAATTAAATTAATCAAGCCATAGACACTGACTCATTAGAATGTCTAATAAGAACTTTCATATATTAAAGAGAAACTACGAGTTTATATCAATGTCGAGAAAATAATTTCTACAATTGTCAAATAAGCCACTAACAATATTGACTCTGCTATATGGCATAATGTGCATATCCGGAATGGATTTCAAGTAAATTATCAAAATATGATTTTGATAATGATACTCGAAATAATATGATCCATCTATTGCAAAAGTATTTTAGAGAAAAAGACCAATGTTGTTAGAATATAGAAAGCTAATAAGAATAACAAGGCAAATTTATCCAGTTGACATTAATGCAATATATTCATTGTCCAACATGCTGAAGTTAATATAGTTTTTACTTGCAAAATTATCACTTGATATAATTTTTAGTTTTACCATGAATATGTTGAAACAAGGATTCTAAGTAATGATTTTTAATATTTTGGTTGCACATGACAACAAAAATGTCCCAAAGCTAGTGGAAACGATACTCAATTATGGGTACAGATAGGATCCAAGAACCGACATGAAAGTATTGTTCAACAAGCATGAGAGCTGAGTAAATATTTTGATAGGAAAAAAGTTTAAATTTCAGTCAAAATGCAGAGTAAGCATGTGTTTATAAGTTAGAACTACAAAGATACAGGAATATTTGTAAAAACTATAAGTGAACAACAAACTTATGATTATTAACGATGTATCCATGTTAAAACGTTATAATTTGGTTGTTTAATTTTCGAGCTGAGATTCAAAAGGACATCTATTGTAATGAGTCACAAATTTGACAATTTTAATATTAAAGTAAATAAAAATGGATTTTTAATAAAAGTATGAATTGTGTGTTTATCACCGCTGCGAAGGACTTTCCAAGTTGATAGTTTGGTATGCAATTTTAATATGTTTGGAGGATTTGCGAAGTAAAGACGTTACGGTGTTTAAGTAAGGTAGCCACCACTTTTGGGCCAACCAGTTGCATACAATTGAACCTACCTTATTACCTATATAAGTAATGCTTAGAAAGCCTAGGAGATAACTGCCACATCGGTATCTCCTCTGTGATCCCAAAATTCCTCTTAATTATAGTTTAGAGGCAGATGATTTTTGCTAATTACAAAATGATTCAAAAATTAAAGTGTCTAAACCCTGACATATTATATATCATTGTGAAGCTCTTGACAATTGGAGTTGGTAGGTGGTATTCATTTGTCGAGATTGTGCTTTGGTTAGCCAAAAATTGGCGAAGAAGTTTTGGTCGTCCTTTTTAGGTTTTCGATTCAACGGTGGAATGAAGACCAATTGATGACCACAAAATACCACTGTGTCAATGAAAAGCATAGCAGGGAGGGGCTTGAGGTAGCAATGATGTGGATGTGAAGGCTATGGCATTTTAGGTTACAGGCTTCATAAAGTATAGCACGGAGGTGAAAATTATAATTAAACCCTTATGTCATATTTTATAAATTAGCCTTTATATCTTATAACCTTAATAACTTCTACATATGAACACTGATTCAAGTGCAGTTTCTCACGTTGGACTCGTGGCGGAATTCTGGACGATTTGGTTGTTCAGTTCAGAGTCTTTTAGCAAAAGCATGTTGGTATGGTTCATTTAATTTAATTAATTAAAATTTAAATTATAAGATATATACTATTGATGAAAAATCATAGTTGTCGATGTACATCATTTTCGAGGATGATTGTTTGGTTATTACAACATTTTGGATGTACCATGCTTGATTGGATAATTATTGCCGATTTTTGGGAGTATAATTAAAATAAATATTTGATTTGGATTGAAAAATAGTTAATCGGGATAAATTGGATAATAATGAGAAATTAGATCAAATAATAATAAAAATGGTTATTTACATATAATAGGTGGTTTCTATAAAAAATGATGACTTAACAAACTCTATTGAAATTAAAGTACAAAATTTAGTAAGGTTATTATTTATGAATTTTCTAGAAAATTTATAAATAATAATTATAATTATATTGTTTATAAAATAAAATGAGATTTTAAATGAAAATACGAATTTAAGTGAAAATAGTATTGTTTTGTATAAATGATGAAATGATAAGAAATATTCTTATTGTCAGATTTATAAAATAAAATAGCATTTTCTTGATAATAATTATTAGAATAAAGAAAATTTTTCCAAAGTGTTTTTGATAAAATAGTTACTATTTTGAGACAAAAAGAGCTAAAAAAGAGTTTTAGTGATTTAAAATAAAATATTATTTTTTGGAATAAATAATAATAAATTGATTTTTTAAAGTACTAAGCATGTTTAAATATATATTATTATTTTGATGCAGGATAATAATATTATCATCTAAAAAGCGATTTGATGAAATGACTATTTTTATTCAAAATACAGTAGCTAGAAGTATATAAAGAAATAAAAGTATGTAGAGGGTTTTGAAGTAGCTTGTCATTTCTGGGAAGATTATTATTGTTTCGATGTATAAATAAAAATGGATTTCATAATAAACAATAATAAGATGATTTTATATGTAAGAGAGAAGTAATCGTTGTAAGTGTATTATTTTGGATGGGTGTAGTATGTAGTAAATTCTTCATTTGAATTATCATATGTTGTGAAATGGTACTTTATATACAACAAATCATTGGGACAACATATCCCATGTCAATAAACGTTCAAAAGCAAGTTTCGAACTTGTGACCTCTTGCACCAAAGCCAAATCAATTAACCACTTGGACAATGGTGCTTGTCTTGAATTATCATATGTTTGTTTTATGGTGATGGAATCACATTAGGGTGTGGATGATATATTTTACCATTTTTACTGCTAAACAATGGTAGTTGATTATGGTTAATTGATGACTGATATTGTGTTACTATTATGAGGTGATTGGTACACATTTAATAATTTATATTGGTGACGCATTACTATAATGGATGGTTAGTATGTGTCTAAGTATATTTATATTGTTGTTACTTTATTATTTAATGATTTGATTTGACCTAGATTGTTGTCAATTCTATGTGATGATTAAAGGTTTAGTGTACTATTATTGTTATTCTCATATAATGATTTGTTATGATGGATGAATATAGTTTTTGCTTCTGGTTGTGATGGTTGTATTGGTCATACTGATTGCATTGATTGTGATGATTGCAATAGTTGCATGGATATAATGGTTGTTATGTACGAACAAGTATTTGAATGTAAGAGAAGAGCAAGAAATAAAATTACATGGGCTTGATCCTCCAAAAAGGGTACATAGATGGTCTTTCTCTATGTAGTAGCCAATGGTTCCCTTGATGTCGGGGTTCGGTATATTTTTCTCAAACTACATTCATATTGTTATTCAATGTTTGCGATTGATGTATTAAGAAAATGCTATAACCTAATATATTAAAACCGTGCAATATTTTACATTACTGAAGTGATTATCTTGTATAATAATTGTTTTACTGAATTAATGTACATATACAACAAATAATTAAACTCCTCTATGAGGTTTCCCTTTTTTGTTCATTTTTTTAGAATTTTTAATTTTGTGTCCATGGTTCATTGTCTTTAACATTTGAAATTAGCTGTAAGCATGTTTTATTGGGATTTACAATTATTTTTAGATGTCAAAAATAGTGGATCATCACATCCATAATCGGTATAAAAGGATGTTGGCAATTTCCTAAATGACATACATAGACACCATATTAAAATGTTTAATGTGAAGCATGTAAGATGGATACCTTAGGCATTAGAAATATGAGTTAGTATATAAGCTGCGTTATCCACAATATCACATTCCGCTTAAGTATTTGATATATAAAGCAAGGTTCAAATCCAAAATTACGATAAATATATGTTAATTTAGAGCATTCGCAAGTATTTACGAAATACTAAAGAATTGATGATATAAATAACGAATTACTTATGAAGGAGTATTCGGACTCAAACTTCATAAATGATATCATGCATAGTTTGTAAGTCCTAAATTCATGATCAATCATAGTTAAGGAGCTTTAGGTTAGAACTGTTCCAAATGAAACTTTGTGGCCAAATAAAGCTAAGTGAATTGGCTTTAATAGCACTACAACCAATGCTTATATTTCAAAAATTTATGACTAAGCTAGAGTGATTCCAAATTTTGAGACTCACCTAACATTTTTATGCAATAATAATGTCGTAATACCCAAAGCTCACTAAAAGTCAAGAAACATGCCCCGAAGAGTTTTACATGATAAAGACAGTTTATCAACGTTGGATAGAGTTGATTGGCAAAGTAGATAGTTAAGGTAATATAATATATCTATTCACTAAAGGACTAGCTGAACAAATTTTGAGAAAATTGATCAAAGGAATGGGTGAAATTGGGAGGCTGATAGAGTTAGAAGTATGCACTAGGAGTGATTATGTAATTTGTTACAAATATCTAACTTTGTTACCAATGTTGTCTATAATAAAGATATTTGATTTCTGTATATACTTTATTATATAGTGATATAATTAATTAAATTATTATGTTAAAGTATGTAGATAAAAAAAATCATTAAACGAGATATTATGTGAGTATGTTTGCAAATAATAGAAACTGTGAGTAATTAATCACAATATAAAAATATCATTTTATTTTTAATACTCTTGGTCATGATGTTTCTAGAAAGGATTTTGATATATCAATTGAAAGTATAGGACGTAACACACTCCAAATATTAAGTGGCATATTACTTATGGTTGCTGGGGGCATTAAGAGGTTAGGTATTGATAATTACTAAATAACCATGGAATAAATCATTCTAACATTTCTTGTTAGTTAATAATAACTAAGGCCAAATAAGAAATCTCAAAATGACGATATTACACAGTTCTCTCATCTTGAGAATACTATTGAACTTTAATGTGGACACTCCTCTTTGATTACAATTGGACTGTGGGATGATGTACATCAAATGACTATAATTGGGTCCGAGTTAAAGCATTGGAAGTGAAACATTATTCAATAGACATTTTATCTCCCAAGTTATATGAGGTTAATATCACAGTCAACTATAACCAACTCAAAGTATAAATCTCTGGCCATAGTAGTTCGGTTAATAATAAATGTTGCTACTAAATGAAAGACTTTGTTTATGGACTAACCAAGTTGAATGCGGACTATATTGGGAATTTGAACAAAACCAAATTCTATACATTCTTAAGTAATACAATGTTAATGAATTTAATATGTGTAAAATTGTTACTGAACGGTACTACTTAAGGAAATATAAAGTATGATTTTACCCAAAAAGCCCATAAGTGATGAATTATGCTAGACTATCACACTACTAACTAATTTGATGTGTGAACATTAATATTTGAATTTTTCAAAATTAATTGCTGACTGAATTCATACTTTTGAGTAACATAACTGTATTGTGATCCTTAGAAAACCACACTATTTAGTTAATATATAAAATGTTGTAGATTGATTAAATTAATTAATGTTTGAGAAATATTAATTATTATTTAATTTATTTGATGTTTGGAAGTTTTTTTTATTATTTGATGCACTTGTGTGTGTGATATATATATATATATATATATATATATAAGTTATATTTGCATGCATCATATCGGTGTTATTTCAAATGGGGTTTAAATGAGAGATAATTGCTTAAAGAGATTTTGGTAATTCTGCATTCTAAAGGGTCATCTATAGTCGGCTATACAATGGCCATATAGTGATTCATAGGCTAGATGGACTAAAAATGAATATCTTAAAATGAGGACATATTGAAATATAGTAATAAAAAAGAGCACTCAAATGCAATGGAGAAAATACTAAAGCGTAGAATTATAATAAAGAAACTTATCAAAATAAATTTCAAGGATAGAACAACCATTGGTTTATGATATGATCCATGATTAAATAATAAATCACTAATACATGTATGGGATGGAACAACTTGACCATTACGGGTAATGTAAAGCTACAATAGTAGACATAACTAGTAACAATTAATGAAACCCAGAATATCATGTAGTTACAAGCATGTACAGTAGTAATATCAAAAATTACCAATAGATCAAAATGTAGAGCATGACAAATGGGAATGGATACAAAGCAAAAATGACAATCTCTTTAAAAAAACATATAAGTGTTAGAGGTAAGCAGATTGAAGGAGACCGGTATGATATGAGATAGAATTAACTGTTTGAAACTAGCATAATATGATTTTCTGTTATATACAGACAAGCTACCAACAAGCGAGAAAACTAGTAAATGGACTGATAATCCATAATGTATAGTATGCCATGAAGAAAATGAATCTGGCAATCATCTAGTCTTTCATTATAAGTAAGCAAACTACTTATGGACAAATGCAAAAGCTAATATAGATATCACTTGCAATAACATTATGGAGTTAAGTTCAGAGGTACAACTAATTGGTAGACATTTCAATGGAAAATCAATAGAATGAGATATGACACATATCATGATAACATCAACAATAAATCACATATGGAAAGAATGAAATATAAGGGTGCATAACAATAAGGAATTACATAAAGAGAATTGAGAACAGAGGACTACTAATTTAGATGAACAGTAAGATAATTCAATTAAAACCAAAGAAAAAATAAAAATGAAAAACTTACCAAAAGATTAGACTTCAAGCTATGGAATAAGAAAATTAGAAGAATATTTAATCTCAACTAGAATTCTAAATAACTCTCGATGTGAAGAACCTAAAGCCACTCATTGGAGCCTTGGAGTGATCCAAAAGTTAGAATTATAGTTGCTATAATATATCAAACCTTTTCTCACAACATTGAGTTTATCGATTTAAGCCACAAACTGTCCAAACATTAGATATGTTGTTGCTATATTGATGTCAGAGCCTTACATGTTAAGGGAGGACACTAATTCAACCAGAGAACTGTAAAACTACGTAAAAATCAATGAAATTAACTAATAAGGAAAGAATTAATTAATAAATTAAAGATACACCTAAATATATAAATTTTATAAAATTTGATATTTAATAACGGAAGTTATCATGTTGCATTCGTTGCAATTTTGGATGAATTTCCAAATATAATGTTTTGAAAACAGAGCTCAAACGAAAAGTTATGGAAGTTTGAAGTTTCAGATTCAAAATAATTAAAATAGAATTAAATTCAAATAAATAATTAGTCTAAAATTAGAAACTAGAAAATTAACAGTAATTAGACTTAGGGGTTAAGTAAACATCAAAATTAATGATTACATTAAAGGTTAATTAAGGAATTAATAAATACACAACAGTAAATAATTAAAAGGAGCCGAAATAGGAGTATCGATCGACCGCGTCCTAGGACTGATCGGCCGTTAGCGGTCAACCACCTAGGTATACCGGTCGACTGATGAATGATGGTGGTGGTTAGGGTTTTATGCATTTGGCCGATCCAGAGTTTACTATTTTAAACCGACTTAAATCTTACGATTCTGGTATTTCTAACCACTAAATAAAAGACTATCTCCCTCATTTTTATTCACAAATTATTTTGGAAACCAATCGAAGATCTACTAGTCTCTCTCCTCAAGGATTTAGAAAATAATGTAGGGTTTCATGTAAGAAATTTTAGATGTTAACTATTCAATTCCTAAACCTTTTCTCCTCCAATCCCTAAATTTATGAATCTAACTCGTATACAATTCCCTTGTTGTATATTTCTAGAAGGAGAGATCTGTGAGAGATCAAAGCAGGCATATCAAATCCAAAAAAGGAAGAGCTAAGGACTAATTGTGAGTGGACTTGGTCTTTCTTATTTTAGTAATTGTATAGTATAAATTGGATTTGATATATGTCTTTGTGGAATTTTGTGTACGAAAACATCACAATAAAACCCCAAAATTTCCCTAAAGCGAAATATCAATTTTAAGTTATACGGTTATTTTATATTAAAATAATGGAATTGTGTAGATATTGTAATTTTAATGCTTTATATTTTATTCCACTTCTTATCTTTTTCTTAGGATCTGATTAAGGGTTTTGAAAAGAATAAATTAGAAAATGGAATGTAAGGTACCAATTTTTTTATTCATAGTTTGCATTGCTTATTTCTGCAATTTAAATAGAAATTCTCTTTTTTAATTTTATATAAGGAAGTAGAATATATCGTAAAAGTATTTGAATTGTAAGTTTCTATTAATGTTGATTCCACTATGTAGTATTGTTACCCGAACACGTGGCCCGGATGCCTAACATTGGTCTCGGTGCTTGAGATTGGACTTAGACGAGACTCAAGTCAAGGAAGAGATGGAAGTACAAGAGAGAAATGTAAGTAGAGCTCGGACAAGTTTGTATGCGGCTCGGTACGATAAGCACTGGCTCGACCAAGGCGACTCAGCGTTGAAGTGAAACCAGGGTGGGTCGGCCAAAATTAGCAAGAGCAAGTGGTTTGGCCTTGGTTGCTCGGCTAGATCCGATTCGGCCTAGGTGGGTCAATAGCTATCGTTCGGCTGAGGAAGGAAAAGAAAGATGGGACGGCTAAGATGGTTCGGTGTTGGAGTATAGTCAAGGTGAACAAGTCAAAGCTGTTCGGTCAACGTGGTTCGACTACTCATCGCTCTGTCATGGAGGGAAGAATAGCGCGGTTTGGCCATTCGTCGTTCGGCCCAAGGAATTAGCAAATTACCATAGGAACAGTATGGCTAGCCGGTCTTTACTTCGGGTGGCATCACCAGCTACTTCGAGTCATGGGAGACTTCTCGTCAAATCATATGCGAGGAACTAATGGTTTGGCTATAATGGCTCAGGATTACTGGTTTTGTACTAGTCGGTCGGCCAAAAGTCATTCGGCATGACCAGTCTGGTTGACTCAAGATTACCATACATGGGCCAGGTTACCTTAGTTGTAGGCTGCACAGGGGAACCAACACATCTTCATCTATAAATAGAGGGGCAGGGCTACAGTGAAGAGGACCCTTTTTTTAGAACTCCAATGAGACCATGTCGTCTTCTTTACTCATTTCTTGGCTGCCAAAATTTGTACTCAAGTTTTTTGTGTACGGATGTATCTGCATTAAACTCTTTGAAGAAGCAATAAAGATTTTACTCAAAGTGGACATAGCTAGTTATACCGAACCACTATAATTCTGGCGTTCTCGTTTTTATTGTTCTAATCGCATCTCACTATGATATTCCTCTGTTTTAACATACTTTCTTCATTAATATCTCTACATAAATTTATTCTTGGATGTTATTGATCAATTTTGGTGTGAACATTTTGGTGCTTTCACTGAGAATGCATTCTCAGTCTGTTAGGATCTACTTTATTGCTACTGGATTGAAGAAATCCCCCAAAGAAGATCCAAGTTCATTCACAGGAAGTCCGTAAATTCTACTCCAAGTTCCGACAGATAACTCTATAATGGGAAGACCATGTACCAGATCAGCCTCCCACAATGCGGATATCAACGAGACTGCTAGCGTCCAACAAGTAGGACCCAGTAATCAACAAGCTAATCCAGGTGTAGGGACTGCCACCGTCCTAAACTAAACAGAAGTTGTCACCAGGACAGAGTTCAACGAGCTGATGAGAGAACTCGTGGAGAGTAGGAGACAGCTTAACGGGCAGATTCAAGCTAATGCCAAACTCATGACCCAGATTACTCAACAACAGCATCAGAGCGTTGGAGACAGCTGCTTCCTACTCATCATTTGACAGCTCTACTTCGTCTAATGAACATCCGAGGCATAGATGTCGTAGAATTGAGACAGCGCAAACAGGTACTATAGATCAATCCAATAGGAATGGTCCAGGTTCCCTACCTGGATCTGTGGCCCCTCACTTGCACCTGGGAAATAACACTCAAGTTGGAAGGGGAAACTTAGGATCTGGAGCACGAGTGGAAGCAGGCCGACCGGCTCGCCAATGTCGTAGCAAAGCAGGTCCCCAGGATACGCATTTGGGCGACCACTAACCGAGGAGGCACCGGCCAAAACGGTCGCATAGGATGGAGTCTAACTTGCCACCTCTCATCCAGACCCCGGACTTATCGGCTATGGTCAGGCAGCTGATGAGAGAAAACCAAGGTCTACCTAATGATGATTGGGGTACAACTAGGAGTCATACTCCATTTACAGATGCTATCCTACAAGCTGAGTATCCCTAGAAGTTTAGCATGCCGACTATTCCAACCTATGAGGGGAAGACGGATCCCCGATAGCATGTAATGAGATACGTGTGGTTGATGAACTCAGCTAGGGCGAATGATGCGACTAAATGTAGATGTTTCCCAATAACCTTATATGGAATTGCCACCATGTGGTTCACCAGACTTCCTCCGTGATCGATCTCTAGATTTGATGAGTTAGCGACAAAATTTGTGAAGCGGTTCAAAGTTCATACCACTCGACCCAAGGATGTGATGTCTTTATCCAATGTAATTCAAGCTCCAGGGGAGTCGTTAAAGGAGTACTTGCAAAGGTTTCGTGTTGCCGCTACCGAAGTTAGCAACCCTAATGACCATGCAATTCTTATGGCTGTGATGTAAGCAGTAGATCTAGACTCAGAGTTTGGCGATTGGCTGGTAAGAAAACCTTCGGCTACCCTGGAACGTTTTTATTCCAAGGCGCACCATGAAGGGAGGACGCCGGGTAGACGAGGCGAGACAGTGCGCCAGGGCCTGGCAAGGAGGTGGTGCAAAGCAATATTGCCGTAAAACAATCTGGCAACAACTCTGGAAAGGTCCAGGTCATTGTTCAAAAGAAGCCCGAGCAGTCTAAAGGATCTGGAGGAGGAAGTTTCACAAGGAAGAGGGAAGCAGGAAAGTGGAAACCAAGGATCCCGACCTATAACGAATACAATCCCCCTGAACACATCTCTAGAGAATATTTATTTATCAACTTGTAATACATTCCAATATCGAAAGACGCACCCAAAGGAATCTACAGAGCAACAAAAGCAAACCGGGAAGTATTGTCACTTCCATGAGACTTACGGGCACAATATCGAGGAAGTAGGCACCTCTATGATGCTATAGAAAAGTGCATTCGACAGAAAAAGTTGCAGGAGTTTGTTAAGAACCCACAAGAAGGAAGACAGGGGACATCCGACCCCAATCGTGGGCAGGCTCCACGTCGACCTGAGGAACCCGTTCGAACTGGAGGAAGATTAGTGATAAACATGATAGACGGTGGACCTCACCTGACAGACAAAAATTGGCAAGAAATGGAGCGATATATTAGTTCCCTAAAGCATGCAGATTTTGAATGCTATTCAAACACGAATGATGGGACCCCAGTTAAATAGCAGCGAATGATGATGGATGATATAGTGTTTAGAAGCAGAGATGATGATCAGGTGGAGGCACCTATCATTGACCCGATGGTCATCTCGGCTACGATTGGGCCATCCTTTGTGAGAAGAATACTAATTGACTGTCGAATTAACATCATCTTCAAAAAAACATATGACCAGATGAAGATGGAGACAAAGGATATAAAGCCATCTAAAGCCCGTATTCATGGCTTTAACGATGCGGCTACCGATGAAGTGGGTTTTGTTGAATTATCAGTTGAACTTGGGGAACGTGAACATAGGAGGGTGTGGATCCTACCATTTATTGTTTTGGACGTTGATTCCCCGTATAATGTGTTTCTGGATCGATCGACCCTGGCAGACTTTAGGCAGCTTTGGCCCCATGGTGTTTAACCTTATTTTCCGACGGATAGAGGAGTTGGTGTAGTGCATGGAAATCAAGCGACTGGTCATGCATGTTATGTGGTTGAGCTGAGAGAGGCCCAACGGAGAGAGAAGGAAAAGGTTGTGGACAACTTTGTCCGCATCCACGTTGCTCAAGATTAACAATTAGTGCCCGAGCCTTGGATCGGGCAGTAGGATCGGATCTACAGAGACATAGATTCGAGAGACGATGATGACGGACCTAGAGAGTATAATGCTGCACCAGCTGAACTGAAGATTGACATTTCAGTCAGCCATGATGACCCATCAAGGATACTTAAGATTGGATCACAGCTCAAACCCTCAATGACCGAGGATCTAATCGATTACCTTCGAGCAAACCTGGATGTTTTTGCTTGGACCCATATGATATGCGCGGGATTTCTCCCGCCATCGCAAGTCATATGTTGGAAATTGACCCAAATATATACCAGTGAAATAGAAAAGGAAAGGTATGGACACGAAGAGGTCTGCTACTCTCAGAGAGGAGGTGGACAAGCTCAAAGTCAATGGCTTCGTCTACGACGCCCTTTACCCTGAATGGATGCCTAACCTCATGCTAGTGAGAAAAGAAAATGAGAAATGGATGACCTGTGTTGACTACTCAGGCCTGAACAAGGCATCTCCTAAGGATAGTTTCCCTTTACCCAGAATTGACCAGTTGGTCGACTCAACAGCAGGACACGAGTTATTGTCATTCATGGATGAGTATTTGGGATTCAATGGACGCTTTTCATTCCTATTTCATTCTTTCGCATTCTCCCTTTATCTTTTTTTTTTGAGAAAAATAAATGATAATTTTTTTAGGTAAAAAAAAAAGAATGCATATTCGAATCGATGATGTACTGTCAAATCCCGATGCACATTCTAGATCAGGAACACGCTAGTTTTGTCACGGACGTTGGACTGTATTATTATGTGGTGATGCCTTTTGGGCTGAAGAATGCAGGAGTGACTTATCAACGTTTGGTAAATTAGATGTTTAAAAATTAAATCGGTAGAACAATAGAAGTCTATGTCAATGACATGCTCGTGAAGTCACGGTAGTCAAACGACCACATTCGAGACTTAGCGGAGATGTTTGATATACTTAGATACTATGAAATGAAAATCAATCCACTGAAGTGTTCCTTTGGTGTTGCGTCGGGAATTTTTTGGATTTTATTGTTAATACACAGAGAATTGAAGCTAACCCAGAAAAGATTCAGGCTATTCGAGACTTACAAGTGCCCAGGACAATAAAGCAAGTACAAAGCCTGAGCGGAAAAGTGCCCGCGTTGAGTCGATTCATATCCAGAGCGACCGACAAGTGTATTCCCTTCTTTGCTGTGATAAAGAACGTGAAGACAAATTTTGAATGGACGCCCGACTGCGAGGATGCATTCCGAGCTCTGGTAAGACATTTGGAATGTCCTCCGGTGCTATCAAAGCCTATTGACCATGAAGTGTTGTATGTATACTTGGTTGTTTCTCAACATGCTATCAGTACGGCCTTGGTTCAAGAGGAGGACTGAATTCAAAAGCTGGTATACTATGTTAGTAAACGTTTAACGGGGCAGAAAGAAATTATGCTAAAGTGAGAAGCTAGCCTACTACTTAGTGATTGCATCATGCAAGCGTCGTTAGTACTTTCAGGCACGTCCGATCAGTGTTTATACCGATCAACCTCTGCGACAGGTGCTCCAATGACCAAAAACCTCTGGAAGTTGGTTAAAATGGAACATTGAGTTGAGTCAGTTCGATATCGCCTACATGCCATGTAGGGCTATCCAAAGGCAGGCGCTAGCAGACTTTATTGCAGAATTCACCATGTCAGATGAGCCAAGAAGTGATGATGTTATTCCGCTCATTCCATGGAAACTATACACCGACGGGGCATCCAATGACCATTGTTCTGGGGCTAGTGTTATTCTGTAATCCCTGAAAACTGGTCAATTTGTTATGCTTTAAAGCTTAATTTCCTAGCTACGAATAACAAAGCTGGCTATAAGCGTTACTTACTGGCTTAAAACGTCTCAGGGAACTTGGAGTAAAATCGGTTGAAATCTTTTGTGACTCACAATTGGTGGTGTTCCCGGTGCGGGGAGACCATCAAGCAAAGGGGCATAGACCTGCACCATACCTCGCTCGGGTTCAAGAAATATTGGCAGACCTTGAATATTATGATATTTCGCACATACCACGTGATCAAAATGGGGAAGCCGATTCATTGGCGAATTTGCAAGTACTGGTGATGCATAGCAGATGGGCTTGGTTCCCGTTGAAATCTTACAATCTCCAAGTATAAACGAGATGGAAGTACATTTTGTGTTAGAAAAAGAAATTGAAAGGGCGTTATGGATAACCCCATTTAAACAATACCTATTACATGGGACTTTGCCCGATAAAAAGAACAAAAGACGACAAGTCATTCGCAAAGTTTCACAATATGTAATGCAAGATGGAATAATGTATCTGAGAGGATTCTCGGTTCCTTACTTCGGTGCATCGCCCACGATGAGATAAATCGGGTCTTGAAAGAAGTTCATGAAGGAGAATGTAGTGACATACTGAGGGGCAGACACTAGCAAAAAAGATCCTCCGCTATGGATACTGTTGGCCAATTGTAAATCAACAACAACGTGGACTATGTACGAAGATGCGACAAATGTCAAAAATATGCGAAAATTCCGAGACTCCGCAAGTAGAACTCAAATAAATGGTGAGTCTCTAGCCATTTGCAATATGAGGAATCATATAATCAGCTCTTTGTTAATCTCCATAGGTGGTGCAAAATATGCAATTGTTGCGGCGATTATTTTACCAAGTGGGCGGAAGCAGAGCCCTTAGTTGCGATCACCACCAAAAAGGTTATTAATTTCGTTGTGCGAAACATTATATGCCGTTTTGGCCTCCCACGAACTATCATTACGGACAATGAAACTCAATTTGATAGTAGGAAGTTCAAAGAATTTTGCCAAAAGTATCGCATTGAGAAAAGGTTTGTGGCAGTCGCTCACCCTAAAGTGAATGGACAAGTTGAAGCTGTGAATAAAATAATTAAATCAATATTGAAAAACGTTAGGAGAAGGCTAGAGGCAAGTGGGTGGATGAGCTTCCAACAGAACTCTAGGCTTACAAAATCATCCACAAGTTTGCGACCGACGACACTCCGTTCATCTTGGCGTACGGCACTGAAGCTGTGATATCCATGGAACTTGAAGTTCCTTCTCAACGTGTGACTCATTATGATCCTAAGACAAATTAGAATATCTTACTGGAAACCCTGGACTTTTTCGACGAAAAACATGAAAAAGCTTATTTAAAGGCGGCTGCATATAGGCATCGAGTCGCTCGATATTATAATGAAAAAGTTCGACCGAGAACCTTTGATGTAGATGATCTTATTTTGAAGCGAGTTTTCCTAATCCCATCACATATGAATCCTACATGGGAAGGCCCGTGTGTCATCGAACGGAAGCTTGGGTAAGGAACCTTCAAGCTAGTGACTGTCAATGGCATGACACTCCCCAAAGCATGAAATAGCGAACGTCTGCATCGCTATTACACTTAGCATATTTCTTTTACAATCTAGTAGTGGTTGTTTCCATTTTATGTTTCCTTTTGTTGTTCTTTGTTTCCAACATGTAATAAGATAATTTACCTTGTCCTTATTTTTATAATCAACAAAGGCTTGAAGGTGAACTGTTAACGTCTTATATGTTATGACTCTACGATAAAAATTAAGTTGCATTATTCTGTCTGGTGTATGAACAAATGAATAAAATCTTTAGGTCCATGGAGCGCAGACTAGAGTACTATGAGTCCCCAAAGTGTGGACTAGAATATAAATGATTCAAAAATCTCTAAGTCCCCGGAGCGTGGACTAGAGTACTCTGAATCCCCGAAGTACCGACTAGAGCATAAACGATTCAAAAATCTCTAAGTCCCCGAAGCATGGACTAGAGTACTCTAAGTCCTTGGAGTGTAGACTAGATTATAAACGATTCAAAAATTTCTAAGTTCCCAAAGCGCGGACTAGAGTACTTTGAGTCCCCAGGGTGCGGATTGGAGTATAAATGACTCAAAAAATCTCTAAGCCCCCGGAGCATGGACTAGAGTACTCTGAGTCCCCGGAGTGCGGACTAGATTAAAAATGATTCAAAAAATCTCTAAGTCTTCGGAGCGTGGACTAGAGTACTCTGAGTCCTCGAAGTGCAGACTAGAGTATAAACGATTCAAAAAATCCCTAAGTCCCCGGAGCGTGGACTAAAGTACTCTGAGCCCTAGAGTGCAGACTAGAGTATAAACAATTCAAAAAATCTCTAAGTCCCCGCAGCGTGGACTAGAGTACTCTCAGTCCTCGGAGTGCGGACTAGAGTATAAATGATTCAAAAATCTCTAAGTCTCCAGAGCATGGACTAGAGTACTCTGAGTCCCTGGAGTGCGGACTAGAGCATTGATGATTCAAAATTTTCTAAGTCACGGTAGCGCGGACTAGAGTGCTCTAAGTCCCCAGAGTGCGGACTAGAGTATAAATGATTCAAAAAATCTCTAAGTCCCTAGAGCGCGGACTAGAGTACTCTAAGTCCCCGGAGTACGGACTAGAGTATAAACGATTCAAAAATCTCTATGTCCTTGGAGCTCGGAGTAGAGTACTCTGAGTCCCCGGAGTGCGGACTAGAGTATAAACGATTCAAAAATCACTAAGTCCCCGGAGCACAGACTAAAGTGATCGGAGTCCTCGGAGTGCGGAGTAGATTATAAACGATTCAAAAATCTTGAAGTCCTTGGAGCACGGACTAAAATATAAGCAATTCATAAATTCCAAGTCATGCGAAAGCAGACAAGTGCTTACATGACCCACACAACTTGGGATTTCAAGTACAAGATGGATGATAAGCTAAGCAGCAAAGATCTTTGGGAAAAACAAAATTTTATTCACTAATCGAAGATTCAGTTCCATTGCAACTTCTCCTAAACTCGAAGCAAAAAATCTACTTACAACGACTATGAAAATAAATAGAAATAACTACATGATTTAGGCGTATTTGGATTGAACGAGGCATGACCGGATAGCTACTTTTTGATTTTTTTTTCTCTTTCTTTGATTTCTTCGAAGACTCCTCACCCGAGCGCTTTCTCTTAGATTAATTACTTACTAGCGAGATGGTGCTCGGAGAAGGAAGAGGAACTTCTAGTAGTGTGGTCCTACTTGGGAGAATAACCTTCAGGGGCTTGTTCAGAGGATCATCAAGTTCCACCACCTGAGGCTCAGCCTTAATTTCAGATTTCTTTTTCCCCTCTTCCGTGATTTGCTCCTCCATGCTCAGTTTTGAAGTATGTTCGGAGATGCCCGTGATTTCAACCTTATTATGTTCTTCTACAGGCGAGGGAACCTCGAGTTTGTCCTCGTCAAGCACCCCAATCACTTGAACATCGGTCCGGGAGTATTCCCAGTGTGAAATGCCTCTTCCATTTTCTGTTACTTCTCCATAGCGACATTGCTCCTAGGAGTTGGTACAGGATCAGAATGGCCTACATAAAGTCACAAAAGACAAGCGTTAGAATACATCTATTACTCGTCGAAAACGATGGTCCTTTGAACTCTAGAAAGAAAAGTTGTGTACCAGTTTTCAGTGACTCTCAGCTGCTCAGGGAGTCTCACCCTTTGGAATAAGAAATCGAGCGTGAATATCAAGCCCGAGCTTCTTTGGGTCATAGCCAATACGCCGCTCGAAAGATCGAGTGATGAGCGACCAGTCGGCTGAACAGGAGAAGGATCTGGAGACTCGGTTCTAGATGGACCAGCAGTGTCATTTTTTCCTTTTGATGAGCAGGAGTCTCTTCCGTAAAGGGCCTTCAACGCAGATAAGTCGAAGCTCTCATTTTCGTGAAGCACTTCCTTTACAAGAGAATCCTCATCAACCTCTTCAGTTCCAAACTCAACTTTTTTTAATATTTATTAAAGTTTCCCATGCTTCGGCTAAAGATTCGAGGGTTACCTCACCTAGGAAGGTTAGGTCACGATGCATGAGAACTCGAGCATTATACTCGGCAACAAGTGGATAGAATAAGCATTTAATTTTCTCCCTACCAGCCTCAAAAATCGCCTTGTGGTGAGAATCAACATCCGAGAGCGCCGATCTTTTACCCTTCTCATGGGCTACGTCCTTTAACGCTTCAGCTTTGGAGAGCTCCTCATCAAACTTTGTTTTTAGAAGTCGTGTAGCGACAATCTTGTCGCAGTATCGTTGCGACTCCACTTGAGCAGCAATTTTTCTTCCTTTTCTTTAAGGAGTAGCTCCTCCAATTCTTTAACTCATTGAGCGAGGGCATCTTTCTCTTTTTGGATGGAGTCTTTTTCTAAGGCTAAAGCACCACAGTGTTGAACTGCCTCATTAATTTCCCTTTAGTAAGTAGCTTCCAGATGACTGACTGCCTCGGTTGTATCTTTCGCGTTTTGTTGGGCAGCTTTAAATTGATATTTGTTCGAGGAAAGATCTTTATCCTGGGCTTTGATAATATCTTAATCATGGATGGCTTCAAGTTTCAAGCGATCGATCTCATGCTGACGTTCCATATAAACTTCTGAAACTTTTTCAACCAAGTGAACAAACTCATCGTGTTGGACATAGACGTCGTCATTGCAGGCAATGGCACTTTGTTTGACGTGCCCTGGAATTAAGTGAATCCCAGGAAGAAATTTCAGTCCATTGAAGCATATCTTCTCAAATGCGGCTTTAATCTCAGCTAATCTTTCGGCTATCGATGGATCATGTGCAGAGATTGGAAGGGTTTGCTTGGTCGGAGATGCCAACTTCTTATGGGGCTTACAAGATTTCTTAGTGCTAGACGAGCCGGAATGTTGGTCATGGGAAGCTTTGGATTGGGATCCCATCTGATCAGATTTCTCCCTAATATGCTCTGGATGAGGAGGAGGATCGTTGGGACATAAAGAGTGGCTATAAGTTTTTCTTCGAGAAGACGATGAATCTCTAGGACGGTAGTCCTTATCGCTGTCATCTCTGTCTCGACATCTACCAGACCTCGAGTCCTAGCTTAAGTGATGGAAGATAGAGGACCCACGAAGGCGGTCGAAGCCGTGCGTGCGCCCTATATCGCCTGCACAGAAACCAAGCGAAGACGAGTTAGTGAGAATCGCATGACGGCTAAAATTTAAGTGTAGGGTGAAGTGTGAGTGTTCGTGTCTGTCCTAGTGTTTCCCTCCGACGGACTAGTTTCTTTTGCTTTACTAATTGGAGTTTTGCCCTTGGTGGTGAACTTGATCGCATTTATCACCTCTCACAGGCTAATTAAGTCCCAAGGCCTCTAGATCATTAAAACCGTTATTAAACAAGTTGTCAAGGATGGTCAGATCTTATAGGCCTTTTAATGAACCCTCTAGATGTTGGGAAGACGGCTCTTTCTCAACTAGAGTAATCGTAACTTTTGAAGTTCCGCTCACTGTTTTCTTTCTTGATTTGTAGGCTAATTTCTTTTTCCCCTTTGAAGGAGGAGGCAGTTCATTGATGCCGAGTACATCAGCCACCGTTGCTGAATCAAGGCTTATGTTCTCATCAGACACTCCTAGCACCCTGATCTCTTTAATTTCACCTTCCTCAGATGTGTTGGAGGTCCCACCTATAGTGGGCATCGAAGGCCCAGCTTGCTCCTTACCTTTCTCCGCCGCGGATTCGGTTGTAGTGGCGCCAGTTGGGGGACTAGTTCGACGACCTTCCACTAACAATCCAAACTTTAAAAGCTATCTTCTCGTAAAGCCAAGGGGGAAGCATACGTAAAATCATTCCTGCTTATATTGGGGGAATTTACTCCATGCCCCCATCGGGATCTGACACTTGGAGTATGGCTCAAGGAATATGAAGGATGGACTATCAAACTGCCTTTTGAAGCGATAAATGTAGCAAATATCCTCAAGAGTAAGGAGCCTGAATAAGATGCTCATAAAGAGAATACAAGTGCATGAATAAATGCATGACTGTTAGGGTGAAGCTGTGCCGGAGCGATCCCGATGTACTGCAACACCTCATGGAGAAATGACTGAACGGTGGCATGCTTCCGACCCAGCACATGAATTTGTTGCATGCTGTATACTCGGCTAGGGGCAGGTGAGGTCGATCTTGCCTAGATAGAACTAAAACGTCGTAAAAGGGAATTCCATGAATCAAACATAACCGACGAAGAGCAGCTTCACCAATTTTTGAAGCTTGTGAATCAATCGGATTATCCAGGTTGATTGCCCCATCTATAGCATCAAGGGTCGGGCCAATAACTGCAGCAGATGGATCCGGAATACCCTGTGTGGAGGTTGTCGGTGGATCCGAAGTTCCTACTACCTCCTGGCTGAGAACCAAGATTAGGCTTATCAAAACTGTAGCAGAGTTCAATTTTCTGGACATCTTTAAAGAGCGGTGGATGTAAATAGATACCTGTTTAAGCTATACTTGAAAAACAATCAATATCAGATATAATGACAAAAATATTTCCCCCATATTGTGTATGAACTAGTGCAATCATTTAAGTATGAGCATAAAAGAATCAAAATTGTAAAGACCAATGAAGTATAATTGAGCGTTAAAGTGTCATCTTCGGAGACCATCATCGTTGGCCGTCTCCGTGAGCTATTTCTATGTATGAAAGCAAAGGTCTCAGAGTCAGACATTGGCATCATATGGTGACGACTGATATTTACTTTGGCCGAGTTGAATTCGCGTTTACAATTGTTAAAACTATGGTGTTATCAGTCCGAATTGGTTCTATATGCTCAGGTGCTTAAGTTCTTGTCTTTATTCATTGTTCAATAGTCAGGCGTGGGAATATGTGGTCTTGAAATATGCTATATTCAAATTAAAGCGATTTTGATTATCAACGCCGACCCTAAGGCACGAAGCCAATCGACTCTCTAAGCCTATATACTGAACCTCTCACCTATAAACTACCGAACGACTCTCTAGACCAAAAACACAGACCCATACTCTCATTCAAAACCAAACGGCCACATTCCTAAACGCATGTTGACCAGCCCACTTTCTTATTCTAGGTTGAACGACACTCTCACTCTTACACTACTCCCACAAGGGATTTACCAACTAACGGACTTCCACTCAAAATACTGACCCTTGGTTGTTACTTCTTTGCCGAATGGCTGCTACTCACCTGTACTTAACCACCCTCCTTATTTCCTACTGTCCCGTGCTCTCACTCGAAGCCGAATGACCCCCCTCCCCCCCTCCCTCGATCGGGATAACGGTCTGCTCCTAGAACTCTGACCGACCCGTGCTTACTCTTGAACTATGGAACCCTTCCTTCTCTTTTGGATAGTTCATCAAGTGGCACATTCCTATTTCCTCCTAAGGCATAACCTCCGAACTCCGAAAACTACGATTCCTCCTTCTAAGGGACTATTGCCGTCAACCATCAGCAACGGTTGAGGCCCTAACTTAAAGCTCGATTTTCCTCGAAATTTATTTCTTCCTTTCTCCTCGATTATCCTCTAATTGTTCCTATAACCCAAGATAAGGGAAAGCCACCTACTTATGCAATGAAACCTCTTATGCAATTCCAAGTTCGATGGAAGGTTCATACCTATGGAGAAGAAATTGGGATTTGCAGCGGTTTCAAGATGTTAGGTTGAGGAGTTGGTCAAATTCGAGAACTGCTGAAATCACAAGGAGGGAGATGCAATGTTAGATGAGAAGTGAGTTGACGAGGTTGGGAAGATAGCAGGAATGCAGGCCGGTGAGAGTTATAAAGTAAAAATAAGAAGAAGGAAGTAAAGGCCGGGGCTTTTATATAAAGAGGGGAAGGTGAGTCGGTTTTCTCCAAAAGAACCGATTGTCATGTTTCATGAGTCCGGTAGGTCATAATGCCGAATCAGCCAAGGCAACCGATCAAGTGGGTCGGCCCTCATATGCTGAACCCCTTTATTAAAAATAAAATAAAATAAAAAATGTACAAAATGCTAGGAGATTCCGCCATGTTTCGACCTTCGCGAGATCGCATACGTAAGGCATTTGAAGGCAGGAACTAACTACTGATTCAAAGTGTGTGTCGTTTCACATGACACACTTTGGGGGGCAGGTGTTACCCGAACACGTGGCTCGAATACCTAACGTTGGTCACGGTGCTTGAGATTAGACTTAGATGAGACTCAAGTCAAGGAAGAGGTGGAAGTACAAGAGAGCAATGTAAGTAGAGCTTGGACTGGTTTGTATGCAGCTCGGTACGATAAGCACTGGCTCGACTAAGGCGACTCGGCATCGAAGTAAAACCAGGGCAGGTCGGCCAAAATTAGAAAGAGCAAGTGGTTCGACCTTGGTTGCATGGCTAGATCCAATTCAGCCTAAGGGGGTCAACAGCTATCATTCAACCGAGGAAGGAAAAGCAAGATGGGACGACCAAGATGGTTCAACGTTGGAGTATAGTCAAGGTGAACAAGTCAAAGTCATTCGGCCAACGTGGTTTGGCTACTCGTTGCTCGGTCATGGAGGGAGGACTAGCACGGTTCGACCATTGTCATTCGGCCAAGGGAATTAGCAAATTACCATAGGAAAAGTACGGCCAGCCTATCTTTACTTCGGGTGGCGACATTGGCTACTTCGAGTCACGGGAGACTTCGCATCAAATCTTATATGAGGAACTTATGGTTCGCCTATAATGGCTCGCGATTACTAGTTCGACACTAGTCGGTCGTCCAAAAGTCGTTTGGCATGACCAGTCCGGTCGACTGAAGATTACCATACATGGGCCTAGTTACCTTAATCGTAGGCCTGCACAGGAGAACCAACCCATCTTCATCTATAAATAGAGTGGCAAGGCTACAATGAAGAAGATCCTCTTTTCGAGAACTCCAGAGAGACCCTGTCATCTTCTTTACTCATTTCTTAGCTGCCAAAATTTGTACTCGAGTTGTTTGTGTATGGATTGTATATGTATTCAACTCTTTGAAGAAGCAATAAATATTTTACTCAAAGTGGATGTAAGTAGTTACGCAGAACCACTATAATTCCGGTGTTCTCGTTTTTATTGTTCTAATTGCATCTCACAATGATATTCCTCTGTTTTAATTTACATTCTTCATTAATCTCTCTACATAAATCTATTCTTGGGTGTTAGTGACCAATTTTGGTGCTAACAAGTATAAAAGAAGTTTAGTATGGATTCTATTTAATACAAGTCAGTCGATTGAATTATGCATATTAGATATATGGTATATTTGTTGATATGGGATTAGACCTGTATAAATTTTGAAGTTTTGACATTTAAGCATTAGTTTAGGGGGTAATCTTCATACGCTTAGAAATATTTTTCAGACGTGTATTTATATAGTGTATTTATATATCTATATATATTAGCATAAATAATGTATAATTAATAACATATTAATTACGTAGTTAATAGCTATTAATTATCTTTAAATCCCCCGTAAGAAAGAAGTTAAATTGTAAAGGCAAAATAAGAGTTTTCTTATAAGGCATTGATATGGAATGTAGTGAGATGTGTATTAATATATTAAGAGAGTGTTATATATTATGACTAAGTTTTAGGGTGCACGGTCATTCAAAGTACATAGAAGTCTATCTAGCTAATATGGCTACCCGTAGTGTAACTTTGGGGTGGATGTGGGACATCGCTTATAATAAGTACCCATGGAGGACGTGAGGTTAGTTCCAAATTCTAAAAGATAAACCTGGCCGGTTAATCTAGCTACCCGTACCTACGAATAGCAGGGCTACTATAAGACGTTGCAGTTAGTCATCAGGATTGAAGATATTAAGTGGCTGGTTGAGGGCCCGCCTCTTCTTTATGAAAGAAGTATTAAATGGTCAGGGTTAGCGGTTAGGCATGGTAGAGGATATATTTGGAAGGATCCACTTCAGGTTAAAAGTATAAAGTGGCTTGAAAAGATTATGTGCAATGTCAGCTAGATAGCACCGGAGAGAAGTCCACAATGGGATAGGCATTAAATGATGGAGACCTACCTTAAATAAATTATTAAATGGTTAGATTTTGACTACTTCCATTAAAAATGTATTAAGTAGCTTGGGTGCAATTTCTTACACTGTTAGGAAATTATTGACGATGGATAGAGTCATATTGAAAGTGTAATGGCTATAGAATTGGACTGGAAAGCCTTAAAGGCTTATTGTTGGAAGACTTATAATATGGTTAAGACACATAAGACATATTCCTACATAAATTATACCACCTAAGTACTATTATAGAAAGGCTTGAGATTTTATTCAAAAGACATTGTTTTTCAAACTCCCTCCTCATTACGACATAGATTAGAGATGATGATGCAGATTTCGGCGATGGTGGCGGAGATGCAAACTTGTGGCAGTTATTTAGCCATCTGTGTTATTTCTATGTACCAATTGAAATTTTTATGTAATTTGAAATACAGTACTATGAATATTTGGCAATGTTATATGGGATTATGTTATATGTTTATGACATTTGAATTTTTAAATAAAATGGGTATTATTTTGATATTATATTTTGTCATTCTACCATGAGATTTTGAATGCGTAGATAGATAGCTCTATGTATTATGCTTTGTATTAATTTTACCAACCAACAACCAGCTTTGGAATGGGTCTAAGGTTTGATGGTCCTTTTTTGAGTCAAAAAATAGGCCTATTTCAAGGTGGGTTGTTACATTAATATCAAAGCTTAGATTACCCCATTAATGGGGATAGGTACGTATATAGGTGGTGTACTTGTTATTTTTTTTAAATGTTTTTCAAAAGCCTTACTATATATATACACACTTATTTTGAACAAACGCCTATTCCGACTACAGAAGTTGTTATGACCATATTCCAAAGGGGTGGGCGAGACGACTATGAGTTGGAAAAAATAAATAGGGTTAAATGTAAACTCCTAACCTGATTACCCACGGTGTGGAGGTCGTATCGTAAGGAGTGGAGCAAGTTTCCATATGAAGGTATACATTAATCACCATAAGAAGGTAACAGGATTTTTATAAAGATCTAGTAGGGAAGAAAGTTTAATAGAAAAGATAACTAAAGTCAATTTCAAAATCTAACACCATGGGAAAGAATTTGATAAAAGGTTTTGGAAAATTCCTTGAAATGTTTTGCATAGGCATTTTAAAGGATTTATTGGGAAGTTTTCGTTTTAAAAAAAGTAAGGAAATTTGGGAATTCATGATAAATAAATTATCGAGTCAAAATTTTTTTGGTTTGAACATTTGCGATAAAGGGATTTTTTGTTTTTGAAATAAATTTTTTGGCATAGGTTGGACTCGATGATTTTTCCTATTTCATAAGTTTGGATGTTCTTTATTTAATTCTTTCTAAAAAGGGAATTAATAGAAATGGAAATGGAACTTGATTAAAATGAGGTAGAGGAAATAAGAGAGTAAGAATATCCAAAAATATAGGTAGGAGGAATATTCCCGTAAAAGGAAAATACGGAGTATAACACTCGATGTAGAAGTTATTTAGGTAGGAGAAATATAAATAGATGCAGTATTGGGAGCTTTAGATGGAAATAACATTAGGAACTTATATAAAATAGGATCAGTAACCTAATTGAAATAATATATGAGAGAAATAACAGGAATAAAGTACGAAAATAATAGGATAAAAATTATCCTTATCCGCTCCACTTTTTATTGTTTAAAGTCATGGGAAAATGATTAAATGGGTATGATAATTGAGTTTCTGAATGTTTTGGGTTAAAAACCTTACTTTTACGGAAGTAAGTCTTTGAGGTAAAAGTCTTTGAGAATGGAAATTATTCTGCTAAGCAATTTTTGAATTGGGCATTAAGAATAAAGCGACAAACGTTTTGAAAATTTCGTTCAAATGATTTTGAAAGTTTTTGTTCAAATGCTTTTGAGAAGTTGAGCTCAAATGTTTTTAGAAGGTTTTGTTCAAGCATTAGAATAGATATATAGAATGAAATAGAGCATGGTGTTTAAATGCTTTTGGAAATTCTATTCTTTAAACTATTTTCCAAGTTAGAGATTCTTTTGGAAAATATGTAAAAAAGTTTTCTTTTGAAATGAGAAAATTTCTAAATTTCATTTGCCACGCACTAGTATCATGGATGGTTTTTAAGATAAAGGTTTCAGATTAGGTACTTCTTAATTGTAAAATTTTAGTATTAAGAATGGTGATGACTAAATCAAATATTTTTTATACGCATGTAGTTGATAGAGATCACCACCTAGGTAAGACAGGGTAAAAGTTTTGGTATATAAATAAAATAGGAACAATATGTAAGATAAGTATATTCCATAAATTATCCAATTCCAAAATATGTATGAAAACGTGTTATTTGAATTAACAAGGGATATACCAAAAAAGGAAAGAGATATGTAAGATAAGTATATTCTTTTCCGTAGTTTGCACTGTCTATTTCGACAAAAGAAAATTAATAATTCCTTGTAGTTTCAAACGAAGCAAAAATATCACTTTTGGTTAATTCATGGAAAATTATAATAGTAACCTTTTTGGAAGGATAACTCTGATAAATTAAAATATAAAAAAGAATATTCTTGTTTAAAAATTAGTAATTACAAATAAGATATATATATATATATATGTATAACCATGCTTACTAATTAAAAATATATAAATAGCGTAATTTACGACAATATTCGTATTAGTTAGTAATTATAGGACTAGGGTTTATGGACTTTAATTATAGATTTAATGAGCAATGAATTTGTAATTAATAGGGAACTAAATGGAATTAAATGGAGACTGGTTAAAGATTTTAATATGGTACTTATGTAGGAATTGGATAGACATAATATGTGGATTTTGAAACTGGTAAATAGAATAAAGGGGTTAAATGAGGATTGATTAGAGATTGTCCAAATTTGACATGAATGACCGACATTTATTACAAGCCAAGAAGAAAAATTAAGGAAGGTGGGTGATGGTGGAATGACATTCTAGGAATGTTCATTTTAATTTAGCAAGGAGTATTGGTACCCCAATATCATTAACACCAGTTGATGATAAATTGCAGCTACCAGCAAAATTTTCTTTTAGAGTTTTTAGGTTGTAATCGTCGGTTGTCTCCCTTACGTTATTGGAAAAACTTATGATATGGAATAAGATATGTTCCTGCTTTATCGGTGTGTTTATTTTATAGATGGGATTAGACTGCCAAATAAATATATACATATTGAGGAATAACGTAAAGGAAATTTCATAGGAGCACTTAACTAGCGATAAACTGTCGGTAAGACTGGAAGTTAATGGGGAATTAGATTAGTAACTTAGAATAAAGAGTGCTTTAATCCCAAAAACTTTAGGATTTTGGAAAAAATAAAATTTTGTTTCCGGAGTGTCACCATTCAAGGATGACCATTCACCCAATAGAAGATATGATGTATAGGGATACGAAATGAATTTTCTATTAGATAAGGATGAAGAAGAAAGTTGTTGGTTTGTTTCCAACGTGATAAGCTAAAGGATAAAGGCCAACGCTAGAGATTTCAATTAGAAATGGGAACATATATCGATGGACTTCATAGATGGGTTGCCTAGGAGCTAAAGAGGAATCAAATCAATTTGGGTCATGGTGAATAGACTCACTAAAAGCACCCATTTATTCCCGTTAGTAGCAATAAAACCGCAACATCACTAGCACAGATTTATACCAAGAAAGTGGTTCAACGTCATGGAATTTTGGTTAGCATCATTAGTAATAGGGACCTCTTATTTAATAGAAAATTTTGTAGGGGTTTCCAGGCAGCTTTGTGAACTTCATTGAATCTTAGCACTGCTTACCACCCATAGATTGATAGTCAAACCAAAGAGTTGAATGTGATCTAGGAGGATTTGTTGAGAGTCTTCATCATGGACTTTGGAGGACATTTGTAATAGCACCTACCTTTAGTCGAGTTTGCTTTTAATAATAGTCACCAAGCGATGATTGGTAAGACATGAAGTGCTTTATAAGAGGACATGAAAATCGCCAAATTGTTAGTAGGAAACCACCAACAAAATCCTACTTAGACAAGATTCAATTAGCGAAACTTCGATAAAGGTAGATTTGATTAGGCGGCAAATGAAGGAAATGCAAGATCGTTAGAAATCCTATACGAACAAACGAAGAAAAAAGTTAGAGTTTGAAGTAGGGGACATTGTGTTTATTAAAATTTCTTCACTTAAGAAGGTCATGGGATTTGGAAAATCGGGTAAGTTGGCATCAATATTTATTGGGCCTTCCCAATTTTAGAAAGAATGGGAAGAATGGCTTATTATGAGAAGCTACCGGATAGGTTGGCAGAAGTCTGTGACGTTTTTCATGTTACGCACTTGAGGAAATACTTTCATAACACAACCACTGTGTTAGAGCCTAATCAACTGGGGGAAATTTAGATGGAGCCAATAGCTTCCTGTGCCCCATATGCACTATGGAGCACAGAACTAGAAAGCTCTGCGATAAAGAAATTTGGTTGGTTCTGGTATAATTGAAGGAAAATCTAGTGTAAATCATGAGGACTCCTCGTCTTAAACTTCTCAACGGTAAACTTTTCTCTTCAAAATTAGGTTTTCGTTGCATCGTGTTTGCTAGATTGGATGGTAGGAATGGTTGCCACACTTTTTATTATCACAATTGCACTCGTATAGAAAACTTTTTGCATGTGATCTTGCATACATGCCTATATGTCATGACACTTGCACTCACGCTAGGATTGAGCTTACCTATAGTATATTTGAATACATAATCATATTGCACTTTAAGTTAAGCAAATGGTTGTGTAGATAAATTGGTTGTCTAACATGGATACTTAGTCTGCGTTACGCTATCCATCTCTTAGAGATTTCAGGGGAGAAATCCTTTTAAAGGGGAGAATGTAACCCCACATAAAAGTTAATTAAGAAATTAACTAATAAGGGAAGAATTAATTAATAATAAAGCTAAATATGGAAATTTTGTAAAAGATCGAATTTGACCACAAAAGTTATGTCATCGCTTTCGCGATTTTCTGATCAATTATTATATAAAATGTTTTGAAAACGAGCTCAAACAAAAAATATTATGAACGTTTGAAGATTTTGGATTCAAAATTATTTAAATGGAATTTAATTTAAATAAATAATAAATTCCAAAATTTTAAATTTGAAAATTAATAGTAATTAGACTTAGGGGCTAAGTAAACGTAAAATTAACGTTAACGTTAAAGTAAATATATACACAATGACAAACAATTAAACAGTCCCAACGTAGATGAACTGGTCCACATCTAGCGGTTGATTGCCTAGGGTAGACCGGTCGACCGATGAACGATGGTGGAAGCTAGGGTTTTATGCATTTTAATGGTCCCGATTTTATTATTTTAAACCAACTTAAATCCAATGGTTCTGGTGCTTTCTAACCATTATAAATAAGAGCCCAGCTCCCTCGCTTTTATTGACAAATTATTTTAAGAACAAGCGAAGCTCTGCCAGTCTTTCTCCTCAGCGATTCAAAAAATACTCTAGGGTTTCAAGTAATAAATTTCAGATGTCAATTATTCAATTTCTAATCATTTTCTCCTCAAATTCCTAAATTTCTGAATCTAATTCGTTTAAAATTCCCTTGTTGTATATTTCTAAATGGAAAGATTTGTAAGGAATCAAAACAGGTGTATCAAACCCAGAAAGGGAAGAGCTAAGGACTGATTGTGAATGGAAATCTTAGCCTTTCTTATTTTAGTAATTGTATAGATAACTTGTATTTGACATATGCCTTTGGGGAATCTTCTTTACGAAAACATTACATTAAAACCCCAAAACTCCCCTAAAACGAAATGTCAATTCTTAAGTTAGAATCTCAGTTATTCTATTTTAAAATAACGAAATTGTGTAGATATTACAATTTTAATGTTTTACATTTTATTCCACTTCTTATCTTTTACTTGGGATCCAATTAAGGGTTTTGAAAATAATAAATTAAGGTATAGATTCTTTTATTCTTAGTTTGCACTGCCTATTATCTAGCCTTGTGATCGGGCCATATTTGGACAAATCAGATTAGTCGAACTTGAAGATTATCGATGCAGAGAGCCCAGAGTAATAAATAATAAACTCAAATGTTGGACGCCAACCAGAGTACAAGCCTAAAACGTAAAAATCAACTTCAAAAAGAAGACCAACATCACATTCATCAACAAACAAAAATCTAAGATCCATTTAAAAAAGAAGTTATGGATCAGTATCGATCCCTAAAAGTCCTCCAGAATCACCATCCCCTAATATGCCTTCAAGCGCATGATGATTACAATAATTTCCAAGCCTCATTGGATCATTTATAAGCAATTGTCATCAAACACCAAGTATATGTAAAGCCAAGAAATGCATTCCACCATCAACCAAGTATTTCACCTAGAAATAAGCTTCTAGCAAAGCAATCAAGGTGGAAAACATGAAGGCATAAGCAAACCTACTCAAGGCCAAGAAGGAGATCCATGAAGTGGTTTTATGGATTAACACCCTGGCCATTGATCGTCACCGATTCTTGATAATTACTGATGTGGCATGACCTTCCTAGCATTTCTCTTCCCAAACATAGGAAACTTGGGTGTGAACATGGTGGAGATGATTTTGGCAACCTTCAGCTATAAGTAGAGGGGTAGGGTGATGTTTTGGGGGATCTTTTACAGTGGTTTATAAATTTACATATATCTCTTGTAATTCAGGGATCATCACCGATCCGTAAGAATAGCATTAGCAAACAGCAACCAAATAGGCAATAAAGTTAAATAGATGTACGCAACGTTTAGTTGAACAATTGTAAAGCCTGTATGCCTTGGTTTTTCTCATTTTCATTTACTTCCTTCACTTTTTTCTCTATTTTCATTCTTTGGGTGTTCGTGCCAATTTTTGGTATAAATATTTTGGTGCTTTCACTGATAATGTTGATCTTAGTCTGTTAGGATCTATTTTCTACTTTTGATAGCTTAAATCCATGAGGTAGATCCATTAGTTTTATCATTGCAATCCTTAACTACTCAAATTGTAGGAGAATTTGTTATAGAATTAATCCAAGCCATGGCCTCTTAAAGAAAGATCTGCAGCTTCCTGACCCATCAACAACATTGAGAACATTGGTTCTCAACATGTTGAGGAAGTTGTGCACCATATACTTTCGAAGTTCAGACCCTATCAGAGATGATAATAAGGGTTGAAATGGATCAAATGATGAAGGAGATGAACGACGACCTGGAGGAGAGCCGTGATGAGATGAAGCAGTAGATGTAGGACAATTTTGACTTGCTAAATCGACTGACCCATAGTCGTAAAAGGAGCAGGAGGGAATTGACACCTTATAATCTAGAGTATGATAGTTCTTCATCATCCAGACAAAAGCATAAGGAAGGAAAGAAGAAGACGAAAAGAACTAAAACTAGGACTTCAAAGAAGAGATTAGAGACTGGCCATGGCCAAAGTTTGAGGAATGATACCGAACCACAAGCAAGGATCGACACCGAACTAAATGTTCATGATCTGGTGAATGAGAAAGTTGATATTATGGATGATAACATTGGTGGTATGGCTGGTCGTGCTGTTGATGGACAGAATGCTGGAGATCTGACGACTATCGTCAATCAGCTACGTAGAAACTGAACTTATAAAACAACTAAATGAATGGTTCTCCTAAAGTTAGGAGAACCTAGGTATCACGAGCCCAACTGAGACCGTTTATTGGGCCAAACACATGGGTTGAACCATGAATACCGCCGTTTAGTAGATCCAGTGGAGCCAGAGTATTTGGCTGAGATGATGAGAAAGTTGGTGAATGAAACTCAACATTAAAGTATCAATGAATGGGGATCTTCTCCTAGTGGAAACCCATTCATAATGGATACTGCATGAAGAGTAACCCAAGAGGTTTGTAATGCCAACGATGTCATCGTATAATAAAAGGATGGATCCAATGCAGCATTTGATGAAGTATGAATGGCATATTGATTCGACCAGAGTGACCAATGCTATCAGAAGTCACTATTTCATGATATTCCTCGAAGGTGTTATGATGATCTGTTTATCGTCTTTTGAACAATTAGCATGAAAGTTTATTGAGAAGTTCCATTTACATGCCACTTGTCCTAAGGACATAATTTCACTGTCAAAACTCTTCCGAGAAGTGTGAGAGTCGTTGAAAGATTTCTTGAGGAGGTTCCACACGCCTATGACAGAAATAAGCAACGCATAAGAAGATATTGTCATGATGGCTTTGACAAGGGGGATTCATCATAATACTGATTTTGGAAGATGATTGAAAATGAAACCCCCATTAAGATGGATGTGCGTTAAAGAACGGAAAATCAGTTCTTGTCCTTGGAAAAGGCAATTACTACCGCCAGAAAAGTTAGTACTGGGCAGTTTGCGAGATGATTCAAAGCAATGTTGTAGTGAAGCAATCCGGTGAGAATTCCGGGAATGCTAATGTGAATATCGAGAATAAGAACAGCGATTAAAGAAGGAACGATCAAAGGGCCAGTGACAGAAATTCCGATCCTAGGTTCTCGTAGTATGATAGTTACATCCAGCTAAACAATTTAATCAAAGACATCCACCTTACCACCAAAGGTGCAGAATAGTATAAGAAGCAGGCTCCGAGGGAGCCAACTGAGAAGGAAAAGAAGTCTGGTAAGTACTGTAGATATCATAAGATGCACGTGAGCATAGACACTTGTGCAATGTAATCAAAGACCTGATCAAAAGAAGAAACTACATCAGTTTGTTAAATTCCCGTTGGACTGCGGGTTAGGAAGTTCTAACCCCCAAGAACCATCGTTCCAACGAGGGCAAGCCGACCCCAATAAGGATGAGCCTAGGCGGCTTGAGAAAAAGTTAATTATTAACACAATTTCCGGTGGACCACGTCTAGTTGAGAAGAGCTGGAATGAAATAGAGAGATATGCGAATGCACTTAAGCATGTAGTAAGTAAGAGTTGTTTTACTATCGAAGATGGAGCTTTGGTAAAGTAGCTCAGGACAGTGACTGATGATATAGTGTTCAAGAATAGGGACGTTGATGGGGTCGAGGACCTACATTGGTTCCATTGGTGATATCATCCATGATTGGGTCGGCGACTGTAGGGAAAAGTGCTAGTCAATTATGGCAATTTAGTGAACATATTGTTCAAAAGGACTTACGATCAGATGCTTCTGGATGATAAAGATCTAAAATTATGTCTAATAACCCATAAATTCGCACAATTCATGTTGACAATAAACCACACATGTTCGACCCAAATTGAGCGCAAAGACAAATAGTTATGGGAAAGAAAGAGGAAAGAAGAAGATATGAGAAGAAGAAGAAGACAAAGAATAAAACAACACAGATCTCACAATCGCAGTGGAACAAGATTTAATATCATATCAATGATCTTTACAAAAGAGAAACTGTTATATACATACATCCATTAGAGTACAACAACAAATCACAATCATCAGCCTGGATAGTTATAACAACCTGTACTCACAAATCTTGATGATTTCAACAAAAAAAGCAGTGGAAAATAAACATATATGTGAATACGACTTAAGACCCCTAACTCATCTCCTGAGCTCCAATGCATCTAAAAGCGATTTGTAAATAAGCTCGGTGTGACCCGGGCATTATAATAAAATAACACCCGAGTCAGTCTGGAAAACCAACGTGAGAAAACATACCCAATTAATTTTAAAGTTATAGAAAACCTTTGAAAATCAAAAGTATTTCGTAAGATCACACCGCACATAAACACGAACAGGTTTTTACCTTACGATAACCAAAACATTTCATATGGAATCTTTTGATATTAAAATAGTGTCTAAGATACAAATACTTCAACCATAGTTGAAATTGTTACATTAATTAAATTCTAGCATAATAGGTATACAACTAAAATCGTACATGCTCGTGTTGGAGAATGGATTCCATACAATGACAATGTGAGAAACTACCTTCCAAAGGTATATCTCTAGATAAAATGCACTAATGTCT
Source organism: Allium cepa (assembly GCA_030765085.1). Lineage (NCBI taxonomy): Eukaryota > Viridiplantae > Streptophyta > Magnoliopsida > Asparagales > Amaryllidaceae > Allium > Allium cepa. Next base: position 750,661,976 of record CM060938.1, on the reverse strand, counting down.
TACAAGAATATCTTTTACCCCTGCCACATAGGACTGGATCACCACTTAAATAGTAGTACCGAATATGATCACCTCTCATTAATGGGCCCGAAGCACACAAATGAGAGATAATACCGATTTGGATTTGGAATAACCATACCTTACTTGGGAGCGACCCACTTAGCCCTGCTACATGCCCAATTTTTGTCATTTCCTAATTGACGAGGCTCGAGGCAACGTTTACCTTTATATAACACTTCCCATTTGGAGTGCTAACACCACCCTCCAAGCAACAATGCAATATAGCATTCATTCATACAAGTTTGTTCTGGGACAAAACGAAACACTTGAGAGCTCCATCTTTAATTCCATCATCTTCAAGATGTTTTCACTTCGAAACGCTTGAGTTGGATAAAAGTGTTTTCGGATAACATATCTTATCCTGGTCTCTTAAAAACAAATTTTGATAATTTTTAGTAAACTCAACCTTGGCTCTTTAGGAAATAAGCAGTCAAAGATAAGAGTGAAGACCTCTTAACAGTTACTGGATAGATTTTCTTATCGTTTGTCCAAGGAGAATGAAATGAGACTTATACGCACAGTACAGCATCAATGAAGATGATTATGCAATTTAACTCATGTGTTTCACCTAGATATTTCCAAAGTTACATTTTGGATCCAATTTCTATAGTCGTTTATTTAACAATCAAATAACAAACAATTAATCAAGGATTTAATCCCGTAGGGAAAACCAACAATGGTCAAGCACACAACCAACCACTAACCTCCTTTTAATTAAATTTTCATAAATTTAATTCACTTTGTAAATACATGAATCAAAATCCTTTTTACAATATATATACACACACACACAAATCCATATTTCTCAATACTTAGAAAAATATCCATTTACTTATCTAAATGTTGTAAGTATATTCACCAAACATCGAGGAAGATTTTCCTTTTTATACAATTCTAAAACAATTTATAAACTCCATTATACATCCAAAAAACCATTAATAATACGCCTTTTATAAACATAAACCCATTTCTAAAATTCTTTTATAAATACCCAAGACCATTTATAGAACTCCTTTTTACCCTTTTACACCTTCCTTTAAGTTCCAATCCATGTTATAAGATGCCTCTTATAATCCACATCTATTTATAAAACCCTTTTTATAAATCTCCAAATCATTTATAGATAGATTCTAATCCTTTACTTAAAAACATTATTATGTAATAGTAAACATTATGAATAATAAATATTAACATCAAAACATTTTAAAATAATAATTAATAAATTCCAAAACATCCTAAATAAAACAGTAATAATCTATCTTCAACATTTTTATAAATAATAACAATTAATTTCCAAAAATTTATTGATAAATAATTATTTTTAATTTCAAACCATATTAATAATCCAAATAATTAGCTTTGCAAAATATCAAAATATTGATAAACGACTTTAAAACAATAGTAATATAAACAACCAAATTTAGAAAACATAAATATATTTTATTTATACAATTCCACCCTAAATTTCAACATGATTATTTTCATATTTTTAAACTATATTTTATAAATCTTTTATTTATAAAATATCGTTTAACATCTCCAATTTATCCTCACTTATCAATTTCCAATTAGAATCAATTATTTTTCTAAACAACATTTCGCATCTTACTGTAAATCCACAATTGTGATTTATTTCCCAAATTTATCCGGTGACAAAGTTTTCCTTTATCTATAAACACCATTTACAAATCTATCCTTTTATGGATAAATATGATTTTACAAATCTTCACTTTGTTTGAAAAATGTCACCTTTATACATTTTCCCGCTTATAAACTTCTGCATTTATAAATAATTCTTGATATATGTATATATACACATCATTTTATATAAAATGGTTAATAAATAATTATACTAAATTATTTCTATCTTCTTTTAAAATAAAATTCCTTTATTATAAAAGATGGACTTATTTTAAGATTTTTAAACAAAATCTTTATCCACACTTCAAAAATCACTATTTAAAATATTTTAAAAACCATTACTTTAAAATCTCTGAAAATCACACTTTTTGTTTACTTTAAATAAATTGCTTTTTAAATAATTCAAGGATAATTATTAAATACAAATTATTTCAAAAATTAGTTTGTATTCATATTTTAAATTAAATCATTATTTTGTAGTATTTTTAAAATACCAATAAGGCCCGATGTTACTAAAGCATTAAATAAGCAAGATCATATCAATCTCATCAAATATGACATCTAACAAGTCATACATCACTATATATATGAAAAGTAAAATCAACAGTGTTTGGAATCCTTTTGGATTCTTCCAATCTATCCCCCTACATCACATACAGTATATATATCATAAAATTATAAATCAACCACTTCAAGGTAGGATCATATACAATGGGTCATCTTCTTTTACATGGGAACGTAATAGGGTCTTATTCGCTTGAGGCGAAAGAATATATCCAAACCAATATAAATAGCAAATCATCTAAACGTTATATAAACAATCAAAAAATACAATTATTCACACATCAAATAAATAATTTTTATCGACTATATAATATTTTGGGTTAACCAAAAAGGTGAGTTTAACTCACATTGATTTTAGTTCCATCAAAATGTTCTAGTTTGAATTAAAATTGGACAGGCGTTCAATTTTGACCTTAATTTATACAAGCTCTGAATCCATCCAATCCAACAGCATAGGGTAGTATTCGTCGATACGAACGCAAAGCAACTTGTCACGTTCGATTTCAACTTCATATGAAAAGGTTATACAATTTATAAGCATTTTATTTTCAATAATATAACTACTTGTATAATTATAGTAATTAACATTTAATCACCATGGTTAGAAAACCCTAATCTCCTTGTTTATAAACTCGGGTATCGCAACCTCAAACCTATAGCATGTGATTTTCCTCACGTCGTTTCCGCGCCGCTGCATCACCGGAGTCCATCACATCATTGTCGTGGCATGCCACGATCACCGTCTCTCCATCCCCGTAGGCTCGGCCTCCCATCACGCCTTGAATCACCTTCGAGAAACCATCAAAGAAGCCACGAATGGAGGGAAATTTCTATTGATCCACTCCCATTTAGGTGATCACCACCATTCAATCACTTCATTATGTCGATGCGTACAAAAGCTTAGTTATGGCGGTAGCCTGAAAACATTCGCAATGGTGCCGGAGCATGTGGACTTTTAGATGAGAGAAGGTGGATTCAAAATTTTAGGCAAACGTAATTTTTGGTTTTCGAACAAGACTTATATGAGGGAAGGGGTATGGCTTAGACTTGCTTGGGTATGGGCACATGGATATGGGAATGGCTGACATAATGTAACAACCATGTATTTTGTGATTTATTTTTTTTGTATAATTTGATTATTTTAATTCAATTTTTGATTTAAAAAAAACTTATTTTATTTATTTTGAATGATAAACTTTAGTTTTGATATGAATTATCATTCCAAAGCATGACTAAAAAGAATATTTTCCAAAAAGTGAATTTTTGGTCAAAATAGTCAAACTTTGACTTTTATTTTAAAATTTTAAAAGTTTGAAATTTTAAATTTTTTTCTTTTATTTTGAAAGTACATAAAATTTTAGGAACACTGCTTTTTGTATCGTTGAAAACAGATTTAATTTGTGAAAGTTATACTGTTTTCAATATTGTGTGTACATTGAATTATTTAACAATTTTCTTTATGTTAAATTTTATAAATTATATTTTTAATTGTCAAATCATGTTCTAATATGTGTTATATGACATGTTAGATATTATTTTTTGTGATGTTATAATTTTTCCAAAGTTTACCGTGTTGATTTCTTTTTTTTTGGCTGTTTTCTTATTTTCTGCTATTTTCTACATTAAAAATTTATTTAAATTTAATTTTATATATTTATTTTGTGTACTTATCTTTGTTTATAAATATTTTTCAAGTATATAAAAATTTTCCAAAGTGCATTGAATTTATTTCTAATTTTAAAGTCTACTTCGCAATTTTAAGCCATTTTCTTAATTTAAATTCTATTTAATTAAAATTTAATTATTTATTTTATTTTAGGAATGATAAGTAAATTATTTTATTTCAAAATTTTGCTTTAGAATATGTTTAAAATGAAGTAGATATTTTTCCAAAGCCATCGATGTTTTAATTGTAATTTTTGAACCCTGTTTTCAATTTTTAAGCAATTTCCTTAATTCCTTTTATATTTTCTTTAAATTTAATTATATATTTTTATTTTATTTCACTTTGTTTCGATTTTCAGATGTACTTTCTGAAGTTTATTATGTTTTACTTGATTTAAAAGAAAAGGAAGTATGGAAGGTTTTAAAAGCTAAGAAACGTAAAGTTGTTTCACCGTTTCTTTTTCAATCAATGCATCAATTTATTGTAGCCGTTCCTTTTCTTTTGCTTATTCACGTGAAAGTTTCTCATTCCATCAATAATACACATCCATTTCAGATCTGAGCAAATAAAAATAAGCAATGGTCTCTCTTCCTCCTCTCATTTTTCTTCTTCTTCTTCTTTGTTTTGCTTGATTTTTGTCTTGCTTCTCTTGCTTTGTTTGGCCTAACACCTCCACCATCTCCTCCAACGACCACCACCACTTCCTTCTCCACATCATACACGACCAAAACCCTTCCTCCACTGACCAGCAAGTGCCATGACCATCCCATGATGCAGAATCCAAAAAAACTATGTTAAAACTCCTTAAAAAGCATGTCTAGCCAACTAGTCTTCATCACCATCACCTTATATGACCTTGGCCACCTCCTATTGCTCCACCACCACCTTGACACACCCCTAACCATCACATTCATCCTCTGTCCAGATCTGAAACATGCCATAGCCGAGCCATAGATCCATGTAGCCTAGCCCAAAATGAACCAAAAACCCACTATTTGCATAAGCCTCTTCATATTCATGCATGATAACTCCTCCACCACTTCAATACCTTGTAGCCATGCCTTATAGGACCCAAACCTGAACAAAAGTATGTCCAAACCTGATCCAAAACATTTCCTAAGCCGTGCTAGCAAGTGTAGAAGGCAAGGCAAAAGACTGTGTATTCGTATCTCTTTTTATTTCAAAGTTATTCCTATTCAATGTTGTATTGAATTGTAATTTTATTTTGTTTTGTTTTGGGTTGTAACACAAGTTCTAAGCTTAGATCTCTTCCCACTTGAGCCTATTGTTGTGTCATCGTGCCTTCTGGAATCTGTTGTGTCATTTGTATTGCAATCTCCAGCACAAAAAGGTGAGTAAAGCGCACACGACATTTATACTTATGCAGTTGTGAAACAACAACAACTGAATGTGTAGAATTAAGTATGATGTTATAACTACCATGTGATTTTTTTATATATGATGTTAAAACTGTTAAATTTCATGTCATATCATCTGTTATTTATATATTTTGTTAACTGTTCATTTATATCTGTTTATCACACTGCAAGTTCCCTGTAGATTAGAAATCACTATGGGTTGAAATGATACATACCCAAACGGACTTTAGAATAGGGAAAAATCATTATGGGCTGAAATGATGGGCTTGAACGGTTTTTATTTAATTTATTTTAACTTGGGATTACGGGTTTGAAATGATAAAACCCGGATTTTCTTTGTAAATTACGAGTTGAAATGATATATTACCCGTATCACTTTACCTAGCGTAGAAAATTATATACAGGCCCGTAGTTAAAATATGTTTTTCTAAAAATTTTAAAATATTTTAGAAATTTAATTTTTATAATATTTGATTTGAAATTTAATAAAAATATAACTTTTATAAAGTATTATTTATTTTCTGAAAATCTATAAGTTAAATAAATTATGGAAAAGTTAGAAAATATGAATGTAAGTTATTTTGGAAATTTTGATTTAATTTTTAATGGAATTTAAATTAACTTTGAAAATATGATAAATTTATGATATTTTGAATTTAAATGAATTTAAAATGATTTTATATTTGAATGTGAAATGAATGAATATTTAAGTTGAAATTTTGATAAAGTTGAATGTGAAATGAATGAATATTTAAGTTGAAATTTTGAAATATAACAAAAATTGAAAATTTATGAAATTGACTTAAAAGTGAACTTTTAGTTAAGCAAATAAAAATAAAACTAAGTTATATTTGAGAATTTGAACTTAAGTGTTAAGTTGAAATTCAATGCAAGGAATTTAAAATTGAACATTGCAATTTAATAAGTGAATTATTATTAAATCTTGATTTTTGAATGGAAATTTAGCTTTATAAAATTATGAACTTGAGGAAAATTAAATGATGTTTATAAATGTGAAAATGTATGATTTCATGAGTTAAAAATGTTTTAAATAAAAATATAATTGGTTGAGAAATTATATTGAATATTTGGAGTTAATTGACCGCATTTTTGAAATGCTATTAATTACAATGTAAATGATATTACAGTATTTGTAAATGTTGTAGTTGATGATAATGAACTAAAAAGCTAAATTGAATTAAAAACTATTATAACAATTTTGTAAGTGCTATAATTTTTGAATTTAACTAAGTTTATTTGGAATTTAAGTAAACCCTATTACAACATTTTAAAATGTTGTATTTTGTTAAATTGAAATAGCCTCGAGGCCTGATTCAATTATATACAGAAGATATCTTTTCAAACTCAATTATTATATAAATTTTCTGAAATTAATTCCTACGCATTTCGATCCTGCATGATCAAACAATACGTCTGATTGCCATGAAAATTGTCAGCATATAAAAATTCATTATTATGGATCCAATGAAACTATTTTCGTCGAAATTCGAGATAGTTCCCCGAAACACTATTTTCACACGTTAATTAAAAAGAGTTATTACCAAATCAGTTTAACCACTTTATATTCAAATTTTGAAAGTTTACTACCATCACTTCTATCAAAAATAAAATTTAAATCAACTTCCTAAATCCTTCATTCATCTCAAATTCAAGATTCAATTATTTTAAATATATCGAAATATTAAATTCAATAACTTAATCAGCCAATAAATCCCTCTATTTGAAATTCAAGTTATTTAACTTATAAAATTAACTTTTCACTGTAAAAAAATCAACTAAATATTTCAAATTCAAGTGATTCAAATTCTGGGTTGTTGCATTCTTCCCCACTTAAAAGAATTTCGTCCTTGAAATTTCTAAGGTAAGAAAAATTCCCGTTAGCTTTTCAAAACTAATTAGTTGAAATCGATTATAAAATTTCTTAGGCATTTTCATTAATCCGCGTATACCAACTAAATTTTATCCATTCATTCATTTCAGTTTATAACCTAAAATCAAATTTTAATTATCAAAAAATTCTCAAAAAAATTGCTAACTCTTAAATATACCAAAATTTTTGCCAGCATCTCCTTTGCGCGGCTCGATTGGAATTTTTTTACAATATATATAATCACAAATATACATCTCATCTTCAAGGATGAGGCATCCTGTAGGGAAAAATATAAAACTACGATATGTAATCTGAAATGTGCACCTTATTTTAGTATTAGCAAGCATATACAACCATTAAAATGCGAAAGCGACCTCCAAACGCGAAGCACGCGCCATCTGCACCTACTAATCACTCAGCAACCATTGAGGACAAGTATATAGAAAGTAACATCACTATATAATATAGAATATAAAATAACTATATCCAATTTTAGCAAATGTTACAAGAGAAACCATCAAGCAAATAATATCCATCCAATTTATTTACCATCACATAAATTTGCATTTTCGAATGTCAACATTATATTTATAAAAATTCATTTCTTATTAACATTCAATTGATTTGTTCTTAATTTATTTCCATTCAATTATTAACATTCACCTTAAATTCAATTTATGTTTAACATCATTTCAATCCATGCAAAATCTTTTATGAATCATTTCATAAAATCATTACATTTTAACTTCTCCAAAGTTAAATCTTATTTCTTACCACTTAACATATTTTTCTTCAATATCATATTATTTATGAACCATTCCATACTACAATTACTTTATTCCGATACTTTATACTACACAACTCATGTTTATTATTACTTCACACTTAATTGCATATTCAACTTTATCAAACAACATTCCAAAACATATTCAATTCATTTTATAACTTAAGCTGAATTTCATTTCATAACTCAAAGACATATCCATTGCATTAATTTATTACATTTGTTTATTCATTAATTCATTACACATCAAATTCAATTTCATTTAATTCATTCCATTACTCCACTTGAGTTAAATTTCATTTCAAAAATCATCTCATTTAACTTAAGTTAAATTTAGTTACCTATCTAAATTTATGATTTTCATTTCTTAACATTCATATCCAACAAAATTAAAAAACTGTTTTAACTTATCCCTTTGAAATTCACAAGCTGTAAACTTATTTCTTATCTATACTATTTTTCAAATTATAAGTTACAAAAAACTTATTTTCATATATTTATCGAATCATACTTTGGATTTTAAAATCAAACTTGTTTACCAAAATAAACTTCAATGAAAAATCATTAAGGTAATTCATCACTTAGAAACTCAAAAACGAATACTAATGGTGGGGCCACCATCACCAGAAATATTTTCCAACGACTAGAGTGAATTCAGTGCTTTCTACTTCCTTTAAATTCCTTTTAACATATTTCGAACCAAAATATTTTCAATAATGCTATTATTATCTTTTCGAAACCTTTTGAAAACAATTTTCAAAATCAATGGGATTTAAATTCTCAAACTTCTTGTTTAAATCCATTTTTATTTATAAATCGAATTCATAAACCATATTTATATAATCTCACTTCTTTATAATATCATTTCACAAATGTTGATCATTTTAATCATAATCAATACTCTATAATTCATAGTTATAAATTTATTTTCTTACATAACTCAAATTTTTAGATTATAATAATAACAACTTTTATTAGAACAACAACACAAAATGATAATAATCAAATGTTATCATTCACTAACAACCAAACATTCCATATATAGCTATAATAATTTCTAAAAAATTATTCTTATATATATAATATAATTCAAGTAAATTTATTTCATTTACCCACCTTTAAAACAATATCATGTCGGTTTGCCTTATTTAAGCATTAAGAAACCCCTATCGATATTGTGTCATCCCATGTATCGACCAGAATTCATAAGCCACTCAACTGATAAATTAACACAATATAAAACATTTTTATAATCACTAACAAATATGCTCTCATATATATAATATATTCAAAACTCATAATAAGGTATTACATTACCTTATCTCTTAATGAGTAACCCACCAAAGCCAAGGTTCTCGCTTGACCTTCAGCTCTTATACTAATCTATAATGGCCCGCAAATCCGCATAATTCAAGTTGACAATAAATCACACATGTCCAACCTAAATCGAGTGGAAAGACGGATAGTTATGGGAAAGAAAGAGGAAAGAAGAAGAGAAGAGAAGAAGAAGGAAGAAGAGAAGAAAAGAAAGAAAGTTGTAGCAAATCAGAATTTTCGATCCTCAAAAATCGACATCATATATTCATTGTATACCATGCTGAGCAATCGAGTGCCGGAAATACCAGATCATTAGCGGTGAAGAAGAAAAATACTGAACAAAATAGAAAACAATAAAACAGAATCTCACAATCGCAGCGGAATAAAATATAATATATAATAACAGATCTTTATATGAAAGGAACTGTAACTATTAGTATACATACAATCATCATAGTACAACAATCAACACATCAATATGGACAGTTATTATAACATGTCCTCACCAGTGCTGACTATACGGTCTACACATGCAATGGAATATAATCAAATACGTGGAATACGCCTAAAACTTCTCCGGCTCGTCTCCTGAGCTTCCATAGCATCCTAACCTTAAATGTTCGGGCTGACCTGAGCATTATAATAAAATAACACCCGGGTTAGTCTGGAAAAGTAGCGTGAGAAAACTCACTCAATTTGAATTATTACTGTTATCAAAATCCTTTGAAAACAAAGGTGTGTCGTAAGACCAAGCCACACATAAATACTACAGGTTTTTACCTTACGATAACCAATTTTTTTTATATCAGATCATTTGATATTATAATAGTGTCTATAGAAAGCAAATTAGAAAATGCTTGCATCTCACTTTTCAGCATAGTTGGGCACAATCAAAACCGTAAAGGCTCGTAGTGGATATTGGATTTCATACAATGACAGGGCTATTGGGTACCGCCCGCCACAATACACCTCTAGAAAAAAAATTACCGAGGACCTCGCCTGGATCCCCTACCAACACAGGACCGGCCTACCCCTGACCTGGATAGTACCGAATATGTTATTACCCTAGGTGTTCCCACCCTAGTCGAGCACTCTCATCTCCATGCACAACCATATCCATGATTATGATTATATAATCGAGGGTATCTAGAAAGGTGATAACATACCTTACTTGGGTGCGATCCACTTAGCCCTGCTGCATCTCCCCTGCTTTAGTCATTCCCAGTTGATGAGGCTTTGTTTTACCTCTAAAATAGCATTCATACTTGGAATGCTAACACTGCCTTTTAGGCAAGCAATGCAATGAAAGCATTCATCCATACAAGTTGTTCTGGGTCTAAACAAACCAAATCTCCTTCAAGATCACCATCTCCATTATCTTCGAGATATCACAATTCGTAACACACAAACCAGTCGAAGTGGTTTTTAGATAATATAATCCAATTTCGGTCTCTTCAAAACGATCGACGAAATTGACCAGATTTTGTAGTCAGTTATTCAACTATCAAATAACACACATAAGCAGTCACTAGGCCTTACTTTATACATCTTCAAAACATTCATTCAAAATATCTTTTCAAAATATGTATGTGTATATATATATATATATATATATATTCAAAACTCTTCTAATATTTCAATACTTGAAAACAATTTCAAATTCTTATCCATAACAGGCTATTTTATTCACCATTTCAACACTTAGAAATATTTCCGAATTCAAGTTATAATTCAATACTTAGGAACATTCCTAAATAAATAATTCCATTGTTAAAATAATTTTCAAAACCTTTCTTTTCAATACTTAGGAGATATTATAATAATTTTTCAAACCCATTTATAATATCAATACTTAGAAATATCTCTAATTTTCAATTTCCATCTGTAATTCAACACTTTGAAAATATTTCTATGACAATAATCTCGCAGTTAAAATATTTCAACCCTTCCAGTTCAATACATAGGAAATATTAATAAGTATATTTTATCCAAAATCATTTATTTCCAATAATTATGAATATTCCATTCATTCCTATTTCTCAGAAACTTTTACAATTTATTTGTAAATCCCTTAGACCACTTGTAACGAATTTTATAAGTTCTGGAATTCATTAATTAATTTTCTTTAATATTCCCAAAATCGATTGCACTTGTCTATAATTCCAAATACCCATTTCTAACTTCTTTTATGAATTCTAATTCATTTTTTGAACTTCTCTTATTTCAACGATTCGGAATTTTCCTTAAGTTTCCAGAATTTCACTATAAGATTATCCTTATAAAACCATATCTGTTAAAGAAACCTCATTTACAAATCTAGAGAGGATTTATAAATAAATTTCAATCATTTCAAAACCATATATATGTAGAAAAAGTATTTTAAAATAATAATAGTTTATTTTAAAAATGTATTTAAGTAATTATTTAAAATATTAAAAACACTTTAAATAAACATTGATAATTTATTTCCGATTTCATTTTTAAATAAACTGATTGATTACAAAGCTTATTAAAAAAATTGAATTCATTTCAATAACTACTAAATATTAGAATAATTTAATTTTCAAAATATTTCAATACTAACAGCTTAAATTTACCTCGTTTAATAAGTAAATTTTCCTTTTAAAATAAAACTTGACTTCTCGATAAAAAAATATTTTTAAAATTCCAATAACCAATTTCAATTTATAATCCCTCTCGATGCATAACACATCGATTCCATTTCAGTTCCCTAACCATTCTCGCCTTTCAAAATAGAATCCACTATTTTTTCCAAAAACCTATTTTCATATATCGATATAAATTCACACTGTGAATTTATATTCCCAATGTTTTAACTGATATCATTTTTCCTTATTTATAAACATCCTTTATAAATTTATAAACTCCTTTGAGTTTTACTTGTTTACAAAAATAATCTCATTTATAAAATTCCACTTTTATAAATCCATTTCTTTATAAATTCCATTTATTTTTCCAAGTCCATTTTAAATATCGATCTTAACTTCTTTTCTATATTTTTCAGAAATATCATTTTAAAATCCATTGTTAAAAATCTCTATATAGATTATTTAAAATATCTATTAAAATATCTTTTGAAATAGATATGTAAAAATCCCAAATCAAATCATTGTTTTATCCAAACCAATTTCTTATATAAATAAATTTTCAAAATATTTATTTTCACAATTTCTCTTTCAATTCCTTTTAAAATTCAAAAATATTCTTTATGGTATTTAAAATACCAAAATAAGGCCAGTGCTACTATAACATCCAATAAATTAAATCACATAACAATCCATAACAGATTTATTCAATCATAATCATATATCGCTATATATGAAACAATCAATATATTTTGAGGAATCCAGTTGACTCCCTCCAACTTATTTCCCTACATCCACATAGGTTAGATAATATAAAATACCAATCCCGCTTCGAAGTAGGATATTGTAGTAATATAGGGTCATCCGCTATTATGTGGGGAGTATAGTGTCTCATCCGCTCCAACGATGGAAATATATCCAACTACTAATGCATATATATATATACTACTATAAATATTATAGTGCCAAACAGATAAATTATCATCAATTTGTTCAGACAATCATTGATTAATTTTAACTATTTTAAACTAAATCCGGTAATCCAAATGAGTAAGATTTACTCACCTTGATTTTTAATTTTCCATCCGTTCCAATTTTAAATTTAATCGAAAAACGTTTGATTTAAATTTAAAAATTCCGCTCACTTTGAAAAATCCCAAACCAATCCTATGCGTAGCATTTGCTAACACGAACCCAATGCAACTTGTTTTGTTCGAATTTGACCTCGTATAAATTAAATATTGCATTTATAAGATTACAAAAGCTAAATAATAAGATATTTTCTTTAATTAAAATGTTAAACAGTTAATTACCATCATTAAAATAAAGCTCGTAATTAAGAAACCCTAACCACATTACCATCGGGAAACCAAGGCTCGAAGCACACAAGACCCTACTTTGATCGCCCTTCTCCATATCCAGACAACATCTCTCCTTCACATTAGTTCCCTCGTGACACCTGAACCTGATACACCCCTCCAGCCTTGCACGCCATTGCGCCCATGCGCGTGCGTATGCGCCTTTACCGAAACTCTGCCCCCAACCAACCGAGCTCTGCCAAACCCTAATCAAACAAACCCCAATCCACCTGAGTTCGCCACCTTGCCCAAACCTCGCTGAGTTCTCCTCTAAGTGACACGTATTCCTAAGCCTACACGCACACACGGCTATGCCAAAACCTAGCTGTGCTTGTATGCGCCTCACCCGAACCCAACGCCTAAGTCAAGTCCACGCGCACGCGATTCGATCGCTGCCTCGTACTCGTTCAAAAAAAAAATTATGCTGCAATTTTTTTGGGTGAAGCGTGAATTGATTTTGAACTGGGAAAGAAAGAAGGAAATCTCGATTTTAACGAGAAGGGGAAGGGTACGTCTATGCAATTCAGGTGCTAGGGTGGCTCAAGTATGAGTATAGGGTGGCTGGATTAACCCCTGATTGTTTTATAATTATTTAAATATTCAAAAGTCTCCTTTGCATATCTCGAAATTTCAAACTCATATTGACGTGTGTTGCTTGGCGTTCTTAATGTTATATCGCTATTCTGAACCCAATGGAACAAGTCTCGAGGCAAACTTCGATCGTATGTCGAAGATAGCTTTTTAAATCGACTATTTAAATTAAATTCAACTAAATTATTTCTAGGCGTTTTCCGATCGTGCGACCAAACAGTAACTCCAAATATTACAAAAATTGAAATCCTATAATAATACACTATTACGAATCCAATGTAATAAGTTTCATCGAATTCCGAGACTGTTCCCGAAAGGTTGTTTTAACGCGCCAATTAAATCGACTATTTCAAAAATGGACGAGTTCACTTAAAATTTCAGTTTTAAAAACTTATTAACTAAATTCTAATCCAAATAGAATTTATATCAACATTAAAAATCATTTCAATTCATATTCAACTCCAATTTCAATTATTTACCATTTTTGTATTACGATAAATCGCTATATTTGAAATTTAAATTCATTCTATAATTTCAATCAGAATTTTCATATTCAAAAATCAATTTATATTCTTAATCCAATATTTAAAATCGTTTAAATATTCAAAATTTAATGACGAAAAATCCAGGTCATTACAAAACTAAAATAACATAGAATCTCACAATCGCAGTGGTACAATATATAATATCATATCAATGATCTGTACAAAAGAGAAACTGTTATATACATATATCCATCAGAGTACAACAACAAATAAAAATCATCAGCCTGGACATTTATAATAACCAACCCTCACAAATGCTGATGATTTCAACAAGCAGAAAATAAACATATACGTGAATATGACTTAAAGACCCTAACTCGTCTCTTAAGCTCTAATCCATCCAAAAGCAATATGTAAATATGCTTGATTTGACTGAGAATTATAATAAAATAGCACCCGAGTCAATCTGGATAACTAGTGTAAGAAAACACACCCCATTGGATTTTAAAGTTATAGAAAACCTTGAAGATCAAAAGTATCTCGTAAGACCATGCCGCACATAAATACGAACGGGTTTTTACCTTACGATAACCAAAACATTTCATACGGAATCTTCTGATATTATAATAGTGTCTAAGATACAAGTACTTCAATCATAGTTGAAATTGTTACATTAATTAAATTCCAACATAATAGGTAACTGTAAAGGCTCATATTGAAGAATGGGTACCATACCATGACATGGTAAGGAACTACCTTCCGAAGGTAAATTTGCAGATAAAATGCACCGGGATCTTATAAGAACATCTTGTACCCCTGCCACACAGGACTGGCCTACCACTTGACAATTAGTATTGAATATGATCACCAGTCGTTCATGGACCCTGTAGCATACAAATGAGAGATAATACCGATCAAGATTTGGAATGGCCATACCCTACTTGGAAGCGATCTACTTGGCCCTGCTGCATGCTTGATTTTTGTCATTTCTCAATTGATGAGGCTCGATGCTACGTTTACCTTTATACAACACTTCCCACTTGGAATGCTAACACTGCCTTCCAAGCAAAAATGCAATACACTATACATCCATACAAGTTTGTTCTAGGACTAAACGAAATGCTTGAGAGCTCCATCTTCAATTTCATCATCTTCAAGATGCTTTCACTTTGAAACGCTTAAGTTAGATCGAAGTGGTTTTCAGACAACATATCCAATCCCGGTCTCTTCGAAACAACTTTCGATAATTTTTAGTAAACTCAACCATGTTTCTTTAAGAAATAAATAGTCAAAGATAAGAGCAGAGATCACCTCCAAACCGTTAATGGATTGATTTCCTTATCCTTTGCCCTAGGAGAACGAATCGAAGTTATTTAACTTACAAATCGAAGATGAGTGTGCCATATAGCTCGCGTTTTTCTCCTAGATATTTCCAAAGTTACTTTTTGGGTCCAATTTCGATAGTCGGTTATTTAACTATCAAATAACAAACATTCAATCATGGATTTAATCCCATAGAGAAAACTAAGAATGGTAAAGCACGCAAGCAACCACTAATCTCTTTTTAATTAAATTTTCATTAATTTAATTCACTTTGTAAATAGAATCCAATGCTTTTTACAAAAACACACACACACACACATCCTTATTTCTCAATACTTGGAAAAATATTCATATATTTATATCTCAATGGTGTAAGTATATTCACCAAACATTGGGGAAGATTTCCCTTTTTATACACTTTTAAAATCATTTATAAACTCCATTATACACCCAAAAAACCATTTATAAAACGCCTTTTATAAACCAATAAACCCATTTCTAAAATTCTTTTATAAATACCAAAGACTATTTAAAGAACTCCTTTTTACCCTTTACGATCTTCCTTTAAGTTTCCAACTCATATTATAAGATTCCTCTTATAATCCACATCTGTTAATAAAACCCTATTTATAAATCTCAAAAACATTTATAAATGAATTCTAAGCATTTATTTAAATGAATTATTATATAATAGTAAACATTATAAATAGTAAATATTAACTTTAAAACATTTTAAACTAGTAATTACCAAATTCCAAAACATCCTAAATAAAACAATAATTATTTATCTTCAACATTTTTATAAATAATAACAATTAATTTCCAAAATTTATTGATAAATAATTATACTTAATTTCAGACCATATTGATAATCCAATAATTAGCTTTTCAAAATATTTAAATACTAATAAGCAACTTTAAAACAATATTAACATAAATAAACAACTTAAGAAAACATAAAAATATTTCCTTTATAGAATTCCACCCTTAAATTTCAACATGATCATTTCCATATTTATAAAACAATATTTTATAAATCTTATATTTATAAATATCATTTAACATCTCCAATCCATCCTTACTTTTCAATTTCCATATAGAATCAACTATTATTCTAAACAACATTCCACACTTTACTGTAAATCCAATATTGTGATTTATTTTCCAAGTTAATCTAGTGATAAAGTTTCCCTTTATTTATAAACATCGTTTATAAATCTATCCTTTTATAAATAAATACGATTTTACAATTTTCAATTTATTTGTAAAATGTCATCTTTATACATTTTTCCTTTTATAAATTAATCTTGATATATGTATACACACACACACGTCATTTTATATAAAACGGTTAATAAATAATTATACTAAATTATTTCTATCCTATTTTAAATCCAAATCCTTTATTTTAAAAGATGGACTTATTGTAAGATTTTTTTTTAAAAAAAGATATCCATACTTCCAAAATCTCTATTTAAAATATTTTGAAGACCATTACTTTAAAATCTTTAATAATCATACTTTTTATTTACTTTAAATAAATTCCTTTTTTAAATAATTCAAGGATAATTATTAAAGACATATTATTTCAAAATTCATTTTTAAATCACTTTTTAAATTAAATAATAATTTTTGTAGCATCTTTAAAATACCAAAAATAAGTCCCTATGCTACTATAACACTAAATAAGAAAAATCATATGCATGTCATCAAAAATGTCATACAGCAAGTCATATATCACTATACATATATATATATATATATATATATATATATATATATTAAAAGTAAAATCAACAGTATGATAAATCTTGTTGGATCCCTCCAATCTATCCCCCCGCATTGCATGCATTATATATATCAAAAAATTATAAATTAACCGCTTCGAAGAGAGATCGTACAAAGGATCATCCGCTCTTACATGGAAACAGAATAGGTTCTCATCCACTCTAGGGGCGGGAATATATCCAAACCAATATAAATAGTAAATAGTTTAGACATTATATAAACAATCAAAAATAAACTTATCCGTACATCCAGTAAATAATTTTTATCGACTATATAATATTTTTGGTTAACCAAACGGGTGAGTTTAACTCACATTGATTTTAATTCCTTTCAAACATTCCAGTTTGAACTAAAATTGAACAGGCGTTCACATTTAATCCAAATTTCTACTAGCTCCAAATATCCAATCTAACCTCATGGTGTAGTATTTATTGATACGACAACAATGCAACTTGTCGCATTCGATTTCGGTCTTGTATGAAAAAGTTATACAAATTTTAATCATTTGAGTTTCAATAATATAATTATTTGTTTAATATTAGCATTTAATCACCATGGTTAGAAAAGCTAATCTCCTTTTTTACAAACCTAGGTATCTCGACCTCAAACCCAAAGCATGCGACTTTCCTCACGTAGCCGCTGCACTAATGCATCATCGAAGTCCATCACATTATCGTCGTAGCATGCCCAATCCCCTCTCTCAATCGCCATAGGTCCGGCCTCCCATCACGCCTAGAATCGCCTTCGAGAACTCATCAAAGCAGCCAGGAACGAAGGGGAATTGCCTTTGATTCCCTTCCCTTTGGACGATCTCCACCGTTCAATCACTTCATCATGCCGACATGAACAAAAGCCTAGTTATGGCTAAAGCTTGAAAACTTTCACAATGGTGCCGGAGCATGTGGACCGTTAGATGAGAGAAGGTGGAATTAAAAATTTAGGCAAACTAAATTTCTAGTTTTTGAACAAGACTTATAGAAGGGATAGGGTATGACTTAAATGTGTGTGGTTATGGGCACATAGATTTGGAGATGGTTGATATAATATACGATATTTTTATATTCAAAAATATCTTGCTTTTAAACGTCCCTTCTCGAACACCAAACAAAGTGTGTCGCCTGGCGTTCTATATGTTATACCCCTATTTTGAACACAATGGAACTAGTTTCGAGGCCTGATTTGATTATATATAGAAGATAGCTTTTCAAACCAAATTATGATATAAATTATTTGAAATTCATTTATACGCATTTTGATCTTGCACGACCAAACGATACGTCCGATTGCAATAAAAATTATCGGCATATAAAATTTAATTAATACAGATCCAGTGAAACTAGTTTCGTCCAAATTTGAGACAGTGCCCAAAAGGCTATTTTAACACATTAATTAAAACAAGTAGTTCCAAAATCAGTTTGACCACTTTATATTCAAATTGTAGAAGTTTACTATCTTCATTTTTATCAAAAATAGAACTTAAATCAACTTCCGAAATCATTCATTCATTTCAAATTCAAGATTCAGTTATTTTAAATATTCTTAAATATTAAATTCAACAACTTAATTACCCAATAAATCGCTATATTTGAAATTAAAGTTATTTAACTTACAATATTAACTTTTCAATTTAAAAAATATCAATTAAATATTTCAAATCCAAGTGATTGAAATTCTGGGTAGTTACACCATACAAATATCGTATCCAGGGATTTAATGGGTTCACAATGGAACCCATTGGATGTATAGACATACCAGTGGTATTAGGAGAACGTGACCGCAAGAGAGTGTGAGTTGTGACCTTCGTGTTGTTAGATATATTCTCTACTTATAATGCTTTTCTTGGCCAGACCGTCCTAGTCAGTTTTCGAGCAACCATTGCCCCATGGTGATTGATGATGAAATTTCCTATTAATAATAGAGTAGGAATTGTCCAAGGAGACCAAAGGCTCGAACATGAGTGCTACATTGCGGAGCAAAAGGAGGCGCAGCGACACGAGAAGGGAAAACGTGTGGGGAAGACTTTCTACATCAAGTGATTGGATGCACAGCAACCACCATCTAAGCCCTAGCTCAGGCATCACAGCTGGTTCCATAAGGATATAGACCCAAGGAAGGAGCCAGAGGATGCGAGACTGACCCCCACGGAGTGGGCGATCAACATTCCGATCAGTTGGGATGATCCTATATGGGTCTTGAAGATCGGATCTCAACTCAACATAAGAATGATGAAAGAGTTAACGAGCTTTCTTCGGGCGAACCTAAATGTGTTCGCATGAACGCATTCCGACATGTGTGGAATATCATTGAAGATAATGTGCCATGCATTGAATGTGAACCCTAAATGTGTTCCTGTGAAACAGAAATGTCGAGTCTGGAGCGATCTACCGCACTAAAGGATGAGGTGGATAAGATGAAAGATAACAACTTCATCCGCGACGCTCTATACCCGGAATGGGTATCCAATCCAGTTCTAGTCAAGAAGTCCAATGGGAAGTGGAGAACGTGCATCGACTATTATAGTCTAAATAAGGCATGTGCGAAGGACAACTTCCTACTCTCGAAGATCAATCAATTAGTAGACTCAATCGCTGGGCATGAACTGTCATCATTCATGGATGCCTATTTTAGCTACAACTAGATTTCAATGCACGTCCCAGATCAAGAGCACACTAGCTTCGTAACCGACCTAGGAATTTATTGTTAACTGGGCATGCTCTTTGGTATGAAGAATGCAGGAATAATAAAAAAGACTAGTCAATTCTATGTTCAGGAAGCAAATCAGACGTTTGATGGAAGTGTATGTCGATGATATGCAGGTAAAGTCGCGACGGCCGACTAATCATGTAGAGGATTTGGCAGAGATGTTCAGCGTACTCCAGAAATATGGAATGAAGCTCAACCCTTTAAAATGCTTGTATGGAATTGTGTGTTGAGGAATTTGGGTTTCCTAATGAACGAGAGGAATAGAAGCTAATTCGAAGAAGATCGCGGTATTGAGGAACATCGAAGCCTTGATGTCGATGAAAGAAGTTCAGATCCTGAATGGAAAGGTTGCCACTCTGAGCCATTTTATTTCAAGGGCCATAGATAACTGCATACCTCCTCATTACAACACAGGTTAGAGGTGATGATGCCGATTTTCAAAGATTGTGGCGGAGACGCAGACTTGTGGCAGTTAGTTAGCTATCTATGTTATTTTCATGTACCCATTGAAATTGTTATGTAATTTGGGTTACCGCATTACGAATATTTGAAGATGTTATATAGGATTATGAGTATGTTTTTGACAGTTTATTTTTAAATAAAATGGGTATTGTTGTAACATCCCCCACTTGGAGGCCCAAAACTAATGGCTAAGGATGATGTTGTCATCCATAGTTATTAATTCTTGGCGATCAAATACGGTAATGTTAGATACATTGGTACACAGAAACACATGAATATGGAAAAAATTTAAAACATCAAACAAGTTCCACATTCCATTTCAAAACATTTCAAATTCATTACATAATCCTAATACAAGAACCATATTCAGAGAAAATATATTCATTACAACATACACCAAGAGCGACATATGAAGATGCCCCCTTGGATGATCAGAGTATATATAGAAAATTAAACAACTTTGCCTTTATAATAAGAATATAGAGAAATAAAAATAAAAAAGAACTCTAGATAGCTATCATGCCTCCTACACGTCTCCAAAAGCTTATCCGTCTAATGAGGTACCTAAAAACCACAACTTTCAAACTACTCAAAATCAGTTAAATAGCCAAGAGTTTAAGGGAAAAACATAAACTTTGAATCAGACATAAAGCCTGGTATGAATAATGATCTATCATCTCAAACCATTTAGTTATCTAGTGAGACCTTGCCGTTGAGCGGGATGGATTTTCCCCTACACTAGTATCCTAAAACCTTTATAAAACCATATACTGTGCTCCTGCATCATAATGGTTAAAACAATTCAAAATAATATGATGATATGCAAATGAGTAAATCAATTCTGGATTATCCATTCCCATTCATTCTGATTAACTATCTCATTTATAGTTTCTAGGGTCACTATTACTTAGTAATTTTCATGGCTTCCTAATAACTTGTTTAATGATTAAGGACTCCCTATCAGTTACATAGTTTAAAGGGGGTCACTAAAAACCTATTGGTAACTCCAATATCTTTCTTCTTATCCTAGTTTTCATGGGTTAACTAGGAACCTATTGACTTCTATCACTATCTTAATTCGAATATAGTTTTCATAGGCTAACTACAAACCTATTGGCCCCTGCCCATATCAAATTATAATTTTCATGGGCTAACTATGAACCTGTCTTCATGACATCTTTATTTATACATAGTTTTCATGGGCTTACTATGAACCTATTGGCCCTGTCAATATCTTTTCCTATACACAGTTTTCATGGGTTTAAGGTGAACTTATTGGCCCCTGCCAATATCTTCCTTTAATATTTTAGCATCCTATATTTTGGTCTTCCTGACCTCTTGGATGCAATTCCACTTATTTAGGAGTTAACTTAATTTATATTCACTAATGGGTCAACATAGCTGGTTATTCTGCCCTTTCCCAACATACAGTTATGGGTCCATTACAGTGTGAATATATACATATGTGAAAAAGCAAACATAATAATACCAGATTCTGTGGTTTAATATCCTTGAAATCATTTTATACAAAACTTGGTTAATCGCCTTACCCTTTTGATCAAGAAAAACTTCTTCAAAACTCCATTTCATAATACTTTATTTATTTATGCCATGGTTTTCCTTTAAAACGAGATTGGGTTATTTGTTTTGAATACTAAGGCATTCAAAACCTTAAGACATCACTTTCGAAACCCCTGGATAACCTCCTTTGAAAGCATAGAAAACTTCTTTTTAAAACACAAAATATATACCTTTCGAAGCTCTTTAAATCATCTTTCGAAGCCAAAATATACCTTTCAAAAGTATCAAAACATTACTTAATAATCTTTAAAACATAGCTTCAAAACCAATGAATGCACCCCTTTCAAAACCATTGCTCGAGAACATCTTTTGGGTAAAAGTGGATATATACGAAAGTATCCCTTTTGAAACCTTTAATCATCATATAAAATTGTTTGGGGAAAGTTTGATGGCGTCAGCACCTCCTTTCGAAAGCTTCAAAACAATAAAGTAGAACATTGAAGGTTAGCATCGAAACCTCCTTTAGAAGCCATTTCCTTCGAAGTCCTTGAACTCTCTCGAAAGCATTTAGGAAGTGGCTTAGTACATCTTTAAAATAAAAGCTACTCTCCAAAAGCATTGATGACTTCAATACTCTCGAAAGGCAAAAGAACCGCGGTGGGTTTCGACTAAGTCGGAACCGCTACTTTTGAAAGCATCATTTTTATAAATAGAGGAACCCCTTCGAAAGCCTACACTTTTAAAACATAAGATGGCAACCCCTTCGAAAGCTATTAGAAAACCCCTTTCGAATGCATATGTTTCAACTCCTTCAAAAGCTCTTAGTTAAAAAAAGCAAGCGCTTTTCTTTGGAAAACAAACAAAGGTTTCGACCCCTATCGAAAGCATTGGCTTCGAGACCATGCCTTCCACCCCTTTTCCAATCCACTATGCACCAATCTCATTAGTGCCTTATGTATTGGTTACGGTATGGTTGGTCTCAACAGAGATGGTTTCAACTTAGTCGAGGCAGAAGCATAAGGTCGAAATGTAGCTTCTAAAAGAGGCGGAACAAAAATTTTCTAGGTAAAGACTAAATTAAAGCCAATAAAAGCATTGTAAACTTTCAATTGTTTGCCTTAACTTTTCAAATTCTTTCTCAAATTAACCGCCGCATAATTCCAGATCTAAATCAAGATTAATTTAGCAAATAAACTATTCCATTAAACAAAAATAATAATGTAAATAAGTTCTTCCTTCTAGAACAATTTAATTTCCGTAGTAAATCAATTAGAAAAAATCCCCAAAAACCACAGAAATTCACTTCATCATGCTATCTAAAATCTAAATTTCAGACCTAAATTCTCAATGTAATTTTTGAAATGAATTTCTAAACCCAATTAACCATATGTTCCTCTAAAAATTCATAATAATCTTTCCATAGCTTGGAAAATTATCAAAATGAAAACCCAACTCCAAAATCATGTTTTACATAACATAAATTTTTTCCATGGCATTCAAAAATCATTTACAATCTGTTTTTCCTTGAAACTGCATAAATTCCCATTTAAACAATCTTGTTTAAGTCAACAAATTATAATTCAGGCATATCATCATCCAAATCATCATAAAAACGAATTTAATCTTAAATCCGAAAACATATAATCATAAAACCAAATAAAGATGGTCTAAATTATTGGTCACTTTGATTAGGATAAGAATATTAGATTGAGATTAAGATTTATTCCCCTTGATTTAATCCTTAGATTGATTTGAATTTTTTCTTCATTTTCTTCCTAGTAATGGTCGGCTCCTCTTCTTATATTTGTGTTTTATTTTTGTGAAAATGAGAAATGAACGTGAATGGCATAAGGAACGAAAATATATAATGGTTATGGCAATAGGGTACGACTATTTTCCATTATGCCCTTGTGTAATTTAATTAGCTTACAAACCATTCTTAAGCCCTTTTAATTTATTAAGCACGACCTCTATGTATTTATTCAAATCTCAATCCCTTTGTCGCTTAATATTTACATTATTCTACTTAATTTATCTAATTAAATCTTTCGAATAATGTTATCAAAACTTGAGGGGTTACAGGCTCCCCTCCTTAAAGAATTTCATTGTTGAAATTCAATAAGAACTAAATAGATTACATAGCAATCATCTGTAACCACTCCTAACAACCATACTAGCCTATCTGACTAGCAAATATCTGTAAAAATCTGATATAGACATACTTTAGATCAGGATAGGTATCTCAAATCCTGTCCTCTGTCTTCTAAGTACATTCCTTCTCGTTGTCGCTCCACTGAACTTTCACTAACTTGATTGCCTTGTTCCTCAATCTTTTCTCATCTCTCGCGACAACCTGAATTAGTTGTCTAACAAAAGTCAAATTAGGCTCTACTATCAAATCTTCTAACCCTTTTAGAGTGATAGCAGTCTCTGGGTCATGCACATACTTGCGAAGATGAGACATATGAAATACATTATGGAAACCTGGCATACTGCTCGGCAACTCTACTCTATATGCAAGCTTTCCAATCATCTTTATAATCTGGAATGGACCAACATACCTCAGTGCCAGTTTCTTTGACTTTCCAAACCGTACCATACCCTTCATCAGTGATACTTTAACGAAAACCTTATCTCCAACCGAGAATTCCAGGTATTTATGACTCTTATCTGCGTAACTCTTCTATCTGGATTGAGCTTCCTTCATCTTTTCTTGGATCAACTCAATCTTCTCTGATGCTTCCCTAATAAATCTGGACTTAAGATTAATCTGCTTCCAGTCTCCAGCCAAAATGCTGGTGATTTGCATGGCTTCCATACAAATCTTTAAAAGGCGTCATTCCTATACTAGTCTGATAAATATTATTATAGGAAAACTCAACCAAATGTAGATGATCTTTCCAAGATCCACTAAAGTCCAGTAGATAGGCTCTCAATAAATCCTTGAGTACATTATTGACTCTCTATCTGTGTCTGCATATCCGTCTAAGGGTGATATGCAGTACTTATCTTGAGCTTAGTGCCTAACATATCCTATAGAATCTTCCAGAATTCGCTAGTAAATAAAGAATCTCTATCACTGACCATGCTACTAGAAACTCCATGTAGTCTAACTAACTTCTTCATAACAGCTTAGCTGAACCAGGTGCCGTCGTGGTTAACTTAACTGGGATGAAATGGGCACTCTTGGTCAACCTATCCACTATAACCTATATACTTTCATTTCCTCTATTTAACCTTGGCAATCCATCTATAAAATCCATGGATATCGAATCCCATTTCCAATCTGATATCTCTAAAGGTTGAAGCAATCCATTCGGCTTCTGATGTTCGACTTTCACTTGTTGACAGTTTGCACACTGCCTAACCCACAAGCCAACATCCCTCTTCATACCTTTCCAATAGAAGCTCATCTTCATATCTTGGTACATCTTGGTCACTCTGGGATGAATTTTAAACTTGGATCAATAACATTCTTCAAGAACTTCTTTCCTCAAGTTCTCAATATTTGGAATACATAATCGTCCATTCTTTCTCAACCATCCTCAAGACTAGAGTCTTTCAGATCATCGATCACAATTCCAATCTCAAGCCTTCTAATATTCTTGGCTAATAATGGATCCTATTTCTGCTTATAAGAAATTCTCTAGATTAATACTGGTCGAGCTTCTAAATAGGACAACATGGAAGTACTTTGGCTAGAACTGGCAGTCGATCTTAACTGCGCACTACAAAAAGTCAAAGCTTCTACATCCTTCCATTCCGCCAACATAAATAACACCACATTCTGGTGTATTATGCTAAGAGCGTCCGCTACCTTATTTCCTTTCCAGGAGTATACTCTATATCAAAATCATAAGCAGCTAAAAACTTCATCCAGCTCTGCTGTCTTATATTCAACTCCTTCTAAGAGAATAAATACCTTAAAGACTTATGATCTATGTATAGCTCAAATCTTTTGCCTAAGAGATAATGCCTCCAAATCTTCAATGCAAAGATCATTACAACAGACTACAAATAATGAGTAGGGTATCTCACATCATGCGGTCTAAGCTGTCATCAAGCATAGGCAATCGCTTTACCCTTCTACATCAACACAACTCATAATCCAGTTCCACATGCATCGGTATACACCACCAACCTTAATTTTCTATCTAGAACTACTAACACAAGTGCATTGGTCAATAAATGCTTGAACTTAAGGAATTTTTCCTCACATTTTTCAGACCAAACAAACTTCACCTCCTTTTTGATTAGCTTAGTCAAAGGCGCTGCTATCCGCTAGAAATCCTTAATGAATCTCCGGTAATAGCCAACAATTTCAAGAAAAATTCCAGTCCCAATCACCATCTTTGGTCTCTTCCAATTATTAAAAGCTTCGATCTTATTTGGATCGACTGAAAATCCCTTCTTTGAAACCACGTGAACAAAAAACTTAACCGCTTTTTTCCAAAAATGACACTCGGAGAACTTCGCTTTTAGCTGATGTTGCCTCAGCATCTCAAGCACAACTCTAAGATAATCTTTATGCTCTCTTTCATCCTTAGAGTACACCAAAATGTCATCTACAAACTCCAGCATAAACCTATCCAAGTGCTCTCAGAAAACTCGGTTCATCAAATCCATGAAGAAAGCAGGTGCATTCGTTAACTCGAATGGCATTACTAACCACTCGTACGAACCATACCTAGTTCGAAATGTTGTCAACGGAATATTGTGCTCTGCCACTCTTAATTGATGGAAACTTGTGGCCAAATCCAACTGGGAAAACACTCTGGTTCCACATAACTGATCAAATAGATCATCAATTCTCGATAAATGATACTTATTCTTAATCGTCCTTTCGTTCAACTTATGATAGTCGATGCACATCCTTAGCGACCCATCTGGTTTCTTTATGAATATTGCAGCCGCTCCCCAAGGCAAACTGCTTGGTATAATAAAATTCCTTCCTTCTAGATCTACTAACCGCACCTTTAATTCCTTCATCTCAGTAGGTGTCATCCTGCTAGGTGGTATACTCACAGGTTCAGCTCCTAACACAAGATCTATTTGAAACTCAACAGCTCGTTTCGGTGGTAGTCCCATATCCGGGTCAAAGGCATCTGCAAACTCTCATGCTACTCGAACCTGACTTAACTCTTCTTCCACTTCCATAGTGCTTAACAAAGCACAACTACTCTGGTCAGAATTCTCCACTGAGAATATAATTCGGTTATGACTATTAGGGTGTCTTAGTGATATCTCATCATCCTAGCAAAATATCCTAGCCTCATACTTACTCAACCAATCCATACCCAAGATGATTCTGAAATCTACGAAATTGAAAACATACAGAAGACATGCAAACTTATGATCTAACAAGTCAAGTTCTAACTGGTCACATCTCATACCCTCCTATTGAATTCACAATCCTTAAGGAAGTAACAAGGTATGTGGATTCTAAGCATAACCTATCAACAAAACACTAGGATATAAATGCGCGTGATGCACTGGTATCAAATAGTATCCTAATTGGTATACTCTAAATCAAAAATGTACCTTCCATCACAGTCTTTCCTTTTTCAACTGTAGTTGGCTTAGCAGATGATAGTCCAACTGCAAAAACCTTCACCTTGTCCGCCCTAACCGGTTATAATGCCCCACCTAGTCACAGTTGAAGCATTTTGCACTCTTCTTATCTGCAGCCTTCCTTCTTTTGCCTGGCCAACATCATTTGTTAATGACCCTTCTTGTCACACTTAAAGCAAACTAAATCAACCTTTGCCTTCTTGCCAGCTTATCCATTCTGGGTTCCCTTTTTCTTAAAGAACTTTCTCTTCTTTCCCTAACAACCTTGGATTTGAACTAGTTTCTCTCTAGCACAAATAGCAAGCATCTCCTTATTGCGAATTTCCATCTCCAGAACAATATTACAAGTATCACGGATATGTGTCAGGGTCGCCCGAGCAAACTCAAGTCCCTATCCTCAAACGAACTTCTCATTTCTCCCGATCTCAGTGTCTATAGTGACATGTCCATATCGGGACAGCTCATCAAACTTAGTAGCATACTCGATTACCGACATCTCTCCCTATGCCAAACCCATAAACTTTCTCAGAAATACCGACTTAGCAACTTCTGATAAAAACCTCTGCATAAATCACCCTCTAAAATCTGCCCAAGTCAACTCCTTCTATGAAACCTCGGTAGTAACACTATTCTACCAATGAAGTGCTGCCTCTTGCAACTGCCTAGAGGCCATCCTCCTCTTCTGTACATCATCCAAACCAAATCAGCAAAGATTCTCTTGTAATGTAACAACCAATCATCAACTTCTATGGCATCCTTTGTTCCTATAAACGGTTTCCCCCAAGACTGGTGTAATCTCTGCTCAGCTTAGCATAATTATTTCCAACTTGAGCCACATGATTAGCTCCTCCAACATTTCCAACAGCTCCTGCTTGCATCATATTGACGAAGAATTGTACATTGCCCTTATATCTACTGGTGGATTTCTAGCACCCATATTGGCATCAACATTTTGGTTAGCATTAGCCTGTCAACCTTGGGTCCTCCTAGAATTAGGTTGAACATTTCCATTAGTTATGCTGCTTCCTCCACCTAGATTTCCTCTTCCATTTCCTGCTTCCATATCTTCTTTCTCGTAAATCTACATATGAGCCTTAGTAAGATACAAAAGAACGGTCTAAGAGAGAGGGGAATACGTACTTATATAAATTTATATATCAAATACAGGTATGATACTATAGCATTAACCCAAACCCCGATCTTATTTTTAGATTCATTGATTTATGTTTGAAAATCTTTAAGGTTTAATTTATTTTAAGTTTCATAAACTTATGCTCTTATACCAACTTGTAACATCCCCTATTTGGAGGCCCAAACTAATGGCTACGGATGCAACCATCCATAGTTATTAATCCTTGGCGACCAAATACGGTAATGTTAGATACATTGATACACAGAAACACATGAATATAGAAAAAATTTAAAACATCAAACAAGTTCCATATTTCATTTTAAAATATTTCAAATTCATTACATAATCCCAATACGAGAACCATTTTCAAAGAAAATATATTTATTACAACATACGCCAAGAGCGACATATGAAGATGCCTTCTTGGATGATCAGAGTACATATAGGCAAAAACTTTGCCTTTACAACAACAATACATCGAAATCAAAATAAAAGAGAACTCTAGATAGCTATCATACCTCCTACACGTCTTCAAAAGCTTATTCGTATAATGAATTACCTGAAAACCTCAACTCTCAAACTATTCAAAATCAATCTAGTACCTGTGAGTTTAATGGAAAAGCATAAACTTCGAGTCAGACATAAAGCCTGGTATGAATAATAATCTACTATCTCAAACCATTTAGATATCTAGTGAGACCAGCCGCTTAGTGGAATGAGTTTTCCCTTCACTAGTATCCTAAAACCTTTATAAAACCATATACTGTGTACATCTACCATGGTTAAAACAATTCAAAATAATATGATGATATGCAAACAAGTAAATCAGTTTTGGATTATCCAACCCCAGTCATTCTGACTAACTGTCTCATTTATTATTTTTAGGGTCACTATTAACTTATTTAGTTACATAGTTTTCATGTTTAATTTTGGATTATCCATCCCCAGTCATTCTGACTAATAACATGTTTAATGATTAAGGGGTCCCTATCTAGTTACATAGTTTTCATTGGGTCACTAAGAACCTATTGGTAACTCTAATGTCTTTCTTCTTATCCTATTTTTCATGGGTTAACTTGGAACCTATTGACTTCTGTCAATATCTTAATCTAGATATAGTTTTCATGGGCTAACTACAAACCTATTGGCCCCTGGAATATCAAATCATAGTTTTCATGGGCTAATTATGAACCTATCTTCCTGACATCTTTATTTATACATAGTTTTCATGAGCTTACTATGAACCTATTGCCCCATACCAATATCTTTCCCTATATACAGTTTTCATGGGTTTACTGTGAACCTATTGACTCATGCCAATATCTTCCTTTAATATTTTAGCATCCAATATTCTTTTCTTCTTGACCTCTTGGATGCAATTCTACTCATTTAGGAGTTAATTTATATTCACTAATGGGTCAACCTAGCTGCTTATTCTGTCCTTTTCCAAAATACAGTTATGGGTCCATTATAATGTGAATAAATACGTATATGAAGAAACAAACATAATAATACCAACCCATGTGGTTTAATATCCTTGAAATCATTTTACATAAAACTTGGTTAATCCCTTTAATCAAGGAAAACTTCTTCAAAAATCTATTTTGAAATACTTTATTTATTTATGCCATGGTTTTCCTCTAAAATGAGATTGGATTATTTATTTTGAAAACTAATACATTCGAAACCTTAAGACGTCACATTCAAAACCCCTGGATAACCTCCTTCGAAAGCATAGAAAACTTCTTTTCAAAACACAAAATACGTACCTTTCGAAGCTCTTCAAATCAACCCTTTTGAAAATAAAACATACCTTTCAAAAGTATCAAAACATTACTTAACAGTCTTTAAAACATAGCTTTGAAACCAATGAAAGTACCCCTTTCGAACAATTGGGTTTACTCAAAAACATCTTTTGGGTCAAAGTGAATAATACGAAAGTATCCCTTTCGAAACCTTTAATCATCATATAAAATTGTTTGGGGAAAGCTTGATGGCATCGACACCATCCTTTCGAAAGCTTCAAAACATTTAAGTAAAACATTAAAGGTTAGCATCGAACCCCCTTTCAAAGCCATTGCTTTCGAACCCCTTGAACCTATTCGAAAGCATTTATGAAGTGGCTTAGTACATCTTTAAAACAAAAGCTACTCTTCGAAAGCATTAATGACTTCAATACTCTCAAAAGTCAAAAGAACTGCGACTGGGTTTTGACTAAGTCGGAACTGCTACTTTCAAAAGCATCACTTTCATAAATAAAGGAACCCCTTCGAAAGCCTATACTTTTAAAACATAAAATGGCAACCCCTTCAAAAGCTATTAGGAACCCCTTTCGAAAGCATATATTTCGACCTTCAAAAGCTCTTAGTAAAACAAAGCAGGCGCTTTTCTTTTGAAAACCAAAAAAAGGTTTCGACCTCTGTCGAAAGCATTAGCTTCGACACCATGCCTTCCGCACTTTTTCCAATCCGCCATGCACCAATCTCATTGATGCCTTGTGTATTGATTTCGGTATGGGTTGGTCTCGACTGATGGTTTCGACTTGGTCAAGGTGGAAGCATAAAGTTGAAAAGTAGCTTCTAAAAGAGGCGGAATATATTTTTCTAGATAAAGACTGAATTAAAGCCAACAAAAGCAATTATTTTATAACTAACCTGCCTAGTTGTAAACTTTTAATTGGTTGCTTTAACTTTTTAAATTCTTTATCAAATTAACAGCCGCATAATTCCAGATCTAAATCAAGATTAATTTATTAAATAAGTCCTTCCATTAAACAAAAACAGTAATGCAATAAGTCCTTCCTTTTAAAACAATTTAATTTCCGTAGTAAAATAATTAGAAAAAAATCTCAAAAATCATAGAAATTCACTTTCATCATGTTATCTAATATATCTAAATTTCAAACCCAAATTCTCAATGTAATTTCTGAAATAAATTTCTATACCCAATTAACCATATTTTCCTTTGAAAATTCATAATAATCTTTTCATACCTTGAAAAATTATCAAAATTAAACCCAACTTCAAAATCATGTTTTGCATAATATAAAATTTTCCATGGCATTCAAAAATCATTTACAATTGGTTTTGCCCTAAAATCGCATAAATTCTCATTTAAACAATGTTGTTTAAATCAAACAAATTATAATTCAGGCATATCATTATCCAACTCATCATAAAAACGAATTTAACCTTAAATCGGAAAACGTATGATTATAAAACAAAATAGAGACGGTATAAATTATTATTCACCTTGATTAGGATAAGGAGATTAAATTGAGATTAAGATTTATTCCCCTTGATTTAATCCTTACCTTGATTTGAATTATCTCTCCTTTTTCTTCCTAGTAATGGTCGGCTCCTCTTCTTATGTTTGCTTTTTTTGTGAAAATGAGGAATGAACGTGAATAACATAAGGAATGAAAGTATATAAGGTTATGATAATAGGGTGCGGCTATTTCTCATTATGCTCTTGTGTAATTTAATTAGCTTACAAACTATTCTTAAACTCATTTAATTTATTAAGCACGGCATGTATGTATTTATTCAAATCTCAATCCCCTTATCACTTAATATTTAAATTATTCTATTTAATTTATCTAATTAAATCTCTTGAATAATGTTATAAAAAATTAGAGGTGTTACAATTATTTTGATATTATATTCTATCCTTCTGTTGTGAGATTCTGAATGTGTAGATAGATAGTTATGTGTATTGACGTATCAGTTTTACTAGCCAACCGTTAGCTTTTTGAATAAGTCTAAGGTTCGACAGGCCTTTTCTGAATCAAAAATTATGTTCGTTTCAAGATGGATTGTTGCAAGAACTAGCATATATGAGAATAAACGATCATATCTCATGGGTAATCATGCATCAAATGTACATCACCAGAAATTGGAGCAAGAGTTTGGCAAAGGGAAAGGAAAAGCTTCCATTATTGGAATAACAAATATAAGGAATAGTCTAAACCAAAATCTACCATATTGGAAGAGAGGAGAAACACATATAACGGGAGCGAGCCTAAGAGGAGTAACAGGGCAATTTTTCTCAATGGCCATGAAAGGGTAGAGTACTGCTATTGCCTTTCAAGTTTTTGCTTGCGGCTACCGCGATCGATGATCAAACTGTAATATAATTTTTTTTCTTTTTTCTTTTGTATGGTGGTCACTAGCAAGTGCGTGGATGCAGAAAGTAAGACCAAAGTTCAAAGATAAAGAAAGTATTGAGAATGAAGCAGTAAAGGGTTTGATAAGTGTGAAATGGTATGTTGTAACCCAATTTATAACAAGCCGTATTTTAATTACATTAATCTTTTCATTTTTTTAACGCTCCATCTTTCTGGTCCATCTGTTTGGATTTCACCGTACGTCACTGTGTGAAACTACAGCTATTCAAATTTTATTAATAAAAATGAAAGCTAAATTTGCATTCTGTCCTTTGAGCATCTACATATCCACCGACACAAGATCAATATCTCACGGGTCTTTCACTCACACACTCGCTCACTTCCTCGCTCTCTATCTGTGACAAAAGACTCCTCTTTCAAGCTTCAATAAACTCGTAGCCAAAAGCTCCGGATCTGGAGACTTAGGTACATGATTTTCTATCCATATTTAAATATCTTTATCTCACCATTTTGATTTATGAAGCTTCAAAGTCTAATTTGTCATGGCGATTCTGTAATTTGAAGCAATGTCGAGGAGAGCAGTGCCTTCTAGAAGATTGGGAGATGGTGGGAGCATTCCACTGGTTGGATCGTTGAAGGATAAATCAAAGAATTCGCCATTACTTTCGGTTACTCTCGTCCTCGTGGTCAGATCTAATTTCTTATGCGTTTGTTTCAACTTTTTTTTAAGCTGAGTTTGCGCATTGATTGTGTTGGTAATTGATATGTTGCAGGGCGCATTTTTTATAATTGGATATTTTTACAGTGGATCAGGTTTGTGGAAGTGCCTTGTTTTTTGGCTAATGTTTTGCCATGATTAGAATTAACATTTTATTGTATTTTTCTAATTTAGGCAGTGGTGATGCTTCAGTTGTTAGCAGATTAGATGGTGAGCAAATATTTCACTTGCACTTGTTTTTGAACTAATTCTTTAGAGTGCTTATTGGTATTGGTCTCAGTTATTTGGAGCTCATTATTGTTAACAAGATTATGTACGTGTTTAGGTTATACTAGATTAACACACTAGTAAGGTTGAAAAATTACTTTTAGTTACTCTATTTGGAACATTCGACTTCTGCTTCTAAAAAATGAAGCGAGATCTGTAGCTTGCCATGTGAATTCATGCATCAATTCAATGGGTGCGCATGAGTGCATGTCTGTTGGAACATCACATCATCTTTTATAGAAATTTTGCAAGTCAATTCATGTAGGTGGTTGTCACAGAAGTAAAAATACTGTATGTATGTATGTATATATATATGTGTGTGTATATGTATGTATGTATGTATGTATGTATGTATGTATGTATGTATGTATATTCATCAGTCCTCTTGTTTGTTACTTCGCAAAGTTGTGTGCAAATCCCAAATGTTAAATTTGGGAGTTGGTTTTATACGAATGTATGCATATAAACATTGTGAGTGTTGAATGAAATAACTGGAATCAACTACTGTGAAATTTAGAGAAATTTATTTTGTAATTAATGGATTTAGAACATAACTATATTTACATATGGAGATATGCTCTTACCAGCGTAGGAAAATCATTTCTCCAAAATTCAATATTTAAAAATGAATATTGGAGCTCTTTGAGGTCCTCTACTGACATGTTTTAATTGCTGTGTTGTCGAACTATCAGACACTTGCATCTTGAGCTTCGCATAGGCGGTACATATGTAGACAACAGCAATACTTTATTTCCTCGTTGTCTTCGATTTGTCGAAAATGTTGGTCGTGTCTGTATTTAAATTGCCGTAATTAAATTGTAATATCAATTTTGAAATACTTCATCATTACGATCTAACTTTCCTCCAGGGTTACACTAAATTGAGTGCTTAATTCTTAAGAGGTTTGTAAAAGCTTTGGAGCCGAGGAACCCTGATTCCTGGCTGGCTCCTGACCAGCTTATGATTGTGCTCTATCAGTTATTAACTACCAAAATATTGGTATTTAGGTCTATTGCAACATATGTATTGATATTCGAAATCTGGTAACGATTTAAGGACAGTCTGAATCATTCGCAACAATTAAGAATTTTTGATCTCCGTGTTTGTTTTTTCTTTGTGTTCAAAGTGACTTCTCGTTATATTGATAGTAAGAAACCATTATATATATATATATATATATATATATATATATATGGTGGATATTTAGACACAAAATTGGACACAAATTGAAAAATTGGAGACACAAAGCATCTCAGCCGTTTGATATTTTTGTCCTTATATAGAAGGTGGAAATCACGGGGTAATCTAATGGTGAAAACCATTCACACACACACATATATATATGTGGGCGACTATTTAGACACAAAATTCGACACAAACCGGAGACATAAAAATTCATGACCGTTGGATATTTTTGTCCTTATATGATAGGTGGAAATCACGGGGCAATCCAATGGTGCAGATATATTGTGTCACCAATTGTGTCTAAATAGACTTTATATATATATATATATATATATATATATATATATATATATAGCTTCCGTTCTCTCAAAAAAGTATGAAATCCTAATGTTCGAAAACAACCACCAAGCAATAGGATTATCGTCTTATCTCATCAAAGCTTTAAAGGCCAAAAACTCATTAGCTTTTAAACCAAAAGCATAGCTTAACGATCTCAACATTTGTTGTATTCCGTGGAATAAACTGACAATAATTTTCACCGTATTTTCAATATTTAGGTATTTCCTGCACCTCAGAAGTTCAACAAGCAATACCTATTTTAAAAAAGGCGTATGGCGATAGCATGCAAAATGTTCTGCATGTAGGGCCTGATACTTGCTCCGTGGTTTCTAAAATGTGGAAGGAGGGAGATGTAGAAGCTTGGGGTGTGGAACCATATGATTTAGAGGATGCTGAGAGTAGTTGCAAGAGCCTAGTGCGCAATGGCATTGTGCGTGTCGCAGATATCAAATTTCCCCTTCCTTACAGGCCAAAATCATTCTCACTTGTTATTGTGTCAGATGCATTAGATTATTTGTCTCCCAAATATCTCAACAAAACTCTTCCGGATTTGGCTAGGGTGTCATCAGATGGCCTAGTCATTTTTACTGGTAATTCCTGAACCCTCTTATTCTTTGTGATTTTGTTATGGTTCTTATGGAAAGTCCTCTATCTTACACTATAATTTTTAGCATGTTTGAAAACTATGTTCAAGTGGAACTTGAGGCTAAGTGTAAACAATTACCATGTACAGTGGAACAATAGGGTAAACACTATGCATTTGTTTTAAAAGCATAAATTGATAACAAATTCTAAATTACCATATATGGTGGAACATAGTTACTGAAGTATTCATTCAACTTAATGTACTTGTGTAGTTACATGTATCATGCACATATGACCACTAGATTGCACAACATAAGTTCCATAAAGTTGTTCATCGTACTCTCCAGATGTAGCGGTTTCATCGGTTAATAAGATAGAAATTCTTCATTCAAGTGGATGTCTATAGTATCATCCTAATACAAATTGCTCCATTTTACATTATTCTTTTAGTCATTGTAATTATTTGTTGGTTTAATCAAGAGTCAGGGCTGCCAATTTAAAATGGGATCCACAAATCTGAACTGAACTGAACTGATAAACAATCAAACTAAACTTTACGTGTCTTGGGCCAAGTACGAGTGATGCAAAATAGCATACTGACCCGGTCCAGCTCGAATGACCCGAAACCAAAAACAAAACTTTAAGCATTATCTGGTGTCATTACCCAGCCCTAACCGAACCTCGGGACGGATATAGATTTTAAAATATAGCCTAGATCAAACCCAACTAGACCCGTGATCCGTTTGGTTGGGTTTGCATTGGATCTACTTACCACCCCTATTTACATTTTTGTTTTGTATTTGGTCATCATTATGCTTCTTTAGCTACAGAATTATATCATTTAACTTCTACTGCATAACTATAAGGTACATGCATCTCCTTTCTCATGTAAGTCATGGCATAATTTTACACATTAATTGCAACGGATGCAAGGATTTCTTTTCTTAAATTCTATATAAAATGAGAGATGTTCAATTCAGTTCACAATTTCATTCCAATGTTTTCCCCCCAAAATCAATTGCAGGCTATCCTGGTAAGCAGCGAGCCAAACTCTCCGAGCTATCAAAATTTGGAAGACCGGTACGTTTGTTATAGCTATTCCTGTCTACCATCTAAAAATACAACAAAAATAAATTATAAATTGCTTGTATACACCACCTATGACCAGGCTTTTTCAGTATGTTTTACTGAAAGCCTTGTGCAGCAATTATCATTTAAGTAATGTTACACTCAAAGAGGTCTAATAACTAAATTCAAAACATGAATTAATCGCGTATTGTGCCTATTTTCCATACTCACTTTTTTGGGGTAAGCCAGCACTTACAAGATTTTTTTTTTCCCCTTTTTGTTTCATTTTTATTTTTGCAGGCAAAACTTCGCAGCGCATCTTGGTGGATAAGATATTTCTTCCAAATAGGGTTAGAAGAAAATGAAGCAGCCATGAAGAAATTTGATCAGGCTGCAACAAAGAGTTCTTACAAACCAGGTTGCCAAATTTTCCACCTTGGCTCTAACAACTAATAGAAAAGTTCATATATGTTACACTCCCACTACAAAAATTGTAGCATTTTCGTCATTCATACCGCGCCTAGATGTAAACGCAAAAATTGTAGCATTTTCGTCATTCATATTGCGCCTATATGTAACTAGGTATGATATATGATATATTTGTATGATTATTTTTGAATAGCTCCATTGTATTACATATAGTAAGTATTTTTGTTTCTTTTATTGCATTACATGACTTGTGCTAATATTATTTGAGCTGTGTAACACGGGCATATATAAGATTCATCCTCTGTTTTTTAGGGTTGTCCTTCTGTGTAGTGTTTCTATACACGCTTTGTTAAATTGTTTGACATCATATACGACCCGATGCTTGTCAATAACTGAGATTTTGGTTTTTTCAATTGCATTTGTTTTTGCTGTTTTTTACTGTATTGCTTTGTTAAATTGAAATATGTTATTATTTTCTTATGGAAGAATACAAAGTTGTAAAGAAATACACTTAATTATTTCATTTTTACCAAGAGCCATTTCCTAATCTGGGGGCTTCCTCTTTCTTCAGTATTTCTGTTTCTTACCGTTATTCTTTGGATTATTTCCAAAGTTTGCCCATCTTTTATATTACTTTGAAAATAAGATTTTGACCGAAATTCATGTTGACAACTGATGGAAAAAGGAGTAGATGCGTTTTCAGTTCATGCATTAATTCCTTTATTTTCAATATGAACTAGCCCTAGCTAAATTTACCATTATCATACCGTTACCAGTAAATCGGCTACCATTACAAAATAAAGTCGGTGTACCAGTATAATCGGTATGGTAAATGTAAATTTATCATTTTTTAGGGCAAAACATAAGTAATTTTTTTCCAAAACAAGCGGTAACGGTAATTTACCAATCCATTCATAATACATTGATATTCATGTAAGATGTTGTATAAGGACATTTAGAAGCAAGAAAATAGTTCAAATTATTTCAGTAATTCAACTCAAATGATGATAAACTTCTGTTCTTTGTCCTTTATGAAGTGACCCAATGAGATATATAACGAAGCATCGTTCGACGTAAAAATATACCAATGTATTATTTTTCTATACAAATGGTAATTTACCATTACCGGTGTAATGGTTACAAGTTTATCAATATACCAATCATCGGTATACCAGTCAATCGGTAACGGTAAAAGTAACCAATTTTAGTTTACTAGTAAAAACGGTACGGTAACGGTATTTACAAAATGATAATGGTAACCATTACCATAACAGCTCTAGTAACTCATGCTTACACGATAAACGCATAATATTTATATTTTAAAAATATTGTTAAAAAAATAGGTTTTTGTTATGTAATTTATGTTGAAATCATTTAGGTAAATGAACCAAAACTTTAGTGTCATTATCGTTTAAGAGTGTAAATTTTATTATACGTGGATGAGCGGGCGTGCGTGCGTGCTCACACAGATGTACATACATGCACACATATGTATATATGCATGTAGCATATACGAGTTAAATTTGATTTTTTTTATTTATTGTTAATATGAACATGGTACACGTATAAATTATTGTTTTTTAAGAATTTAATATTTGTTATGTGAATTAACTAGATATAATTAATTAAAATTATTTTTTAGTTTACTTAACTAATTGTAACCAATTGTAGTGACTTGAGTGTAAAATAGTATGGTAAAATTAAAGAAAATTAAAATAATCGCTGGAACCATAAATAGCCATTTAATAATAATAATAAACATTAGTTAATAATAATAAGGATAATAATAATAATAATAATAATAATAATTATTATTATTATTATTATTTTGCATTTAAAGGTCTTGCAACGAACATCAAAATTATTTATCTAAAATAAGCATTTTTAAAGTAAACAAAATGGAAAGTGGATATATGACTTAAAATGTGTACTTTGGTAATTTACTTTTGCTAAGAAACCTTCAATATAATAATTGAAGATCAATCAAAGGATATCTATCTAACATAATAGCAAACATTTTGATATCGTGTCATTTGGCCCGAGCTATTGTTGTTGCGGTGTTAACTAATTATTACCAAGTCTATTATCATAACTATTATTTGTTGAACTAATATTTCAGTATTTTTTTGTATGCAAAAATAAGTCAAATTTTTTACAATATTCTTGGAAACAATAATAAATGTAGCGTCTAATGTAAATAAGAGAAAAAAGAAGAAGGAAGGTACGGAATTTTATAAGGAAAGAAGAACAATAAAAGTTTTCTTAAATGCCAAAATATCTTATAGATACATAAATTTCTGTCCTATATAAATACATAAATTATTATTTACAGTGGAGGAAAAAAAATTTAGATAATTGCACCAATACCTGTAGTAGAACTGACCTTAAACCTGAAAATAGTTTACACCATACACAGTTGCATTTAAAATCCTAATATTAGCATAGACATATTTACTAATTTACCCACTTAAATGAAATCACATGATAATTTTTTCTTTAAACCATAACAACAAATATTTTACAACTTACCAAAGCATTATGCATGCCCTATTACCTAAGATATATCAAATGTGCGATCATATGTCTCAAATACTTGTATTTCAAGCAATAATATGCACGACAAAACTAAAAAATAATAACTAGTTGATGACAAGTAATTGACATGGTGTATGGACGTTTTATTTTGTGATGGAAAATTTAGTAATAGTTGTTTGTATGAAACACAGTTAATACAAAAGTGGATAAATAAGGTTCGAAGGAAAAAAGTATTGACAAAACAATGCGAATCACTATTAAACTCGCTTTCTATTCCAATAGCGAATTTATGTCGATGGGGAGTTAGGACTTGACTTCTCGATTTCCGCCGATGTCTATTTGTTCGATGAAAAATTAATCATCGAGAAAATTTTCCTAATGCCTTCCTAACGATCCTTGTAAGGGATTTACCGATGAACTCCCGATAAATCGTTGCCGACGAATATCCTACGATCTTACCATGCATTTATCGATGAGTTTCCTATGAATAAGAGGTGAATTCCTTATGAAATTTAGACGTTTTACCTGCAAAGTTTACCGACATATTAGCTACAACCTTGCTAGGCATTTACCTATGAATTTTCTATGCCGAAGAACTACCTACAACTTAACCACACATTTCCCGATGCATTTTCTATGATTTGAAGATGAATTCCCTTCTAATTTGATATATGTTACATGCTAAATGTCTAATTTCTTAAGTACTAAAACATATTTTCCCAACGGTTTCTCGATGCAATCCCGATGTCAACTTTCTACATTTTTCAGTAAAATTCCAGTGATATAACTATCTGCCTTTTTCGACCCTTTATGTTTAATGACAGAATCGACATTCAAACATGAAAGCCGAAAAGATGGTTCTAAAGATAAACATAGTAATACTTTAACTACACAATTCCAAACTCATAGTGGAAGGAATAATATACTACCAAATATCCATATATTTAAATCAAACCATCTTCGTATATTTTCACAATACAAATCCCAATCATTCACACACAATGATACTTAATGTCATATATCCAAGACTCCAACTAATACACACACACAAAAATATATAAAAGTAACATCTTTGCCTTCCACACCTTCAAACATCACTTATACCCATGCAGTTCCATACTCCATCAACCTAATAATGGTAACCAAGTAGAAAAACATGGAGAGACTTCAGACATACATT
Source organism: Allium cepa (assembly GCA_030765085.1). Taxonomy (NCBI): domain Eukaryota; kingdom Viridiplantae; phylum Streptophyta; class Magnoliopsida; order Asparagales; family Amaryllidaceae; genus Allium; species Allium cepa. The sequence goes on along the minus strand of CM060938.1, from coordinate 750,620,702 downwards.
TTAGTGAGAGAAACAAATACGTTTATCGACAAGCACCATTGTCCAAGTGGTTAAGTGATTCGACTTCGGTGCGAGAGGTCACAAGTTCGAAACTTACGCAGCGTGATTCGAACGTTTATTGACATATGATATTTGTCTCAGTGACATGTTGTATATAAAGTACAATTTCAAAAGAAAAACAAATATACTTATCATATTCTACAAAAATAAGTATATATAATTAATGTCTAATATATATGTAAACATACGTTAACATATGTAACCTAAATCTACAGAGACTAATATAATACATATGTTGTTGACTACTTAATTAAGGTCATCTCACATACAACTTCATATTTGTTTTTTGATTTCTTCTTTTCTACCTATTTTCTAATTTAATCTCTTATACTCCATCATTTCATGTTACTGCACCCTTATACCATCATTCTACATCATAAATATGTTACAAAATCATTCACATTAACAAATAATATATGCATATTATTTTAAATGCATTAAACAAACATGTTTGATATTACCTCAGTTTATTAATTTCTAAATTGACTATAATTAACATACCATATAAGTTATACTATCATTTACATGTTAAATTCCTTTTATAAACTCCTAAATCATTATTTTAATCATCACAACCCACTAATTTGCACAATACTTCAAATATCTCATTTATATACATTCATTCACACAATCATTATTTAATTACCATTAAATCAATCATTTATCATTAGTTAATTAGTAATCACCCTTCGGTTTAGACCAAAAATCATACTATAAAATTATAAATGTTTTATATGTAAATTAAATTATTCCAGTTATGTAGAATATATCAAAGCCTCCGATTTGATAAGTATTTACTCAATTTCTCTAATGTCCTTAAGTACATGAACATGAAATCACCTCAGTTCGAATCAAGAATGTAAGCTACGAGTAGTTTTCGTCATGTTTGTCATTTTAGTGCAAAATTTGTGTGACCTAGTGAAGAAACGAGTGATATAAGAGTGATTTAGTTTTTCTATATAAAGAGGGAAACGAGAGGAAGAAGAAGAATTTGGAAATGAAATGAGCGTATGTATGTTCTCTCATATTTAAATTAGAGCGGAAAGTGCATGTTCAAATTACTGGACCTTAGACCCATTTTAGCCCACTCCAAATCCACATATTAAATCACTCATATCTCCTTTATATTAATTCTGATTCGGATGTTATAATTGAAATTGACTAGAAAATCTAATCCATGCAATGGTATAGTTATCATTGCTTGATTCTATCATTTGTAAAATTATAGTTTTTACCAATATTTAGTAGAATTATGAAAATGCTCTTTAAAAATAGTTATCTAAATGTATGGGGTATAACATTCCCTCCTCACAAATAAATTTCGCTATTTGTAGTCAAAGGCAGATAAACATCCTAGCATGTAATTAGTCTACGTAGAATTATCATAAGTTAAAACAACATGTTATAACTGTAAAATATATTAAAAAACATAATAGACGAGTAAAGGGGTAATACTGCACTCCATTATCAAAAGTATCAGAGATCTCTCCATCTTGATTGAACCCGAAATATCACCATAACAATGCTATGTAACCAAGCATCCCTTATCCATTAATCTCTAAACCCATAATAGTTTGCTAAATCTTATTACAAATCACATTATTATTAATTCGATGATCCCAAGTTCCACCAAAGTCAAGTAAACTCTAAACAAATTCTCTAGTACCTGTTGTTCCTTTCAGTTTGTCCATCCATTTATGGGTGATAAGTTGTACTTAAATTTAACTCCTTCTTCAAAGCATCCTGCAGGCTCCCTCAAATCTCACTTGTGATACGTTGGTCCTGGTTACTAACAATACTTATCGGAATACCATAAAGTTGAATAACTTCCTTTATATATAAAGTAGTTAATAAAGCCACTATCCTTGTACTCTTAGCTGGTATGAACTGCTTTCTTGGTGAGATGATCCACGATAACCTAAATACTTTCATTAACTCTTCTACTTCTAAATAATCTATCCACAAAGTCCATAGATATATTCTTCAATTTTCATTGAGGAACCTCTAACGGAGATAGTAATCCACTCGACTAATTCTCTACTTTAACCCGTTGAAAAGTCAAACATCTCACTACATACTCTACCACCTATCTCTTCATTCCCAGCTAATAGAAAACTCGCTTCCTGTCCGTATGTAGCTCATCTTCATTGGGATGAATGGACATCCTAGAACACTTAGAATTTCTTCAGTCAAATTTTAATCTCCAATATACATAATTGTCCTTTCAAGCATCCTGTTAAAAGGATATCTTGATAACATCCCAAATTTAAGTTGTTGACAAGAAAAACTACTAACATCTCAAAAGAAAGTGTTAATATTAATCAATCGCTTCGAAACCCCTTTCAAATGAGTTGATTTGGGCCAAACATCTTCAAAAGGTAACTAGCACTAATATCTCAAAAGAAAGTGTTAAAATTAATCAATCGCTTCGAAACCCCTTTCAAATGAGTTGATTTGGGCCAAACGTCTTCAAAAGGTAGCTTTATGGAAATCTTAATTATAGATGAGAAGATCCATCAACTCATTCAAACAAAGATTACGAAGAGAACAACTTATTCATGACCCCTTTCGATTGGGTCGATAGGGTCATTCATATCACCTTTCGAACAAGCCAAAGGGACCATTCTGTCTTTTAAATGTGGATTCACTTTCACTTTCATAAGTATAGTTTCTGTTGCCATGGAAAGTATACCTTCGAAAGGTTAAATGTGCTGAAATATCCAAGCCCCTATTGAAGATATCCAACCAGAAAACATAACCTAGTATTCATGCATCAAGTCCCTTTCAAAACGTCCCTTTCGATCAGGTCGAAAGGGTTTTACTCTTTCAGAGTGGACTCAATGTACAATATACAAGTTCTATATTCAATATGCAATGGAATAACATTTAGGACAATATAAGTTCCATGAACTTATTAATATCGAAACATCATCATTATCTTGATTTAATGTTTGATATTATGAAACATGATGATAATATCATTCGAATGCGCATTGTCTAAGTTGATCCCATTGCATTGCATAAGTCAAATATGAGTTAAGAAAATAAGTAAGCATCATGTGCAATTGATCATTAGTCAAGCTAATAGCCAAAATGATCTTTCTCATATTCAAAATGTATATTAGATCCATGCACTTCCACTTTTTGCATCTATCTAAATTGTGTTACAAGTAAGAGAATTTTCCCCCCAAATTGATTTAGGGTTACAAAGATTTGATTTGTTGTGAAACGAGAAGAAAATTCAAAATTCCAAAATTCGATCCCCAAACTCGAACCCCTAGGGTCGTATTTATAGATGCATGTCAGCCATCTTCCGCCTTCATCCTTTCGACGCAGTCGAAAGGCATTCCTCCAACCTATCATGCACATCCTTTCAATGTGGTCGAAAGGCCTTTCTTCTCTCCTTTCTTATTCATTCTTTCGCCTTCACCCTTTTTGGTATTAGGCCTTTCGACCTAGTCGAAAAGATTACCTTAAGGACCTTTCGTTGCCGCTTAAATTTGGGCTCCCTTCTACTTAGCCTTTAAATAGAACTTGATTGCTATTGACTTTATCAAATGGGGTAGGTATGCTCTCTACTTTGTGTTGCTTTGCTGTTGCAACCAAGAGAAGATGTGAGCTTTCGCATAGATTAGAAAGGACGAAAAGGTCACTTGGCTTTCTTGTGGAGTTTCCATTATGCTTTCGAAAGGTTCCAACCGTTTCGAAAGGCTTGTTATTTCTTTTGAAAGGTGCGCACTAGTAATATGTCTTCAAGTAGTAGCTTGACAATGGCGTAACCCACTATCTTAAAGGATTGGTTCTTGTGTATGCGTCAGTTGTCCAAGACCTTCGAAAGGTGTTTCGAACCCATACTAGACTCTCTCATATATGTGGATTCAACTGCGTCGAAAGGTGCAGATGAGGCGAAAGGGTAATTTTATTTCTTTTCTGCTCTTTCGAAAGCTCTTATATTGCTTGACATTTGTAGGTGCATCAACGCTTGCGACTCCATCTTAACTCCTTCGAAAGCTATCTCAATAGTTATGAAATAGTGCTTTTGAACTTTGGCCAAACCCACGTCTTCAACTCTTGTGGAGCTCAGCACTTTTTATAAGCCATCTTTCATACCTTTATTCTTTTGTAAATTTTATGTTAACATTTTGCCCCCTCCCCCCGGTATGAAAGAAGCTTTTGTTCTTTAGGATAAAAATTCAACACTGCTCCATTTTTAATAACCATTTTTCCCTGCAAAGTTCAAAGTAAATAACATTATCTATTGTTAGATCAAGAATTATATAAAAATATGCTTAGTGATCCGTTTTCCATATAAGTGAAGATGATGTTTGTATAGTAGAGTTCCTGAACTCTAAGTCCAAAAGTAAAAAAAAATTAGTTGGTCACCATCTGGAGTTAATAAGTGATGGAAATCTATAGTTATAAATGACTTAAAACCAGAACTCCTATTTGGCAATAATAGGAGTCCTACCATCCAACTTTGGTAATTACAAAAGAAGTTCATAGTTTGAACTCCCATTGTATTAATAGAGAACCAGGCATATAATCTAAACCTAACTTTAATAATTGAAGTCCAGGATTTTTCTACTGGCAATAACAAATGTTTGGTAATAAAAAGCCATGAACTATCATTTGGAAATAGGTCATTGAAAACCAAAAATGCTCATTTGGGGATAAATAATAAGTATTTAGAAACCCCCACTGCAAATAGTAATAATCCTAAAACTGAGATTCAGATGTTGATAAATGTTGTTCGAAAGTTAGTAGTAGTAAACTAGTGATTTTCGGTTATTAATAAGATAAACTTAGAATTCTAATTGTAGAGCGGAAGTCCATTGAGATCTCAATACTATCTGCCCGGGAACCTAGATTGGGGCATTAACAAATGAAGTCCAAAAATTGATAGTAAAAGACCCGACACCCAAATTCGGGTATTATGAAGACTAAAGGTCTAAAACTCATATTAGGGTATTAATAAGTGAAGTTCATAAGTCAACAGTATGAGACCCAAAACCCAGATTTGGGTTTTGGTGGGTGATAACCAAAAATCCATAATAATGGTTTCCACAATAAAATTCTACAGCCCAGATTCGAGAATTAATGTGTGAAGTTAGAAATTAATAATAATAGCCCCGAGACCCGGATTCGTGTTTAATAAGTGAAGGTTTGAAATTCTCTTCTTGAGAATAAGTCGGGGGCTTTATATTCTTATTTAAGCTTAATGTTCTGCACCGATCTTTGCGTTTTGGTTCTTTTGTCATGTGCTACCCTTTAGGCCTTGTATGTTGTTGTTTGACATGCCACTTCTTGGGCTTGGACATCTTAGTCCTTTGTTTGTTATGCCTCCTTTGTTTGTTATGGCGCCTCTCAGGCTTGGACGTCTTAGTCCATTGTTTGATATGCCGCTTCTCAGGATCGAACATCTTAGTCCGTTGTTTAATATGCCACTTCTCGGGCTTGGACGTCTTATTCCATTGTTTGATATGCCACTTCTTGGGCTCAGACATCTTATTCCATTGTTTGATATTCCACTTCTCGGGCTTAGACGTCTTATTCCATAGTTGTCTAATGCGCTTGGTTAACTTATCCACAAGCAGGACCCATGGACTTACCCAACCTCCCTCCAAGAGGTGCTCCAGCCAGGCCTTATAGGCAGGACTGAAGTCTTATTCGGTGCCTTGGCCAGGCCATAGCATGGAGGGACCAAGGACTTACTCCAACCTCCCTCCCTCCAGGAGGCACCTTGACCTGGCCATAGCGTGGCGCAGCCAAGGGCCTATCGATGCTTTAACCTGGCTTTTGCATGGCGAGGATAAAGGCTTACTCTAACCTCCCTTTAGGAGACGCCTTGATCTGGCCATAGTGTGGCGTGACCAAGGGCTATTGATGCTTTATCCTGGCCATAGTGTGGCGCATATAAAGGCTTACTCTAACCTCCCTCCAGGAGGCACTTTGACCTAGCTAACTCGGCGCGGACGAAGGCTTTGATCATTTAAGGTAATTTTCAAATTATACGAAACTCTCCTCCCAACCATGTAGACTTTTCTTTAAGGAAGAGGTGCTTTATTAATCTAAGAAAATATGGTCACAAGTGTTCCGCATTCCACTTTCTAGGAACCATATTGCCATCTGGTTGACATAATTTGTAAGCTCCAAGGGGAGTTATTTTGCATACAATTAGGGGACCTTTCCAGTTTGGTCCTTGCGGTCCATCCGCAGGATTTATCGCGTTTGCCATTAGCCTTTGGAGTACTAAGTCTCCCTCCTGAAATGTTCTTATCTTCACTTTTGAGTTGTATTTTGAGATTATTCTCTGATATGCTACAGTTCAGATAGCTGCTTCATCTCTTAGTTCATGTATTAAATCTAATGATTCTTTCTTCAATTCCTGGCTTGGATCAAATGCATATGCGATTCTTCAATCTGAGGGTATCTCAATTTCAATTGGCAACATTTATTCACACCCATATGTTAGAGAATAAGGGGTATGTCCCATTGTAGTTCTAATGGATGTTCGATAGGCCCAAAGTACAGGTGGAAATTCTTCTACATAATTTCTTTTGGCCCTATTCAATCTCTTTTTCAAGATAGTCTTAATAGTTTTATTTGCCGCTTCAACGGTTCCATTAGCCTTTGGATGTGCGACGGAAGAGAAGACTTTTAATACTCCCGTTATTATGGAAAAATCAAGAAAATTCTTCACTTTTGAATTGTGTTCCATTATCAGATATAATCTTATAAGGGATCTCGAATCTGGTAATAATGTTTTTAATGATGAATTTAAGCACTTTCCCAGAAGTGATTTTAGGGAGTGGTTCTACTCTACCCACTTAATAAAGTAAACTCCGGCATCTATAGCATATCTTGCTCCTCCTATGGAAATTTGCAATGGCCTAATTAAGTCGATTTCCCATATATCAAAGGGCCATGGACTTGAATTGGAGTTAAATGACTTGGTGGCAGTCGAGGAATCTTTGAGTGTTTCTGGCATCTTTCGTATTTCTTTACGTACTCAATAACTTGACTTGTCATTCAAGGCCAATAAAAACTATGTCTCATTATTTTATTTTCCAACTTTGTCCCGTTGGAATGGTCGCTGCAAAATCCTTCATGCACCTCCACCAACAATTTCATCCCATCTTCTGGATTCACACATATTAAGTAAGGTAAGGCATATCCTTTCTTGTAAAGAAATCCATCCATCATTATGAAAATCGAAGCCCGTTGACTGATTTTCCTAGTTTCCATTTTGTCAAATGGTAATATCCCTTTGGAAAGATATTCGACGATATGCGACATCCAAGTGTCGCTATAACAGTCATCTTCCCTTAGATGATTAATCTTCTCATTTGGGATTTCTTCGTTAATTTCCCTTTCTTCTCCTTCTTGTTCCATGGCTTGAAATCTGGTTAGAACCAACAATTCCTTCCCTTGTTCAGGTATTCCCTCTACAACACTTGAATTCGCTTGGTACCCTACTGGTACGATTCGAGTTTTTGGGGCTCCTCTTGAACCAGCCAACGTTGCTAACGAATCTGCTTGAGGTTTTCTCCCCATGGAACTTGATGTATATAAAAATATTCAAATAAGGCAAGTATTTTTAATGCTTTCTTTACATATAAAGATATTTTGACATCCTTAGTCTGATATACTTGCTTTATTTGTTTTACCATAGTTGAGAATAACTAAAGACTATAATTTATGGGATTTTGAGCTCTAAGGGTAGAGTCAATCCTACCACCATTGATTCATATTCGCCTACATTATTTATTGTGGGAAACCCTAACTTCATTGTGTTGTGTAGGCGGTGCCCGTCTGCTATTATTATGACATATCCTGCTTCGGCTCCTTGCTCATTTGATGTGCCATCCACAAATAACTACCGTACGGGTTTTTGATCCTTTTCTTTCTCCGATTGTGCTTTAATGAAATTTTACACTCGTTAATAAAGTCTGCTAATGCTTGCCTTTTGATAGCTGCCTGTGGCTGAAATTCAATGTCATACTGGTTAAGCTCAATTCCCTACTTTACCAGCCTACCCGACGTTTCAGGCTTACAGAAGACTTGTTTGAGTGAAATGTTAGTCAATACTCTGATTGGATGCGCTTGAAAGTATGCTCTAAGTTTTCTTGTTGTAAGTATCAAGCAGTAAGATAATTTTTCATTTACCAAGTATCAAAGCTCTATATCTTTTAACCGCCTACTCACATAATAAACAGGAAGTTAAGTCCTATTTTCCTTTCTGATCAAAACTGAACTAACCGTATGTTCCAAAACTACCATGTATAAGTACAAGATTTCTCCCTTCTCAGGCTGGATAGTATTGGTGGTCTTTCCAAATGATTTTTCAACTCTCGAAAGCTAACCTACAGTCTTCTCCCCATTCAAAGTTTTTCTTCTTCTTGATCGCATTGTAAAAGGGAATGCACTTATCAGTTTCTTTGGAGATGAACCTACTTAGGGAGACTACTCTACCATTTAAACTCATTACATCTTTGCTAGTTTTGGGATTAGTCATGCCATTGATAGCTTGTATCTGGTCTGGACTGTCTTTATTTCCTTGAGCGCTCATAATATAACCTAAAAACTTCGCAGAATGAACCTTGAAAGAGCATTTCTGAAAATTCAGTTACATTTAATATTTTCGTAATACTTCAAACATCTCTTTTAGGTCTTCAAGGCGACTCTTAGCTTCATAAGATTTTACTATCATATCATCAACATAAACTTCCATATTTCAGCCGACATGTTCTTTGAACATTTTGTTTACTAATCTTTGATAGGTAGCTCCCGCATTCTTTAACCCAAAAGGCATTGCTTTGTAGTGGAAAATTCCCAATCAGTAACGAAACTTGTATGTTCTTCATCTTGTCTAAACATGGGCATATGATTATATCCGAAGTAAGCATCCATGACGGATAACAATTTGTGTCCACTAGTTGCATCAACCAATTGATCTATTCGGGGCAATGGGTAACAGTCTTTTGGACATGCTTTTTTCAAATCAGTATAATCAATGCAAGTTCTCCACTTGCTATTCGACTTCTTTATCAATACTGGTTTCACTAGCCACTTTGGGTAGAAGACTTCCTAAATGAGTCCATTTTTGAGTAGCCTTTTAAATTCTTCATTTAGGGCATCGATCGCCCTTCAACCATTTGTCTCTACTTCTATTGGATGGGGGTCGCTTCTAGATTAATATTTAGTGCATGGCACATAACCGATGGATCAATTCCAACCATATTTGAATGAGATCATACAAACACGTCTCTATTGGATTTAAGAAACTGAATTAAGTTTGTCTTTAGGCTGATTTCTAACTCCTTTCCCACTTTGACTATTTAAATTGAATCATTTGGGTCTATACATGTTTCCTCAAGGTCTTCTATAGGTTTTATCCTTTCTGTTTCCCTAGGGCAGTCAAATTCTGTGATAATTTCTCCTTCTACGAAATTAACATCGATCCTCTTTCTCTTGCTTCCAAGGGAAGTGTACCTCTCAAGCATATATTTATTAGTTTTATTAAATCTTACTTTGGCTTCGAATGTTGCATATAAAAATCCATCATCCACATGGTGAAAAACAGTAGAAGAATCAAAGTAAGAAGAATACTCCCTCTTTTATTGATCAAGTGTTGCAAAGTATATTTCATGGGAGCTGAATTGTTCTCCGTGGATAGTGCCCTAACCTCTCTTAGTTAAGAATTTTACCATTAGATATTTTGGTGAGACAAAAGCGTCCACTTCATCAAGTGCTAATCAGCTAAAGAAAGCATTGTAGTATGATGATTGGTTGATGATTACAAAGAGAGTTTCAAAAGTCCTGCAGCATGGCGGTACTCCCATCTGCACTAGCAACTTCACTCATCCTATCGGAATCGATCTCTTATTGTTAAATCCAAAGATTGGTTCAAGGCTGGGTTCTAGTTTATCTTCTAGAATGTCCAATTGATCAAAGTAATGTTTGAATATAACATTGACTGTGCTTCTAGTGTCTACAAGAATCTTGGACATTATAGACAGTCCAATTTAGGCTGTGATCATGAGGGGATCGTTATAAGGGTGATAAATCACTTTCTTTAGCTCTTGAGGAGTGACAACACGATTTGGCATCGGTACGTTGAGTTGTGGACTTTTAAGTAGGGGCTCTTCTTAAATGGAGAATACCCCATCTCTAGCTTCTTTAATGTATCTATTTCTAGCCCCCTTGCTAGTCCTTGATGGGTGTGGTCCCCCATGGATTACGTCAATCCGATTCAATGGCAAACTCAAGCTTAATGGATCTTATTCTTCCAAGATGTTGATAGCGTTACTAGGAAATTTTTGCGGACCATCCCTAGTTCATGGTACCTTTTGCTTTCCAATGATGAATTCCTTCAAATGCTCTTCACAGATTAGTTTATGAAAGCCAACACCCGATATTCATCAGTTTTATTACCATTTGCTTTGTGATAAGCACAATAGTCACCCCCTTTCTCTATTTTGGGTAATTTTTGGCCTTAAACGTGGACGGGATGTTAACCTTCTCCTTGGTCATACCATATATATAAGACAATGGCTTGTTTAAAGTGATTGAATTAGTATTGGGCTCTTCCTAGCTTGTTCTTTTATGTCCCCAATCCCACACATATCTTTTACCATCCTTTCTACGATTTGCTTTCTTTTTAGCATAATATAATTCATCCATTTGAATGAATTTATCAGCTTGGAAGTGGAAATATTATATATCCTTACATCCATGCACAAAGAGTTCCTTTTAGAATGGTGTATTCTCTATCAGCCTGGAATGCACTACTACGAGCTTACCCCTATCGTTCACATCTTTGGCATTTAGTGCTTCTGTATTGAATCATATGAGGTAATCACCAAGTGACTCCCCTTGCCTCTACTTATTGTTTGCTAGAATAGTGTAATCAATGGTTAGATCCTTGCATATACAGAATTGGGAAGAGAATTCATAAGAAAACTGCCATGAAAAAGTCCTCTCGCGATATTGATGGTACCACTTTGCAGCTGCTCCTTGAATTGTTACTGGGAATAATCTACATCTAATTGCCTAGAGGCATTATACTTATCCATTTGGCTATCACTTACCATCAGGTGATCATCGGGATAAGCAGTTCCATGATATTTTATGGTTGGGATCTTGACATAAGATGGGATGATTACTTACATGATCTCATCTGTGAACGGAGCTACTCGTTCATTGTCATTTTCTCGTTCATCTAGTTTTCTCTTTTTTTATTGCATTTAGCATATCTTTGACTGCCTTTTCTTCTACATCTTTCAAATAAGCTTCAGCGTTGTGGTAGCTTTTTTGGCTTGGGCTATATTCTTTTGAGGTCAAGCTTCTAAATTCTCAAGAGATTTATCCAGTATCCTTCCTTGATGGTCGACTTTGATCGGATGACACTCCCTTTCTTTACATTAGATATATTTTTCTCTTGCCCTCGCTGGTATAAGTTTTTAAGTTTCTTCTTGGGGAGATAACCTCATCTCCAGTTATTGGTTTTGCAATTTTGAAAGACTTTTGAGATAGTTTTGCTTTGAGAAGCTCTTGCATTTCCCGTAATTGTTGCTCCAGATGCTTTATCTTGATCACATTGCCATCTGATTATGCTAGGATTGATGGTTATTCTTGCATAGAAGCCTTCAAGTTGAAAGTTGGAGCAATGTTTTCTTCTAAAGTTGTGGTGTGCATTGCTTCTTCGTCGATTCGACTTAGCCTTTTAGAATTCATTTTCCTACATCAAGTTAAACGGTCCATAATTAATCTATAAGGGAACTACAAAGATGGAGGTTCAGGCCCTCCTTCTAGCGCCAAAAATGTTAACAAGAAATCTTGATAACATCCTAAAGTTAAGTTGTTGACAAGAAAAGTTACTAACACCTCAAAAGAAAGTGTAAAAAGTAATCAGCCTCTTTGAAACCCCTTTCGAATGAGTTGATTTGGGCCAAACATCTTCAAAAGGTAGCTTCATGGAAATCTTGATTATAGAAATGAAGATCCATCAACTCATTTAAACAAAGATTAAGAATAGAATAGCTTATTCATGACCCCTTTCGATTGGGTCGAAAGGGTCATTCATATCCTCTTTCAAACAAGTCGAAAGGACCATTTTGTATTTTAAAGGTGGATTCACTTTCATAAGTATAGTTTCTGTTGCTATGGAAAGTATTCCTTCAAAAGGGTTATATGTGTTGAAATATCCAATCACCTTTCAAAGATATCCAACCAGCAAACATAACGTAGTATTCATGCATCGAGTCCCTTTCGAAATGTCCCTTTTGATCAGGTCGAAATGGTGTTTACTCTTTCAAAGTGGACTCAATGTACAATATACAAGTTCTATATTCAATATGCAATTGAATAACATCTCGGATGATATAAGTTCCATGAACTTATTAATATCGAAACATCGTCGTCGTCATAATTTAACGTTTGAAATTATGAAACATGATGATAATATGATTCGAATGCACATTGTCTAAGTTGATCCCATTGCATTGCGTAAGTCAAAAAGGAGTTAAGAAAATAAGTAAGCATCATGTGCAATTGGTCATTAGTCAAGCTAATGGCTGAAATGATCTTTCTCATATTCAATATCTATATTGAATCCATAAGCTTCCTCTTTTTGCATCTATCCAAATTGAGTTACAAGTAAGAAATTTTTCCCTCCAAATTTATTTTGGGTTTCAAAGATTTGATTTGCTATGAAATGAGAGAGAAAATTCAGAATTTCGAAATTTGGTTCCCAAACTTAGACCCCTAGGGTCATATTTTAGATGCAGGTCGGCCACCTTCCGCCATCCTTTCGACGTAATTGAGAGTCCTTCCTCCAACCATTTGCACTCATCCTTTCAGTGTGGCCGAGAGACCTTTCTCCTATACTTTCTTATTCGTTCTTTCACCTTCACCCTTTTTCGAATCAGACCTTTTAACCTAGTGGAAAGGAATATCTTGAAGACCTTTCGTTGCTGCTCAAATTTGGGCTCACTTCTACTTTGCCTTTTAATAGAACTTGATTACTTTCGACTTCATCGAATGTGAAAGGTGTCCTCTCTACTATGTGTTTCTTTGCTGTTGCATGAAAAGAGGAGGGGTGAGCTTTCACGTAGATTAAAAAGGATGAAAAGGTCATTTGGCTTCCTTATGGAGTTTTCATTATGCTTTCAAAAGGTTTCAACCGTTTCGAAAGGCTTGTTCTTGCTTTCGAAAGGAGCGCACTGAGAATATGTCTTCAAGTTGTAGTTTGACAACGATGAAACCCACTATTGTGAAGGAATTTGTTCTTGTGTATGAGTCTGTTATTGTGACAACCCGGAATTTTTGGATGAAATTTGAATATTTAACTGATTTTAAATATTTGAAAGTTAGTTTAACTTGAATTTCAAATATCACTATTTATTTTGCAATTAAATTATTGAATTTAATTATTGGAAATTGGTTAAAATAATGAATCTTGGTTTTTAAGCTGGTTAAAAATATTTCAAAGGGCTTGGAAAATTTATATTTATAATACTGGAGATAATAGAAGTTTTAAATTTGAGTTTGAAAATGTTTTGTTCAGTTTTGAAAATATATCGTTTAAATTGATATTTAAAAATAGCCTTCCGAGGCGCAGTCTCGGAATTTGACGAAACTAGTTCCATTGGATCCATAACAGTGTATTATTATCGGATTTTAATTTTCGTAGCATTTGGAATTGTCGCGTGATCGTATGCTAGATAAACGCGTTGAAATCTATATCGAAAATTCAATATAATAACTGAGTCCAAAAAGCTATCTTCTTTATACGATCGAGTTAGGCCTCGAAACCTTTTCCATTGCATTCGGGATAAGGGTATAACATTAGACGTCTAACGGCACACGTCGATAGGAGTTCAAAATTTTAAGTTACATTTTCGAGATAATTTAAATTTAAAATTTAGATAATTTGACTAGTCAAAATAACTCACACATGAACTCTATATTTCCATACCCTAGCCAGTTGTCCTCTGGTTCACGCCATCTATCACCTACACATACCAAATGTCCCCTTCTTCATTTATTAACAACCAAGCATTTTAAAAAAAGCCTAAAAAATGGCCGAAGAAATGTTATCTCATTCGTAAAATGGTCGTCTCTTTCGAGTTCAAGTCAAGTACCTCATTACCTTGCAAATTCGAATCGGCTAAAAAAATGGAGAGAGCGTGATGTTTTCGCAATTTGGAAGTAGGCCCGAATCAAAATAAAGAGACAGATGCAAACTCGATAGGTGGAGGCGCCGCGTAGGGTTGAGTCTTGATGGGTGTCGAGGTTGCGAGCTGCTCGCGAGGGATGAAGTCGATTCGACCACAACTTAGTAAAGGAGGAGGCAGAATCGGTGATTGGGCAAGGCTGCATGGTGGCACTTGGGTGTTCGTGAGGTGGAGGAGTTGGAGGCGACCTAGTGTAAGGCCAGGGCTCATGGTCGTGAACCATGCCGAGAGCAGGAGGTATTCAAATTTTGTTTTTGATTTTCAATTTAATTTAATTTAAATCTATACATGTATGTATAGTGTAGACAAACAGAAATTATTTTTACAGTAAGGTATTTTTGAATGTGTATACAGAAAAGAAAAAAAATATAACTGTGAAGTATATATATATATATATATGTAGATTTTTATGTATATGCATAGAGAACAAAAATATATTCAATAAGGTTAAAAATATTTTTGTTTCTAATTTAATATATGTATATCCACACTAATGTTTTAATCTCAATATATATATATATATATATATATATATATATGGGAATAAGATTATGGAAATAGCAATTTTAAATGTTGTAAAGTTTATATAAAAGAATTTGATTATATATATATATGTATATGTATATATATGTATATGTAGTTTCTAAATGAGAAATAAAGTATATATATATATATATACTTGTATCCATTTTAATTTACTAGTTCAGATAAAAAATAATTTGTTAAGGTGATTAATGTGGTTAAGAAACTTATTTAAATTATTCAGTTACTAAGATGTTTTAAAGGGAGAATTGGTTTAAACTAAATTATTAGTTGATTAATTTATTAAAAAGGAAATTGATTGTTTGATTTGTTTGAGTATTAATAAACTGTATAATATTTATACAAGGTCTAAAATCATGGAGAAACAAATCGAGATAGAAGTGGGTTGCAAAAAAAAATAAAGGTGAGTTAATCTCTCTCATTTGGATCACCTTTTAAATTTAAATAGTTAAATTTAAATTATTGGTTGTTTGCTTGAATTGATTTGTCTGCTTGAATTGATAATTTATTATCAGCTTGGATGTGATATGCTTTATATAGTATGTATATATATTGGAGTGATTGATTTCCTGCATTATATAGCGGATGAGACCCTATGCGCCATGTATAATAGCGGATGACCCTTTATACCGTGATATCCCCCTCGAAGTGGGATTGGTTTTTTATATTGTGCTAACATCTGTGGATGTAGGAAAATAGGTTGGAGGGATCCAATTAGATTCCTCAAAATGTTGAGTTTATTTTGTATTCAATAATGTGATTTATGTGATAATCTACGATGAATTATATTGAATATATTGGGAATTGAAATTATTGAATGCTAGGGATTGGTTGAATATATATTGGTATTTTGAGAAAATGAAAATATATAAGTTTGGATTTTTAAAGGAAATAAAAATGGAAATTTTAAAGTAAAATAATTATAGTAAGTTTTGGTAAATTAAAGATTGAATTTGGAAAAAGTATAAAAGTTTGATTTTTAAATTCTATTAAAATAGAAATTTTACATAAATGGAAATAAAAGAGTTTTGGAGATTAAGTGATATTGTCTAAAAATTAAAGGATTTTATTTCAAAATTTAAAGATTTAAAATCTTTGGGAAGAAATAAAAAAAGGGAAATTTTGAATGAAGTATGAAGTGGGTATTTCAGTTTAAAACAAGATTTTAAATCATAAATATAGAAGTGAATATGGAATTAATGGGTTTTGAAATAAAATTAAGTAAGTAAAGGAATTTATTTGAAAATGGAGTAAATTTTGAAAATCGATTTGTAAATTGATTTAAGTGTTTGAAAATGTGATTTAAAGGAGGATGAGACTATGGAAATTTTAAACTGGGTTTATAAAGTGAAATAAGATATCAGCGGATATTTGAAAGTATAAATTCATGGTGGGAATTTATAAAGGAATGGGTAATTGATTTTAAAAATAAATAGTGGTTTTATTTTTAAAGTGTGGAATGGAAGTTGTACTTTCCTGAAAAGCCAAGTATGTTTTCAAAGCAAATTTTTAAGTATTAGTTAGAGGTTTTAAAGTGGTTTTAAAAGATTATTTTAGAAGAAATTATTATTTACTGGTTTTAAAATTTTTAAAAGCAAACATTATTAAGTTAATTATATAAGTAAATTATTTTAAAGGTTTAACTAGTATTATGACTTTAAGAGATAATTATTTATTATTTATACCTTATAGAATAACTTTTATTTTAAATCTAGTTTTGGCTTAAGTTTTACATGAAAAATTGTTATAAAATTATCATAACTAGTATTTTAAATAAAGTTTTTCAGTAGTTTTATTTTAAGTTTTTTAAAGTATATATTTTGGATTAAGTGATTTAAATTGATTTTAAAACTCTGAAGTATTGAGACTTGGTGATTTTCAGTGGAAATAAACAATCGGATGGAAATTTATTTCGTGAGAGAAAAAGTAATTCGGAAACTATTTCCAAAGGGTTGAAGTGTAGGACAATGTCTTGCGAAGATATTTTGAAATAAATAATTTGGAAAATTATTAAGGCCTGATGGTTGTTTGTGGATATTATATGATAGTTAAATAACCGCCTATCAATATTGGCTAATGCGTTGATCATTTCAAAGAGACCGAGATCAGGATTAATTTTTTGAAAACCACTTCGATCCGGTTTGAACGTTTTCGTAAGGAAGACAAGAGCTTGGAATCGAAGATGGAGCAGTGAAGTGCAAGGGCTAATTGCTACTAGTCCTGAGGGTGATTCCAAAATGGATGTAGTAGGAGTAGTGCCTTCGGTTCCGTTCAGACCTGGAACGGACTTGTACGGATGAATGCTTTCAGAACATCGTAAGGAGGACGATGAGCATTCTAAGTGAGAGGTGTTCTAAAAAGGTAACGCATAGCCTCGAGCCTCATCAACCGGGAATGGCTAAAACAGGGGAGGTGCAGCAAGGCTAAGTGGCTAGCAACCAATTAGCGCAAGGTCATCTCTGTCTAGATGTCCCTTCTTATTCGGCTGTGTGGACAGTTGTTGATCCCGGCCGCGGGGTGACCTTATTCGGACTATTCAGTAAGGGGTATCTCCGGTCTTGTGTAGCAGGGGATCAGGGTGGATCCTCGGTACTCTGATCTAGACCAAGTACTGTGATGGGCGGTACCCCAGTAGCCCTGCCATTGATGGAAATCGAATCTCCAATATGTGTCTTCGGACTTGTTTGCATACCTATTATGCTGGAATTTAATGAATGTAACAATTCCAGCTATTTGAATAAGTACGTGTATATTGACACTACTATAATATCAAAGGATTTGATAAGAAATATTTTGGTTATCGTAAGGTAAAAACATGACATGTTTATTTGTGGCGTGGTCTTATGAGATACCTTTGATTTCAAAAGGATTTTGAAAACTTTAATAATCCAATTGAGTGTGTTTTCTCACATTGATTTTCCAGACTGACTTGGGTGTTATTTCGCTATAATGCTTGGGTCGGACCGAGTATTGTAGAGTATAGATTCTGGATGGACTGTTATGGAGCTTAGGGAATGTGTTGGATGGCGAGACATATCACTTGTATCTATCTTATTTCTATGGTGTTTGGTATGCTGTGTAGTCAGTTTTTGTGAGGATAAGTTAATACAACTGTCCAATATTTTTTTATTGATGGTATTGTATGTTGAATATGCGTTTATATGATTTTTGTTTGATGATAATAAACATATATACATTCGTTTAAATGTATTTGTTAATATACTATTTTATTTTTCATAGATTAAATAAATATTTGTTGAATAAGATAAATTACACAGAATTTGAATTCAAACAGAAATTTTATTCAAACAAGTATTTATTACAATTTTGAACAGTACAAATTCAAGCTCTCACTATACATATACAATTTTGATTCTAACTACATCACAATTCAATTTACATAAATGCCTCACTACATATCACTCACACTCGTAGTTTATCTTCAAGTTCATTCCAGTTATAATCCAGCATAAAGGACATGTTTGGATGCTTTTCAACTTTGGTGTACAATGCTAGAGCGCTTGGGAAGGTATTCACTGAGGTAGAGCTTGTGAGGAAGGTGCTACGAGTCTTACCGATGAACTTTGAGGCAAAAGTCACGGCAATACAAGAATCGAAAGATCTGAGTAAACTAAGCATGGAGGAGTTGATTGGCAACTCGATGACATATGAGCTTGAGCTAAAAGCAAAGGAGGAACGCAACAACTCCGAACCAAAGAAGAAGACGATTGCCTTAAAGAGCAAAGAAGAGAGCGATGAAGAAGAAGATCCAATTGAAGAGCTTGCAATGGCTGTCAATAATCTTAGAAAATGGTCAAGATTCAAGCCACGCAAGAAGAAAACAAATGGTAATAGGTCAAAAGATTCTGACAACTCCGATAATGAATCGACATGCTTTAACTGCAACAAGCCTGGCCACTTCAAACAACAATGCCCACTTCTCAAAAATAACAAAGGAAAGAAAAAGAAGAAGAAGGCATTTGCAGCGACTAGGGATGATGAAGAAGGAGAGGAAGTTTCGAATAATAGCTCAGAGGACGCTAACTTGTGTCTTGTGGCAAAATCAGATTCAGAAGCAAGCTCAGAGGAATCTAGTGAGGGAGGTGACTATTCTTATAAAGAACTTGTTTTTATGTGTCTTGATCTTACTAAAGAAGTTGATACTCTTGAATTTAAAATTGAAAAACTGAAATCTGATAGGAGAGTACTTGCTCATGAAAATTTTAGGTTAGAAACTGAACTTGAAAATATTCAAAACCTAGAATGTAAAAAATGTAAAATTTTAGATTCAGAATTATCAAGACTTAAGAATAACTTTGAGAATCTTGAAAAAGAAAACTTGAGTCTTAAGGAAACCATTGACACTAGAAAAAAGGATTTTATAAATAGATGCAACTCACTTGTCACTGAAAACACAACACTAAAAACCAAAGTCCAAAATTTTGAGAAATCTCTGAATAACTTTTCAAGAGGAGAAAAATCATTCAACATGTTATTGGGAAATCAAATTTTTGCTAACAATAGAAAAGGACTAGGTTTTGGGAAAACACAAGTTGATGGTAATGCAAAAGGTAAGAGTGTCATTGCTTGATGTGAAATAATTGGACATCGTGTTGAAAATTGTAGTCATAGGAACAAGAACACAAAATTTATACAAGTTTGGGTTCCAAAGAATTCTACAAACAAATTACATGTCTATTGGAACAAGAATGAAAGGACTAAACAAGTTTGGGTTCCAAAGGGATTGTTTGTTCACAAAGCTTCAACCACTAACAATCATGGACCTATAAATAGGTCACAAAAATCTTTCATCGTGTAGGTATGGTGGCAGGCTAAGAAACAACAATAGTGTTCTCTGGATTTTGGCTGTTCCAGAAATACAACGGGCAACAAAGCAAAGTTCCTTAGCCTAGTACAAAGGTGACAGAATCACAATGAGCAACCATGAAAAATTATCGTAAAGGTAAAACAGGTAAAGGTATATTTATTTGATCGATATATTAAATGTGATAATCTGCACCGTATTCTGAATTAAATCAGCCAATAATGAGATGATAAAGAGATGATGATTTTGATTCTGACTTGTTCAACATAGTTGGCCAATTATATTCTCTAGATTCTTGGATTTGCTTCATATATATTTGTTTGAATAAAATTCAAGAGAATGCCATTTAAAATGCTGTTTGAGTTTTTATGCACACTTCATGGTCTGGACTATCAAATTTAATTAGTGATGTTTTGAAGTGAAAAAGAAATTCAGATGCAGAATACACTGGTAATCTAGTTGATAGAAAAATTACTAGTTAAACGTGATTTTTGAGACATTTAGTAACTGCATCGTTTTTCAAAGAAAATATCTACATATTTTTTCATTACAAATAATTTTCAAATAGCAGAAATTTTCCTCATATAACCCCTTCGAGAAAATCATTGTTGACCATATTTTCAGATTAGTCATTTTTATTTTATTTTAAATGACAAATTTTGACTGATCCGACTCCCTACTAGTTATCAAAAAGATAAATAGTGATTGAAAAGGTGATAAGTGTTGATATTTAACATACATTACTCAAGAGAGTATATTTGGAAAATTTTTTTAGGAATTCAAACAAGAGCTATAAAACTTTTTGTTGGGTAAAGATTCCATGACCATTCTATATCTATCATATTTCTATCGACCATTGTTTATCAAAACTTAAATATAGTTTTTCGATATGTGGTACTATAATCAGGGATCATTTGTTTTTCATTTCATTTTTTTTGTAAAAATATATAAATATCCAAAGTATTCACTCTCATTTAAAAGTCCTTACGGTTATGCATGGGTGAATTTCTTGGATTTTTGATTATGTGCTTCCATGCTCATTTAAAAGTCCTTACGGTTATGCATGTAGGAACGCATATCAAAATTAATTGATTAAATAGACAAGTTGATTCTAATCCCATTTAAAAGTCCTCATGGTCATGCGTGGTTAGAAGATACTTAATTTCATTTTTTAAAATTAAATTGGAATACTACTAATCTCATTTAAAAGTCCTAACGGTTATGCATGATTAGTAGATATTCAAATTCCTGATATAAATGTACCACAAGTTGATACAATTGTATGATTTTATATTAGAACATCATTTCCATTCATTCTAAAAGTGGAATATGCGCCTAACAAGGGTAGTTATGATTTTTGTTTGATTTTTATTGAAGTTTAATTTTTATATTCAAATTGAGTTTTAATGTTGGATTAATATTGATCACTTTATCTCTATTTTTCTCTAACACTATTATTCTTTTGCTGATAACAAAAGGGGGAGAGAAAAGTTAAGATTTTGTCAAATAAAATCAAGCAAAGGTCAAATAATTTTCCATTTGCATCTAGGCTCATTTGTATATTTCTATTCGTATGCAAATATGTAGGGGGAGCATCATGTAGAGAGGAAGCACTTAAATAGGGGGAGCAATTAGAGTATTTCATTGATCAAATACATTTAATACAGTCAAAATCTTAAATATATGTTTGTTATCATTAAAAGGGGGAGATTGTTGAATATGCGCTTATATGATTTTTGTTTGATGATAATAAACATATATACATTCGTTTAAATGTATTTGTTAATGTACTATTTTATTTTTCATAGATTAAATAAATATTTGTTGAATAAAATAAATTACACAGAATTTGAATTCAAACAGAAATTTTATTCAAACAAATATTTATTACAATTTTGAATAGTACAAATTCAAGCTCTCACTATACATATATAATTTTGATTCTAACTACATCACAATTCAGTTTACATAAATGCCTCACTACATATCACTTACACTCGTAGTTTACCTTCAAGTTCATTCCAGTTATAATCCAGCATCTGAGAAATCTGCAAAAATATTCACTAACGCAGTTTGAAAATGAAATATTTTTACAATATAAAATAAAATATGGAATTTTGAAAATATTATTTGCCTCAGTTATTTGGGTTGTTCGTCATCATTTACATTTGAATTCATCATACACGAACAATGTGACATGCACAGTGTATCACTGTACATGCCACAAGGCCGTGCACATCGATATACACTTGATAATGCTACAGGGACAGATGAGCACAGGTCAAACCCAAATGAAAAGCCGGGTTCAACTCACGTGCAATATATTTAAAATCACGACACGAGCACAAGGTCAAACCCGAGTTTTTGAAACTGGATTCAACTCAAGTGAAACAGTGAATCAAGACAGGGCTGAGCAACTGATATATGGTGATGCAGTCAACATCTACTCAAGGCAAAAATGTAGTGCAACTACACAACTACAAGTAGAGGGAGCAGACAACAATGGCAATGCACCAGAACACTAAGTCCAGCTACTCAAATGACACAGTGTACACAAGTGAAGCCAAATGAAAATCAAAGCATCATGAATATACACCAAAGCAAATTAGCAGACTACAAGTGACAATGTGAATGCAGTGTGACAGTGAACCATCAAGAAACCACTGTAATGATGCAAACTTACTCAAAGATTGCCACCAACATAAGCAGCAACAATGAAGACCACTATGCAGTAGACATGAATGCAACTTGACTACCAAGACTCGGTAAACAACAGCTACATGAAGCAAATAGCATGAATGTCACAAGCATGAACACAGGAAAACATGCATGCACAATGGTGAGTAACAAAAGTGCAATCCGAATCCTGACTCAAGCAAAATGCCAACAATGACCAGACTCAAGTAAAGTGCATCAAGTATGATCAAGTCCAAATGCATTAGGTCTGCATATTTCCGAGTCAAGTACAAAGCAAGACCAAAGTAGTACAAGTTAGACACAGCAAAATCAAAGTGAACAAATAGTGGCAAATGTATACATGTTGCAGAATAGAACATACATACAAAACAACAAAGGCTACAGACATGTAGCAGTATTGCAGAAATGGGTATGCAAGCAAAAGCAGCAACATGTACACAATATCACATCTCAAACAACAGTTAATGATTCAACTGGCCGGAAAACAACTCACATGTTTGAAACCACAAAAGACTGCAACAGTGACACATCAGTTTTGAGTAAGAAACACCAATGATACAGAAGACAATTGAACAACTACAAAGTCAGTGGCAAGCATACAAACATACCAGATCAAAGTCGAAATCATGTGGAAGCATACAGAAGTCAACTAGGAAATTCAATGAAGACAGTAATTGAAGCCGAGAAACAATGTACCAAAGATCAGATAACAAGTTCGAAGTCAATGCAGACGCAAACAAGTTGAGATGAACAGATGGAAACAAACTCGATGTCAAGCGATAAAATTCGTGTTTAAAAATAAAAATTCAAGTGCGAATTTTTGACAAAGTCAAAACAAATAAAAGAAGAAAGTTCTTTGCCGTATAAATCAAGGGAAAATCAAACGTTTGAAAATCAAGGCCGTGCGCATCAAGTTATTACAATATCAGGAAAGCAAAAATTAGGAAAGTATCGAATAGATACGAACGAATTATAGTGTCTCGGAATTCATATAAATACCAAACCCCAAA
Organism: Allium cepa; assembly: GCA_030765085.1. NCBI lineage: Eukaryota > Viridiplantae > Streptophyta > Magnoliopsida > Asparagales > Amaryllidaceae > Allium > Allium cepa. Next base: position 750,597,330 of record CM060938.1, on the reverse strand, counting down.
TCATCATCAGTGTGTGGAAAAATCGAATCAAATCAAAATATAAACCCAAATTCATCGTCGGCAATGTAGAGCTAACAAGAACAATCAGATTAAATCCTGACAAAGCAAAAGATACGAACAACGTACCAGAGGTAATTCGCAATCTCGAAGTCAATCAAGCAGCCGATCTCAAGAGACGATCAATTACAAAGCAAGGAAGTCAAGCAATTGTAATCGCCACCAACGAAACCCTAGTTTCTGAAAAGAAGACCGAAGCCCTAATTCAGTTGCAAAGAGGAAACGACCGCCATTATAAAAAAGGATCGGGTTAAAGAAATAGAAATGGGCCGGCCTTGTTTTTACAAAAGAGGGCTTTAGCTTATTTTATTTCAAATAGGGCTTTAGTTTATTTATTTAGAGTTTATTTTTAAAGGGGGTTTTTGTTTATCAGTTTAATTTTTTTATTTGTTCTTTTCGAATCAAGTCTTGGTAAATCACCACCTAGGTTTTAGGTTGTGTCAGATTTTCTAGTTAGAATTAGTTCAGTGAGTAGGGTGTGCGAGTTTGCAAAACTCTATAGGCGGGAGTAGGGTTTGCGAGTTTGCAAAACTCTATAGGCGGGAGCAGGGATTGCGAGTCTATTAGAGTGTTTGTAAGCGGGAGCAGGGTTTGCGAGTCTGTTAGAGTGTTTGTAAGCGCGAGACTGTTTAATTCTAATAGAAATCTGAGAATGCAGCAGTAGGTAGGGGTTGCCGAAGCTGGGTAAATTTTGTGTGTGATTTACTTTTCAGCATATTTATTTCTCTGTAGTTTGTTTTTGTGTTTAATTCGAGAAAATTTGCTATAACCCTATTCACCCCCCTCTAGGGTTAATCTAGATCCTACAAATGTATCAAAGCACGGTATTTTTCTTTAACTCTAGAGTCATGAATTCACCGAATAATACTTTTTCTGAGGGGCAATCTATTGTTAGGCCACCCATGTTCAATGGGAACGATTATGCTTATTGGAAAGTTAGGATGGGTATTTATCTTAGTTTTGTTGATTATGATGTTTGGGACATAATTGAAACTGGCTATAAATCTCCCACTATAACTGTTGGTGATACTGAGATTCCTAAACCTAAGGATATGTGGGATGCTAACGATAAGAAATTAAAAACTACAAATGCTAAAGCCATGAATGCTCTGATCTGTGCTCTTGATAAGACTGAATTTAATAGAAGTTCTTATTGTAAAATTGCACAGGAAATTTGGCATACTTTGGAGGTGACACATGAAGGAACTTCTCAAGTCAAGGAGTCTCGTCTGGTCCTATTCAGCAATGAATACGAGAACTTTGTGATGGACAAAGGCGAGAGCATAAAGGACATGTTTGGATGCTTTTCAACTTTGGTGTACAATGCTAGAGCGGTTGGGAAGGTATTCACTGAGGTAGAGCTTGTGAGGAAGGTGCTACGAGTCTTACCGATGAACTTTGAGGCAAAAGTCACAGCAATACAAGAATCGAAAGATCTGAGTAAACTAAGCATGGAGGAGTTGATTGGCAACTTAATGACATATGAGCTTGAGCTAAAAGCAAAGGAGGAACGCAACAACTCCGAACCAAAGAAGAAGACGATTGCCTTAAAGAGCAAAGAAGAGAGCGATGAAGAAGAAGATCCAATTGAAGAGCTTGCAATGGCTGTCAATAATCTTAGAAAATGGTCAAGATCCAAGCCACGCAAGAAGAAAACAAATGGTAATAGGTCAAAAGATTCTGACAATTCCGATAATGAATCGACATGCTTTAACTGCAACAAGCCTGGCCACTTCAAACAACAATGCCCACTTCTCAAAAACAACAAAGGAAAGAAAAAGAAGAAGAAGGCATTTGCAGCGACTTGGGATGATGAAGAAAGAGAGGAAGTTTCGAATAATAGCTCAGAGGACGCTAACTTGTGTCTTGTGGCAAAATCAGATTCAGAAGCAAGCTCAGAGGAATCTAGTGAGGGAGGTGACTATTCTTATAAAGAACTTGTTTTTATGTGTCTTGATCTTACTAAAGAAGTTGATACTCTTGAATTTAAAATTGAAAAACTGAAATCTGATAGGAGAGTACTTGCTCATGAAAATTTTAGGTTAGAAACTGAACTTGAAAATATTCAAAACCTAGAATGTAAAAAATGTAAAATTTTAGATTCAGAATTATCAAGACTTAAGAACAACTTTGAGAATCTTGAAAAAGAAAACTTGAGTCTTAAGGAAACCATTGACACTAGAAAAAAGGATTTTATAAATAGATGCAACTCACTTGTCACTGAAAACGCAACACTAAAAACCAAAGTCCAAAATCTTGAGAAATCTCTGAATAACTTTTCAAGAGGAGAAAAATCATTCAACATGTTATTGGGAAATCAAATTTTTGCTAACAATAGAAAAGGACTAGGTTTTGGGAAAACACAAGTTGATGGTAATGCAAAAGGTAAGAGTGTCATTGCTTGATGTGAAATAATTGGACATCGTGTTGAAAATTGTAGTCATAGGAACAAGAACACAAAATTTATACAAGTTTGGGTTCCTAAGAATTCTACAAACAAATTACATGTCTATTGGAACAAGAATGAAAGGACTAAACAAGTTTGGGTTCCAAAGGGATTGTTTGTTCACAAAGCTTCAACCACTAACAATCATGGACCTATAAATAGGTCACAAAAATCTTTCATCGTGTAGGTATGGTGGCAGGCTAAGGAACAACAATAGTGTTCTCTGGATTTTGGCTGTTCCAGAAACACAATGGGCAACAAAGCAAAGTTCCTTAGCCTAGTACAAAGGTGACAGAATCATAATGAGCAACCATGAAAAATTATCGTAAAGGTAAAACAGGTAAAGGTATATTTATTTGATCGATATATTAAATGTGATAATCTGCACCGTATTCTGAATTAAATCAGCCAATAATGAGATGATAAAGAGATGATGATTTTGATTCTGACTTGTTCAACATAGTTGGCCAATTATATTCTCTAGATTCTTGGATTTACTTCATATATATTTGTTTGAATAAAATTCAAGAGAATGCCATTTAAAATGCTGTTTGAGTTTTTATGCACACTTCATGGTCTGGACTATCAAATTTAATTAGTGATGTTTTGAAGTGAAAAAGAAATTCAGATGCAGAATACACTGGTAATCTAGTTGATAGAAAAATTACTAGTTGAACGTGATTTTTGAGACATTTAGTAACTGCATCGTTTTTCAAAGAAAATATCTACATATTTTTTCATTACAAATAATTTTCAAATAGCAGAAATTTTCCTCATATAACCCCTTCGAGAAAATCATTGTTGACCATATTTTCAGATTAGTCATTTTTATTTTATTTTAAATGACAAATTTTGACTGATCCGACTCCCTACTAATTATCAAAAAGATAAATAGTGATTGAAAAGGTGATAAGTGTTGATATTTAACATACATTACTCAAGAGAGTATATTTGGAAATTTTTTTTAGGAATTCAAACAAGAGTTATAAAACTTTTTGTTGGGTAAAGATTCCATGACCATTCTATATCTATCATATTTCTATCGACCATTGTTTATCAAAACTTAAATATAGTTTTTCGATATGTGGTACTATAATCAGGGATCATTTGTTTTTCATTTCATTTTTTTTGTAAAAATAAATAAATATCCAAAGTATTCACTCTCATTTAAAAGTCCTCACGGTTATGCATGGGTGAATTTCTTGGATTTTTGATTATGTGCTTCCATGCTCATTTAAAAGTCCTTACGGTTATGCATGTACGGAACGCATATCAAAATTAATTGATTAAATAGACAAGTTGATTCTAATCCCATTTAAAAGTCCTCATGGTCATGCGTGGTTAGAAGATACTTAATTTCATTTTTTAAAATTAAATTGGAATACTACTAATCTCATTTAAAAGTCCTAACGGTTATGCATGATTAGTAGATATTCAAATTCCTGATATAAATGTACCACAAGTTGATACAATTGTATGATTTTATATTAGAACATCATTTCCATTCATTCTAAAAGTGGAATATGCGCCTAACAAGGGTAGTTATGATTTTTGTTTGATTTTTATTGAGGTTTAATTTTTATATTCAAATTGAGTTTTAATGTTGGATTAATATTGATCACTTTATCTCTATTTTTCTCTAACACTATTATTCTTTTGCTGATAACAAAAGGGGGAGAGAAAAGTTAAGATTTTGTCAAATAAAATCAAGCAAAGGTCAAATAATTTTCCATTTGCATCTAGGCTCATTTGTATATTTCTATTCGTATGCAAATATGTAGGGGGAGCATCATGTAGAGAGGAAGCACTTAAATAGGGGGAGCAATTAGAGTATTTCATTGATCAAATACATTTAATACAGTCAAAATCTTAAATATATGTTTGTTATCATTAAAAGGGGGAGATTGTTGAATATGCGCTTATATGATTTTTGTTTGATGATAATAAACATATATACATTCGTTTAAATGTATTTGTTAATGTACTATTTTATTTTTCATAGATTAAATAAATATTGGTTGAATAAAATAAATTACACAGAATTTGAATTCAAACAGAAATTTTATTCAAACAAATATTTATTACAATTTTGAATAGTACAAATTCAAGCTCTCACTATACATATACAATTTTGATTCTAACTACATCACAATTCAGTTTACATAAATGCCTCACTACATATCACTCACACTCGTAGTTTACCTTCAAGTTCATTCCAGTTATAATCCAGCATCTGAGAAATCTGCAAAAATATTCACTAACGCAGTTTGAAAATGAAATATTTTTACAATATAAAGTAAAATATGGAATTTTGAAAATATAATTTGCCTCAATTATTTGGGTTGTTCGTCATCATTTACGTTTGAATTCATCATACACGAACAATGTGACATGCACAGTGTATCACTGTACATGCCACAAGGCCGTGCACATCGATATACACTTGATAATGCTACAGGGACAGATGAGCACAGGTCAAACCCAAATGAAAAGCCGGGTTCAACTCACGTGCAATATATTTAGAATCACGACACGAGCACAAGGTCAAATCCGAGTTTTTGAAACTGGATTCAACTCAAGCGAAACAGTGAATCAAGACAGGGCTGAGCAACTGATATATGGTGATGCAGTCAACATCTACTCAAGGCAAAAATGTAGTGCAACTACACAACTACAAGTACAGGGAGCAGACAACAATGGCAATGCACCAGAACACTAAGTCCAGCTACTCAAATGACACAGTGTACACAAGTGAAGCCAAATGAAAATCAAAGCATCATGAATATACACCAAAGCAAATTAGCAGACTACAAGTGACAATGTGAATGCAGTGTGACAGTGAACCATCAAGAAACCACTGTAATGATGCAAACTGACTCAAAGATTGCCACCAACATAAGCAGCAACAATGAAGACCACTATGCAGTAGACATGAATGCAACTTGACTACCAAGACTCGGTAAACAACAGCTACATGAAGCAAATAGCATGAATGTCACAAGCATGAACACAGGAAAACATGCATGCACAATGGTGAGTAACAAAAGTGCAATCTGAATCCTGACTCAAGCAAAATGCCAACAATGACCAGACTCAAGTAAAGTGCATCAAGTATGATCAAGTCTAAATGCATCAGGTCTGCATATTTCCGAGTCAAGTACAAAGCAAGACCAAAGTAGTACAAGTTAGACACAACAGAATCAAAGTGAACAAACAGTGGCAAATGTATACATGTTGCAGAATAGAACATACATACAAAACAACAAAGGCTACAGACAAGTAGCAGTATTGCAGAAATGGGTATGCAAGCAAAAGCAGCAACATGTACACAATATCACATCTCAAACAACAGTTAATGATTCAACTGGCCAGAAAACAACTCACATGTTTGAAACCACAAAAGACTGCAACAGTGACACATCAGTTTTGAGTAAGAAACACCAATGATACAGAAGACAATTGAACAACTACAAAGTCAGTGGCAAGCATATAAACATACCAGATCAAAGTCGAAATCATGTGGAAGCATACAGAAGTCAACTAGGAAATTCAATGAAGACAGTAATTGAAGCCGAGAAACAATGTACCAAAGATCAGATAACAAGTTCGAAGTCAATGCAGACGCAAACAAGTTGAGATGAACAGATGGAAACAAACTCGATGTCAAGCGATAAAATTCGTGTTTAAAAAAAAAATTCAAGTGCGAATTTTTGACAAAGTCAAAACAAATAAAAGAAGAAAGTTCTTTGCCGTATGAATCAAGGGAAAATCAAACGTTTGAAAATCAAGGCCGTGCGCATCAAGTTATTACAATACCAGGAAAGCGAAAATTAGGAAAGTATCGAATAGATACGAACGAATTATAGTGTCTCGGAATTCATATAAATACCAAACCCCAAATCATCATCAGTGTGTGGAAAAATCGAATCAAATCCAAATATAAACCAAAGTTCATCATCGGTACTGCAGAGCTAACAAGAACAATCAGATTAAATCCTGACAAAGCAAAAGATACGAACAACGTACCAGAGGTAATTCGCGATCTCGAAGTCAATCAAGCAGTCGATCTCAAGAGACGATCAATTACAAAGCAAGGAAGTCAAGCAATTGTAATCGCCACCAAGTAAACCCTAGTTTCTGAAAAGAAGACCGAAGCCCTAACTCAGTTGCAAAGAGGAAACGACCGCCATTATCAAAAAGGATCGAGTTAAAGAAATAGAAATGGGCCGGCCTTGTTTTTACATAAGAGGACTTTAGTTTATTTTATTTCAAATAGGGCTTTATTTTATTTATTTAGAGTTTATTTTTAAAGGGGGTTTTTGTTTATCAGTTTTATTTTTTTATTTGTTCTTTTCGAATCAAGTCTTGGTAAATCACCACCTAGGTTTTAGGTTGTGTCAGATTGTCTAGTTAGAATTAGTTCAGCGAGCAGGGTGTGCGAGTTTGCAAAACTCTATAGGCGGGAGCAGGGTTTGCGAGTTTGCAAAACTCTATAGGCGGGAGCAGGTGTTGCGAGTCTATTAGAGTGTTTATAAGCGGGAGCAGGATTTGCAAGTCTGTTAGTGTGTTTGTAAGCGCGAGACTGTTTAATTCTAATAGAAATCTGGGAATGCAGCAGTAGGCAGGGGTTGCCGAAGCTAGGTAAATTTTGTGTGTGATTTACTTTTCAGCATTTTTATTTCTCTGCAGTTTGTTTTTGTGTTTAATTCGAGAAAATTTGCTATAACCCTATTCACCCCCCTCTAGGGTTAATCTAGATCCTACATTGTACTCTGATGATGTAATGTATAAAATTGATGTAGTTCTTTTGTATTAAGATCAGTCATTTGTTCCGCTGCGGTTGTGAGATTCTGATATTATTTTCTATTTTTATTCTACCTCCTTCTTCTTTCCCTTACAGTCTAGTTTTTCGACATTCGATTGTTCGACATTAAATACAGTGGACGTATTGATATCGATTTTCGGGCGTCGAAAAATCGGGTCGTTACATTTGGTATCAGAGTTGAAGGTTAAGCGAGAACCTTCGCTCTAGTGGGGATTGCTTATTAGAAATAGAGTCCGTAGTACTCTAGAATGAGTTTGAGTGGATTAATAGATTTGAGCGCGTATTTGTTAGTGAATATAAATTGTTTTATATCGTGTTAATTGGTTTATTGAGTAGTTTGTGGATTCTGGTCAATACGAGTAATTAATGTTATTGACAGGGATCTCTAAATACTTGTATAGAACAATTCGACACGATATTTTTTTAAATAGGGTAAATGAAATAATTTTGCCCAAATTATTTTTATATATAAAAGGAATAATTTTCGTAAATTATTATAGTTTTGAAAGGTTGCTTGGTTGTTGGAAAGTGATGATATTAGGTTATTATCATTATTATTGTAAGAATTAAAATAAGAAGTTGAAGTTATAAACCAAAGTTAAGGAAATAAATTCATATACAAAATGGAGCTTGTAAATATGAATTATAAATGTGATTTATAATTAAAATAAGATAAAATTTCAGAGTAATGTTTGAATATTGATTAGAGGGATTTGAAAATTGAAATTTTGGGAAAGGTTTAATTTCCTTTGAGTTTGAAAATGGTTTTCAAAGACTTTGGAGGAACAATAGTGATATTGTTTTGGAAATATTTTTGGATTGAATTTGAAAACTGGTGAGATTTGGAATTTAAAAATATTTTAAAGGGTTTTTTTAAGAGATAAACCACTGAACTCTTTTCGGCGTTGGAAAATAACTTCGGTGATGACTGCAGCATCATCGATGTTCATTTTCGAGTTTCCAAGGAAGGAATTGCTACCAAAATGTTTTGAAATAGTGTTTGTTTGCAAAAAAATTGGATTTGATTTTGGAATGCAAAGGAATAATTTGGTTTGGGTGTGTGTGTATATATATATATATATGATTTCAAAAAAATGTTGTTTGAATATTTTAGGAATTGATTAAACTCTGGGAGCTTAATTAAAAACGTTATGGAATATAAATAAGTTTGGGAACTTACAAAATTTGAAATTTTATGGAATAGAAAATTTTAAATTAAAGTAGAGTTGAATTAAAGTAGGTAGAGACAATTAAATGTAGTAAATTAAAGGGATTAGTGAAGGGAATGTAAATAAGTTGAAAACTTATAGAAGTTAAAATTTTGAATTAAATTGAAATGTAACTGAAACTAACTTAGGTAAAAGTGAATTTTGAGGAAAGAGTCTAAGTTGGTTAAAGGGAATGACCATTGAAATAAATTTATTAAGTTGGAAATAAATTAATTTGTGAATGAACAAACTAATTTAAATTGCAAGCAAATGAAAATGAAATGGAAATTAGTCAAATTGGACTAAATAAAACAAAGGATTGAAAATAAAATTAGAAAGAAAACTATTAAATTTAAATGGGTAAGCAAATGAATTAAAAACGAATATTGGGATGATATTTAATTTTGTGTAAAGTAAGGTGAAATTGAAGGATTAATTCGAAGCGGACTAAGAATAATAAGGGTTTGGAAATAAAGTCCATTGAGATTTAAAATAAATTACTAAGGGTAACTAATTAAAGAAATGGTTAATTAAATATGGTTTGAAATAAGATGAATAGAATTCAATATTTAAAAATGAAATTGCAAATTGAATAAAAATTGGATATAAAGCTTAAGTGATAAGGAGGGAATCAAAATAAGAAGTTATATTAATTATATATAAACTTAAGGAAATTAGGGTGAAATTCTTAAGTAAATTTGCTATTAGGAAAATATTTTAAGTTAATACTGAATAAAGGTTAAGTAAAGTGTGAAATGGGACAAGTGAATGGAAATCAAAATGAATGTGAATAAAAAAAGAAAATTGACATTGCTAAAAATCAATGAAGATAAATGCGTATGATGTACGTATATTATTTTATTCGCATAGCGATTTGATCCGGATTCGAGCATAGAATTTCGAGATAGTTATACCAATCTGAGTTGTAATTTTTCACTCGATTTTCGACAGCGACCCCTGGATATTGATTTTGATTGGTTCTGAAATTATCTATCATGGTATAGGACTATGCAAGAAGAATGACGGTTTCTGATCAAGAAACCAGATCTGAGTCCGCACTAGGAAGTCGGATGGACGATGCTAGTTCGAAAGTAAAATTGTGTGATCAAGTGAGCGATCGGATTTGGTATTGCATACGGATGATATATGTGCATCGTATGGGCTTGGATGAAATAGATATTGAAACTGTTGTAAAGAAATGTATAAAATGATTTTAAATGTTGTGATTGGATATTATTGCTAAGTAGTATACAGGTATTTAAAAGCAAAGGATAAATTGGTGCTTTTGATTTCAGAAGATAAATTTGAATTGCCTGACAAAAGGTATGTATTTAAATTGTCGTATGAAATTTGATGGTTTTCTGATCTAGACACTTGGCATTTTTTTTTTTGAAATTTGGGGGCGCGTAAAGGCATTTTGTAGTTGTACTGATCTAGCCGCGCAAAGGAGGCGCTGGCAAAAATTTTCAAAATTTAGGGAGTTAGAAAAATTTTGAAGAAAATTTTGATAATTTGAAATTTGGTTTTAAACTATAAGTTGAATTATTAAGGAGATAATATTTTTTGGAACCTATGAATGAGTCTAGGAAGTTAGAAAGAATGATAATGTCTTTAGTAAAAGAATTGTTTTGAAAGTTTATTGAAACTGTTGGGTTTTGGAAAAAGTTAAACGGGTTGTGGACCATTCTTCTTAACTAGTAATTTCGGGGACGAAATTCTTTTAAAGGGTGAGGAATGTAACGACCCAGTATTTTTGGATATTTGAAATTAGAATATTTAATTGATTTTAAATATTTGAAAGTTAGTTTACCTTGAATTTCAAATATCATTGTTTATTTGGCAATTAAATTATTAAACTTAATTATTGGAAATTGGTTAAAATAATGAATCTTGGTTTTTAAGCTGGTTGAAAATGTTTCAAAGGGCTTGGACAAATTAAATTTATAACACTGGAGATAATAGAAGTTTTAAATTTGAGTTTGAAAATGTTTTTTCAGCTTTGAAAATATATCGTTTAAATTGGTATTTAAAAATAGCCTTCCAAGGCACAGTCTCGGAATTTGACGAAACCAGTTCCATTGGATTTGTAGTAGTGTATTATTATCGAATCTCAAATTTCGTAGCATTTGGAGTTGTCGCGTGATCGTACGGTTGATAAACGCGCCGAAATCTATATTGGAAATTCAATATAATAACTGAGTCCAAAAAGCTATCTTCTTCATACGATCGAGTTAGGCCTCGAAACCTTTTCCATTGCGTTCGGGATAGGGGTATAACATTATAAATGCCTAGCAGCATGCCTCGATAGGAGTTTAAAATTTTAAGTTGCATTTTCAAGACAATTTAAATTTAAAATTTAAATAATTTGACTGGTCAAAATAATTCACATCAGAACTCTATCTTTCCTTACCCTAGCCACTTGTCCTTTGGTTCATGCCATCTTTCACCTACACGTACCAAATGTCCCCTTCTTCTTTTATGAACAACCGAGCATTTTTTTAAAAAAACCCAAAAAAATGGCCGTAGAAATGTTCACTCGTTCGAAAAATGGCTCTCTCTTTCGAATTCTAGTCAAGTATTCCTCTACAATTCAAATCTGAGATCCCTCATTCCCTTACAAATTCCAATCAGTTAAAAAATGGGGAGAGCGCGACGTTTTTGCGATTTGGAAGCAGGCTTGAATCAAAATCGATAGTCAGATGCAAACTCGATAGATGGAGGCGCCGCATAGGGTTGAGTCTTGATGGGTGTCGAGGTTGGGAGCTTCTCGCGAGGGATGAAGTCGATTCGACCGCGACTTAGTAAAGGAGGAGGCAGATTCGGCGACTGGGCGAGGCCGTGTGGTAACGCTTGGGTGTTTGCGAGGAGGAGGAGTTGGAGGCGACCTAGTGTAAGGCCACGGCCCGTGGTCGCGAACCATGCCGAGTGCAGGAGGTATGCGGCTTTTGTTTTTTATTTTTAATTAAATTAAATTTAAATGTGTATATATATATATATATAGTGGAGATAAACAGAAATTATTTTTACAGTAAGGTATTTTTGAATATATATACAGAAAAGAAAAATATATATATAAAGTGAAGTGTATATACATATGCAGATTTATATATATATACACACACACACACATAAAGAACAAAAATATATTCAGTAAGGTTAAAAATATTTTTATTTCTAGTTTAATATATATGTATATCTACACTCATATTTTAATCTATATATATATAAGAATAAGATTGCGGAAATTGCAATTTTAAATGTTGTAAATTTTATATAAAGAATTTGATTTTTTTTATATAAACATATATATGTATAGTTTCTAAATGAGAATTAAAGTATATATATACCTATATCCATTTTAATTTACTAGTTTAGATTAAAAATAATTTTTTAAGGTGATTAATGTGGTTAATAATCTTATTTAAATTATTTAGTTACTAAAAGATTTTAAAAGGAAAATTGGTTTAAACTAAATTATTAGTTGATTAGTTTATTAAAATGGAAATTGATTGTTCGATTTTTTCGAGTATTGATAAACTGTATAAATATTTATACAAGGTCTAAAATCATGGAGAAACAAGTCGAGATGGAAGTGGGTTGCAAAACAAAATAAAGGTGAGTTAATCTCACTCATTTGGATTACCTTTTAAATTTAAATAGTTAAATTTAAATTATTGGTTGTTTGCTTGAATTGATAATTTATTATCAGCTTGGATGTGATATGTTATATATTGTATATATATTGGAGTGATTGATTTCTCGCATTATATAGCAGATGAGACCCTATGCCCCCCGCATAATAGCGGATGACCCTTTATACCGCGATATCTCCCTCGAAGTGCGATTAATATTTTATATTATGCTAACATCTGTGGATGCAAAGAAATAGGTTGGAGGGATCCAATTGGATTCCTCAAAATGTTGAGTTTATTTTATATTTAGTAATGTGATTTATGTGATAATCTGCAATGGATTATATTGATTATATTGTGAACTGAAATTATTGAATGCTATGGCTTGGTTGAATATATATTGGTATTTTGAGAAAATGAAAATATATAAGTTTGGATTTTTAAAGGAAATAAAAAGGGAAATTTTTAAGTAAGATAATTATAGTAAATTTGGGTAAATTAAAGATTGAATTTGAGAAAGTATAAAAGTTTGATTTTTAAATTCTATTAAATAAATTCTGAGTATGGAAGCAAAATAGAAATTTTAAATAAATGGAAATAAAAGAGTTTTGGAAATTACGTGATGTTGTCTAAAAATTAAAGGATTTTATTTTCAAAATTTAAAGATTTAAAATGTTTAGGAAGAAATAAAAAAGGGAAATTTTGAATGAAGTATGAAGTGGGTATTTCAGTTTAAAATAAGATTTTAAATCATAATTATAGAAGTGAATATGGAATCAATGGTTTTGAAATAAAATTAAGTAAAGGAATTTACTTGAAAATGGAGCAAATTTTGGAAATAAATTTGAAAATTGATTTAAGTGTTTGAAACTGTGATTTAAAGGAGGATGAGACTATGGAATTTTTAAACTGGGTTTATAAAGTGAAATAAGATATCAGTGGATATTTGAAAGTATAAGTTCATGATGGGAATTTATAAAGGAATGGGTAATTGGTTTTAAAAATAAATAATGGTTTTATTTTTAAAAGTGTGGAATGGAAGGTGTATTTTGCTGAAAAGCCAAGTATGTTTTCAAAGCAGATTTTTAAGTATAAGTTAGAGGTTTTAAAGTGGTTTTAAAAGATTGTTTTAGAAGAAATAATTATTTAGTGGTTTTAAAATTTTTAAAAGTAAACATTTATTAAGTTAATTATATAAGTAAATAATATTGAAGGTTTAACTAGCATTATGATTTTAAAAGATAATTATTTAATATTTATACCTTACAGAATAACTTTTATTTTAAATCTAGTTTTGGCTTAAATTTTACTTGAAAATTTATCATAACTAATATTTTAAATAAAGTGTTTTTAAGTAGTTTTATTTTAAGTGTTTTAAAGTATATATTTTAGATTAAGTGATTTAAATTGGTTTTAAAACTCTAAATATTAAGACTTAGTGATTTTCAGTGGAAATAAACAATTGGGTGGAAATTTATTTCGCTAGAGAAAATGTAATTTGGAAACTGTTAGTACCAAATTGGTCACTAACACCCTTGAGTAGAGTTGTGTATAGAGATCAATGAAGAGATCAAGTTAAAACTGAGAAATTACACAGTAGAATGCAATAATAACTGTAAGAAACAAGAACACCAAATTTATAGTTATTCGGCATAACTGCCTACATCCACTTCGAGTTTAATCTTTATTGCATTTTCAGTCTATTTAATACAGATACAATCCGTACACCCATGACTTGATACAAGTTTGAATTAAAAAGAGGAGAGTATAAAAAATGCAGAGTCTCCCCAGTGTTCTCAAAAAGCGGTCCCTTTTACTGTGCCTCTACCCTTCTATTTGTAGGCGAAGATAAGCTGGACTCCCCTTACGGGCCCAGGAACAAAGTACCTCGGCCCACAGTAGTTGATTTCTGCCCACCAGGCCAGGCATGCCGAATGAGGAATGCCGGTCGAGAATCGTCCGGTCGATCATTAAATGACTCGAAGCAAAGTCATGACGAACGCTCTTTCTTTGTTGTGGGCTTGACAACTTGCTAACATTTCCAGTCTGTACCGAGCCAGAGATGTCGAACGGAAGTTGCCGAGCGACCTTGCTGTGTGACTTTGAAAAACGACGTTGTTAAAGAATGTCGAGCAATGGAAATACCGAGCGATGGCTTCTGAACTCGAGATGCCGAGCGATAGTGGTCGAACCAAAGAATACTGGGCATTGATGGTCGAACGAAGGATGCCAAGCGATGATGGTCGAATTACTCAGACCGAGCGACACACACCGAACCATACCTACTGAACTACACATAAACGCCAAAACATGTCAATTGTATCAAACCCTTATATCTTCAGGCTCTTCTTGGTCAGAATCTTGTCTAGTGCCAATAATAATATCTTCAACTGTCGTTTTATAGCCGGACCAAGGTGCCGGGTAACATTTGCCCCCTAAAGTGTGTCATGTGAAGCAACACGACACGCTTTGAATCAGCGAGTATTCCTTTTTTCCAGGAAGAAATCCATCACGTTTCATGTATAGTCATTATCCTTCAATTTTATACTCACAAGGTGTCGTATCCTTCTTTGGTCGTCATGATGCTTGGTCGATTCCCAATATTATAAATCCAAGGTTGTAGTTCATCAGTGGCCATTCGTCTTCGGTTCTATAGGGCTAGTAAACTTCGGCTAACTGATCCAGTCTTTTCTTAATGGCCTTAAGTGAGAATTCAATTTCTGTCCATTTCAAGAAGTTGAACTTTTTCGGATGTATGCATGCATATTTGGGTACATGTTCTTGCCATTGGCTCTCAGGTACGTTTTATATGCTCATAATTCGTCACCAATTCCATCTAGTTTAATTGCAATTCAATTGCGATTCCTTGTTTGTATTTTTTTGTGTGAAATAAGGGTTGTAATCAGCTAATTGATGAGAGGAGACTTCAAGTTTTACATGGATGACGACCTCAGAGCAGTAAGTAAGGACGAATGGAGTACGGCCAGTCACGGACCCATGGGTAGTTCTATAAGCCCATAATGCTGTTGGGAATTCATCCATCCATTTACCTCTAGCCTTTTCCAAATCTCTCTTTAGAATAGAATTTATGATTTTGTTCACAGCTTCAACCCTTTCATTTGCAGTTATAATGGATCACGGAAGGCCATAAGGACAGATGACATTATGGACAATGAAGTTGATTATTTTCTTCATCTTGGTCGTGATTAAAAGTTCTTCATCTGCCCATTTGGTGAAGTAATCAACCCTATGATGGTGTATTTCACACCACCTTTAGGATCGGTAAGAAGATGATGTCAATGCCCCCAAGTGGCAAACGACTATGGACTAGCCATTTGGGTAATTTCCATCGGTGGGGCTCTCGGATTTTTTTTGCAAACATCTTGCACTCGTCGCATTATCTAGCATGATCAAGCGCATCTGGATTGATAGTTGGCCAGTAATACCCGTAGTAGAGTATTTTCTTTATCAAGGTTTTCTTCCTGATGTAATCACCGCATTCTTCTTCATAGACTTCGCTCAAGACTCATTTGATATCATCATGGGTGATACACCGAAGCATAGGAATGGATAACCTGATTTCTACACATGACTTCTTCTTGGATGATTTGGCATGAAGCTTTGAGGAGGATATGTCGTTTTCCATTTCTCCGTTCAGTAAGAATTCCTTATTGTAGATAGTCTTTGATAGGAGTCAACCATGACCCCTTTTCTGGATTTGCCTCCAAGATCTAGCCGATCTCCGTCCATCAATGCTTGGAATATCAAGTATTTCAACCAAAATAATGTATGCCCATTGTGCATCCCTAAAACTGGCCAGCTTGGCCAGTGACTAGACTCTTTTCATTTTGTTCGTTGAGTATGTATGTAATGATGTAATACGCGAAGTCGGCTAGTAGCTCTTGGACCTGGCCGAGATAAGGAGAAAGACAATGCCCCCTAGCAAGATCAACTTCCTTAATTTTGCATGCTATCAATCAGGAACCACAAAAGATATGTAAAGTTTCCACTCCAAGTCCTCTAGCAAGTTTGAGGCTGGAGGTCAAGGCTTCATACTAAGTACTGTTGTTTGTTACAGGGAAATTGAGTTTCAGGACGTAGCAGATCGATCGTTCCTCAGGAGTCATTATCATGACTCCTGTGCCATAACACTGATCACTGGATGCTCCATCCGCGTACATTTTCCATATGTTTGTTGGTTCTCTACCACTCTTCGAGTAGCCATTTGATGTAGTGAATTCGGGTATGAGGTCTGCTAATTTCCTTCCTTGGATAGTCCTTCGAGGGAAATAAGTGATATCGAATTGGCATAGTTCGGTATTCTATTTAAGTAGTCTTTTAGACGTCTCAGGTCGTTGTATGCCCTGTCGCAACGGCTGGTAGGCATAGGCATTGATGGTTACTCTAGTCAAATCCTAGAGTCTTGTCATGAGTTATTAAGTCTAATAGTGAAGGGCTTTGAATGCTCTAATCGATTATCTGCAAATGGCCAAAGATCAGGCTTAAAATCACGTTGAAGGAAATGTCAAGTAGGGGTCAGCCTCGAGTTGCATGCTGCTGCATAGCTGGATCATGTTATGAGTTTGAATTTGCTTGTATATTCGAGTAATGCACTTTCTATTAAATGCATTCATGATCCTTTACCCATGCTTTGGGTTGGAGAGACAGTCAGTTTCCCACTAGCTTAGGTATCGATTTAATGATTCTATCTCAAGGCATTCTTTCGGTCGTAGCCTTGAGTAGTTGTAAGCACTATATATAAGTTTCAATATTGAGCTATCGCAGCCAGTCTTTGGATGACCATGCATCTGCTTCCAGTCTCGGGTTGAAAAATGCACTGCATGGATGGTTGAGTCTCGCCCTTGCTATGTTTATATTCCCACCTAAACTCCAAAGACACGGAGTTGATCGGTGAATAGTCGGTTCACATTCATCTTGCTTCTCTCTCATGCCATTAGGTCTGGGCCATATATCAATAAGTAGGAAGGCCAGTCATGCCCAATTTAGCTTCACTATCTTTCCCGTTGAATCGTGAGATCAGGTCAGTCGATGGGAGGCTGGGTCTTGCCTATCCCGGATTGTATTGTGGTTTTTCATTCCAAAAGGAAAACTTCGACGCCTCATCAGTTTCAGGGCGTAATTTGTGGACTGGATGGTCAGCCACGTCCACTTTGGTTCATATTCTATAATCAAATCTCGAGGTAAGGTTGGCGCAGATGCAGTTGGGTCATGTTCATCCAGTTCCATACACCTCCAGACGGATCGAAGGAGGGTGCCGGAGAATTTATGACCAAGTCTTCATGGTTTACTCTGCTTTCCATACTCTGGAGGTAATGGTTTTTCAAGGAACATCCGAGTCACATTTGTATGTGCTTGGTGCGGATCGGTATTGACCCTCGATCTGAGATACGATATAGTCGGTCACCCATAGCTTTGGATGCCGTTTTGATTGGTTCTGTATTGAGGCCTCCTGTAGTTTTTGCCTTAATTTGTAAAGAACGCCAAGCTAGAGCTATAATAAGCTGTCCCATTCATCTTTTAGTGATTTGTACTCTTGCTCCCAGCATTGATTTGGCCAGGCCACTAATCGGATGGTCGAATTCCATCCTTAGCGATTTAGTACTCCTTCTTTCGGTTTCAGGCCGAAGTTTACGGAATAGAGAACGGTCGGAATCCACTCGTCTATTTATCGATGTTTATACACCACTCTACATTCTGGTTCAGTGTTATTCTCCCCCCGGTCGACTCGTGCCTAATTTGTGTTCATGCTTCAGTCCGCGCTTTGGGGACTTGGAGATTTTTCGAACGGTTTATGCTATATTCCACAGTTTGGGATGTAGAGATTTTCGTCAATTCATGTATACACTAGTCCACGCTCTGGGAACTTAGAGTACTCTAGTTTGCTTCGGGAACTTATAGATTTTTCTCAAGTCGTTTATACTCTAGGCCGCACTCTAGGGACTGATGGTCCGCACTCTGGGGACTTAGAGGTTTTTAAGTCGTTTGTACTCTAATCCACACTCAGGGGACTGAAAGTACTCTAGTCCGCACTTTGGGGACTTTGAGGTTTTTAAGTCATTTATACTCTAATCTGCACTCAGGGGACTTAGAGTAGTCTAGTCTACACTCTGGGGACTAAGAGGTTTTTAAGTCGTTTATTGTCAATTCCGCACTTAGAGAACTGAGAGTACTCTAGTCTGCTTCAGGGACTTAGAGGTTTTTAAGTCGTTTGTACTCTAGTCCGCACTCAGGGGACTTATAGTACTCTAGTACGCACTCTGGGGACTTAGAGGTTTTTAAGTCGTTTATACTCTAGTCTGCACTCAGGGGACTGAGAGTACTCTAGTCCGCTTCAGGGACTTAGAGGTTTTTAACTCGTTTATACTCTAGTCCGCACTCAGGGGACTTAGAGTACTCTAGTCGGCACAGTGGGGATTAGAGGTTTTTAAGTCGTTTATACTCTAGTCCACACTCAAGGGACTGAGAGCACTATAGTCCGCTTCATGGACTTAGAGGTTTCTAAGTCATTTATACTCTAGTCCGCACTCAGGGGACTGAGAGTATTCTAGTCCGCACTTTGGGGACTTAGAGGTTTTTAAGTCGTTTATACTCTAGTTTGCACTCAGGGGACTTAGAGTACTCTAGTCCGCACTCTGGAGACTTGGAGGTTTTTAAGTCGTTTATACTCTAGTCCGCACTCAGGGGACTGAGAGTACTCTAGTCTGAACTTTGGGGACTTAGAGGCTTTTAAATCGTTTATACTCTAGTCCGTACTCAGGGGACTGAGAGTACTCTAGTCCGCTTCAGGGACTTAGAGGTTTTTAAGTGGTTTATACTCTAGTCCGCACTCAGGGGAGTGAGAGTACTCTAGTCCGCTTCAGGGACTTAGAGATTTTTGTTGAGAGCGGTCGTATTTCCACCCGTTTGATTTGTATTTCATTTACCATATCAAGGCTAATGTTGTCAACGAACGATCGAACCACGTTTGCTCATGGAATGGGCTCTGCCTCCAGCATGAAGGATGAAACTTGAAAAATGGATGTCGATTCTCGTCCGCTCGATGATTATAGCTCTTCCAATCAAGTCAAGGAAGGAGGTAGATGACAGATGGATGGATCACATCCATGTTGGGTTGGATAATCAAGTCTCGTACAATTTTCTTCGTATCTCTTTCTAGAAAATAAGGATAATGGATTATTGAGTAGACAAATTAAGTTGCATATGTTTCAAGGTGCAGCCGTGTCCATGTATTGAGAGCGAAGGTTGACGAGTAGGTAGTCCATCACAACTACTCCAAATCGGGCTTTCGAACAACCTTTTGTGTTTAGGGTAAGACTTGACGTGTAGATGATCAAATCACGTCTACTCTAGATTGATCCCGACGTCACTGAGCTTCAGGAGAGGCATCTCTATTTTGCTGAACTTTGTTTTATGACTCGATTTGAGTGGATGATCGGGCCATATTCATTCCAAGCCTTGCTTAGGTCTTCAAGTCATATATGGAGGTCGATGAATGGACATTCGATCATGTTCGCTTTGTATTGGGCTCTGACCGTGATGAGCTTTTCAATCTCTAGTGCATAGCCCTAAATCAAAGGCTTATAGTTGATGGTGAGTGGTCAAATCATGCTCGTCTTGATGAAACTCCACAGGTCCGATCACGATCTGCGTGGATTGGTTGGTGGCCAAATATGAGTACTCGGTCACCTACATGGTTTTGAAAGAAGTTTAGTTCAAGTCGGTTGTAATTCAAAGCATAATTGAAATCAACATATCCAAAGAAGATTGGTATAAATCTCATTGATAAAGGGGTATTATCGTGTGCTTGCTATTCAACTCTGGCCCTAGCCCCTTCTAGCGGGATATCGACTACCAACGGTCCAATTGGTAATTGGAGTTCTTTATTGATAGGCATCCGAAGGTCCTGACTTGCCATTCTGCAAGGCTTGCACATACTATTGAAGCTTTTCTTTCTGAATCTGCTTTCTGATGACACCTCGGAGGTGTTCGTAATCGCCAGTGTTAGGATCAGTTTGCATCTTGGAATATACAACGTTCCCCTGATTTCCTCTGGACTTTGATGGACTCTCTCGAGGTTAGTTTTCACTTCCACTTTGAGTCGCGAGTCTCCAAATAGAGGCCATCGATTGAATCTTTCAAAGAGCATATGAATCGAATTTTGAGATCTTTTTTGTCTATTGGAATCAGTATCCTTAGCCGACGGGCCTGCACTGTTATTTTTTCTAGTTTGTTCCACTCCTCCTTACTTTGGTTCCGATTTATTTTGTAACAGAAACAATCCATGGTCGTAGGAGAATCTCTAGCTAACTGGCTACCAAAATATATCTGGAGGTCAACTCTCCTCAAATGCGACCAGTATGATATCCTTGTTAGCATTTGGAATAAATTGCTTAGAGCCAAACATTGGTCTGCTTGGAGTCACTAATTTTGAAGTGCTGGGTCAGTGAAGAATGGTGCTTGGAGTCATCTTGGCATTTGCTTAGAATCATATCATCTATGTTCTTCCAACCTTTGGGAGTATCATTTGAGTAGTGGTTGCATGTCCACTCCCTTATTGTCGTTCAAAAGCTGTCGCTAGATCGTCTATGTCCTGGTCGATCATAGGATGTAAGAGAAGTGGATATAATGTTCCTTTATTAAGTTGAATTTTGAATTCATAATCCAGAGGCACTGCACCGTGGCTGGGGTGCGGCTAGCTTCTTTTTCGAAAATTTGGGCCGTACCCGATTTTTTTTGAAAATAGGGGTCGTATAAAGGACCAGTGTAACTTAAGTTTGGATCGGCCAAAGAGGCTCGGCTTGGATGTCATTCGGCATAGATGTATGGCTCGACCTGGATGTCATTCAGCATAGACATATGGCTCGGTCTGGATGTCTTTCGGCATAGACATATGGCTTGGCCTAGATGTTGTTCGGCATAGACGTATGGCTCGGTCTAAATGCCGTTCGACATAGACGTATGGCTTGGCCTAGATTCCGTTTGGCATAGGCGTGTGGCTCGGCCTGGATGCCGTTCGGCATAGACGTGTGGCTCGGCCTGGATGCCATTCAGCATAGATGTATGGCTTGGCCTGGAGTGGCTCGGTATGGAGGTGGCTCGGCCTGGATGTGGCTCGACCTGGAGTGGGTCGCTTGGCATACTCTCGCTCGGCATGCACTGGGTCGCTTGACATACTCTCGCTAGGCAAGCATGGGTCTGTCGGCATTCTGTCGCTCGGCATGCATTGGGTCGCTCGGTATACTCTTGGTCGGCATGCACTGGGTCGCTCGGCATACTCTCGCTCGGCATGCACTAGGTCGCTCAGCATACTCTCGCTCAGCATGCACTGGGTCGCTCGGCATACTCTCGCTCGGCAGGCACTGGGTTGGTCGGCATCCTCTTGCTCGACAGGCACTGGGTCGATCGGCATCCTTTTGCTCGGCATGCACTGGGTCGCTCTGCATCCTCTCGCTCTACATGCACTGGGTCGCTCGGTGTATAGAGGTTTTGGAGCGATCGGTATACCGTTGTTTTGGACCGATCGGTATATGTGTGCTTGCCTTGGTGAGGGTTTGGTCATATGAGATATCGGCTGAATTGTCTTCAGAGGGGTGGGGGTCGGCCTTCATTCAACTTGAGTGCAAACTTCAACATCCAATCCTCAAATCTTGCGTACATCAGTGAATCCAATCTTAGTTTCTTTGGATATAGCTATCAACTTCCTTTAGATTTCTTTCAAATCTGAGTAGACTAGGAAGTTTGCTGGTAAACAACTGGATCTATCTCGCGAATAGGGAAATCCACTAGTAGACAACGAGATCCAATCGAGTTGAGAATTCATTTCTCAGTGAAAGTACCAAAATGTTAGCACCAAAATTGGTCACTAACACCCTTGAGTAGAGTTGTGTGTAGAGATCAATGAAGAGAGTAAGTTAAAACTAAGAAATTACATAGTAGAATGCAATAATAACAATATGAAACAAAAACACCAGATTTATAGTGGTTCGGTGTAACTGCCTACGTCCACTTAGAGTTTAATCTTTATTGATTTTTCAATCTATTGAATACAGATACAATCCGTACACCCATGATTTGATTACAAGTTTGAATTAAAAAGCGGAGAGTATAAAAAATGGCAGAGTCTCCCCAGTGTTCTCAAAAAGAGGTCCCTTTTTACTGTGCCTCTGCCCTTCTATTTATAGGCGAAGATTGGCTGGACTACCCTCACGGGCCCAGGAACAAAGTACCTTGGCCCACAGTAGGTGACTTCTATGCACCGGGCTAGGCATGCCGAACAAGGAAAGCCGGTCGGCAATTTTTTGGTCGATCGTTAAATGACTCGAAGCAAAGTCATGCCGAACGCTCTTGCTTTATTGTGGGCTTGACAACTTGCTAACATTTCCAGTCTGCACCGAGCCAAGGATGCCGAATGGCAGTTGTCGAGCGACCTTGCTGTTAGGAACTATGTTGATGATGTTTTGATGACAACAACCTTATATAGTTATTACACTTTACTTTATAAAATATACACTAACATTTCCATATATATATATATATATGTATATAGGAAGTATATGCAGGTATCATCGAAGACTGATCAGTATAAAGACTCAAGCATCAAGATGAAGATTAGAGATTCAAGATTCAAGACTCTAGAGAATCAAGATTTCAAGATCTCAAGATAAGTGTCTAGTATTTTGTTAAAACTTCATAATAGCACTCTCATCTTTCTTCCATTTTTCTTTTGGGATGGAACCCAATTTCTATCGAAACCAGTGGCTTACAAACCCACGACAAGTAGCTTACAAACCCATGACAAGTGGCTTACAAACCCATGAAAATCAAAATCATTTAAACTACTTTGTACAAGTTCTCGAGTCCTATGGAGGAGCTCTGTAGGAAGGTTCTTGCAATTTTAGTTTGAATAGATTTTTCAAAATGTTTTTAAATCTGTTTCCAAAATGTTTTAGCTTTCAAAATCATGTTTTCAAAAATATTTTCAAACTTTGTTTTAGCCTTGAAATATTCCTCTATTCTTATTTTAAAAACTTCTATTTTTAACATCAAAACTTATTCTGATTTTAAATATTACTTATATAATTGACGGTCTATATCAATTATATATATATATATTTAAAATAATGTTTTATATTCATTCTCTATCTCAAAATATTGTTTAAACACTTTACTTTGCTTCAGAGAAGTTTCAACTTGTTTTAAATTCAATTGTCTTTACAAAACAACATCTCTATAATTTTGAGCTGAGGGATGTCGACATATGGGGATACCCCATGTCGACATGGTGACAGTTGGATTCAAAATTCAAATTTCAAAAGAAGTGTCCATTCGTTCAAAAACCTTTCGCCAATGGTTATGACTGTTGTGCATCTATATAAAGGCTTCCAAAATGAATTTTTTTAACAACTACTTTCTTATTTTCTTCACTCTTTCTTCTCCACCATTCCATATCCATAAAACTTCATATTTTCAAGTTCGTGCCATCATTCTGCCAAATTCTCAATGGGAAATCATTTAGATACTCTCTCTATTTGATTCTCCATCATTCTACTAAAGATCAAAGTGCTATTCAGAGTTATAGGATTAATTTGTGTTCAAAAAGTCCATAGAGTCTATCCATTCAAAAGGATTGTTATTAAGAAGTATTAGGGTGATCTTGTGTCCCGTAAATCAAGAGAGTTTACCCCAGACTCGGAGATAGGAGGGTTCCTCAAGGCCTTAGAAATTGAGGGTTGTAATTTGGATATTGGCTTATAAAAATCTGTACAAGGATATTGCCTTGGTGCAGGACTGGATGTAGGAGGATTCAGAACCAGTATAAAATCCGGTGTGTTCTTTCCATTTACTTACTTTACTTTACTATTTGCATTTGTTATATGTTCTGTGATCATTCTGTGTTAGAATTCTGTTTAGATTTGTGTTGAAAGTTTTAATTTAGTCATATAGTTCATATATTCTTTAAAACACTATTCACCCCCCCTCTAGTGTTATTTCTGCCTTAAGATCCTTAATCCGCATCGCCAACAATTGGTATCAGAGCATTGGTTTTCATTATTTTCATAATCTGAAATTTTGAAAAATTTTAATGGCACAACCCACTAATAATGTCACTCCTGTCATCACTACTTTTGTCAACACAAGTACTAACACTAGTTCATTTGTAGAAGGTCAGTCTACTGTCAGACCACCACTTTTTAATGGCAGTAATTATTCATATTGGGCATGTAGGATGAAAATTTACTTACAATCCATAAGTTTAGATACTTGGAATATGACACAAACTGAATATGTTGAACCAACTACTAATTTTTCCCAGTGGACTACTGAGCAAAAGACGGTTGCACAAAACAATTCTAAGGCTATGAATATACTATTTTGTTCACTAGATAGGAATGAGTTTAATAGAGTCTCTGTTTGTAAATCTGCATTTGAAATCTGGAAAACTTTGCAAGTAACTCATGAAGGAACAAGCAAAGTTAAACAGACTAAAATTTTCATATTAACTAACCAGTTTCAATTGTTTAAAATGCATGAAAATGAGTCCATTTCCGACATGTATTGTCGATTTCAAGACATTGTACATTCATTGATTTCTTTAGGAAAGGGTTTCTCAGAAGAAGATCAAGTCAGAAAGATACTCAATTCACTCACTCTAGAATGGGATCAAAAGACACTTACTATTGAAGAGGCAAATGATGTTAGTCAAATGAAGATCGAAGAGTTAATCGGTAACCTAATGTTTTATGAAGTTCAACTACAAGGGAGAAAAGAATCTAAGGCAACGGAAAAGAAATCGATCGCATTCAGAGCAATAACTGGAGATTCAGAACAAGATAGTGATGAAGAAATTGCTTTCATGACCATAAATTTCAGAAAGTTTCTGAAGTATAGAAAGATGAATAACTTTAAAAGAAATGATCAAAGGAATTCCAGAAATACTTCGGAGAACAACAACAATTACAACAACAACAACAATGGTGATAGATGCTACAACTACAACAAAACAGGGCACTACAAGATAGATTGTCCATATCTAGACAAACAGACATTTCAACCAAATAACGAACAACTAAGGAAAAGAAAAAGGCATATGCAGCAACTCTTGACGATTCAGATTCATCCAGTGATGATGAGAAGAAAACTGATAATTCAAATCTGTGCTTCACTGCTATTCTCGAATCGAAAGATGATCGGAGTTTGGATCTAAAAATAGGTACACATTTATTTTAATTTTATTGGATGCTTGTTTGTTTTGATTTTGTTTTCAATTCCTTGAATTTTTAAATTCAAAATCACCCTTTGAAATTTGAATTTTTAAATTCAAAATAATATTATTTTAATAATATTTTAAATATTAAAATATTTTAATATTATTATATTTAATATTATTACTGGAATTATATATAGATATAGAATATAGATTAGTTTTCTTAAGATTTTAGGAATTTCTTAGATTTTAGAAAAAGACACCCCTTTTCAAATTCAACAGGCACATGTCGACATGCTAGGATACCCCATGTCGACATGTCTCTCAGAAATTTGATTTCAAAATTTGAATTCAAACTTTTGAATTTCCCTCCACCTTTTCACTTACTTCAAAATTCTGAAAAGATACCTCTTGACCAGAGAACATGACTTTAGAGAATCTATTTAATATACTTCTCTTATCATCTCTTTTCACTTTATTCTCATAATTTATACTTTCTTCATTATCTTCTACTCCTCTCAAACACTAATCAATGGCTTCCTCAAGTACCCCATCAACTTTGAGGCTGACCAAATCCATCAAAAATGATCTTTTTAATGACCCGGAGGCTATCAAAGCTTACATAAATTATGTAAACTATGGCAAAGTTAATACGGGAAAATTTGCTATTTTCGATGATTTTCCTTCTTATGAAATCGATCAACTTTTTGAAGAAAACTCCATTCTTAGCTTGATTGATAACACGCAAAATGATTTCGTTTGTTATCCAAACCTTGTCAAAATGTTTTATGCAAACCTAAACCGTGAATTTTATAATGGAAATGAAGATCAAATTTGGAGTAGTGTTAAAGGAACACTTATTGTTTTGGATTCCGATATTTTGGGTACTATTTTGGGTTGCAAATCTACCGGTATGAATCTCTCACAATTTTAAATCAATGAAACTGATCGAGAGACTTTTCATCATATTTTTGAAAGCGATGACCACATGGATTTTAAGAATCGCTTTTTCCGCCCAAAAGCAAGAATTGTCAAACTTGTTATTCAACACACCATTATTCCTAGGTCGGGAAACTACAATAATCCCACCTCAAAAGTGTGTAAAGCTCTTTTTTCTATATTTGGAAAATATGATATTAATTGGGCACAAACTATTTTGGATGAGTTAAGACCCAAAAAGTTTACTATGGGAGAAAACACTCTTTATCATGGAATTTATCTTACTCGGATTTTCAATTATTTTGGTGTGGATGTTAAAAAGGAAGAGTTTGTAAGTAGGAAAGTGTTCAATCATGGGAACATTTCCCTTATGAAAATCCCGCTTATGTTTCAACCGTATGAAACACTTACCGAAAAGGAAGAGAGACTTGCTCATGAAGAGATGGAAAAAGAGGGAGAAGAAGAGGAAGAAGAAGGTGAAGGAATGGAGATTGAAGAAGAAGAGGAAGATGAAGAAACCTCTTTGGAAAGTATAGAGTATCCACATACGCCCGCCAATCCATCCAACAAAACCATACTCAAGAACCAAAAGATACTTGCTCAAAACCAAAAGGTTCTTAAGAGATCTATTAGCAAGAAAATGGATAAAATCTCTAACAAGATCGACAAGTTCTTTGGGAAGATAGGCAGGAAACTTAGCTTGTCCTCATCATCATCTTCATCAAACTAATCCTAGCCATTATCTCTCTAGATATCGTTTATCTATCTTTGTATTTTCTATTTTTTTGGTTAATATTATGTAATGTTAACTAATATAAGCAATGCTATCTTATTCTTTGTTTTCCATCTTTATATATCTCTGATAGTTATTTATTTTAAGTTTATATAGGTTCACTAGTATAAAAATAAACTTAGAAATCAAAAATAACTCAACTTGGTCATTCTGTCTAGACCATGTCGACATGGCCCATCCCCCCATGTCGACATATAATAGTCAAAAAGTAGTTACAATTTCAAACTTCAAATTCTTGTAACTACCAAGTGACAATTCATCTTGAACGGCCAATAACTCCTATAAATACCTATTTCTTCCAAAAAACTTCTCTACCTCCATTTCTATTCATCTCCTCTCATACTTCAATTTATTTCTTAAATTATGGCTTCTCCAATTAAGAATTTAAGTGAAAATCTTGAAGAAACTCTTACTTCTTTCAAGAATATTCTCTCTTTTATACTTAGAAATCAAAGGCACTTAGAATTAAGCCAAATGCAGATGATCAAAGAGCAAGAGAAACACTTCGACGCACTTCGTTGGATGATCTCAAGCCTTAGCAAAGACTAACCCGAAGCAAATCCACCAGTCACTCTCGACAAAGATAATTGGGATGTTATCAAAATTGATCCTATCTTTGGAGAAGATGGATGGGTGGAAGTCCCAAGAAATGTCTGATCATTATGTATGTTTGTTTGATTTGATTTAGATTTGATTAGGATTTGATTGAATTGTTTACTTAAGTTTGATTTGGATTTGGTTTGTATGTAACTTCATATACTATACATGATTGGTTTGCTATGTACGATATTGATTTGATTGACAAGTTACACTTATATATATGCTCACGCACTTGATCACTTACACGTTCACTTTACACTTTTATTCTATATATACTTGATTATCTTAGAACAGGTAAATCTTTTATTTCTTTTTACTGATGTCAAAGGGGGAGAAAGTTATAAAAATATATGTGCTTGGTGTAAGGGGGAGTTGTTGTTTAAAGAAGAAATCACGGAGTAAGGGGGAGTTATGGTATGGTAAGAATATTTTATAAATAAAGGTTGTCATCATCAAAAAGGGGGAGATTGTTAGGAACTAAGTTGATGATGTTTTGATGACAACAACCTTATATAGTTATTATACTTTACTTTATAAAATATATACTAACATTTCCATATAGATATATATATATATATATATGTATATAGGAAGTATATGCAGGTATCATCGAAGACTGAACAGTATAAAGACTCAAGCATCAAGATGAAGATTAGAGATTCAAGATTCAAGACTCTAGAGAATCAAGATTTCAAGGTCTCAAGATAAGTGTCTAGTATTTTGTTAAAACTTCTTAATAGCACTCTCATCTTTCTTCCAATTTTCTTTTGGTATGGAACCCAATTTCTATCAAAACCAGTGGCTTACAAACCCACGACAAGTAGCTTACAAACCTACGACAAGTGGCTTACAAACCCACGAAAATCAAAATCATTTAAACTACTTTGTACAAGTTCTCGAGTCCTATGGAGGAGCTCTGTAGGAAGGTTCTTGCAATTTCAGTTTGAATAGATTTTTCAAAATGTTTTTAAATTTGTTTTTAAAATGTTTTAGCTTTCAAAATCATGTTTTCAAAAATATTTTCAAACTTTGTTTTAGCCTTGAAATATTCCTCTATTCTTATTTTAAAAACTTCTATTTTTAGCATCAAAACTTATTCTGATTTTAAATATTACTTATATAATTGACGGTCTATATCAATTATATATATATTTAAAATAATGTTTTATATTCATTCTCTATCTCAAAATATTGTTTAAACACTTTACTTTGCTTCAGAGAAGTTTCAACTTGTTTTAAATTCAATTGTCTTTACAAAACAACATCTCTATAATTTTGAGCTGAGGGATGTCGACATATGGGGATACCCCATGTCGACATGGTGACAGTTGGATTCAAAATTCAAATTTCAAAAGAAGTGTCCATTCGTTCAGAAACCTTTCGCCAATGGTTATGACTGTTGTGCATTAATATAAAGGCTTCCGAAATGAATTTTTTTAACAACTACTTTCTTATTTTCTTCACTCTTTCTTCTCCACCATTCCATATCCATAATACTTCATATTTTCAAGATCGTGCCATCATTCTGCCAAATTCTCAATAGGAAATCATTTAGATACTCTCTCTATTTGATTCTCCATCATTCTACTAAAGATCAAAGTGCTATTCAGAGTTATAGGATTAATTTGTATTCAAAAAGTCCATAGAGTCTATCCATTCAAAAGGATTGTTATTAAGAAGTATTAGGGTGATCTTGTGTCCCGTAAATCAAGAGAGTTTACCCCAGACTCGGAGATAGGAGGGTTTCTCAAGGCCTTAGAAATTGAGGATTGTAATTTGGATATTGGCTTATAATAATCTGTACAAGGATATTGCCTTGGTGCAGGACTGGATGTAGGAGGATTCCGAACCAGTATAAAATCTGGTGTGTTCTTTCCTTTTACCTGCTTTAATTTACTATTTGCATTTGTTATATGTTCCGTGATCATTCTGTGTTAGAATTCTGTTTAGATTTGTGTTGAAAGTTTTAATTTAGTATATAGTTCATATATTCTTTAAAACACTATTCACCCCTCCCCTCTAGTGTTATTTTTGCCTTAAGATCCTTAATCCGCATCCCCAACACTTGCTGCGTGACTTTGACAAACGACGCCGAGCGATGGCAATACCGAGCGATGAATTCTGAACTCGAGATGCCGAGCGATGGTGGTCAAACCAAAGAATGCTGAGCAGTGATGGTCTAATGAAGGATGCCGAGCGATGATGGTCGAGTTACTCAGACTGAGCGGCACACAACAAAACATACCTACCGAACTACACATAAACGCCGAAACATGTCAATTATATCAAACCCATATATCTTCAGGCTCTTCTTGGTCAGAATCTTGTCTAGGGCTAATAATAATTTCTTCAACTGTCATTTTTTATCCGGGCAAAGGTGCCGGGTAACATAAACTATTTCCAAAGGGTTGAAGTGTAGGAAAATATCTTGTGAAGATATTTTGAAATAAATAATTTGGAAAATTATTAAGGCCTGATGGTTGTTTGTGGATATTATATGATAATTAAATAACCGACTATCATGGCCAATGCGCTGATCGTTTCGAAGAGACCGAGATATGGATTAATTTTTCGAAAACAAATTCGATCCGGTTTGAAAATTTTTGTGAGGAAGACAAGAGCTTGGAATCGAAGATGGAGCAGTGAAGTGCAAGGGCTAATTGCTTATAATCTTGAGGGTGATTCCAAAATAGATGTAGTAGGATTAGTGCCTTCGGTTCCGTTCGGACTTGGAACGGACTTGTATGGATGAATGCTTTCAGAACATCATCAGGAGGACGATGAGCAATCTAAGTGAGAGGTGTTCTAAAAGGGTAACGCATAGCCTCGAGCCTCATCAACCGTGAATGGCTAAAATAGGGAAGGTGCAGCAAGGCTAAGTGGCTAGCAACCAATTAGGGTAAGGTCATCCCTGTCTAGATGTCCCTTTTTATTTAGCTGTATGGGCGGTTGCTGATCCCAACAGCCGGGTGATCTTATTCGGACTATCCAGTAAGGGGTAGCTCCGGCTTTATGTAGAAGGGGATCAGGGTGGATCCTCGGTACTCTGATCTAGACCAGGTACTGTGACGGGCGGTACTCTAGTAGCCCTGCCATTGATGGAAACTCAATCTCTAATAAGTGCCTTCAGACTTGTCTGTATAACTATGATGCGGGAATTTAATGAATATAACAAATTCGGCTATTTGAATAAGTGTTTGTATATAGACACTACTATAGTATCAGAGGATTTGATAAGAAATGTCTTGGTTATCGTAAGGTAAAAATCCGACATGTTTATTTGTGGCGTGGTGTTACGAGATACCTTTAATTTCATAAGGATTTTGAAAACTTTAAAAATCCGATTGAGTGTGTTTTCTTACGCTGGTTTTCCAGACAGACTCGAGTGTTATTTCACTATAATGCTCGGGTCAAACCGAGTATTATAGAGTATAGATTCTAGATGGTCTGCTATGGAGATCGGGGAATGTGCTGGATGGCGAGACGTATCACACGTTCTATCTTGTTTCTATTGTATTTGGTATGCTGTCTACTCAGCTTTTGTGAGGAAAAGTTAATACAACTGTCCAATATTTTTCTATTGATGGTATTGTACTCTGATGATGTAATGTATAAAACAGATATAGTTCTGTTGTATTAAGATCAATCTTTTATTTATTATATATTGTTCCGCCGCGATTGTGAGATTCTGATAATGTTTTCTATTTCTTCTACCTCCTTCTTCTTTCCCTTAGTCTAGTTTTTCGGCATTCAGTTGTTCGACATTTAATACAGTGGACGGATTGATGTCGATTTTTGAGCATTGATAAATTGGGTCGTTACAGTTGTCGAACACTTTTCAAAGATGTTTTGAACCCATACTGGACTCTCTCATATATGTGGATTCAACTGCGTCAAAAGTTCTAAATGAGGTGGAAGGGTAACCCTGATTTCTTTTCTACCCGTTCGAAAGATCTTATTTCTCTTGACATTTGTAAGTGCACCAGGCACTTGTGACTTCATCCTAACTCCTTTGAAAGCTATCTCAATACGTTCAAAACACTTCTTTTGAACTTTGGTGAAACCCATCTCTTCAACTTTTTTGGAGCCCAGCACTTTTTATGAGCCTTCTTTCATACCTTTATTCTTAAGTGAATTTTATGGTTAACACATCCTTTTTGATCCATGGATTATCGATTGAATGGTTCGACTGTTCACCTCTTTCCAGCTTATCCAAAAGACGAACAAAAAATGCATCCCACCTTTGATTTGAATCAATACGATCCATTTGCGTAGGTTTGACCTCTGTTGCTCTAATAATATAGGTAGTATTCTAACGAGGTTTAGAAATAAAACCTAGAAATAAATGCTAAATACTTTCACTCTAACAACATAGAACTTAATGCAGCATGCTTCCTACTCAGAGCATAAAAAATAACATTACTATTTCATAGGTTATATGCTATCTTAAAATCATATGAAGACAGAAATTCAATTCATCTTTACCATCTAAGATTTAAGTCCTTATGAGAACAATTACTTAAGGGACCTGTTATCAATACACACCTTGAATCTCTCCTTAATAGATAATTTCTCCAAGACTTAAGTGCGAATACAATGACGGCTAACTCAAGATCGTGGGTCGGATAATTTTTCTCGTGAGTCTCAAGTTTCCTACTAGTATACGCTACAACATTCCCTTCTTGCATTAGAGCAACACCAAGCCCAATACCTCAAGCATCAGTATAAATGGTAAAAGCTTTGGTACCATCCCAAAAAGTTAGAACTGGTGTGATTTTCAATAACTCTTTCAAGTTAACAAATATATGCTCACATTCTAGACTCCACATTAAAACCAAAATTTCTAAGTGCTTAAAGGCGCTAAGATCTTTGCAAAGTCCTTAATCATCTTCCTGTAAAAACTTGTCAAACCTAAAAAACTACAAACTTCTGAACAATTCTCTAGAACCTTCCAGTCTTTAACCACCCTTGCCTTTTCTATATCTATCGTCAATCCTTTCTCTTATACTACATATCCAAGAAAGAGAACCACTTTTCTCCAATGAGTTGGTTTTTTCTCAAAACATCTAATACCTCTCTCAGGTAAAGTTTGTGCTCCTCTTCACTTAAGGAATATACAAAAATATCATCCAAAAATACAACCACAAATTTATTTAAATACACTTGCAAAACCATACATATCAAATAAACAAAAATAATCTGAAGCGTTTGTCAACCCAAACGACATGACTACCCACACGAATAATCTGTCTGGTGTATGGAACGTGGCCTTTGGAATACTATGTTCTTCTACTCTCAATTGATGAATCTACTGGCTAATTGAAGTTGAGAAAAAACTTTTCCCTAACAAGTTTATCAAGGAGGTAGCCAAGACGAGGCAAGGGATAAAGGTTTTTCCTCGACTGTTATTCACTTCTCGATAGTCAACGCACAACCTAAGAGAACCATATTCTTTAGTAGCAAAAATGACAAGAGCTCCCCATTTTAATATACTCCTTTAAGTGAAACCCTTCTGCAACAATTCCGTATTGGATCTAGGCCAGCACACAGTGGGTTAAATGAGTGAATTTCAGTTTTGTTTTACTATTTGGATCTTACTGGGCCTATGAAGTCTTAATAGATTTAGATCTAATCCAAATTAATTTTAAATAAAACCATTATTTTATTTAATATGTTAATAAATGTTAGGTTTGATAATATAGATTATGTTCATGCGTATCATATACACATGTATGTATACATGCAACATATATAGTGTGCATGGTTTAACATGTCCATATATAAGTGCTGCAATTTATACCGCAATGGACATGTTAGTCTTTCCATATACATATGTATTGTCTAATGTGTGTGTATGTATATTAATGTGATGCAAAATCATATTTATAATTGAATAAATAAATACATACACACATACATACATACATATTAATTTTAATATAAAAACAGTATTAGTTATACACACACATATATACACATATAAAATTATATTAACAAATAATAGGGAGTTCAAGTTCAAATTTCAAAATTTAAAAATAGATCTAGTTATGAAATGTCATTTAATTTCAAATTTTGATAATTTCAAATTTAAATAATTTCCAATTTAAATCAATTTTATATTAAATTATATTTTATAAAATAAACATATACATATGAGCATAATTTTTTATTACAAAATTATATATATGTTTATTTACATATTAAAAATAATATCAAAAAATCAAATATAAAATTATATTACATATTTAAGAATGTAACTAAATATATATATATATATATGTATGTATGTATGTTCATATATTATTTACGCAAAATTATTTTTTCAAAATTCAATTTTTAATTAAATCTTTTTTTAATTTATTTAAAATAATTTCCTTAGATTTTTTTTAAAATAATTTCTTTTTTTCAAAAAATAAATTTACAGTGTACATATATGCATACATATGTATTTATAATATATACAAAAATAATTAATATATTACTGTTAACCCACCTTTTGGATAGGCCGTAGATAGATGGATTTAACTAAATCGACTGCTCATTTATTGAGGCAGGAATACGACGGGTTTGATTCGGCTGGATGGGTAGACGATCAATCATGGATGGTGATCGTGATTATGAAGCCGATGTTTGGCATAGTCAATGGACAAAAGTCACGGGATACTCAAAATATGGGTTTCGACAAAAGTTGGGTTGTTTCGAGTCGGCAGGGGTTTACTTCGAGTCGTTCCCAGGTTTGCTTCGAGTTTTCATGGAGTTTGCTTCGGGTTACATTGAGTCATGCTTCGAGTTGCTCTGGGCCGGTATGAGTTCACGAGTGGGTCGGTGTTGTAAAGGTTTTGGGTCAGTAGGAAGGTGGTTCGGTCATGTTGAAGTGGGTCGGTAGTGGTATGGATCAGTAGTGGTGTGGGTCGGTGATTAGAGTAGATCGGTGATTGGAGTGGGTCAGCATTGAAGGTGATTCGGCATTTGGATGGGCTAGTGCTTGCGTGGCTCCGTGATGGACCTGGGTTGGTGTATGGAAATCTCTGGGTCGGCTATAGAGATGGATTGTGGATCAGCATGTTGAAGTGGGTCGACATGATGGTGTGGATCGACATGATGGTGTGGATCAGTAGGAAGGTAATTTGGTCATAATGGAGTGGATCGACATGGTCGAGTGGATCGGTGAACATGCGGTTGGCATAGGAAGAGTACACAGGTCAGCATCTATCTTTGCTCTGGGTCGATATGCTACAAATTCCGAGCTAGCTACATACTTTATTCGGGTTGGCCATTTGTGAGCTCTGGGTCGGTATATCAAAGGAAAGGAGATCAGCGTGTTTGCTGCTTCGAGTCCCAGCATCATTTACTTCGTGTCGGAGATGATCGTGCTTCGGTCCAATGCTATGTTTACTTCGGATCAACAAAACTCCAACAGAAGATAGTTTGTAGTGATGAATTTTGGATCGGCTATGGTCTTGATGGGCCCGGACCATTCAAAAAGCCCAGTAACTCGGGTGTTGCTTATAAATGCAGCATGTAGGGCTTCAAAAAAAGGATCTTCATCCTATTTTCCTTCATCTTCTTCATTAAGGCTATTCTACCATTATTGCTTTAAAAACTTCGGATTATAAATGTAATTGATTTTGATATCAATAAAAAGGAAATTTCTGGAGTAGATGTAGGCCAAAGTCAGCCGAACCACTATAAATTCTCTATCATTACTGGTATCTTTTTAATTTTTACCGTTCTTCATATTTATACTCTCTACGTACATTCTATCTGTGATATGTGACTGTGATTTGGTGCTTTCATCTGGATTTGGGTGTTAGTGACCAATTTTGGTGCTAACATTTTGGTGTTTTCACTAAGAAAGCTAGCACCCAGGGATTCTGAAGCATGGATTTTAGGTTTAAAGGCTTAGGAACTCGGATTCTGAGAGGAATAATGGTTAGGCCATCGACAAGGGGATAAGTGACAAAAAGGGGCAATCAAGAGGGAAGTCAAGAGGCCTCTTCTGGGGCTGGATTAGATCAGGCATCCATCTACATCATTAGTGATGAGATGTATATTATGATGGATTCTATGCAGGAGCATTTGATGAAAAGGCAAGAGGAAATGATGTAGATCCTTGTTAGGCAATTTGAACAGGCAGGAACAATAGGAGCTGTAGGAGCTCAGATCTTGGAGCTGGATCAGTTGGACTTAACAGGCAAGCAGATGGAGTGGTTCAGTAGGGGCAGCCCCCAATCAGCAAACAATTATAAGTTCGGATGGACCTAGACTTGGAGGCACACCACAAGGTAATGGTTTACCAATCCATAGAGGGATACCAGATGACGCTGCGCAGCCCAGTGCCAATAGGAATACATGAGTGCGTAACGAGGATTATATACCAAAATTTCCTTAAGGACTTGGAGGGCAGTTAGGAAATGCAGATGGCGGGCAACCCTTGGTAGGTAACATTAGATTGCCTGACATTATCAGATGAACTATTCATGAAGGTCTGACAAATAGGGATTTGGAGGGAGTAAACAAAAGTCCATTTAACAGTAACATCAGAAAGGCTAGGAATCCAACCAATTTCAAGCTGCCCACTCTGGAATTATACAATGGTTAGACGGATCCCACTAACCACTTGATAAGGTACAAAAGACATATGGAAGTGCCGAGGGGATCAGAGGAGATTATGGCTTGGTGTTTCCCCATGTACTTAACCGATATAGCTGCTATGTGGTTCAGACAGCTGGAAGACGGATCAATCGAAACATAGACAGATATGGTGGATAGGTTTTTGAAACAATTTCGAGTTCACATCAAAAGGCCGAAGAATGTGATGACACCGACATCGATGAAGCAGAAGACGAAAGAATTGCTCAGGACTTTTTTAACTCGGTTTAATGCAGCAGTTGCTTTGGTGGATCGGCTGAATCCATCAATGGTTCTAATGGCGGAGGTATCAGGAGCCAGGGATAATTCAGATTTCAAAGTATCATTGATATGGGACCCACCAATGGATAGCGGAGAATTCTTAACGAAGCTAAGAGATTTCTTCGATAAGAGGATGCATGTTTGGATATGAGGTCAAAGGAAGTGAACATGGTTAAGGATGGAGAACCGTCGTGTGAAAGCTCATGTAAAGATAAGGATAAAAGGAAGAAGAAGCGCTAGAAAGAACCAAAATTCTCCACTTACACAAGACATTGGATCGGATATACTTGGATACTCGAGATCGCCTTCCCTATCGAAGACTGGTAGCGGAACCCTCAGAACATGAAAGGGCATCAGGAAGGCACTGTCTCTTTCATGACCTGGACGGGTGTGATACTAATAGCTGCAGGCATCTAAAGGATATAATCTAGGAGCATTTAAGGAATGGTCAGTTATTACAATATTTCAAAACTCGGAATGTAGTGGTGGAACCGAAGTAGCATCGCTACCTTGAACGACGATGGCGCAAGGCCGAGGAATGGTGGTCGGTTGGTGATCAACTAATCGTGATGGTTTGGAATAAGCAACAAACTTAGGCTAACGACTAAGTCGCTTACTCATGTATGGGGACAGAGATAACCCCTAGGCATGGTACGAGACGATGATAAACTATGACGTTCTAGTTTGTGAAATCTGTTTTTTCATTTTGGCTTGGACACTTGCTTTTTCTGGTTTGGTTTTGGAGTTTGGTTTGAATTCCCGCTTTCGTTTGTTTTCTGATTTGGATTCTAGTTTGGACATTTTCCCTTTAGGTTTGGACTTTTGATATGGATTTCTAGTTTTTCGGTTTGAATCTGGATTTTTGATTGGATTTTGGTTGAATTTTTGTTTGGTTTTGGCTAAAAGGTCGTCGAGCATGGACTATGCTCGACAGGGGTCCGAAGAGACCAAGATTCGGCCTAGAACTTAGGCCCATATTATATATCGGTTACTATTTCAGGTCATCGAGCATGGACTATGCTCGGCAAGGGTCCGGAGAGACCAAGATTTGACTTAGGACTTAAGCCATGGCATTACTCAACGTTCAGGGGTGTTGAACCAGGAACGCCATGGTATTACTTGGCATAGGTAGTCAGGTGCATGTTGCACTTGGAAAGAACCCAGAGAGGTTACGAATTTGGATATTGGCTATGAATAGCTAAGATTTTGGGCATGGACTTGGAGCTGTCCCGGATTTGGATATCGACTTGAAGAGGTCATGTATTCAGTTATTGGTTATTGGATATGGATGGATTAGAGCTCAGCTATCGAATTCGGATTTCGGTTTAGGATTTGGACCCGGTGAGGGTTTAGATATGTATTTTAGGACCCAGTGAGGTCTCGGCTTAGGATTTGGACCAAGTAAGGTCCTCGATTTGGAGTATAGGACCTAGATAGGTCCTGGAATTGGATAAAATGATCCGGAGAGATCATGAATTCAGGATGGATTCGGAATCGAGTAACGATTTGGAACGGTCGCGGAGTAGACAATCGGATTTGGATGGAATTGTTCGGTAATGAATGTAATATGGAATTCGGTATCGGATTTGAGCCTGCTAAAAAGACACCTTCCAATAGCTAGGCATGTTTTGGGGGGCAAATGTTAATCTTCTTTTTGGCAAGGCCGCAAACAGGCGGATTTAACTAAATCGACTGCTCGTTTATCGAGGCAGAAATACGACGGGTTTGGTTCGACTAGACGGGTAGATGATAAATCACAGATGATGATCATAATTGTGAAGCCGGGGTTCAGCATAGTCGATGGACAAAAGTCATGGGATACTCGAAATATAGTTTCGGTAAAAGTCGAGTTGTTGCGAGTCACCCGGGATTCACTTAGAGTCATTTCCAGGTTTGCTTCAATTTTTCATGAAGTTTGTTTGGGTCACATTGAGTCGTGCTTCGAGTTGCTTTGGTTCAGTAGGAGTTCACGAATGGGTTGGTGTTGTGAAGATTTTGGGTCAGTAGGAAGGTGGTTCGGTCATGTTGAAGTGGGTCAGTAGTGGTATGGATCGGTAGCGGCGTGGATCGGTGATTGGAGTCGATCGATGATTGGAGTGGGTCGGCATTGAAGGTGGTTTGGCATTTGGAGGCTGGTGCCTGCTTGGCTCCAAGATGGACTTGGGTCGGCGTATGGAAATCTTCGGGTCGGCTATAGAGATGGATTGTGGATCAGCATGTTGAAGTGGGCCAGGATGATGGTGTGGATCAGCATGATGGTGTGGATCAGTTGAAAGGTGATTTGGTCATGATGGAGTGGATCATCATGGCCGAGTGGATCGGTGAACATGAGGTCGGCATAGGAAGAGCACATGGGTCGGCATCTATCTCTGCTTTGGGTCGGTATATCAAAGGAAAGGAGATCGACGTGTTTGCTGCTTCGAGTCCAAGCTTCATTTACTTCAAGTCATGGATGATCGTGCTCTGGGCTAATGCAATGTTTACTTCGGGTCGGCAAAACACCAGTACAGGATCGGTTGTAGTGATGAATTTAGGATCAGCTATGGTCTTGATGGGCCCGGACTATTCAAAAAGCCCAGTAACTCGGGTTTTTCCTATAAATACAACATGCAGGGCTTCAGAAAAAGGATCTTCATTCTATTTCCCTTTATCTTCTTCATTAAGCTTACTCTGCCATTATTGCTTTGAAACTCCGGATTGTAACTGTAATTGATTTTGATATCAATAAAAAGGAAATTTCTAAAGCGGACGTAAGGCAGAGTCGGCCGAACCACTATAAATCCTTTGTTATTATCGTTTTCTTTTTAATTTTTACCGTTCTTCATATTTATACTCTCTACATACACTCTATCTGTGATCTCTGACTGTGATTTGGTGCTTTCATCTGGATTTGAGTGTTAGTGACCTATTTTGGCGTTAACAATTATATTTGTAAAAAATGCTTACGTAGATATATATGTATATATATACACATAAACTTATATATATATATTATAAGTAAATAAACATATACAATTTTGTTTTGAAATATTATTTTGTGTATTATTTAACATAATTTTACATATATTATATACATATATTTAAAAATCAATTATTTTTCAAAAGCCTTTTTAAATCGTTTTTAAATTTAAAAACTTAAACTTCTATTTTATTTTATTTTAGGCCAAATTCTTATTTACACATACATACATATACATATATATATATATATATATATATATAAATATATATAATTTTTTTAATTTATAATAACTATTTGTTTATATATTTATGTTGTAGGCTTACAACGCACATACACGCACATATATAAAGATTCATGATATATACGTCTAATTTAACCATATATAAATATGTATAAATGACAAATAAATGTATATTGGAATATTACCTTGACTATAGTCCAACAGTTAATCTAAATCTAATCCCTTCCAGAAAGCGCTACCTGGTTGAAAGATCTACGCACCTTTGCACCGTTTTACTTGAATTTATGTTTAGATTTGAAGATGATGAAGGAGTATTAGGTAGGTATACTCAGCTAGACCTTAGGGTAGTAGGAGAGAAAAAACTAAACCAAAAATGTGAGGGGTAAAGGAGTTAAAGTAATAAAGAAAGGAGAGAGTGAAACGTGGATCAAAATTCACTCTTTTCTCCATGGATTCAAATCCTATAAATATCCAAACCAACTCTCCTATTTCCCCAAGTCTATCCAACTATATAAGGACCCCATGTAGGCCTCTATGCCAGTTCAACTTAGATCAGATAATTCGTATTTAAATTTAATCTAACGTATATTGATATCATATATCGATACATAAATATATAACTTTTACAAACACACTATTTTCAATATTGCCAAACACAAATGAAATAAAATTTTATAATTAATATTTCAAAAATATTGATTAATTCAGTTAATCAATTAAAATTTAATTAAATCAGGTGGTAGTCGAAGTATTCAACATTTCGGTTGTTAGACTCTTAGGTGTAAATTCGGTCAACGATTAATATCGAACAATTTGAATATTAACGTTCACACATCACTTTAGCTGGTAGTGCAACATTATGGTCAAATTTATCACTTATATAGTTTCAGTAAAATCCATTTTTACTTATTTCAAGCGGTTCATAGTAGTGTCAATTATTTACACCAATTACCATTGCCAAAACTATATCACATTAACTTACAAAATTTGGTAATGGTCAAAATTCCAATATCATCCACATTCAACTTGTAAAGTCTAAACACAAAGTCCTTGGTTCAATAGTAATAATTATATTAAAAATACTGCTCCGGCTAGAGGATTTAACTTTGAGTTTATTTCATTTCAACATGATACTAATTTCATGTAACCGGGAAGATGAATTCTCCATTGAATAGTGTTTCTCTTTCAATGCTTTAACTAAACAAGCAACTATAGTCATTCGATGGATGTCGTGCTACGATTTAACTATAATAAAAGCAGAATTTCCACGTTGAAGTTCGACAATACTCTCAAGTTTTGGGAATTGTGTAGTACTATCGCATCAATATTTTCTATTTGACCATAGTTATATCAACCAATAGAAAACTATCGAATGAGTCATTCCATAATTATTCAATAAATATCAGTACATAACCCCTTGGTGTCCTACTAGTCATGAGTAATACACTATCCAATGTTTGGAGAGCGTTACATATTCTAGTCTCAATAGATGTATCAATATCCAGTCTCATTACATCTTGATTAGGAATATTTAAAATGATATGTTTATTATATTGTGACACATTGCTTAGGATTACAACACATTGTAAATCTATCACAAAATATACCATTTATGGATTTCCTTTAAATACACTTAAATTACTTATGTGATCAATACACTACATTATGACAAGTATATAACAGATAGAAAAACACCTAATATTTTGAACAAGATTTTATTGCAAAGCTAATAATTTACAATAAATTACATAATTGCCCCTAGGGCATACACAACTCTAGTATTCTCCCACTTACGCTTGAGACCAAATATGAGATCTCAATCCCATCCCTTCGATTAATTGGATGAGAACGGACCAAGCTAGTCCATTCGTGAATGGATCTGCTAAGTTGTCCTTGGTATCTGCTTTTGAAGAACTGGTCTTGATTTGTTGTGTGCACTGGGCTTCTTTTTGATCTACATCGTCACATTGTTGTTACAAAACAATGCCAATGGATCTCCATGTCAGGAGTCACTCCTAATTCATTTAAAAATTTGTGCATCCAGATTACTTCCTTGGTTGCTTCATTGAGGGTGATGCACTCGGCCTCCATCGTGGAATCAGCTACCGTTTCCTATTTGGAAACTTTCCAACTGACATCCACACCGTTAATAGTAAGGATGTAACCCAACACTGACTTACTATCATCGATATCACTTTGAAAGCTAGAGCGAAACTACCCTTTATAAGGAAGTCTCCACCCATATATTAGGAATAAATCCCTAATATTTCTGAAATACTCAAGTATACATTTTACAACCTTCCAATGCTTTTCTTTAGGATTAGGCTGGTATGATCTTACACATCCTAATGCGCATGCCACATCTAGTCTAGTACATAGCATAACATACATTATGATTTCGATTTCTAAATCATACAATATCCTGTTTATACACTCTTTGTCCTTATCAATTTGAGGCGCGTCCTTCTTAGAAAGGACGATTCTAGATTGCGTTGGAATATTTCCATGCTTGAAATTCTCCATACTGAACCTTTGCAGTATTGTATATACGTATAGGGATTGAGACAATCCCAACAGCCTCTTAGATATATCTCTATAGATCTTTGTACTTAGTATATAGGCTGCATCTTCCAAATTCTTCATGGAGAAGTTCTTGGAAAGCTAAAATTTGATCGGTTCCAATAATAAAAGGTCATTGCCAATCAACAAAGATAATTAATGTATAAAAATAATAACACGATAGCATTTCGCTGTTCCTTTCGGTATA
Source organism: Allium cepa (assembly GCA_030765085.1). Classification (NCBI taxonomy): domain Eukaryota; kingdom Viridiplantae; phylum Streptophyta; class Magnoliopsida; order Asparagales; family Amaryllidaceae; genus Allium; species Allium cepa. The sequence continues at coordinate 750,554,722 of CM060938.1, read as the reverse complement.
TGCATGCTTCCTCTATGTTCTGATAAAACCAAACTATTTGACTACTTTATCAAAAAAGTTATTCCAACTTTTTAAAGCTTGTTAAAGTCCATGAATGAGCCTTAACAGCTTGCAGGCCTTGCCCTCACACACTGACCTCAAAACCAAACTATTTGATACTTATCAAAATAGTTATTCCAACTTTTTAAAGCTTGTTAAAGTCCATGAATGGACCTTAACAGCTTGCAGGCCTTGCCCTCACTCTCATTGACCTCAAAACCCTATGGCTGCACATATAGACTGTCCCTTCAAAATCACCATTTAAAAATGCCATCTTTGTATGCATTTTCCATATTTCATATTCATAGAATGCAGCAGCAACTAGCATTATCTGAATGGACTTAAGCATTACTAAGGGCGAATTTTTTTTTCATAATTAACACCTTGAATTTGATGAAATCCTTTCGTAACTAGCCTTGCTTTATAAGTATTCACTTGCCCATCTGCGTTTAAAATTTTCTTAAAAATCCATCTGCAACCTATGGGTTTATCCCTTCAGTTATTTTAGAGAATGTCCATACTTTACATTCATACATGGAATCCATCGAAGATTTCACAGCTCCAAGACAAAAAGCAAAGTCTTTACTCTATAGTGCTTGTTGGAATGATAGTGGAGTGTTGCCATCTAAGATGAAGTCCTCCTTCTCACCATCCATGAGGAAACCATAGTATCTCTCTAATGCTTGAGATTCCCTAATAGACCTTCTAATAGGTTGCATGTTTTTATATATAGGTGATGTAATGACTCGTCCTTCGTCATACCCTGAATAAACGTTGAGCGATAATGTCTGACTCCTGAGGTACCATAAAGGATAGTCGGTTGGAGTAAAATAAATAAAAAGTAAACATCACAAAGGCATAATGAAAGAATCACACAACGGAGTGATAATATATAATATATGAAATATACATGAGCAGTATGATAAACAATATATAAGAGACTGTATTGATGGATGTAACTAATAAATGAATATTAAAATAGAAACTCTAAATACGATATCTGATAAGACATGTCTCATATATAAACAACATATTTGCCACATACTACCACAATATCAAGTGTACAGTCAACGTACCGACTTTGCCTCCAAAGTGCTCCATCTGTCTAAAAAGCATATCCCCAGAAGCACCTGGCTACTAAACTAATCAATTAAATTCATGGTTACCAAGTGTAGGCACTACCAGTTTAGAGGGAACATTGCACATGGTATCAGAGCTTAGGTTGAGCGAACACCAAGGCTTTAGTGGGATTAATTCATCTGAGATAGGGTAAGCGAGACCCTAGAATGATTTTGAGTGTATTATATATAAGAGCGTGTGATTGTTAGTCCTATGAAAATGTTTTGTATTTTGTTGATTTATCGATTGAGTGGTTATGAATTCTAGTCGACACAGAAGGAGCAATTGTATAGATAAGGGTTTCTAAACACTTGAACAAGGCAAACTGACACGACGCTGTTTTAAAATTGGGTAAATGAAATAATTTACCTATATTATATTATATATATAAAAGAATAATTTTTAAAAATTATTATATTTATATATGGCGTGTTTGGTTGTTAGAGAATAATAATATTCTATTATTATCATTTATTGTTGATTAGTTGCACTCGAATAGTTTATGGGCATTTTGTTTGGTTAAATTAAGTATGAACGCCTTGTGAATTAAGTTTCAAAGTTTGGCTATATAGTGTTCGATGATAATGTTGAGTTGAATTTTAATTATAATAGAAGTTATTTATTATAATTTATACAAAGATAAATAGTTATGAAATGGTCTTATATAAGAAGTGAAACTATATAAGCAGGATTTATAAATATAGTTTATAAATAAGGATTTAAACTGAGAATTTGTGTACTTAAACCTTGAAGATTTGGAATTATTTTTCAAATTGTTGTGAGAAATAATATTAGTGGTATTTGGAATTATTTTTGAATTGAAATACCTTTAATGGATTTTAAAGGAGATAGAAAGCACTAAACTTACTTAGGTCGTTGGAAAATAATTCTGGTGATGACTATAGCATCATCGGCGTTCATTTTCGAGTTTCTAAGTGAGGGATTGCTACCATGACAGTTTTGCTTTATAATTTTTTGGTAAACCAAGTTTTGATTTTAATCCAATAGTATGATTTGTTATACAAAAGGAGATTTGTACATTATTGTTATTTCAAAATGATTTGAAATAAAAACCAAGCATTTAATTCTGAAGTTTTCAATTAAGTTATTATATGGATGCTTGAATCCTATACATTAGAGCAGTTTGGTTTTGCATCACTTTTTGATAGGTTGTTTGGTAGTTTTCATTTATTGAAAGGAAATGGAATTTTCGATGATTTTGGATAGGTAGGACTTCCAAATGTATAAGAAACTGAGGGTAAGTGTTTCGATAAATTATAAGAAAATAAGTCCATGTAACTTACAAATTTAAGGAGATAGTAATTAAAAACAAGTTTTAAATTTATTGTATATCCTGGTTAATTAAAACAATTCTGAATATTATATGTATACTCTTAGGAAGTAGCAGAGTATTTTGCAAATATGAATTTGAGTTATAGAATGTTAATAGACTTAAGTATTCTTAAGTCAAATAATGATTCGTTAAACAGGTAATTATAATCCGGGGATATATTTTATTAATGAAGATAAGTCTTTATAAAGTATTTGCAGGTTTAGAGTAACATGTTATGAAATGACTTAGAAAATGAATTCTAGAATTAATTAAAGATATGAACCTAAGTTTTAAAGGGCTGATAATGCTAAGTTGTGTTTTATAAGATGTTTATAAACTTAAGTTGTGAAATATTTGTGTTCTTAATTAATGCATTTTGGAATTGGTTTAAAATAAAAAAAATTAATGTTTGATGAAATGGTTCAAAAATGATTAGCATTAAAGGAAATATACCAAATAATAAGGAATGTGAATAAAAAGGAAAAGAACTAGGTATAGTTAATAAACCAATTGGATAAATACGTAAGTTTTATGTAGATCATTTTTTTCGCATAACTATTTAATCTAGATTCGAGTACACGATTTCTAGGTGATTTACATTAGTCGAATTAGGATTTTCCCTCCATTCTTGACGACGAACATCTGATATGGATTTTTGATTTGATTTCGAATTTTTCCATCTTATATGGGTATGTAAGGAGGACATACGTTTTTAATCAAGAAACCGAATCGAAGTCCGTACCGGAGTGGTCATGTGGGCAATACTAGTTCGAAAATGAAATTTGTGTGGATGAGAGATCGATCAAATTGATATTGCGTATGGATGGTATATGTACATCATACGGACTTAATGAAATTATATGCTTTTGATATTAGATAATGAAAGTTATATATGGTTGGATATCAATTGTAAGTAAGATGTAGGTTTACGGAAGCAAAGGCTAGTTCGATGCTTTTCGTTTCATGAGTAGAGTTTGTTTGCCCGACTAATAGGTACATGCTTATATTTTTGGTTTGGTTTGATGATTTTATTCCCCAGATATAGGAGGCCACTTGGCTTTTATTTTCTTTTGTTGGTTTGGGCCCGTAGTGACGATCTATAATTTTTCTAATTGAGCTATGCAAAGGAGATGCTACTGAAACTTTCCATAACTTTAAGAGACTTAGAGATTTAATAATATAATTCAACTAATTGATTCTGGAAAAGTTAATGGGTTTAGAAACATTTTTCTTAATTTTTTAATTTTGAGAACGAAATTCTTTTAAGTGGAGAGAATGTAATGACCTGGATTTTGGTCATTTGATTATCGATATTTAATTAATTTTAAATATTGAATAATTGTTTTTTAAAAGGTTTAAACTTGAATTCAATTATAGAGATTATTTAAAATATTGGAATTATCGACTTATAATTTAAATAACGACCTAAATATTTGTAGTTTGAATTGAATGTTGATTAAATGGGTTGGTGGTCTTATTAAATAATTTTAAATAAATAAATAATAATAGGGAATTTATTTTTTAAATTTATTTACAATATTAAATGGTTCAGATAAATAATGAGAAAATTAAACTTATATATAATACCTTTATTTTTATCGACGTATTTTTAGTTTATTTTATTTTATTTTTTCATAATTTTTAATTTGAAATATATTAAAACAATTGTTTGACGATTTTTTCATCAAATGATGGTATTTTTATGGTTTTATAGAATTGAATAACTAACGTATGTTATTATTGTTTTGGGGTCGTGTCGCTATTCTTAGTGCGATCGTATTTTTGTTTTCTCGTTCGTAGCCCAACGGAAAAGAAAATCAGTACAGTAAGACATCGGGAATTGCAAATTAAAACTATAACTCAGACAAGTCATCACCACATGCTTCCTTTCTCTTCTTCACCATTCCCTTCATTTATTTCCACTAAAATAAGGAAACAAGCTAATCCACTTTATTTAAAAATAAAAAAAATACAGGAAAAAAAGGGCTGAACCTTTACACTCCTAGTGGTGAGATCTACCTGTAAGCGATTTTTAGATGGAGCGACAATAGTTGATGATGCAGCACGCTGTGCTAAGTTGTATATTTTAGGTCGCGAACAACCTAACGACCTACGACCTAAGGAGAAACAGAGAAAGGAAGATACAGTGATACAGGAAATGTCGCATGTCTTAACTCTACGAGCTACGAGCTACGAACTTATCGAGCTACGACCTACCAAGTTACATGATTTCCAGTTGTTCGCCGCTTTCTTAGGTCGCTAGCGACCTAGCGTCTTAAGCCGTTTTTCACTAAGTCGTTCACTCTAGGTCGCAAGTTCCTGATGTTGAGTCACTGATCTCTTAGGTCGCGCACCAGTTTAAGTCGCTCAAGCTTCCTGTTGCCGTGCTGTTGACAGATCGTGTGAGTCGTATGTCACATATGTGTTGTTGTTGTAAATTTGTTAACTCGTATGATGTTGTATCTTAGGTCGTAAGTCGCGTACCGTTGGATTGTTAGGTCGCACGTTTTGTAACTCGTAATTGTTAGGTCGTGAACGACCTGTATTGTGTTGTACTCTGTTTTTTAGGTCGTTAATGACCTGTGTTAGGTCGTGTGCTGCTGTGTGTAAATTCTATAAATAGTGGGTGAGTTGTATCATTTGAGGTAGTTGATTTTGAATAAACTTTGTTTGAGTGCTTTGTGCCTCTTTTAAAATTGGAAGTTGAGTGTTAACTCCTTTCTCCATTTTCGGTTATTCGAGTGCGCTCGAATCAACGGATTTGAAGCCGATTCATGGAATCTCGTGCGCGAGATCAACGTCGAAGAATCGTAGATCTTCTAACAAGCTATCGTGCGCGACCAACGTGTTAAAGATAGCTAGAATCCGGTATCTCGCGAGATCAACGGATTTGGGCATTTTATCCTTCGGTATTTTCAATTCATCATTCCACCTTTACATCATTTCACCCATTTTTGTATATCCGCTGCGTCAATTTGGTATCGGAGTTAGATTTAGCCAATCATAGCTAAGCCGAGCCTATTGGGAGCTGAGTATAGAAGTTTGATCAAAGCCGAGTTAAAGTATTGGAGATTGTTTGTTGAAGTGTTGGATTTCAAGGCCGAGAGTTAGAAGTTGGAGCCATGCATTAATTTGTAAGTTGAATCCGAGTTGAAGTGTGTTTGGATTTGTTGAAGATTCGACAATGCCTCCGAGACATGCTAATCGATTTCAAAATGTCGAAGATGTGTATCGAAGACAAGAAGCTGAGCAAATGGAACAACGTATCAATGAAAAGTTCGATGAAGGTATTGGAAAGTCAGAGAAATTGATGAATGACTTGAATCAAAGTCGAAGGAGAAGGTCACCAATCTCGAACCATAGAGGAAACGGAGTTTCGCCATCGGTTACGGGAGCAAGGAGGGTGTCACCACAATCTTATCGAGATGGAAGAGAATGATCAGTTTCATCGAGGCGAGAAAACCATGAGTACATAAATGAAGAGAGAAGAACTCCATGAGAGTTTGGAGATGATCCATATCGTGATGTTGAAGGCATAGTAGAAGAGATATGCGTGATCATAGAGATGTTGATGGTCGAGATCGATATCGAAGTACATTTGATTATGATGAAGATGGTGATAGAGGTAGTGTTCATTATCGAGATCGAGACCAAGTGCGAAATCAATATCGGGATGCAGAAGATGATCGTAAACGGGAGTCGGGGATGAAAACAGAGATTCCAGAATTCAAAGGAGGAATGATAGAGGAAGAGTTTCTGGATTGGTTATCAAATGTTGAAGAAATTTTTGACTTCAAGGAAGTACCTGAGCATCGTAGAGTTAAGTTGGTTGCTACTCGATTGAGGGGAAGAGCTATGGCATGGTGGCAGCAAACTAAACTTACACGGGAGAGGATGGGAAAGTCGAAGATTGTTTCATGGGATAAGATGAAGAAGTTGATGAAGGCTACTTTCTTGCTTTATAATTATCAGTCTCTTATGTATCAGCGCTTATAGAATTTGAGACAAGGGACAAAGTCGGTAAATGATTATGCAGATGAGTTTTATCAACTGATTGCTAGAAATGATATCATGGTGATAGAGGAACAGTTAACAGCTAAATTTGTTGGAGGGTTGAGGATACAAATTCAGGATATGGTGAATATGTTTGATCCAAGATCCGTTGCTGAAGCACACCAGAAGGCTCTAGCTTGGGAGAAGCATGGTAGAAGAGGAGGTTGTGTGTTTATGAATTCTAACAACTAGAACAAAGGAGCTAGTAGCAATACCAATGTTTCCAAGGCTGTTAGTAAACCGGTTGTCAATGAAGTTGCTAAGACCAAGGTGAACAACAATTTCAAGTGTTATAACCGTCAGGAGTTTGGTCATAAGAGCAATGAATGTACGAAGCCTAAGAAGCGAGCGATGGTTGCTGAGGTTGAGGATGAGGATGCAGAAATAGAATGTTCTAATTCACCACAAGTTGAGGAGGAAGAATAATTATTAGCGGGAGACGAAGGATATTCTTTAATGATGAGGAGATCTTGCTTGACGCCAAAGCAGGAAGAGGAGACTAGTTGGTTGAGGAGTAACATTTTTCAGTCAACATGCACTGTCTTGGGAAGAGTATGTAAGTTTGTTATTGATGCAGGAAGTTGTGATAACATCATCTCTACAGAAGCTGTAAAGAAGTTAGCGTTAAAGACAGAGAAGCATCCCAAACCCTACAAATTAGCTTGGTTGAGGAAAGGTGGGGAAGTGAAGGTTAATCGAAGAGCTTGTGTAACTTTTTCCATCGGAACGAAGTATAAGGATGAGATTTGGTGTGATGTGGTAGATATGGATGTATGTCATTTGTTGTTGGGGATACAATGGCAATACGATAGAGACGTACAATACGATGGTAGAACTAACTGCTATAGTTTCATGTTCGAGGGCACTAAAATCACGTTGGATCCTAAAAAGCGACAACAGAGTGAAAGCAAGTTGGAGGAGATTGAAGAACTAAAGACTCTGTTATCTTTGAAAGAATTTGTCAAGGAAGTGGAGGATGAGCCTAAAGTATTTCTGTTAATTGGACGTGAAAGTAGTGAAGTGGTTGAAATTCCTGAAGAAGTTAAGCCAGCGTTGAAGGAGTTTGAAGATATATTTCCTGAAGAGTTGCCCAAAGAATTACCACCATTGAGAGACATACAACATCAGATTGATCTTGTTCCGGGAGCTGTGTTACCACATAGACCACATTATAGAATGAGTCCAAAGGAGAACGAAGAGTTGAGAAGACAGGTAGAGGAGTTACTTGAGCAAGGGCGCGTACAAGAAAGTTTAAGTCCTTGTGCCGTACCAGCATTGTTAGTGCCGAAGAAGGATGGAACTTGGAGAATGTGTACAGATAGTCAAGCACTAAATAAAATTACAGTAAGGTACAGATTTCCGATGCCAAGATTGGATGACTTGTTAGATCAGTTGAGCGGAGCTGCTATCTTTTCAAAGATTGATCTGAAGAGTGGGTATCATCAAATTCAAATTCGACCAGGCAACGAATGGAAGACAGCTTTCAAGACACGGGAATGGTTGTATGAATGGCTGGTCATGCCATTTGGTCTTTTGAATGCACCTAGTACTTTTATGCGAGTGATGAATCAGATCTTTCGACCATTTATTGGAAAATTCGTAGTGGTATATTTTGATGATATATTGCTATACAGTGGAAGCACAGAAGAACATCTACAACACTTGTGTGAAGTGTTGATGATACTTCGTCGGGAGCAATTTTATGCGGCAACAAAGAAATGTGTGTTCATGACGCATTGTGTTTTGTTTTTGGGGTATGTAATGTCCAAGGAAGGTATCCAGGTGGATCAAAGTAAAGTTGAAGCAATCAGAAATTGGCCACAGCCCAGGACTATAACTGAAGTGAGAAGTTTTCATGGTTTAGCATCATTCTACCGAATGTTTATTCCATATTTCAGTAGCGTGATGGCACCTGTTAATGATTGTATGAAGTGCAAGCGGTTTTCATGGTCGAAGGAAGCAGGATTTGCTTTTGAGCGAATCAAGGAACTTTTGACGTCAACATCAATTCTAGTTCTGCCGGATTTTCAGTTGCTATTTGAATTACATACTGATGCATCTAGAGTTGGAATTGAAGGAGTGTTAAGTCAGAGGGGCCGTCCAATTTCTTATTTCAGTGAGAAGCTTTCGGGAGCAAAGATGAGATATAATACTTATGACGTGGAATTCTATGCTATTGTCCAAGCCATAAAACATTGGAGACACTATTTGTTTCATAAACAGTTTGTGTTGTATACTGATCATGAAGCCTTAAAACATTTGCAGGGGCAAGATAAGATTACAGCCAGGCATGCGTCATGGATTACATACTTGCAACAGTTTACATTTGTTGTGAAGCACAAGTCGGGAGTTACAAATCGAGTGGCAGATGCATTGAGTAGACGAAATCATTTGTTGACTACGATGAGAGTTGAAGTGACGGGGTTTGAAGTCTTTCCAGAATTATTTGTTGAGGATCCTTACTTTTCTAAGATTATAGATGAAGTCGAGAAAGGGAAGACGGATGAGTATCTGTTGGTGGATGGTTTTCTCTTCAAAGGAAATCGAGTGTGTATACCAGAGTGCAGTTTGCGAATGAAGATTGTGAAAGAATTGCATGAAGAAGGTCACGTGGGAAGAGATCGTACCTTGCAGTTGATTTCTCAATCTTATTTTTGGCCTTCCATGAGGAAAGAAGTTGAAAGATTTGTGGAGAGATGTCACATATGTCAAATTTCCAAAGGGATAGCTACGAATGCAGGATTGTATATGCCATTGCCTGTGCCCACTAGACTATGGGTTGATATCAACATGGACTTTGTTTTTTGGTTTGCCAAGAACTCAATGAGGGAACGATTCAATATATGTTGTGGTGGATAGATTTTCGAAGATGGCACATTTCATAGCTTGTAAAAAGACCGCTAATGCAGTCCGTGTTGCTCAATTATTCTTTAAAGAGGTTTATCGACTACATGGCCTACCTGAAACCATTGTTTCTGACCGAGATACTAGATTTCTAAGTCATTTTTGGTTGAGTCTGTGGAAGATGGTTGGGACTAAGCTAAATTTTAGTAGTGCCTATCATCCACCAACTGATGGGCAGATGGAAATGGTGAACAGATCTTTGGGAAATTTATTGAGATGTCTTGTGAAGGATAATTTGAAGAGCTAGGATGTGAAGTTGTGTCAGGCAGAATTCGCACATAATCATGCTGTTAATCGAAGTACTGGATTCAGTTCATTTCAAGTAGTATATTCAGCAATTCCGAAGGGACCGTTGGATTTGTCGATAGTTCCATTTCAGAAAGGGGTTGTTAAACGAGCTTGTGATTTCGTGAATGAGTTGCAAGAGTGCCACATGATTGTTTATGAAAGATTGCTTAAGTCAAATAAGAAATATAAGCAACTGGCAGATAAAAGGTGAAGGAGTATGGACTTCAAAGAAGGTGATTTTGTTTACGCAGTATTGACGAAAGATCGTTTTCCAGTTGGAACTTACAATAAATTGAAAGCTCGAAAGATTGGTCCAGTAGAGATCTTGAAGAAGATCAATGATAATGCTTATCAGTTGAAATTGCCGGATCACATCCATACTACCGATGTTTTTAATATCAAACATTTAACTCCGTATCATGAGGATAAGCTTGTCGAAGAACAGGAAAGTGCGAATTCGGGGACGAATTCTTTGCAACCGGGGGAGGATGATGCAGCGCGCTGTGCTAAGTTGTATATTTTAGGTCGCGAACGACCTAACGACCTAAGACCTAAGGAGAAACAGAGGAAGGAAGATATAGTGATACAGGAAATGCTGCCTGTCTTAACTCTACGAGTTACGACCTTATCGAGCTACATGATTTCCAGTTGTTCGCTGCTTTCTTAGGTCGCTAGCGACCTAGCGTCTTAAGCCGTTTTTCACTAAGTCGCTCACTCTAGGTGGTAAGTTCCTGATGTTGAGTCACTGATCTCTTAGGTCGTGCACCAGTTTAAGTCGCTCAAGCTTCCTGTTGTCGTGCTGTTGATAGGTCGCGTGAGTCGTATGTCACATATGTGTTGTTGTTGTAAATTTGTTAACTCGTATGATGTTGTATCTTAGGTCGTAAGTCGCGTACCGTTGGATTGTTAGGTCGCGCGTGTTGTAACTCGCGATTGTTAGGTCGTGAACGACCTGTATTGTGTTGTACTCTGTTTGTTAAGTCGTTAACGACCTGTGTTAGGTCGTGTGCTGCCGAGTGTAAATTCTATAAATAGTGGGTGGGTTGTATCATTTGAGGTAGTTGATTTTGAATAAACTTTGTTTGAGTGCTTTGTGCCTCTTTTAAAATTGAAAGTTGAGTGTTAACTCCTTTCTCCATTTTCGGTTATTCGAGTGCGCTCGAATCAACGGATTTGAAGCCGATTCACGGAATCTCGTGCGCGAGATCAACGTCGAAGAATCGTAGATCTTCTAACACGGTATCGTGCGCGATTAACGTGTTAAAGATAGCTAGAATCCGGTATCTCACGAGATCAACGGATTTGGGCATTTTATCCTTCGGTGTTTTCAATTCATCATTCCACCTTTACATCATTTCACCCATTTTTGTATATCCGCTATGTCAGTTGAGGTGTTCAACAGGTTATATGGTAACCATGGTTTAAGTTGTTGGAGGTTTTGGTCAACGATTGCGGATATGGAGTTTAGATTTGGGTTTAGGGGATCAAATGGCACGCTGTAGAAAATTTTGGCAAAGCTCGACTGAATTTTTGGTCGCACGACTTTTGGGGACCACTGTTTGACCCGTACGTCGCCTTTTGATGGCAGAATGTGAGTTTGACATGGTGAGGTGCACGACGTAGAGGGAAGAACATGTGATGCATTGGCGGGATCGTTTTGATCGAACGATAGACCAAAGAGGGAGGGGTGAAGGCAGATGTGCACGGTGAAGGTGCGTGTGCACATTGATGTAGCAGGTGGGAAGTTCACATAAGGGGGAAGAAGTATTAATATGGTCCAAATCAAACGTGGTCAGTCGTATTGCGCTCGTAGGAACGATAACTATGCTTAGGAATTGGATTCATGAAATTCGAAGCTTGTGGAATTTCGAGCTAAAGTCTAACGCTAGTCAGAATCAGAACACTTCGGCGATAACTGAAATTTTTGCGTGTATAACTCACTTTTTGGTTTATCAGTAAGATACATAATAGATAAATTTTACCATTTGTGTTTGGTTGAAATTATTGGTTGTATGCTTGGATGTTTTAATTGGTTGATTGTTTGGTTTTGGTGAATTGTCGCTTTTAAAAATGGTCAATATATGAAATAATTTGGAGGGCATTTATCTAGCGTATAGGCAATTTGTAGAGGGTTCCAATAGGATTCCTCACAACTGTTAATCTAATTTTTATTATATTCTTGTTGAATATCAAAAATTGATTGCTCAACTTATTGGTTACATAACATAGTTATATGTTCAAATTTAACCCTTGTAGCGATAAAAATCAATAACTACATTGGCTAAGTTTGTGGCAGTTATTGACCTCAATTTAGTATTTTGAAAATACTATTAATTGCCATTTGGATTGAAATAGGTTATGATTAGGAAAATGATTTTAAATTATAATGACCCGAGAATTTTAATGATTAAAACAACGTAATTGACTAATTTTTTCATGAAAATAAATAATAAGATTTAAGCAATGAAAATTTGATATTTGGTATGCGTCTATTGAAGCATAGCAAGTGGCAGATTTTCATTTGAAAGTTTGTTTGGTTATGAAATTTCAACTTAAATTTTAAAATCTGTTAAAATTTTCCGAAAATAAAATATTTTTGAAATCTGAATAATTTACATAATCAAAATGTAAATCATTTTCCGAGTGAGACGTCATAATTCGTTTCGTTGAATTTGGACTGCTCTAGCCCCACGTATCTTATTTTCGGTGTTTTAGTAGGATTTTCAGCAGTGAATATCGAGTTTTGATAGGAGGGTCGTATCACCCATATCTGTGTACCATCATGTTCGTCTCGTCATGCTAATCTTCGCAGTATATAGCCGTATGTAGTTTCGCATTTAGGCCTTTTGAGCTTTCCGTGTCCTTTTGTTTGTCCTTAAGGTAATGCTAATAACCATTAGCTATTATAATTTTTGAAATCCAACAATTGACTTTGACTATTCCCCATTCCATTATATTATTTTTTTGTCCATTGCCATTCATCTTCTCTCCTCTCTCTGTTCTTTTTTCTTTCATTTGCATTTGAAAAATAAAAATACAAAGTTAATATATATGTTTGTATCAAGAAACCTGCTTGTCTCTTACTTTGGCCATAACCCTCACTATCATTTTCCCCTAATCTCCGAACTGCCACCACCACCGTCACCTTTCACTTCACATCCGCCCTGGAAGAAAACCCTCCACCAAGCCCATTCTCTCCACGTCCCCTTCGTTCTGCCTCGTTCCTCTTCTCCAGCCATTTCCACCCTTCCGGCCTCACCAAACCTACCGACCAATCCACCTTCGACTGCAAATGCATCACCACCCTTGCCCGACCTTCCCATCTTAGCCCTCACCATGCAACACCACTGTAGCAACACCTAGCGCCGCTACCGAGCCTCTCTTTTTTCCTTGATAGTTGCTAAACTTCCCACCATGGACGAACTACACAACATCCCTGGTTACCACCAGGCAGTCACTCAAGCAGCCACCTTACCATCCATCCTCATCATGTCAGCCCCATCGATTCACCAAAATACCGCAACCCTTCGGCCTCCCCGCCATCTCCGCCTTGCCATCATCCTCTAACCGAAACTCCACCTAGCAACCACCACATAAACTCTCGACCAAAGCCTCACGAATGCACACCGTACTCAGCTCTGACCCCTTCCTTCTCTTTTCCTTGTATGCCAACACCATGTTGCGCCTTCACTGGGCACCACAAAGCAGCCACTGAAGTACACTCATCACCCCTTCTCAAGGCCGAGAAGACCAAGCTTGCCATCAAACCCACACAAACCTGCCCATTGCCGACCGTGCTCCACCTTCAACCCAGCGCCACTGCCAAACTCCCCATCTTCTTTTTGGTTCTAACTCATGTAAGAAAATAGCAATATATGTTTGCGTTTGCATTGAAATAAACCCAGATCTTCATTGCCAACCTTTAACTCAGCACCTTAGGAGCCTATCCAGGCCTTGCTTCCCTTCTCGCAGCCCAGCTAAGCTTGATTGCAGCTAGGTTCTCTTCTTACATAAAAAATAAGGGATATATATATATATATATATTGTTTTGATTCATCGAATTCTCGTATTCACACGAAATGACGATTGAAATATGTTGTTAAATTTCAAATTGGTTAGAAATTTGATTGTTAAGTAGGATATGTTATATTTAAATCTGTAAACCTATCTGGAACCATAACCTATTGTGTGTATATATATATGTATATTATATTTAAATCGTTAATTATGATTATATTTGCCATTGATATGCTATGTCATTTTATATTATTATTTTATTCTTCGTACTTTGCAAGTTCCCTAATAGTTAGGAATTCCCTATGGGTTGAAATGATACATACCCGAATGATTTGATAGATTAGGGAAAATCGTGATGGGTTGAAATGATAAACCTAAGCGATTTTATTGATTTTTTTTAAATTTTGGGGTTGCGGGTTGAAATGATATATACCGTAAATATTGAATTATTAAGGGTCGAAATGATAAATATCCATATCACTTGATCATACGATAGAAAATTATATACGGACACCGTTGGTGTATTTTTAAATGGTTTATGTATATTGATTTTTAGAATATAATATAAAGATATTTTAAATTTAATGTATGTGTAAAATTTAGATATGTAGAATTATATGTTTTGGAAATTTCAAATAATGTAAGTTATGTTTTAAAATGTAAATTATAAAATTTTACTCGTAACTTTATTATTTTTAAAATGTATAAAATAAGATTTAAAATAGATTTAATAATAATAATAAGATTTAATTTAATAATAATTAATATAATAAAATTTAATAAGAATTTAATTTAACTAATATATATAGATAATATGTTTTAAATATTTATTTATAATTTATATTAATATTTCAAAATAGATTTTGATAATAACTTATATATATATAATATGTTCAAATATTTATTTGAATTTACGTTATTATTTTCAAATTAGATTTTGTAATGACTTAAATAAATAAAGGTGGAAAGATAAGTTAAAGTGGACTTGTAATTTAATTTGTTGAAGAATTGAATCTAAATAAGAATTGATTTGAACTTATTGATTTTGAGATTTTAAAGACATGATTTTATAACCTAATACCTGGATTTGATTAAAAAGGGGATTAAATGAATATTTTCAAATTTAAAAAATTGAAATTGAATATTTAAATAAAATTAAAATTGAATATTTAATATTAATTTAAATTTGTAATTTGAGATTGTATTTAAATGTAACTAAAATGATTAAGTGAATATTTTCAAATTGAATAAAACTAAAGTTGAATTTTGAAATATAAACGAAATTTATCAAATTGAGTTATTGTAAATGTTTGAACATTTAAACTTTGGAACCTATTGAATTGGAAGTGGTTTAAATTTGTAGTTTAAACCTAGATTTGAAATTGATATAAATTAAAAATTTCTCTTTAATGAGAACTTGGACTGAACCTTTAACCTTTTGATTGAAATTGTGAAACTAAGATTTGATTTAAATTGAATTTTGGAATTAAAGTTGATTTGAATTGATTTGTGAAATTGGAATAAAGAATTCTAATTTGAAACTATTTTCGATTTAAACTCCTTTTAATATATAAACTATTTTTAATATATAAGCTATTTTAATCTATAACTTATTTTTAAATCTAAACTATTTTAATATATAACTATTCTAATATATAAACTACTTTCAAATATTCAAACTGTTTAAGTTGGAACTGTTATGAGTTAGATTTAATGGATTTAAATGTGAATACTTTGATATGCTAATTTAACCTATTTTGTGGTTATGATTTTAGGAATGAATGTGAATTAAAGTGAATAATGGTTTCGAAAGTGAATATTTTCAAAATTAAATATAATTGAAGTAGATATTAAAAAATTTCTTTTGATTTTATTTTTTGATTTGAGATTTAGTTAAATATTTATAAAAGTGATTTTATAAAATGACCACGTTGTGAAATAAGCGTTTGGTTGTTAAAGAGACCGGGATTGGATATTGTTATACTCTCCGCGAATACCGAAAACCACTTTAACAATTGTGCATGTGGTGGAGAATCCAGAACGAAGTAGGATGGTTTTTGCAAACGTCTGTATAAGGTATGAACGCAGCCCTGACTCCCTCGAGTCAGCTTGTTGTGACTAAAACTTGAGCTATACCAGGCTAAGTGAGGTCGCACCGCCGATCAAGCATGCTTCTTTGATACCATATCTATTACTTTGTGATTTGATTGGGTGCACCTTTGATTTGGGAGTGTGTCTCGACGTGGACGGTAGTAGCTACTAAGCATTACCACTAGTCCAGGAGTGCAAATGGTAGAATCCTACCATGGCATTGCCTCGCGTGTCTTGTCACATGCCTTATCGCCCCTCTACGAGTTTGGTTTGTGTCGTACACTATATAGTGCCCTCTAATAGCCCACTAGTTTACGGAGGAATTACGGTACTATATAGACTACAACATTTATATAAAAATGTGTAAGGGGGATATGGGTAACGCCTTAATGCAATTTTAACATTTTACTTTACCGATAGACATTATCTATGTAGCGTACTGTACTATGTATGTAGATAGTTTAACGGATCCTTAGAGGATGGAAATCCTAAACATCCTTTAAGTTATATTGCATTTCACTTGGGCTGATTTACTTACATAAGAATGTTAATTCTGACTCGACTGTTGTGTTTTGCTTTATGTTTGGGTCAGACCGAGTGTCCCAACATTTGAGACTCACGTTTGGAGCTTGGAGATTTGCTTGGAGATCTATCTTTATCGACTTAGCTTTTCAATTATTTCTAGTTGTTTTGTTCAGACTTGTCATTTGCTTATGTATTTGAGACTACTTTGTATTTGAGATTTCTGTTGTATCCTGTTTTAGACTATGATGTTGCAGTAGTTTCATGATCTACTATTTATCTATTCCACTGCTTATTATTATATTACTCTGTGTCTGCGATTCTACGATTGATTTATTTACTATATATTCTAAGTTTTCCAAATATAAATTGACAATTTGTTGTTTTGTGCAATTTAAGTCTGACATGTATGGATTATTATCGATTTGAATGGTTCGAAATGCCAGGTCGTTACAGTTAGTATTAGAGCTCCGGTTTAGACAAAACTTTGCATATGGAGTAAAAACTCATTAGAGACAGGGTAGTAATACCCTAGAATGAGTGAAATTAATTACATAATCATCTTCTCTTGAGCTTGAAATTCTTCGTTAGGATCCTCTTTGATTTAGATTTCTTTTGAGTTTTTGGAATATTCCCTTTGTTCTGAAATCCATTCTTGTCTTTTCCTATTCGTGTTCTTCTTTATAGTAGAGCATCCCATAGCTTTATTTCTGTTGGAATCTACAATAAACTTGAGCACATTTTTCAATCTGAATTGGCAACTTCATCCTTATGTGTGACTAGTCCTATCGGCGGTCCCGCCAACCTTAGTATGATTTGTAAAGGGGTGAAATTCCTTTACAACAGTTGTTGATTCACCGGAGATTTCTACATCCTCAGTTTTGATGCTGTTATTTTTTGCAAAGTTCGAACCATTTTTCTAGTGGACGACTAGGGTAATTCTCTTGTGATTGAATGTCGATTGCCTCAGGATTGTGCAGGCAGTTTTATCTTTTCGCTTGGTTCTCTACCTAGTGATCTTGACTCCACCCCCATTTTCCAACTCTTTTCGGATGTCCTTGGTGAAGTCACTTTTCTTCTCCCGAGCGAGAAATTGAATTATGCATCAACCATAATTTTGGAGCTTGACTTGTTATTCCTCTCCCAGTTGAATGGTTAGTCATGCCCTCTGGATTGACCAATGCTCCTGCCTTCTTCTTTGATCTCATGAATCGCGTTTTCCGTGATGTTCTCAGCAAGTTTGTCCTGGTTTTCATTGATGATATTCTCGTCTTTTCTAAGTCCGAGAAGGAGCATGATTCACATTTGGGCTATGTGCTGGAAACTCTTAGGAGTCATCATTTGAAAGCCAATTTTTCTTAATGCCATTTCTGAAGCGATGAAGTCTGATTCCTTGGACATATTGTTTCTAAAAATGGAGTCTCGGTTGGCCTGGTTAAGGTCGCCGCGATTAGTATAAGTCTGCCCGTCTTTCCTCTTTTCTAATTTAATTATTTATCTTCCTTTCAAGCCTATCTTCTTAGTTAGATTCTCTTGGTAAGTGTCCCTCTAAATTTGAATCTCTATCCCTGTTCTAAAATCCATTTTGCAATCATCCATTGAGGGAACGTATTTGTAATTGATATAAAATGTTTTATATTGTGTTGTTAGAGTTGTTAAGTTTGGATTTTGGGTTTCGATCGATTCGTATGGCCAATGTTATCGATAGGAATTCCAAAACACTTAAATAAAGCAAACTTACACAATATTGTTTTCGAAATTGGTAAATGAAATAATTTATGTATGATTATATTTTATATATAAATGTATAATTTTTTGAAATTAGATGGTTAAATGAATTGGTTGTTAGAAATGATAGTACTAGATTATCATTAATTTGTTTTGTCAACATTCCTAAACCACTAAATGTCTTTGTATGTTATAAGGAGTTGAAATTTATAAAAACATGGTTTACGAATCTGATTTGCAAATGACACGAGTTCAAAATTAAGGATTTGAGAATTAAATTTTCGGTGCTTTTCAAAATTTGGTTTTCAAAGTTTTGAAAAATATATTATTTGAAAGTATTTTCGAATGGAAATTATTTCCAAAGAATATTAAAAGAAGTAAGTCAGTAGTCTCCTCTTCTGTCGCTGAAAAATAATTTCGGTGTCGACTTAACATCATCGGCATTCATTTTCTAGTCTCAAGGTAAGGAGGCCACTTAAAAGCTTTGGTACACTTTTGTTTTGGAAAATAGATTTGGTTTGAATTTCTTGAATACGATTTGATGTACAAAATATAGATATGTAAATATTTATTTCAAAATAATTTGAAGTGAAACTGAAAATTTAACTCTTAAGTGTTATGTTAAGTGATGGTTTTCTATTATTGAAACGAAGCAATTTTTTTGAATAACTGGTGTGTCTAAATGAGAAATGGAATTGAAAAAACCTAAAATAGGTGAACTAGGATAAATTAATCTGTATAATACTCAATTGCATTCTAAACCATATATAACTTACCTGAAATATTCAAAATGTTAAAATGTTAATGTGAATATGTAATTGAAGGTTATACAAGAGAAACTTTAGTAATAAAAATGTTTAAACTAAATTTTGTTTAATAGAAATGCTGTAAATAAAAGGTAAATTTGTTTAGTGCTCAATTACACTCAGAAATATTAATAAAACTTTCCTGGAAAAAAGTTTGAATGTAATGAGAATATGTAACTGAATAGTATGCAATATAAATGAAAGTAATAAGATGTCAAAAATGAAATTTTGTTAAGAGAATTTATAAATAAAAATTGAATGGTTATAATTAATGTTTATGTACTTCATCTATGTTATAAGATATGTTAAGTGAAATAAATTAAATAATAAAAAAAGAATGCTATTTAAGTAAATAAAGTGAATGCAAATAAATTGGATAAGAATGTAAATTAATTGTAAGTGAATTAATTAGAATGATAATAATAAATGGATGTAAATAAGTAATGAGATATGTAATGTTTATACTCAAAAATGAAATTTATAAGGTTTTGAATTAATTGTTGTATATGGTACTATGTATTTCGAATCTATCTTTCTGTTTTGTTGCTTCTATTCTCCTGTCCCGTTCCTTTTCGAGGATGAAACGTTTTGAGTGGGGGAGAGTGTAATGACCTAGGAATTTTAATGATTTAAATAACATAATCAACTAAATTTTTTATGAAAATAAAAAATAAGATTTAAGCAATGAAAATATGATATTTGGTATGCGTCTTTTGAAGCATGGCAAGTGGCAGATTTTCATTTGAAAATTTGAAAGTTAGTTTGGTTGTGAAATTTCAATTTAAATTTTAAAATTAGTTAAAATTTTCTAGAAATAAAATATTTTTGAAATTTGAATATTTTTATATAATAAAAATATAAATCATTTTCTAATTGAGACGTCGCTGAATTTGAACTGCTCTAGCCCCATTTATCTTATTTTCGGTGTTTTAGCAGCATTTTAGCGGCGAATATCGAGTTTTGATAGGTGCGTCGTATCACTCATATCTATATACCATCCTATTCGTCTCGTCATGCTGATCTCTGTAGTATATTCATTTGTACATTTCAGTGTTCGGTACGAGGCAAAATCTACGAAAGGATTAGCCGTATCGGTTCCATATTTGGGCCTTTTGGGCTTTCTATGTCCTTTCGTTTATCCTTCAGGTAATACTAATAGCCATTAGCTATTATAATTTCTGAAATCCAACTATTGACTTTCACTGTTCCCTATTCCAATATATTATTTTATGGTCCGTTTCCGTTCATCTTCTCCCCTCTCTCTGCTCTTTGTTCTGTCATTTGCAATTGAAAAATAAAAATATAAAGTTAATATTTAAGTTTGTGTTTAGAAACCTGCTTGTTCCTTACTTTGGCTGCAACCCTCAGCATCATTTTTCCTCTGGTCTTCGAATTGTCGGCGCCACCATTACCCTTCACTTCACGTTCGCCCTAAAAGCAAACCATCCACCAAGCCCATTCTTTTCCACGTCCCCTTTGTTCCGCCTCGTCTCCAGCCATTTCCACCCTTCTGGCCTCACCAACCCTGCCGACCAAACCACCTTCACTGAAAATCCATCACCACCCTTGCCCCACCTTCCCATCTCAGCCTTCACATCGCAACAAAACCATAGCATCACCTAGCACCGCCACCAAGCCTTTTTTTCCTTACAACAGCCAAACTTCCCACCATGACCGACCTCCACAACATCCTCAGTCACCGCTAGTCAGTCCACTCGAGTAGCCACCTCACCATCCATCCTCATCACGTCAGCTCAATCGATTCACCAAAAACCCACAACTCTTCGACCTCTCCGCCTCGCCTTCATCGTCCAACCGAAACTCCACCCAACAGCCACCACACAAACTCTCCACCGAAACCTCGCTCTCCACCGAAACCTCGCAACTGCACACCGCACTCAGTTCCTTCCTCCTCTTTGCCTTGTACGCCAACACCATGTTGCGCCTTCACCGAGCACCATACAGCAGCTATCAAAGCACCCTCATTACCCCTTCCGAAGGCAGAGCAGACCATGCTTACCATGGAATCCATACAAACCCACCCATTGCCGACCGTGCTCCACCTTTAACTGAACACCACTGCCAAACTCCCCTTCTTCCTGTTGGTTCTGACTCATGTAAGAAGAAACAATATATGTTAGCTTTTTCATTGAGATGAACCTAGATCTTCATTGCCAACCTTCAACTCAGCACCACAGTAGCCCGTCCAGCCCTTGCTTCCCATCTTATAGCCCAGCTAAGCTTAATGCAGCTAGCTTCTCTTCTTATATAAAAATATAAGGGAGATATATACACACACACATACATATATATATATATAGTTTTGATTCATCGAATTCTCGTATTCAAGTTGCTTTGCCTGCCTCTATCAGGTCCATCAATCGCAGTAGTTAGTTGCTTTGATTTGTCACTTATCTATGTGCGTGTCCTGTTTTCTCTAGCCTCGAAAGGTGATGACCACTCATGATTGACATTCTTATATTTAGTAAAAGGATTTCACATGAAATGACGATTGAAATATGTTGTTAAATTTTTAATTGGTTCGAAATTTAATTGTTAAGTAGGATATGTTATTATTTAAATTTGTTAACCTATATGGAACCATAATATGTTGTACATATATTACATTTAAATTGTTAATTATGATCATATTTGCCATTGATATGCTATGTAATTTTATATTGTTATTTTATTGTTCTCACTCCGCAAGTTCCCTGATAGTTAGGAATTCCATATGGATTGAAATGATACTTATCCGAATGATTTTGTAGATTAGGGAAAATCATTATGGGTTTAAATGATAAACCCAAGTGATTTGATAGATTTTTTTTTTAATTTTGGGATAGCGGGTTGAAATGATATATGCCCGTAAATATTGGATTATTGCGGATTGAAATGACAAATATCTGTATCACTTTACCATATGATACGGAAAAAATACGGACACTGTATAAAATTAAATTTAAATAAGAACTGATTTGAACTTATTGATTTTTAAAGATATGATTTTTAACTTAATAAATGGATTTTGATTAAGTAGTTGATTAAATGAATATTTTCAAATTTAAACAAAATTAAAATTGAATATTTAAATAAAATTGAGATTGAATATTTAACATTAATTTAAATTTTGTAATTTAAGAATTTATTTAAATTTTATTAAAATGATTAAGTGAATATTTTAAAATTTAAATAAAATTGAAAATGAATTTTGAAATATAAACGAAATTTATCAAATTGAATTATTGTAAATGTTCGAATATTTAAACTTTGGAACCTATTGAATTGGAAGTGGTTTAAATTTGTAGTTCAAACCTGGGTTTGAAATCGATATAAATTAAAATGGTTTTAATAAGAACTTGGATCGAACCTTTAACATTTAAATTGAAATTGTGAAATTGAGATTTGATTTAAATTGAATTTTGGTACTAAAGTGTTTTTAATTGATTTGTGAAATTGGAAGAAACAATTCTAATTTGAAACGATTTTCGATATAAACTCTTTTTAATAAGATTTGAATTGATTTGTGAAATTGGAAGAAACAATTCTAATTTGAAACTATTTTCGATATAAACTCTTTTTAATATATAAACTATTTTTAATATATGAACTATTTTAATCTAAAACCTATTTTTAATATGAACTATTTTAATGTATGAGTATCCAATATATAAACTACTTTCAAATATTCAAACTGTTTAAGTTGGAATAATTATGAGCTAGATTTAATGGATTTTAAATGCGAATACTTTGATATGATAGTTTAACTTATTTTGTGGTTATGATTTTGGGAATGAATATGATTTAAAGTGAATAATGGTTTTGAAAGTGAATTCTGCCCTTGCATTGCCTCGCATGCCTTGTCACATGCCTTATCGCACCCTCTACGAGTTTGGTTTGTATCGTACACTATGGAGTGCCCTCTAATAGCCCTCCAGTTTACGGAGGAATTACAACACTATATGGACTATAGAATTTATATAAAAATGTGTTAAAGTGGATATGGGTAACGCCTTGACGCTATTTTAATATTTTACTTTACTGATAGACATTATGTAGCGTATTATACTATGTATGTAGATAGTTTAATGAATACTTACAGGACAGGAATCCCAAACATCCATTAAGTTATATTGCATTTCACTTGAGTTGATTTACTTACATAAGAATGTTAATTATGATTCGAATGTTTTGTATTTTGCTTTATGCTTGGGTCAGACTGAGTGTCATAGCATTTGAGACTCACCTTTGGAGCTTGGAGCTTCACTTGGATATCTATCTTTATCTACTCAGCTTTCCAGTTATTTCTAGTTGTTTTGTTTAGACTTGTAAATTGCTTATATATTTGAGACTACTTTGTATTTGAAATTTTTGTTGTATCCTGTTTTAGACTCTGATGTTGTAGTAGCTTCATGAACTACTATTTATCTGTTCCACTGCTTATTGTTATATTACTTTGTGTCTGCGATTCGATGATTGATTTATTTACTGTATATGCTAAGTTGCCAAATATAAATCAACTATCTATTGTTTGAGCAATTCAAGTCTGACATGTGTGGAGTATTATCGATTTGAATGGTACGAAATGCCAGGTCATTACGTAAAATTTAACCTTTAGGTTTTCTAGGATATTTTTATTTGAGTGGATTTTAAACTTCTCTATTTTATCTTAACTTTTTATTTGTCTTTTCTAAATCAGTTAGAAATATTTTAAAGCTGTTTAACTATCATTTAATAATATCTAAATTGTATAAATATTCTAATAATGATTAAAAGTTGTTAGCTTCTATTTAATATTATTTTAAGTTATTTATTTATATTTTAATATTGTGAAGAGTTGTTTATTTAAATAATTGATATTGTTTGAAGGTAATTATTAATAATATTTTGGAAGTTAGTTATTTATTATAATAAAGTTTTTGGAGATTAATTATTTATTATTATATTAATAATGTTTGAAATTATTATTTAGTATATTAATAATGTTTTGAAATTATTTATTATTATGCTAATAATGTTTTGAAGTAAATTAATTATCCCATTAATGATGTTCTAGAGGAAATTAACTGTGTTATTAATGTTGTTAAAAAGTTAATTTATTATTTGTTTATGATGTTTAAAGTTAATTAATTTATCGAATTAATTATATTTATAAATAGTAAATTGATTTATAAAGGAATTTCATTCAATAAAGAGTTTATAAATAAAAATGGAGTTTTCTATTTATAAATGATTTTATAAAGACTTTATAAAGAATTTTTAAAAAGGGTTTTAGAAAAGATTGTAATAAAGTAATTTTAGAAGGGATTTTGATAAAGGATCTTTATAAAGGAGATCTATAAAAGAATAAAGTTTTATAAATGGATTATAGATTTATATATAGTTTTATGATTTTATAAAAGGGCTTTATAAATGGTTTAGAAATAAAAAGAGTTTTTACAATCGTTTTTGAAATTCATAAAAGAGTTTTATAAATGGATTTAGAGATTTATAAAAAGAATTTTATAAATGGTTTTAGAGATTTATAAAAGAGTTTTATAAATGGTTTTTGAGTTGCATAGAAAGTTTTAAGATAAATTGTTTATAAAAGGAATTTTAGAAATTGGGAAAAGAACTTGAAAATTTAGAGAGGAGTTTATAAATGATTTTAGATATTTATAAAAGAATTTATAAGTAAACTTGAGGAGTTGTAAAGCAGTTTTATAAATAGGTTTGGAAATCTATAAAAGGGACTTTTAGAGATTTATTTAAAAAGGAATTTATAAAAGTAACTTTATGAGAATGAAATGATATTGGATTTCCCAATTGACCTTCTTAATTTTGATGGTGCAGACGTTCGTTCCTTGCTTAACAACGAAGGAATAGTGTTTGGATTTATACTTATCTCTGTTTCTTTTAAAACAATATTTGTTTAATCCTTTTAATATGATTTTGCAATAAGAAATCTTTCATAATGTTTTGTGAATATACTTATACGATTGAGATAAGTATATGAACACATTTTCTGAGTAGTGGAAGTGTAATGTTATTGTGGATATACTTATAACTTTGAGATAAGCATATAGATATTATTCTAAGTGTTTAAAGGAGTAAAAAGGGTTTGTGAGTATACCTTTGTAAAAGTGTTTTGATATAAGTATTTACGAGGCGATTTTAGTTAATGAAAGGATTAATTAAAGTGGTTAGTGGTTGCTTATGCACTTAACCAATGTTGGTTTTCCTAATGGAATTAAATCCTTAATGTGATTGTTGTTTATTTGATTGTAGGTAACCGACTATCAAACTTGGCCATTTTTAAATTATCGTTGCCGGTTCGAAGAGATTGGGATTATATCTAATTGTAGAGTGCTTTACTGTGATAGGGGGTTCTCGCTTTGTGAACTATGATGAAGTTTAGACCCTCACCTCTACACGTCCTTGAGTAGTTGGTTGTGTAGTCGAGAGGCTGCCATAAAATCATATTCGAGGTTACCACGTATAAGCACCGCCTGATTACAGGGAAAGTTACACGTGATATCAGAGCTTAGGTTGATCGAACACATAAGCTTTGGTGGGGTTAACTCATTTGAGGTAGGGTAAGCAATACACTAGGATGAGTTTGAGTGCATTATATATAAAAGCGCATATTTAAGTGCTATAAAAATGTTTTATATTGCATTGATATTTCGATTGAGTGGTTATGAACTCTGGTTGATACAAAGGAATAACTGCATCAATAGTGGTTTCTAAATACTTGAAGAAGGCAAATTGACACAACATTGTTTTCAAATTAGGTAAATGAAATAATTTTTCCTAAATTGTATTTTATATATAAAAGAATAATTTTTCTGAAATTATTATAGTTATATATGGTGTGTTTGGTTGCAAAGAGTCGTAATATTCAATTAATATAATTTATTATTGATTAGTTGTGCTCGTATAGTTTATGGGCATTTTGTTTAGTTAAATTAAGTACGAACATCTTGTGAATTAAGTTTCATAATTTGACTTTATGGTGTTGTATGATAATGTTGAGTTGAATTTTAATTATCATATAAGTTATTATTATAATCTATATAAGAGAAACAATTATGAAATGACCTTATATAAGAAGTGAAATTATATATGTATGGATTATTAATATATTTTATACATAAAATTTTAAACTAAGAATTTGAGTGCTTAAATCCTGAAGATTTGGAAAAAAATTTCAAAATGTTGGGAGAAATTACATTAGTAGTATTTGGAAGTATATTTGAATATAAATACCTTAATTGATTTTAAAGGAGATAGAAATCATTAAACTCACTTCGATCGTTGGAAAATAATTCCAGTAATGACTGCATCATCATTGGCATTCATTTTTGAGTTTTCAAGTGAGGGATTGTTACCGTGGTAGTTTTGCCTGTTTGGTAAAACAAGTTTTGATTTGAATGTATAAGTATGATTTGTTATACAAATGGAGAATTTTATGCTATTGTAATTTGAAAATGATTTGAAATAAAAACCAAATATTTAATTCTAAAGTTTTCAATTAAGTTATTATATGAATGCATGTGTCTTATACATTAGAGTAGTTTGGTTTTGCATCTTATTTTGATACGTTGTTTGGTAGTTTTCATTTACTGAAATGAAATGGATTTTCCTATGATTTTGGACAATCGAGACAACCAAATGTATACGGAAATTGAAGTTAAGTGTTTTGAGAAGTTATAAGAAAATAATTTATGTAACTTATAAATTTGAGAAGATAGTAATTTAAAAACTTGTTATGAAATTATTGGATATTCTGGTTAAGTAAAAGAATTCTGAATATTGTATGTATACTATTAGAAAGTACAAGAGTATTTTGCAAATATGAATTTAAGTTATAGAATGTTAGTAGATATACTTAATGTTTCTTAGGTATAATAATGGTTCCTTAAAAAGATAATCATAGTATAGGGAAATGTTTTATTAATGAAGATAGGTCTTTATAAAGTGTTTTTTAGTTTAGAGTAATATGTTATGGAATGACTCAGAAAATGAATTTTTGAATTAGTTAAAAATATTAATTTAAGTTTTAAAGTGTTGATAAACTAAGTTGTTTTTTGTAAGACGTTTGTAAACTTAAGTTGTGAAATATTTGGGTTCTTAAGTAATGTGTTTTGGAATGGGTTTAAATAAAATTATGTTTAATGGAATGGTTCATAAATGATTAACATTAAAGGAAATACATTAAGTAATAAGGAATGTGAGTAAAAAGGAAAAGAATTTTATATAGTTAAGAAATCAATTGGAATAAATACATTGTAGGATCTAGATTAACCCTAGAGGGGGGGGGTGAATAGGGTTATAGCAAATTTTCTCGAATTTAAACACAGAAATAAACTGCAGAAATAAATATGCTGAAAAGTAAATCACACACAAAATTTACCCAGCTTCGGCAACCCCTGCCTACTGCTGCATTCCCAGATTTCTATTAGAATTAAACAGTATCACGCTTACAAACACTCTACTAGACTCGCAGACCCTTTTGCTCCCGCTCACAAACACTCTACTAGACTCGCATACCCTGCTCCCGCCTATAGAGTTTCGCTTACTCGCAAACACTGCTCCCGCTTATAGAGTTTTGCAAACTCGCACACCCTGCTCATTGAACTAATTCTAACTAGACAATTTGACACTACCTAAACCCTAGGTGGTGATTTACAAATTCTTTGACTAAGAAAAACGGATTTCAAAAATAAAACCAGGAGCAAAAATTAAAGTATAAACTTGACTCCATAATTTTTGCTCAAAATAAAAAACTAAAAACCCCCTTTTATAAAATTAAAGCCTAATAAAAAACTAAACCCCCTTTTAACAAATAAGGCCGGCCCTTTTAATCTTTTCCACCCGATCCACTTCTCTTGCTTTTGACTCGTGAAGAAAAATGGCGGCCTCTGTTTGTTTTGTTCGTTCTGAAATTAGGGCTTCGGCTCTTCTTGTGAAATTTGGGGCTTTGTTCTATCGATCCAAATTGAGGCTTTCTTCAAATCAATTCTCTGGTTTGCTCGTGCTCGTTTTCTGATGATTTGGTTGACTTTGAGATTGCGTTGCACGGCTTGCTCGTTGTTTAGCAGCTGCTCTTTCGATCGAGTGCGTCGTTGATTCGCTATGTTGTTTCTTTTCGTTGCTGGTTTAATGATTTGCTTGACTCGATGCCGATGATGATGATTGGGTTTGATATTTATATGAATTCACGACTTCATCACTTTCCTAATTTTCTAATGCTTGATGCGCACGATTTTCCTGTTTTACTTTTTAACTTGATAATCACGGTTTCTTGAATATCCTTGATTCTCACGGCATTTCAAACTTTCCTATTTTACATCTCTGACCATTTCAAAAACAAAGATACGAATTTGACTTTTTCAAATTGTACACACACTTGTTCGTCACGTCGCTGTTTTGATTCCGTGACCATAACTGCTCTGGATGGTTTAACTTGAATTTGTGATTCCATGTATCACTACACTTCAAGTTTGTGAATTTCTCTGTACTGTTGAACTTTGTTCTCTGGCCATCTTCTCTGGTCGTTTTTACATGAACATTGACTTGAGCATTTTGTATGTTTCATTGCTGTACCCATTCTGTTGCACTTGCTCATTGCTCCATTCATTTTCCATACTGTGTTGTTCATTCTTGCGACATTGAACCATACTGTCATTTGCAACTGTGTCACTTGAGACTGCTGTGTTGATCTTGTACTTGTGATCACTGATGCATACATGAACTTGTTGTTGTTCTGTCTTTGTATTCTGGTCAGTGGTGTTCATTTGAGTTTTGATAGTCAAGTTGCACTCTGGTTGTTCACCATGTTGCATTCATGTTGTTGTTTGGACACTTTGTAGTTGCTGTGCCTCTCTTGTATTATTGGTGTCTGCACTGTGTTGCATTACCATCATTGCTGTTTGGTCTGAACTTGACGTTGTCACTGTGTTCTTTGTAGTTGCACTGCACTTTGATGGCTGATCATTTGTATACATGTGTATGGTCACTGCAGTTTCATTACTACTTCACTAATGCATTTGGAATTGTTGTTGCATACAGTACTTCATTTGCCACTGTTTGGTTGATGTCACCTGAAATTGATAATGTGGTATCGTGTAGCTGTGTCATTGTTTGATTGTTGCAGTCCATGTTGCCCAGTTTACACAGATGCTCCACTTGTTCATTTTTTTCAAGTGTACTTTATATATGTGGGTGTTTGAAGCTTGCTCTTGTAGTCAAGTTCCTGTAGTTGCTGTTATATCACTTCGAATTGCATTTATATCCAATGCATAGTGGTCTTCATTTTTGTTGGTGACAAGTCTTTGTGATCTACACTGTGCATATGTTTGGTCTGTGTAGTTGCAGTATTTATGTACACTACTATGTTGTACTGAGCTCGACATTGCTTCATGTTGCCTTCATGTAGCTTTCATTGCTTACTGAATTTGGTCGAGACTTGTTTCTTTGATGTACTTCATTTGGCTTGAATGTTGTCTCTGACCTGATGGCTTTGGTTTTCATTGTCCACACATGTTCATGCTTTACTGCAGCTTGTTGTTTGTGTACTGATCATGTATCAATGTGCACAGAGTTGTTTGCATGTTGCTATATTACAGTGGTCTGGACATTTGGAATTGTTGTTTTGATTTGTCGAAGCTTTGCATTCTTCATGTTGCCTTGTGTTGAACCCAGTTTTAAAAACTCGGGTTTGACCTTGTGCCAATGACGTGATTTTGAATATATTGCACGTGAGTTGAACCCGTCTTTTCATTTGGGTTTGACCTGTGCTCAACTGTCCCTGTAGCATTATCAAGTGTATATCGATGTACACGGCCTTGTGGCATGTACAGTGATACACTGTGCATGTCACACTGTTAGTGTGTGATGAATTCAAGTGTGAATGATGACGAACAACCCAAATAACTGAGGAAAATCATACTTTCAAAAATCATATTTTATTTTATATTGCAAGAATATTTCTTTTTCAATTTTACTACGTTAGTGAATATTTTTGCAGATTGTTCAAATGCTGGATTCAAACTGGAATGCAGTTGAAGACAAAAATACGAGTGTGAGTGATATGTAGTGAGGTTGTTAATGTAAATATGAAATCGTGATGTATTCAAAATTGTATATGTATAATGAGAGCATGAATTTGTACTATTCATGATTGTAATAAATATTTGTTTGAATAAAATTTCTGTTTGAATTCAAATTCTGTTCAAATTCTGTGTAGTTTATTTTATTCAATAAATATTTAGTTAATCTATGAAAAACAAAATAGTACATTACCAAATACATTTAAATGAATATATATGTTTATTATCATCAAACAAAAACATACAAGCGCATATTCAACAATCTCCCCCTTTTGATGATAACAAACATATATTTAAGATTTTGTACATGTGTTAAAAGTATTTGATCAATGATATACTCTAATTTCTCCCCCTATTTAAATGCTTCCTCTCTACATAATTGTAACGACCCAGGATTTTTAGTAATTAAAATTCGAATATTTAATTAATTTTAAATATTAATAAGTGAAATTTATAAGTCGAATAAATTTTATTTCGAATAATTGGATTTAATTGGGTAATTAAATCGATAATTTAATATGTTAAATTATAGAAATAATTGAAAAATTGGGTTAAATATGATTGAAAATGATTTGTAAAATTTTATTTTATCATATTGGAGTTAGAACGATATTTTAGAACTTTTAAAATCGAATTAAGAGTTAATTTGTGAAAATTGAATATTTTAATATTTAATCGACTAGTGAAAATAGCCATATTTTGAACAGCCTCAGAATTGGACGAGACTAGTTCCATTGGATCCGTAATAGTTAGTTATTATCGGATTTCAATTTTCTTAGCAATCGGAGTTATCGTTTGATCGTGGTAGCTCGAAACGCATCGAAATTGTTTTTAATTTTAATTTGGCGAGTTAAAATAGCCATTTTTCAAACAGTCTCGGATTTCTACGAAACTAGTTTCATCGGATCCGTAATGTGATATTATTGTAAGGTTTCAAATTTCGTGTCAATTGGATTTACCGTTTGTCCGGTACAAATTAAAACGCCTAGGAAATCGTTTAAATCGGTTTAATTTAAATTGAACGTTTATTGCCATAACTCGCACAGATGTCCGAATTAGCTTCCGAAACCTATTCCATTGTGTCCGGAACGCTGGGTAAACCCTAGAAACGCTAGTTACGGCGCGTAAATCGGAGTTTGGAAAACCCGGATGAATAGTGTTCGTTTTCCTCTATAAATAGACCCTAAGCCTTCATAAATTAAAAAAAATATATATATTAGGTTTTATAAAACCCTAGCCGCCAGTACCCCCCATCAATGGCCGAAAATTGGTCGCCTTCTCCCTCTAATCTCTCTTCATCTATTCAGTTTTAGCCAAAACTTTCAACATGTAAGTTGGAGAGGGGAGTGAGAGCTACAATCTGAACGGTGGAGATCGTGTTTGGAGTTGTGGATTGGTGGCAGGTCGCATTGGAAGAGTGGCCATTCGGCCTTATTTTGCGTGCAGAATGCACGACCGAGCTTGCTCGGGTTTGGGGCGTTGATGGAGTAGGGGGTGGGCTATCGATTGGCGTTCCCTGATCAGCCTGGAGGTGCTTGTATTTGTCGCGTGTATTAGGGTTAGGGTTTGAAGTATGGGTTCGGCTTCCTGTAGTTTTTGCGTGAAGAAGGAGAAGCTTGCGCACGGTCAAGATGCATGCAACAGGATCTCACGGCCAATATTAGTCTAGGTTTAAAATTTTAAAATTTATATTGTAATTTAGTTCTATAAATTCGTGTAAACTATAAAATGCATAACTTTTTCATACGAGGTCGAAAACGCGCGAAACCAGTTGTGTTGGAATCGTATGGACGAGCACTACGCGATGGAGTTGGATTGGAGTCATTTGGAGTTAGTGAGAATTTTGGGTAAAATTAAACGTGCGTTTAATTTTATTCGAAATAAATCGCTAAAACGGAAATAAAAATCAAGGTGAGAACTTCTCACTCAATCGAATCAATTTCGATTTTTATTTTAAATAGTTAGATTTAAAATATTTGAATGCATGTTTGAATGGTGATTGTTATCTATTGATTGTTAAAATAGACATTATGCGCCGTTAGTAAGCGGATGTTATTTATTAAAAACATATACCGCGAATATTTCATAAACAGTGAAATTGGTATTATATATATAATAGCAATATATATATATATATATATATATATATATTGGCATATGTATATATTGGAGTTATTGATTTCCCGCATTTGTTTAGCGGATGAGACCCTATTGCGCCGTCTATTAAGCGGATAATATTTTAAATCCCATATACCGCGATAATTTCGTACTGGAGCGGAATTGGTATTGTGCTAATGTTTTTGGATGCAGGAAAACAGGTTGGAGGGATCCAACTGGATTCCTCAACAGTATTTATTTGATTTCAGATATTTTGATATTTGATGGACTATCATATCGATATATGATGTCGTGATTGACTATTTGGTATGTAGCATCATTGGACCAAATTTTGGAATTTTAAAAAGATTTTTAAAGTGATTTTTGAGAATATAAAATATTTTTGGAATTGATCCATTATAAATAAATAACGTTATAATTTTAAAAGTTATAAAATTATGATTTTTGAGAAATATAGTTAAAAGTTGATTTTTGAAAATATGGGGTTAATGATTTTATAAAATAGTTAAATTGGGATTTTTGAATTTATTATAAAAAGTTGAAAATATAGGATTTATAAAATTTAATTATTTTATAAATCAAAATGATGAAATTATAAAGGAGTTTAAAGATAATTTAAAATAATAGTATAAATTGATTTTATAAAGGATTTATAAATTGATATTTATAAATTAAAACATTTGAATTATAAAACGAGTTTTTATAAGTGTTTGAATGAAGTGAAAATGGATTGCATAAGTGAATGGAGTTTATAAAATTATAAATGGTGAAGTTATAAATGAAATTTATAAATAGTAAGATTTATAAATTTTGTGAAGTTATTAAAGAATATATTTGGATAAATAATTGAATCTTATAAGTTATAAGATTCATAATTATGAAGTTTAAAAGAACGATTTTGTAAAATAATCGTTTTATAAGCATTTAACTTATAATGTGAACTTTTGATTTATAATTGAGTTATAAATCGAATAAGTTAATAAAGGAGATGTATAAAAAGGAAGTAGTTATAAAACAAATAGAAATAGAATTTATAAAAGTTGTTTTATAAAAATTCTCAAACGACTTATTTTGATAAGTTAATTTTTATAACTTATTTATAAAGTTATATTCATGTTTTAGACAGTGAATAATCCTTTAAAAAGAAATGTATAGAAATGATGAAATTGGTTAACGTAGTATATTCACGTTTTTGAATAGTGAATAATATGTTAAAGAAAATGTTCAGATTTGATGTTTTAAATAGAATTAAAACTATCTAACGATGTTTTAAAATGTGTTGAGATTCGAAATCATAGATTTCAACATTCATTGTTGAAATAGACGTTTTCGAGAAATAGAAGGAAATGGTGGACTATAATACTATTGTTATAGTAAATGATTTCCGAAAGGAAATGTTTTGTATAGTATTGAGATTTATATATCTATCTTAAATTCGAATCCCTATACTAGTGATTTTGGGACGTCGCTACGCAACATTCGTTTTGGCCCAAATAAATATGTTTAAGAACATGATTTCCTTAGAGAATGAAATATATACTTAATCTCGATTTAAGTATATTGAATATTTTCCAAAGGTTGAAAATAAATAAAATTTGTGAATTACTTATGAATAAATAAGTATGGAAATGTTTTCCAATATAAAGTGAGTATTTTGAGAATTTATCTTTTTGAAGATAAATTGGAATGAATAATTGAAATTGTATATGCATGGATATTTTGGAATGAAAATTCACTATAGAATTTATGAATAAAAGGGGAAGTTGTTTAAAAATAAATATTGATTTATTTTTGAAGTATTGAAAATAATATATCTTGTAAAGATATTTCGGAAAATATAAATGATTTGGAAAATTATTTGGGATCTGATGATGTGTGCATATCCATTGATAGTTCAATAAACGACTATCAATATTTCCCTTTGAATGGGTATTTGATGTGATTTGTTTGAATTTGAATGCCACACTTATTTTTGAATAAGCGCTCACTATTCGGGTTAACCGGGAAAGGACCATGGGGTCGTATAACCCGTTCCGAATATGTGATACGTCGTTATGAATTGCATTTGAAGACCGGTGTTGAAGACCGGATCTTTTTGAAAGCGAAAGGACAACTCGTCGATTGTCTTTGCACCGAGTAACTACGGTATAGAGACTCCCTATGTGATGGGAAGTCCGGACGTGATTAGAGATTATCCGGATTGCAAGGACTTTTTTGTAAGTGCCTTCGGTTCTGTTCGAGCCCGGAACAGACTTGTATGGATTGTATGTCTGACATTACAAATTGAGATATAAAGCCGATTTCTTTCAAATATATTTCTGTTGGTGGCGGAGAATTTATTCTCTTAGCTTAACACCCTTCTCTGAGACGTACGAGCTCAGAGGTTATGTAGTTGAAGGTTATCAGCGATATATTCCCAATTTGGTAATGTGACATGCTGAGTGTTGTTGTGAAATGATCATTGTGTTGATTATTTGTGATAGGATCATGTGTTTGATCGTCTATCTTGGTGATCATTTCTATGATCATTTGTTGACCCAAAGCACGACTTTTGTATAAAGTGTGTTTTTGTGGACGAGACTTCGTCGAGCCTTACAAACCGGTAATGGTCGAAACAGGAATTGTGCGGCAAGGTTTTCAGGGATCGCTTCCCTAGGGTATGACCATTCCTTCTGGAAAAGGGTAGTATCATGGTATGGATCCCAGATACTTACTCATGTTGAAACACTTATTATTATGGTGTGATGTTGGTTAGAGAGCTCTCGTTTAAAGGTTCCAAAGGACCGGGGGTGGCATATCTGAGGGTTTGTAATATTCCTTGGGAAAAGGGATTCTCGGCTTTGTTTAGCGGAGAACGGTTTGGTTCTCGGGGCGTCCATCCAGAGGCGTTTCCATGTGGCAATGGGAAGTTCCTTGGCCTGACCATTTGTTGGAAAATCCATTCTTCAAATACGAGCTTTGTACGGTTTTAGTTGTATAACCTGCTATGGAATATGGCGGTAACCTACTATTGAACATGGTAGCTATAGTAGGCATAGTTCAAAATGTCTATGTTGGCTAAGATTTATATCTTTATTTTCGAAATGAATTTTCTCTACACTATGCACTAGTAATAATATCAAATGTTCTTTTAAATGCGTATCAAGCATCTTTGACTATCATAAGGAGAAATCTCCTCCGATTCTGTGTTTGCATTGTGTGTGTGTGCGGGAGGCCTTATGGTAGTCTCATTCTTAAAAGCATTGCGAATTGACTTTAAAAATATTCCTCTATTTTTGATTTTAAAGATAAATAAACTGTTTTGAGTTCTCACACCAGTCACATGACTGACTCGGAGTTTATTGTTTTCCTTCCTAAACTCTGGGTGCCCACCAATTTCCACACGGGCAGTCAAGAGTTAGGTTTATCAGGATATTCTGGATATTCTGGAGTTGCTGGAGGCAAGATGGATGGCATGGCGTAATTACTAGTATATAGTATTTCTTTTTCCGCTGCACTGTTTATTGTTGTTGTTGTACACTCTGATGATATGATGTAATGTGATGTAATGTAATAACTGATATAGTTCTTTGTTTAAAGATTATTCATTTATTATTATATGTTGTTCCGCTGCGATTGTGAGATTCTGATGTTGTTCTGTTATTTCTTTCAGTTCCGTTCTATTTTCTTTTCTCTCTATTTTCTATCCTTTTCTCTCTTCTTCTACTTCTTTCCTTTTCTTAAACCATAACATTTCGGGTTTCCGGCCTTCGATTTCTTGGCAGTCGATAAAGTGAGTATCGATGTTGAATTTTCGAAAGTCGAAAATTTCCGGGACGTTACAATAATGCTCCCTCTACATATATGCATACAAATAGAAATATTCAAATAAGCCTAGATGCAAATGGAAAATTATTTGACCTTTGCTTGATTCTATTTGACAAAATTTGAACTTTTCTCTCCCCCTTTTGTTATCAGCAAAAGAATAATAGTGTGAGAGAAAAATAGAGATACAGTGATCAATATTAATCCAACATTAAACTCAAATTGAATATAAATATTAAACTTCAATAAGAATCAAACAAAAATCATAACTACACTTGTTAGGCGCATATTCCACTTTTAGAAATGATGGAAATGATGTTCTAATATAAAATCATTCAGTTGTATCTACTTGTGGTACATTTATATCAGGAATTTGAATATCTACTAATCATGCATAACCGTTAGGACTTTTAAATGAGATTAGTAGTATTCCAATTTAATTTTAAAAATTAAATTAAGTATCTTCTAACCACGCATGTCCGTGAGGACTTTTAAATGGGATTAGAATCAACTTGTCTATTTAAGCAATTAATTTTGATATACGTTCCATACATGCATAACCGTAAGGAATTTTAAATGACCGTGGAAGCACATAATCAAAAATCCAAGTAATTCACCCATGCATAACCGTGAGGACTTTTAAATGAGACTGAATACTTTGGATATTTATTTATTTATTTTTTAAAAAAAATGTGACATGAAAAACAAATGATTCCTGATTATAGTACCGCATATCGACAAACTATATTGAATATTTGATAAACCATGGTCGATATAAATATGATAGATATAGAAATGGTCATGGAATCTTTACCCAACAAAAAGTTTTATAATTCTTGTTTAAATTCCTAGAGAAATTTTCCAAATATACTCTCTTGAGTAATGTATGTTAAATATCAACACTTATCAATTTTCCAATCACTATTTATCTTTTTCGATAATTAGTAGGAGTCAGCTTAGTCAAAATTTGTCATTTAAAATCAAATGAAAATGACTAATCTGAAAATATGGTCAAACAATTTTTTTCTCGAAGGGGTTATATGAGAAGAAAAAATTCTGCTAAATGAAAGATTATTTCAAGTGAAAAATATGCCGATATTTTCTTTGAAAAACGATGCAGCAAATGAATGTTTCAATGATTAATCACGTTCCACTAGTAATTTTTCTATCAACTATATTACCAGTGTAATCTGCATCTGAATTTAAATTTCACTCAATATTCACTCGTTGGATGTCAAAGACCAGATTGTGAAATTTCAACAAACTATCTCAGAATGAAATTTAAAATGAAGCCATGTTAACACTCAAACAAATATTATGGTGTTAATTTCAGAAACCGTAGGATAAACAGTTATATTCATGAGTAATCAACAGTCAATCAACATCATAATTATTTCAAAAACAATTTCTTGAAGTTTCAACAATTTCTTAAGATCCTTTTTAACAGCTTTCACATAAAATTTGAAATCGTGCAAATTTACAAGCAGTGACCAAAATGTCAAAACAAATATATCTACGTGTAGCATGAGTAATCAAAGATCAATAAAATACCATCATTTGACCGAACAAATTTATATGGATTAGTTCAAAGTTGAAAATCTGATTGGTCATCATTTAAGCACAAATCAAGGTCATAAATAAGAACAAGTCAAAAGAAATCATATCAATTAAGAATAAGTCAGAATTAAAGACATCATTCATTTCATCATCACCTTACTGGCTGATTTAATTCAGATTACGGTGCAGATTATCACATTTAATATATCGTTCAAAACAAATTTACCTGTTTTACCTTTACGATAATTTTTCGTGGTTGCCCATTGTGATTCTGTCACCTTTGAACTAGGCTAAGGAACTTTGCTTTGTTGCCCGTTGTGTTTCTGGAACAGCCAAAATCCAGAGAACACCGTTGTTGTTCCTTAGCCTGCCACCACACCTACACGATGAAAGATTTTTGTGACCTATTTCTAGGTCCATGATTGTTAGTGGCAGAAGCATTATGAATAGACAAACCTTTTGGAACCCAAACTTGTTTAGTCCTTTTATTTTTGTTCCAATAGACATGAAATTTGTAGGTAGAATTCTTAGGAACCCAAACTTGTATAAATTTTGTGTTCTTGTTCCTATGACTACAATTTTCAACACAATGTCCAATTATTTCACATCTATCAAAGACACTCTTCCCTTTTGCATTATCCTCAACTTGTGTTTTCCCAAAGCCTAGTCCTTTTCTGTTGTTAGCAAAAATTTGATTTCCCAATAGCATGTTGAAAGATTTTTCGCCTCTTGAAAAGTTATTCAAAGATTTCTCAAGATTTTGGACTTTGGTTTTAAGTGATGTGTTTTCAGTTACAAGTGAGGTGCATCGATTTATGAAATCCTTTTTCCTAGCGTCAATGGTTTCCTTAAGACTCAAGTTTTCTTTTTCAAGATTCTCAAAGCTATTCTTAAGTCTTGTAAATTCTGAATCTAAAATTTTACATTTTTTACATTCTAGGTTTTGAATATTTTCAAGTTCAGTTTCTAACCTAAAATTTTCACGAGCAAGTTCTCTCCTATCAGATTTCAGTTTTTCAATTTTAGATTCAAGAGCATCAACTACTTTAGTGAGATCAAGACACATAAAAACAAGATCTCTATAGGAATACTCATCTGCCTCACTAGATTCCTCGGAGCTTGCTTCTGAATCCGATTTTGCCATAAGACACAAGTTAGCCTCCTCTGAGCTGCTATCCGAAACTTCTTCTCCTTCTTCATCATCCCAAGTCGCTGCAAAAGCCTTCTTCTTCTTTTTCTTTCCTTTGTTGTTTTTGAGAAGTGGGCATTTTTGTATGAAGTGTCCGGGCTTCTTGCAGTTAAAGCATGTCGGTTCATTATCGGAATTGTCAGAATCTCTTGACCTATTACCCTTTGTTTTCTTCTTGCGTGGCTTGAATCTCGACCATTTTCTAAGATTATTGACAGCCATTGCAAGCTCTTCAATTGGATCTTCTTCATCTTCATCGCTCTCTTCTTTGCTCTTTAAGGCAATCGTCTTCTTCTTTGGTTCGGAGTTGTTGCGTTCTTCCTTTGCTTTTAGCTCAAGCTCATATGTCATCAAGTTACCGATCAACTCCTCCATGCTTAGTTTACTCAAGTCTTTTGATTCTTGGATTGCCGTGACTTTTGCCTCAAAGTTCATTGGTAAAACTCGTAGCACCTTCCTTACAAGCTCTACCTCAGTGAATACCTTCCCAAGCGCTCTAGCGTTGTATACCAAAGTTGAAAAGCGTCCAAACATGTCCTTTATGCTCTCGCCTTTGTCCATCACAAAGTTCTCGTATTGATTGTTGAATAGGGCTAGACGAGACTCCTTGACTTGAGAAGTTCCTTCGTGTGTCACCTCCAAAGTGTGCCAAATTTCCTGTGCAGTTGTACAATGAGAAATTCTATTAAATTCATTTTTATCAAGAGCACAGATCAAAGCGTTCATTGCTTTGGCATTTGTAGTTTTAATTTCTTATCGTTAGCATCCCACCTATCCTTAGGTTTAGGAATCTCAGTACCACCAACAGTTATAGTAGGAGTTTTATAGCCAGTTTCAATAATATCCCAAACATCATAATCAACGGAACTAAGATAAATACTCATCCTAACTTTCCAATAAGCATAATCATTCCCGTTAAACATGGGTGGCCTAACGATAGATTGCCCCTCAGAAAAAGCATTATTTGATGAATTCATGACTCTAGAGTTAAAGAAAAATACCGTGCTCTGATACCACTTGTAGGATCTAGATTAACCCTAGAGGGGGGGGGGGGGGGTGAATAGGGTTATAGCAAATTTTCTCGAATTTAAACACAGAAATAAACTGCAGAAATAAATATGCTGAAAAGTAAATCACACACAAAATTTACCCAGCTTCGGTAACCCCTGCCTACTGCTGCATTTCCAGATTTCTATTAGAATTAAACAGTATCACGCTGACAAACACTCTACTAGACTCGCAGACCCTTTTGCTTCCACTCACAAACACTCTACTAGACTCGCACACCCTGCTCCCGCCTATAGAGTTTCGCTTACTCTCAAACACTGCTCCCGCCTATAGAGTTTTGCAAACTCGCACACCCTGCTCACTGAACTAATTCTAACTAGACAATCTGACACTACCTAAACCCTAGGTGGTGATTTACAAATTCTTTGACTAAAAAAAAAAACAGATTTCAAAAATAAAACCAGGAGCAAAAATTAAAGTATAAACTTGACTCCACAATTTTTGCTCAAAATAAAAAACTAAAAACCCCCTTTTATAAAATTAAAGCCTAATAAAAAACTAAACCCCCTTTTAACAAATAAGGCCGGCCCTTTTAATCTTTTCCACCCGATCCACTTCTCTTGCTTTTGACTCGTGAAGAAAAATGGCGGCCTCTGTTTGTTTTGTTCGTTCTGAAATTAGGGCTTCGGCTCTTCTTGTGAAATTTGGGGCTTTGTTCTATCGATCCAAATTGAGGCTTTCTTCAAATCAATTCTCTGGTTTGCTCGTGCTCGTTCTCTGATGATTTGGTTGACTTTGAGATTGCGTTGCATGGCTTGCTCGTTGTTTAGCAGCTGCTCTTTTGATCGAGTGCGTCGTTGATTCGTTATGTTATTTCTTTTCGTTGTTGGTTTAATGATTTGCTTGACTCGATGCCGATGATGATGATTGGGTTTGATATTTATATGAATTCATGACTTCATCACTTTCCTAATTTTCTAATGCTTGATGCACACGATTTTCCTGTTTTACTTTTTAACTTGATAATCACGGTTTCTCGAATCTCCTTGATTCTCACGGCATTTCAAACTTTCCTATTTTTACATCTCTGACCATTTCAAAAACAAAGATGCAAATTTGACTTTTTCAAATTGTACACACACTTATTCGTCACGTCGCTGTTTTGATTCCGTGACCATAACTGCTTTGGATGGTTTAACTTGAATTTGTGATTCCATGTATCACTGCACTTCAAGTTTGTGAATTTCTCTGTACTGTTGAACTTTGTTCTCTGGCCATCTTCTCTGGTCGATTTTACATGAACATTGACTTGAGCATTTTGTATGTTTCATTGCTGCACCCATTCTGTTGCACTTGCTCATTGCTCCATTCATTTTCCATACTGTGTTGTTCATGCTTGTGACATTGAACCATACTGTCGTTTGCAACTGTGTCACTTGAGACTGCTGTGTTGATCTTGTACTTGTGATCACTGATGCATACATGAACTTGTTGTTGTTCTATCTTTGTATTCTTGTCAGTGGTGTTCATTTGAGTTTTGATAGTCAAGTTGCACTCTGGTTGTTCACCATGTTGCATTCATGTTGTTGTTGGACACTTTGTAGTTGCTGTGCCTCTCTTGTATTATTGGTGTCTGCACTGTGTTGCATTACCATCATTGTTGTTTGGTCTGAACTTAACGTTGTCACTGTGTTCTTTGTAGTTGCACTGCACTTTGATGGCTGATCATTTGTATACATATATGTGTATGGTCACTGCAGTTTCATTACTACTTCACTAATGCATTTGGAATTGTTGTTGCATACTGTACTTCATTTGCCACTGTTTGGTTGATGTCACCTGAACTTGATATTGTGGTATCGTGTAGCTGTGTCATTGTTTGATTGTTGCAGTCCATGTTGCCCAGTTTACACAGATGCTCCACTTGTTCATTTTGTTCAAGTGTACTTTATATATGTGGGTGTTTGAAGCTTGCTCTTGTAGTCAAGTTCCTGTAGTTGCTGTTATATCACTTTGAATTGCATTTATATCCAATGCATAATGGTCTTCATTTTTGTTGGTGACAAGTCTTTGTGATCTGCACTGTGCATATGTTTGGTCTGTGTAGTTGCAGTATTTATGTACACTACTGTGTTGTACTGAGCTCGACATTGCTTCATGTTGCCTTCATGTAGCTTTCATTGCTTACTGAATTTGGTCGAGACTTGTTTCTTTGATGTACTTCATTTGGCTTGAATGTTGTCTCTGACCTGATGGCTTTGGTTTTCATTGTCCACACATGTTCATGCTTTACTGCAGCTTGTTGTTTGTGTACTGATCATGTATCAATGTGCACAGAGTTGTTTGCATGTTGCTATATTACAGTGGTCTGGACATTTGGAATTGTTGTTTTGATTTGTCGAAGCTCTGCATTCTTCATGTTGTCTTGTGTTGAACCCAGTTTTAAAAACTCGGGTTTGACCTTGTGCCAATGACGTGATTTTGAATATATTGCACGTGAGTTGAACCCGGCTTTTCATTTGGGTTTGACCTGTGCTCACCTGTCTCTGTAGCATTATCAAGTGTATATCGATGTGCACGGCCTTGTGGCATGTACAGTGATACACTGTGCATGTCACACTGTTTGTGTGTGATGAATTCAAGTGTGAATGATGAAGAACAACCCAAATAACTGAGGCAAATCATACTTTCAAAAATCATATTTTATTTTATATTGCAAGAATATTTCTTTTTCAATTTTACTGCGTTAGTGAATATTTTTGCAGATTGTTCAGATGCTGGATTCAAACTGGAATGCAGTTGAAGACAAAAATACGAGTGTGAGTGATATGTAGTGAGGTTGTTAATGTAAATATGAAATCGCGATGTATTCAAAATTGTATATGTATAATGAGAGCATGAATTTGTACTATTCAGGATTGTAATAAATATTTGTTTGAATAAAATTTCTATTTGAATTCAAATTTTGTTCAAATTTTGTGTAGTTTATTTTATTCAACAAATATTTATTTAATCTATGAAAAACAAAATAGTACATTACCAAATACATTTAAATGAATATATATGTTTATTATCATCAAACAAAAACAAACAAGCGCATATTCAACATACATAAGTTGTAAGTAGATCATTTTATTTGCATAACTATTTAATCTAGATTCGTGTGCACGATTTCGAGATGGTTTACATCGGTCCGAGTTAGGATTTTTCAGTTGATTCTTGAGGGAAAACACTTGATATGAATTTTTGATTTGATTCTGAAGTTTTCCATCATAGTATATGACTACATAAGAAGAATAGAGGTTTTTAATCAAGAAACCGGATCAGAATACGTACTAGAGTGGTCGTGTGGGCAACACTAGTTCGAAAATGAACCTTGTGTGGTCGAGCGAGCGCGAATTGATATTACATATGGATGGTATATGTACATTGTATTGACTTTAATTAAATTATATGCTTTTGGTATTAGATAATGCAAGTTATATATAGTTGGATGTCAATTGTAAGTAAGATACAGGTTTATGGAAGCAAATGCTAGTTTGATTCTTTTGGTTTCATGAGTAGAGTTTGGTTTTCCGACTAATAGCTACATGCTTATATTTTTGGTTTTATTTGATGATTTCATGCCCCATATATGGAAGGCCACTTTGCTTTTGTTTTCTTTTGTTGGTTTGATCCCGTAGTGATGATTTATGGTTGTTTCGACTGAGCCGTGTAAAGGAGATGGTATTAAAATATTTCGTAACTGTAAGAGACCTAGAGATTTAATAATACATTCAACTAATTGATTTTGTAAAAGTTAATGGGTTTAGAGACATTTTCTTTATTTTGGGAATTTTGAGGGCAAATTCTTTTAAGGGAGGAGAGTGTAACGAGCCAAAATTTTGGTCATTTGATTTTTGATATAAAATTAAATTTAATATTGAATAATTGGTTT
This sequence comes from Allium cepa, assembly GCA_030765085.1. Classification (NCBI taxonomy): domain Eukaryota; kingdom Viridiplantae; phylum Streptophyta; class Magnoliopsida; order Asparagales; family Amaryllidaceae; genus Allium; species Allium cepa. The sequence goes on along the minus strand of CM060938.1, from coordinate 750,511,116 downwards.
TTAAAAGGTTCAAAGTTGAACTCAATTATAGGGATTGTTTAAACTATTGGAATTTTGGACTTATTATTTAAATAACGATTTAAATATCTGGATATTGAGTTGAATATTAATTAAATGGGTTATTAGTCTTATTTAACTCATTTTTAAATAAATAAATAATAACAAGGAATTCATTTTGATACAAAATTAAATTTATACATAATGACTCGATTTTTATTGATGTATTTTAATTTAGTTTATTTGTTTTTTCATAATTTTCAATTTGAAAAATATTTAGATAGTCATTTGACAATTTGTCATCAAACGATGATATTTTTGTGGTTATATAGAATTGAATAACTAGTGTATATTATTATTGTTTGTGGTCCTGTCACTATTCTGAGTGCGACCATATGTTTGTTTTGTCGTTCGTAGCCTATACGCAAAAGAAAATCTATACGGTGTGATGCCAGAAACTACAAATTAAAAATATAACTCAAACAAGCCACCACTTCATGCTTCCATTCTCTTCTTTACCGTTCCTTTTATTTATTTCCACTGAAATAAGAAAATGAGTTAATCCACTTTGTTTAAAAAGAAATCTAAGAAAAATCAAAAAAATAAAAAGGTTGAATCTTTATACTCATAGTTGTGAGATCTACTCGTTGGTAGGTTTTTAGAGGGTGCGGCAATAGTTGAGGTGTTCAACGGATTATTGGGTAGATAGGGTTTAAGCCGTTGGAGCTTTTGATCATCGATTGAGGATATGGAGTTTAGATTTTGGTTTAGGGGATCGAATGACACCTTGTAGTAATTTTTGGCGAAGCTTGGCTAGATCTTTAGTCGTGTGACTTTTAGGGCTACTGCTGGCCCTATATGGTTGCTTTGTGATAGGGAAAGTGTGTTCGACATGGTGAGGTGCACGGCGTAGGTGGAAGGACGTGTGATGCATTGGCGAGATCCTTTCGTCGAACGATGGATCAGCGAGGGAGGGGTGGAGGCAAATGTGCAACGTGAAGGTGCATGTGCACATTGATGTAGCAGGTGGGAAGTTCATGTAAGGGGGAAGAAGTATTTATATGGTCCAAATCAAATGCGGTCAGTCGTGTTGTGGTCGTAGGAACGATAACTACACTTAGGACTTGGATTCATGAAATTCAGGGCTTGTAGAAATTTCGAGCTAAAATCTAACGCTAGTCGGAATAAGAACGCTTCGGCGATAACTGAAATTTTGGAGAGTATAACTCACCTTTTTGGTTTATCAGTAAGTTATGTAATAGATAAATTTTACTGTTTGTGTTTGGTTGAAATTATTTGTTGCATGCTTGGATGTTTTAATTGGTTGATCGTTTGATTTTGATGAATTGTCGCTTTTAATAACGATATGTATATGAAATCATTTGGAGGGAATTTATCTGATGTATAGGGAATTTGTAAAGGGATCCAACGTGATTCCTTGCCACTTTTAATGTAATTTCTATTATATTCCTGTTATATGAATGGTTGAATTGTTGAATATCAAAAATTGATTGTTGACCCTATTTGTTATATAACATAGTTATATGCTCAAACTTTACCTTTATAGTGATAAAATCAATAACAACATTGGTTAAGTGTTTGGTGGTTATTGGTCTCAATTTAGTATTTTGGAAATACTATTAAATGTCGTTTGGGTTGAAATTGGTTTTGATATAGAAAATGATTTAAATCTAACCTTTGGCTTTTTGGGAATATTTTTATTTGAGCGGATTTTAAACTTCTCTATTTTATCGCAGACTTTCTACTTGTCTTTTCTAAATCATTTAGAACCATTTTAAAGTTGTATAAATATCATTTAATAATGATTTAAAGTTGTTTAACTACTGTTTAATAGCAATTAAAAGTTTTTTGTTTCTATTCAATAATGTTTTAAGTTATTTATTAATATTTTAATATTGTGAAAAGTTATTTATTTAAATAATTGATATTGTTTGAAGATAATGATAATTATTTATTAATAATATTTTGGAAGTTAATTATTTACTATAATATGGTTTTTGAAGATTCATTATTGATTATTATATTAATAATGTTTGAAAATTTTAATTATTATATTAATAATTTTTAAAGTTATTTATTATTATACTAAACTGTTTTGAAGTAAATTAATTATTTCTTTAATGATGTTCTAAAGGAAATTAACCATGATGTTAATGTTGTTAAAAATTTAATTTACTACTTAGTTATGATGTTTAAAGTTAATTAATTTATATACGATTAATTGTATGTATAAATAATAAATTGATTTATATTGGAATTTCATTTATTAAAGAGTTTAAAAATGAAAATTGAGTTTTGTATTTATAAATGATTTTTATAAAGACTTTCTAAACAATTTTTATAATAGGATTTTAGAAAAGATTGTTATAACATAATTTCAGAAGAGATTTTCATTAAGGATATTTATAAAGGATTTCTATAAAAGAATAAAGTTTTATAAATAGGTTTATATATTTATAAAAGGAGAATTATAAATAGTTTTATGGATTTATGAATTGGGCTTTATAAATGGTTTAGAAATTTATAAAAAGAGCTTTATCAATCGTTTTACAAATTCATAAAGGAGTTTTAAAAATGGATTTAGTGATTTATAAAAGGGGTTCTAAAAATGGTTGTAGAAATTTATAAATGAGTTTTATAAATGGTTTTTGAGTTGTATAATAAGTTTTAAGATAAATTATCTATAAATGAAATTTTATAGATTGGGTAGAGGTATTGAAAATTTGGAAACAAGTTTATAAACGATATTAGATATTTATAAAAAAAAATTATAATAGACTTGGAGATTTCTAAATAAGTTTTATAAATAGGTTTGGGTATTTATAAAAGAGACTTTTAGGGATTTATTTAAAATGGGATTTATAAAAGTAATTTTATAAGAAAGAAATGAGATTGGATTTTCCAAATTGACCTTCTTAATTTTGGTGGTGTGGAGGTTCGTTTTAACACCGAGGAATAGTGTTTGGGTTTATCCTTATCTCCATTTCTTTTAAAACAATATTTTTTAAACCTTTGATATGATTTTGAAATAAGAAATCTTTCATAATGTTTTGTGAAATTCTTATACCGCCGTGATAAGCATATGAATATATTTTCTAAGTAGTGAAAGTGTAATGTTTTTGTGAATATAAACCGTTGAGATAAGTACAAGGATATTTTTCTAAGTATTTAAAGGAGTAAAAAGGGTTTGTTAGTATACCTTTGTAAAAGTATTTTGATATAAGTATTTATAAGGAGATTTTAATTAATGTAAGGATTTATTATAGAGGTTAGCGGTTGCTTATGTGCTTAACCATTGTTGGTTTTCCTTATGGAATTAAATCGCTAATGTGATTGTTGTTTATTTGATAGTTAAATAACCGACTATCAAACTTGGCCAGTTTTAAGTTATCATTGTCGATTCGAAGAGACCGGGGCAGATATATTATCTGAAAACCACCGGCATAAGCATTCGAATTGGAACATCTTAAAGATGATTGAAGATGGTGTTTTTGAAGTGCAAGGGCTACATACTTCTAATTCTGAGGGTGATTCCAAAATGAATGTAGTCGAAGTTGTGTCTTCGTTTCCATTCAGACCTAAAATGAACTTGTATGAATGAACGTTGGCATTCCATTTATGCCTAGAGGACAGTGTCAATATTCTAAGTGGAATTGCTATCTAAAAGGTAATAGGTTGCCTCTAACCTTATCAACCGATAAAATGACTAAAGCATGGACATGCCGTAGGGCTATGTGCGTCTCTCCCATTAGGGTATGATCATCGCCTTGTCTAGAGTCAATATGTAACGACCCGGAATTTTCGACCCGGAAATTTCGACACTAATACATTCACTGTAGAAGTGCCAAGCAATCGAATGTCGGAAATCTCGGATTGTTAGGGTAAAGAAGAAAAGTGGTAGAAGAAGAAACAAATGACAAAACACAGAATCTCACATTCGCAGCGGATCAAAACATAATATCAAATAATTGCATTTACACAAAGAAAAGCTGTATCTGTTAATTTACATTCAATACATCAGAGCACAACCATAACTAGACAGTTATAAATAACTTGTCCCATAATACAACAATACAACTCCAATACACAGCGGAATATATTCCATACGTTCCTGCCATCCAGCTCGCCTCCTGGGCTCAAGAACATCCTAACATGAAAATCTGTAATACTCGGTCTGACCCAGGCATTACAATCAAGTAACACCCGGGTCAGGCTGGAAACCAGCGTGAGTAAACCCACATAACTTTGAAACACTAAGTTATAAAACACAGTTGCAAATCAGGGTAACTTGTACCTTACTACGAGTTCTTTCTTGTTAAAGCCAACATTTATCACACAAACAATCCATAAGTACTACTACATAGTTTCAATTGGTCCAGTTTACTTAAGTTTTTTTCCATTCCAGCCTATTGGTTGCACATATCAAATCTATAAATATTGTAGATTGTAAATCGAAGTGGTTCCAGGTATTTACTGATACCCGACCCTGGTCTCTTCGAATCAAATGTTAGTCCTTAAGACAAATTGTTTAAGTTTAAACAATACAATTTTATATTCTGGATTTCATATTCAAACAACAATTCATCTCAGTTGGATAACCCACGATATCACAGTTCAACCAAGGTATCTCATATCACAAAGAATCACAAACCACATATCAGAGATATCAAACAATCTAAGTTATTCAATATATCTTAATCATCTATAAGCAAGATAAATTAATTGTACCATTTCTAATTAATTTAATTGCTTTTATATCCTGCTTACTAAACATTAATTAATTACAACCATTAATTATTCATTCTTTAATTATCAATGTAAATTAATTATCCATAATTACTTTCATTTTTAAAGGAAATTGTTTTGAATTAAAAACAAGAATGGTTTAAATTTGGAAGTATGACTTATTGTGCAAAAATGAAATAAATATGCATATATGTGAGATATGCATAATATCAAAGATGATTTGAAATAAACTCTAAGTGTTGAGTTTTGAATTTATCCTTGGAATGTGATGTGAAAACCCAAACTGAAATAAGTTTTTGAACTTATAAGTGGGATAGGATATTGATAAGAAGTTTAATATTGAAATGGAAAATTCAATTTTGAGTAAGGTCGACTGGATTAAATAAATTTAATTTAATTTAGGGGAAGTTAAATAAGTTTAGAACAAGCAATCTGAACTGAAAATTTCAAGATGAAATGGGTATTTAACTCAGGAAGTAAAATGGTTGGTTTGAATGGGAGTTATGTGTGATCTCAAAACAAGTTTGAGTTCTGAAATTGGTAATGGATGCTATTGAAAAATGTTTTAAATAATTTAGATGCTTATTTATGTTGACTTAACCTGATATCATCCTGTTGTTATTAATAATTTATGGAACTGTGAACTGAATTATTTAAAATGAATTAGGAAGTGGATTGAAATCATATACATCCATTTTTTAAAATGGAAATAAAACTTTAATTGTAATTATTTAAATGATTTTGCTTTTTAGAAATAAAATTCGAAATTAAGGAAATGGAATCACTTTGAACTTAAAGATTTAAATGATAAAAAGAAACTTGTGAACTGAAATTGTTTAAGAGTTGGTTTCAAAGTTAGAAGTTAAAAATAGGTAATAAATGGAATTTTGGAATTTGGACCTAGAATTAAATTGTTTAAAGATTTAGATTGTTGATTTAAAAGTAAAGGCTAATTTGATTTAAGGAATTAAATCAACATTTAAAATTTAACTCGAAGTTATATAATTCGAGATGGTTTAAAGTTGAGATTGGAATTGAGATGAATTGAAATTGAATTTGATTTGAATTAATTGGAAGTGAGATTGAAGTTGAATAAGTTTAAATTCAAATGGAAATTGATTTGAATTTGGGAAGGGGATTGAAGTTAACTTAAATTGAATCGAAAATGAATCAATTTAATGAGATTGGAAATTGAAGTTAATTGGAAATGGAGATTGGAAAATTGAACAGTTTGACTCTGAAACTATTTTCAAATAGATTGTTTTAATAGAAACCATTTTAAATCAATTTTCCTAGCTATTTACTATACAACCTTTCGTTTTAAAACCCAAGCTATCTTATACTTATTTTACAACTATTTTGAAACTAATTACTATTTCCAAAATTTTACATCTGTTTACAAATTAATTTCTATTTTACAACTATTTTGCAACTATATAACTATTCTACAACTATTTAATTACTTTACTAATATTTTATAATTACATAACTATTTTACTGCTATTTTACACCTAATTGTTATTTTACAACTACTTATCTATTTTAAACTTTTCAAGCTATTTTCTAAATTCAAGTGTTCAGAGTGCAAACTGTTTATAATTGAAGTGATAGCCTAAATGAAAATTAAAGCAATTATGAATAAGTGAATAGAACCAAAATGAAGGCGAATAAGAATATTGATTTAGCTAATAATCAATGAAGATAAATATGTAGGACGTACGTATATTATTCTATTCGTAGAATGATTTGATCAAGATTTGAGCATAGAATTTCGGGATACTATATCGATCCGAGTTGGGATTTTTTCACTCGACTTTCGATGGCGAACCCTGGATTTGGATTTTTGATTGATTCTAGAAATTCTCTATCATAGTCATGGCTATGAAAGGAGAATGACGGTTTCTGATCAAGATACCAGATCTGAGTACGCACTAGGAAGTCGGGTGGACGATACTAGTTTGGAAGTGAAATTGTGTTATCGAGTGAGCGGTCGGATTTGATGTTGCGTACGGATGATATATGTACATCGTACATGCTTGAATATATTAGTGTCGAATTTTCGACGTTGAAATTTTGGGTCGTTACACAATATCTATGAATGCTTCGGGTCCCATTATGGTTGTTTGATCGCAACCAAGTGGTGGTCATATTCGATGCTATCCAGTAAGGGTAGGGTCAGTCCTGAGTAGTGGAGGTGTAATGAGTTGTAGCCTCCCATATATTTTAACTAGAGGTGTATGGATTCGATGGTTAGACCCTTACCATTTCATAGTTGGAATCCATTTTCCAATACGAGCCTTCAGACTTGATAATATACCTATTATGCTCGAATTTAATCAATGTAACAATTTCGGCTATGATTCAATATTAATTTTAAGCCATAGATATTATTATATCAGAGGATTTTCTATAGAAATGTTTTGGCTATCGTAAGGTAAAGACCCGTCTGTATATATGTGCGGCACGGTCTTACGAGATACCTTTCTTTTAAAGGTTTTATAATATTAAAATTCAATTAAGGCGTATTTTTCTCATGCGGGTTTACCAGAATGATCCAGGTGTTATTTTATTATAATTCTCGGGTCAGGCCGAGCGTATTTACCGAATCAATTTGGATACTTGGAGCTTCAGGAGACGAGATGGATGCTACCAAGTTGTATTCGCATATATTTATTTTCTATTGCATTAATTATTTATTTAACAACATTTGTATAGACAGGTTATTATAACCGTCTAGCTTGATGATTTGTTTAGGGCAGTCTGATTATTGTATATATATTACAGTTTTTTCTATAAAGATCTACTGTATATTATAAATTACTTGCCATGATGTGAGATTATGTTCTATCATTTTCTTTTCCTTCACCCCAAATGACCGGTCTTTCAGACACTTAAATGATCGACACACGAATACCAAGGATATATTAAGTGTTGCCTTTAGGTGTAAGAAAGGCAGATTGTTATAGTTTATCTCAATAGTGTAATAGATTACTTGAATGAATCGATAGCCCCTAGTCGGACACACCAAAACTATATATATATGCTTTAAATGTCATATATATATATATATATATATATATATATATATAATATTTTGTGCGTTTTCGAGTAGCCCCATGTTAGACGTACCAGGACTATATTTATGCATATAGGTATATATAAATCACATAAATTGTTTGTACATATATATGTGTCTGTGTGCGTGTGTATGTGTGTGTATGTGTAACTACTTCAACTTTACCGAACAATAAACACACATCGTGCACATTTATATACATGAAGGCAATACACAACCAAAGTAACAAATCTATCATCTTGATATCAATAATAATTCACACATACAATCATATAAACAATTCAACAAAAATACACCTAACTTAAGTAACCTATCTAACAATTATATCTTCTTTGTATTATTCAATAGAAGTTTCAAACTTATTTTATAAAATAATAATATCCACGTCGAATCCATCCAATTATAGGTTAATATCACTTAATTCTTCTATTAAATTAAGTTCAACTGTTAGTAAGGCCTTAAAATACTATTTAAGTCATGTATTATATATATATATATACACATACACATACCACAAAACTATTTCTTAGGGTCAAAATTAATAAATCATGTTATAACAGTATTCGGGATTTATAATTTTAACCAAACCATATTAAATAATACAATACTTCTTTCTTAATGTCTAACTTTTCAGTTCACCTTTATAAAAATTCACTAGTTAGTTAATTATTGATTTACATCATAATAAACTAGTGTCAAGGCCAGAAAAGCTTCAAAGCCATTTAAATATAAGTTTGACTTTCCTAAATAATTATATTAGCTTAGTTTAAAGGTCATATTTCTAACTTTTGATTAGTAATAAAATATAATAATTTTTCTATCACTAATATAATTACACATTAGAGTTTAATTAATTTATAACCATGTCATAAATTAATGTCAACTCCATCTAACTCAATCAATACAAATAGAACACAATATTTATAAATACGAGATTTTAATCAATTATCTCAAATATTAGTAATAAAAATATATAATAATATTTTTATTAATAATATAACTACAAATAAGAGCTAAATTAATTTATAACCATGTTATAAATTAATATCAACTCTATTTATCTCTATTTAATATAAATAAAATACAATGTTTATGTATATGAGATTTTAATCAATTATCCGAATATTTACTCAAACAAATCCAATCAAACATGGGAATATGTACTAATATATATATATATATATATATATATATATATATATATTATTCTACCTCTTCTAGGTAATAATTTCCAATATATAAAATTATAGGAATTTATAATAGAATATAAATTCAAAGTTATAATTCCGCTTGCCTGAGCGAAAAAATCCTAAGTATTTAAATCTACTCCAAGCCCATAGTATGTCATAGATAATCTCACTACAAGTGCAACGGTGAAGGCCGCGTCTCGATTGGACCTTGTATACATGAGATATGAATTTTTAAGAATTCATTTTATCTGAATATTAATTAATTAACTAAATTATATCATTAAATTAACTAATTATCTTTATAACTCTTCTTCTCCAAATCCTAATGCCTATGCATTGATGTGCATATCAATCCATACATGGCCATACTTCTCTCCTTGATTCCTACTCCCTTGCTTCACGATTTGATGCACCGATTTTACCAACCCACTATACTTAGCGACCTCTATGCCATGCACCCCAACCTGGAAGGTCCGACACCCCTTGTAATATAATGTCAGCTTCTTCTTGCATTGAAAAGTTGCAATTCTATAGAGTTGGCCGGACGTTGGCTCATTGGTGCCAAAAGGTGAGTCTCGCTAAGAGAAGAACAACGGTACCCCTCGTAGCACTCAAATCCTCCTCATTCCCTACCTATCTCTAACCCTAGCTAAAACAACCAAAATGGAGTTCAATCAAGTCTCACCGCACTAACTTTTGCGATTATAAATGTGAAGTCCTCTCTTGCCTTAGCTCAATGGATTCAGTCTCGCCAACACTCATAGCCTTTAGCTCTTGTTAAATTATATGAAGGTGGGAAACTACTTTTAAAAACAAGCAGAAATAAATAAATAAAAGGAGGAGATGATAATATCAAGTTTATGGGGTAGATTATTATATAATACACACACACACAAACATATATATATATATATTTATAATTTACCCGATTTCTCGGTTAAATCACCATATGTTTCAAGCTCATACGATCACAAAACATATCGGATCGCCATGAAACTCATCGGTGCACACACCTCATTTTCGGTCTCAATGGTACATATTTCGTTGCTATCCAAGATAGCCCTCCAGGATGATAATTTCATGCATTTCATAGCTATTTTAATCATCAAATCGCCTGATCCTAAAAATTCCTCAACCTTGCATCTCATAATGAAGACCTCATCCCAGAAACATATGCCATGGTTCAGATCCCACTGGACTCGACTGCACATGTATTTTTATAAATAACGTATACTAGTATTTAAATTGTAAAAATATCATGACTCCAAATATAGCTATATTTATACTCATTTCAATTCGCAACATCGGTCTTGACTCAATGGAAATTGTCTCGAGTCCTAATTCCTCCACGTGCGAAAAGTCAAATATTGGACTTTTGATTCATTAAAGTTATTATATTTAAATTAATGATTTAAATATCCAGTTTCTAAAAGTAATGCGGGTTGTTACAGGTTAACTTGGTTCTCCAATTGGTTCAGTCTCCATGATTAGTTTCTTAGATCTAATTTATTTATCTTGATAGGAATTCCATTTCCAAAAAGGTATCTTTTATGGAAACAATAACCTTTTGTCCCTCTTAGTTATAAAAATTATATCTCCTAGAGTATGTATGGAATAATTCCTTTGATCCTTGCACTAAGACTGGCTAACCTCAACATATTAAGAGCTATACGAGGCATACGTTTAACCGTTTATATTATAGTTTAACATGAACAGCTCAAAATAAGGAGTAAGAGACCCTAGGATCATGTCCACTTGCAACTCATTCCCTATCATCATGTCTAACTAAGATAGCCTTTCGTTATTAGAATGCAATAATCCTCCTTTTGTCCCTTCATCATTTTTGTACTAAATAGTTTCTTCATATGTCTAATGTAGACAACACATAAAGTTAGGCAATTTCAAGGTCAGTGACCCTTTTGTTATAGGGAACATGCAATTTAAGGTTGACATCATCAATGGGTTTCTCTCTCGTGGTTTCAATTATCGATGACCAAAGACGTTCATATGTTAATGCTATATTTATTGCTCTTGGACAATCAATGTAGTTAAGTCCGATGAGTTTGTCATTTTCAAAATACAACTTGTATGTAGACATTTCCTGCAAGTTTTAACTTATAGTAGATTTGGACATTATTCATAGTAGATGTTCTTAGAATATTAATAAGGTTAAATGTTACATTTCAATTTGCTAATAAGCTCCTACTAATCTTTTATGTTTCTCAAAAATCTAAGATGAAACATAGAAGTCTTTCGACTTCATTGGTGGATGCTAGGACTCGTATGCCATGAGATACCGACCTTGAGGAACGATCAACAAATTACAGTCCTACACATGATGGATAACTCCTTATCGGTCGTATCATATACAACCCTACCTTGTGGTCTTTGTCCTAATATCATCTTTACCTTGAGGAAATATTAACAAATAAAAAAAAGATTATTCACTCGTACCTACCATTTCACGTTAGCTTAAGTATAATGCACATACCTTGAGGAAAGCTTAATAAATATGTGTAGTTATCTTACCTTATCTACTGTATATGTTAATATTACTACACGTAACATCCCTAGCATTAGGAAAGCTCTACAATTATGGAGTATGAAAGTAATTTATTAATGTATACTTAGTAGGGAGAACTTTATATTAAAGATCTGTAATCTTTGAAATATTTGTTTTTGAAAATTGGTACGCTTTATTACTAAAACCTTACAATCCCCCTAACCTAGATGTGTGCCTTGTAAGGAGAAAGAATGCATATAACTTTCATATATTAACTTACATTCAATAGGATGGAAATAAAATAACACACATATACATCATATATCAGCCTATTTATCTAACATAGTAACTAGCCCATCGCATGTCCCAAAACTCGTCGACCCTCTTTCTTCAATCTACAAGTCAACCCTCCACTTTCATCTCATTTAACAAACTCAAACCCATTAGAGAAAAATATAGCGGTGCCTCATCAACCATTGTCGTTTAATTCAATTGCCCAGTGGCAAAGAATGTCAGCTTTTCTTCTATTTTTCCAATTGGTACATCTCCAATAGGTCATTATCAAGTGGTTTTCCTAGAGTTTGGATGATCAATTCCGAGGTTGATGAAAACAAAGCGAAGAAAGAAGGTTAGCTCAATCGACAAAAGGAAGATTACTAGAATCAACCAATATTCAATGAACGTAGCATGGGACACATCAACATGAAAATTGAAGAGCAGAGCAAGAGTCAACACTAGATTTGCACCAACGTTTATAGCTTGGTACCAAGCTATATAGGTTGGTACCATCCTATCCCCTTAGGTCATGGTGCTCCAATTTTTCTTGTGCAGCATTGGGCTATCTCATGGACCTCAATGCAAGCGGGCTTGCAACCCAATGCCCTATTTCCCTATAAATACAAACCTATATGCAACTAAAGAAGGATCGTGTTTCTACTAATTCCATACACGGAAGCTCTTCCATTTCTTCATCTCCTACCTCCACATGATAGTCATCTTAACAGCTACTCTTGGGAGTTCAAGGCGTTAGAATTTGTCAAACTCTTGTACTAGTGACTTATACTCTCTTTAAATCTCTATTATCCAACACAAACTCTATCAAATCAATCAATAAAAGATATAAAGTTGATATAGGCCAGAGATTGCCAAACTACTACAAAAATCTTATGTATCTCTACTTTATCTCTATTTTATTTTATTTTATTTTATTTTCAATAATACTTACTAAATCTAGGTTAACAACTCAATCTTGGGCGCTGATCCATTTTTGGCGTTAATATTTTTTTCTTTTCCCTAAGAAAACTAAATCTAGGCTTAGATCTAGCTCTCTACTTTGGATTTTATAGATCCAGAAGTTAGATCCAAAAAATTGCTTGAAGAACTTGAAGAATTGATAACAAAATTCAAGCACCAAGAAGATCCATAGATCCTCAGAAGCTGTGACTAGTGGTGATGAAGGGAAAGGAATGCTCACCAAACTGAAGTAAAAAATCAATTGACAATTCCAATATTATCCACTCAATAGTAAGTGGTCACTATAGGAGAGCTTAATTGGATGATCATTGAATTCAACCAAAAGTTTATAGATAGTCAGAAAGCTCTCATGGATAAGATGGATGCGTTGCTAATTTTTCAGCCACCAACAACAAGAAGATTATAAGAGAAACTTCTCCAAAAATAGAAAAAGGGAACTCTTTAGTTTTTGGCTTAAATAAGAGAGACATAAGCAAAAGTAAAAGGAAGTGACTGTAAGAGTTGTAGGAAATGTAGTAGGAGGAAATATAAGCGCTCCCCTCGCAAGAAGACAACACGATATCGAGCCAAAACAACTCGGTACCAACTTAATTGTCCCACTTGACGATGCTCAGGAGGGAGAGGGAGATGCGTTGCTAATATCTAACTTTAATGATAACATGTAGTTAGATAATGGATTGAATACCACTGCTAAAGGAAAAATCATTGGAAGTGTAGTTGTAACGATCCCGAATTTTAATTTATTTTAAATTGATAATTTATTTAATTTTTGATTTAAAATTTGTGAAATTAAATGGTTAATCGATTTGATTTTTCCAAATTCAAATAAAATATGTTATTCATTAACATAGAAATGGTTTCTTTTATAAATCATTTTTTAATAAGGAGTTATTTTTAAAACAATGTTGTTAAGGTAATATCTTTACAAAATTGATTTTTATATAAATAGTAATTGTTACAAATGGTTTGAAAATAATAACAAGTAACATAAGTATGAAAATAATAAAAAGCAAATGAAGTATAAATTTTTTAACAAAAGCATATATTTTCATTTGAGTTAAAGTTTTATAATGAAGGACTAAAACAACTTTATAGTTTATACATAAAGTAAATTAATAAAATGTCTATGAAAATCTAAAGTAAACAAAAACTTGTTAAATTTTAACAGCATATTAACAATAGGAAATTATTCAAGTAATAGATAAGAAATACATTCAAATAGACTCAAATAAGAAATAGAAACAAATGTATGCAAACAAACAAATATAAATATAAGCAAGGAATGAAACAAACTAAAAATATAAGATATAATTAAGCTTGCAAAGGAAGACAGTAATAAATATATTCAACTATAGGTATCTATGTATACTTGAACAAGAATAAACAAAGTAAAAGAAGTACAAAAGAAAAGTAATACAAGGTCAATGCTACTACCTCTAAGCACACCAAAGTAATAAAATAACTAGAAAGTAAATCAAATAAGTAAATAAGATAAAGGAAATAGGTATGTTTCCTGTGGGGAGATATGCAGGCAAGTAAAAGAAAAGTGAGATAAACTATTAAAGTATAAAGTCAATAAATATAAATACAATGTAAATAAATCCATACAAGATGGACTATAAAATATAAGTTTAACACATTGAACAAAATATCTACAAACAGTACAAAGGCTTGCAAAAGAAGCAAACATGAAATATACATAAGTATGTACAAGCAAAATAAGATGAAGTTGAGACAAAGTACATATCATATCAGCCGAAATATACAAATATGTATAAGTATGTAAACATAAGGATAATTGAACTGTGCAAATAAGAAAAGAAAACATAATAAGCAGCTTACAATACAAGACAAATGACAATTAATGCAATATCTCAGCCACCAAACAAAATATCTCTGGCTTGCATTGCACAAACTAAATAATAATGTCACCCATTGTACAAACAAAGATTATTTCACTTGTACAAAATAATACATCCTGTAAACTCTTTTATTTATACTAAGCCATCCATCTCAGTTTCGTATATTAAAAGCTAAGTAAACCTGAAGAGATTAACATCTAAAAACTCAAACAAAACTCAGTTAAAACCTCAAAACAAATCAATGCAACCAGAGGAAGTTCAGCCTGTAAATTTTAAAAGCCTGCATCAACAAAAGAGGCTCTGTCCATTCTTCTGAAAATCAAAGTGAGTAAACTTATTTATTTTCAATCTAAAATTGTATGTTTAACTTACAAAGATATGTGCTTTGCTGCTGCTTTAAACATGTCGTCTTGAATACTTTCTGGTTGCTCTGTAATATTTGATGTTGTTCTTTAGAGATAAGTGTGTATCTGAACAAGCAAAGCAAAGGAATTTATACACACTTATTCATTTAATTGTTTGAACTTGGGTATAGTACTGATTCAAGTTGGTTATCTTAATCATAGGCCTGCAAAAAAAATTGATTTAGAGTTTAACAGTATGACAAAGTTACTGTATTTCCAGTTACAGGTAAAGTATTTAAAGGAAAATTTAGTATGTGATGTTCTTTAATATATAAAGTTCTGGGTAAAGAAATTTGAAAAAAAAATTAATATAAAACATCTTCATACAAATGTCTTAAGCTTGGAAATTTTAACTAAGTAAATTGTTTAAGCTTAGATCATAACCTGGAAAGGGTTCGAAAAGCATCACAGTATAATATAGTTACTGTATATTCAAGTTACAGATAAAAATAAATTAAAAGCTAAAAATTCGAATGTGTTAATTTGTAAATTCAATCACCTATCTTGATTACACACACAAAGTTAAGATTTTTAGCATAAAAATTATGATTTTTAAGTGAGTATTTAAGGCACAGTTTGAAAATGACTCAAAGTTACATTTTCGTCAATTTCGATTGATTTAATTAATTTTAATTGTTGAAATTTCTTATGAAGCAAGTTTGAAGATGAACTAACACAGGAAAAATGTCTAATTATTTTTCGAATTCATGGATTTTGAGTTTGAATCTATAGTAGGGTTTAAGCTCGTATTCTTTCAGTGCTCTGTAAATTCAGGATTTCGGCACCACATGTCAACCGAGTGACACGCGACTTCAGGAGGAGTTAGTGGGAGATGTAGGCGACGTATTGGGGGAGTTTCATCACCTCCGGTGTTGGGTGGTGGCCGCGCGAGGAAAATTACGGTGAGGCGTTCTAGTTTGTGTTCGATCATCAGGTCATATTTTGATCTAGAAAATTTCGTGAGATTTTGGGCTTCAAATTCGTATGAGAAGGTGATTTGTGATGCGTGGGGGTTGCTGTGAGTCGCCAATGGCGACGCGAACCACCGTGCACGTGCACGGTGGTGGTCAGCGCCGTGGTTCTGTTTTTGGGCTATCGCGTGTAGGTTGCTCAGGAGTTTTGTGAGATAGCTTCGAGTGTCCCTTTGCTTGTCACCGAGTCGTATACGAAGTAGCTACAGCAGTTTGTTTTACAACTAAAAAAAAAAAAAAAACAAGAGGAAGGTATAGGACTGGGGAGAAGAAGAGAGAGTGAGAGAGGAAGGGACGCAGGGGAGATACGGGTAATTCTCGAGACTGTCTCGAGTAAAGGAGTGGTGTGTCTCGGGTATTTTACTAACATAACGTGCATATTTATTTTAGTATTTTTATAACTAAGTAACTAAGTGATTTGTTAGTTGAGCAAATTTTTGTTTAAAGGTTTAATTATGGTAAGTGATGAAAAGGTAGTTGATTGATACAAAGTAACCAGAATGTTAATTAATTTATATTTGAAAATTAATTGATAACTTTAATAATTTGTTAATTGGAAATAAGTCACATGTTAAAGCAATTTAAAGCTTAATAACGTTAACTAATTACTGAAAGTTAATGTATGGAAATTAACTTAAGTGACTAATCAGGAATTATACTTTAATTAAATTAATAATTGATTAATTAAAGTAATTTGCGACAATTAAATAAGTAATAAGTAAGTTGTTACTTAATAAGTTAATAATTCACAAGAATCAAACAATTAATTAACTGAGAAATTAAGTAACAGTTAATGAATTATCTCACTTATGAATATTTAAATTCTATTGAATGATTGAATTGTTTGATGCTCCTGATATGCTATGCTTTGTTTTGAGCTGTGTAACTTATTTATCCGTAATTTATATATCTGTGATCTGTGATCTGTGAATAAAGGATGAGCGTTATAGTTTGTACCGCTTATCAACTATATTTCTATATGTTAATCTGTGATGATTGAATGATGTTGCACTATTGTGTGTTTAACCCCTGGACCACACTTATACACACACAATTATGGATTTCACGAGGAAATCGATTAAGTCACAGATTTCGAAATAGTTTTGAATTTGAATTTTAAATTCAAATGGTTTGAAAATAAGATTTAGTTTAAAAGTGAAAAGCTTTTGAAATGGAATTTCAAAGATGAAATTTATTTGGAATAACTTGATTAAGTTTTGAAATTTAAATAATTTGATTGAAAATTTGAATTCGATATTTGAAATTGAATTCTATGATCTGGAAACTAGGGACTAAAGATATTATACCAATTTATATAGGTTAAACTATCTTAAAGGTATTAATTTGGAAATTTGAATTTAAATTCAAAGGCTTTAACTCATGTAAATTTAGTTCGATCTTTCTGAAATGAAAACTAATTGTTTTCAAATCATAAAAGCTTTCACTTAAATAATGAACGTCCAATTTGTGTTAAAAAGGACTTCAAGTTAAAAATGAATTTCCAAGTATGGGAATGGTTTGAAAGCTTAAGTTGAATCTTTGATTTAAAGATTCAAAGAGTTAATCAAATTTTGAAAGCTATGAGTTAAATCTTTAATTTAAAGATTTAACGAGTTAATCCAATTGAAATGGAAATTGTTTTGAAATCCATAAATGGATCTTTGTGAATGGGGTGAACTTTGTGAATTAAATCTTTTGTTTAAAGATTTAAAGTGGGGAAATTATTTAAACCATTGAAGGTTTTTGAAATAAATCTTTTGTTTAAAAGATTTGAAAATGGTAAATTGTTTAAACCATTTGGAAGAAAGTTTCGAATTATTAAGTTGTGACTTAAATTGAAATCCCATATCCATATGTTTTAAATGTTGCGCTCACTATTCGGTTTAGCCGGGAGAGGATCTTTGTGTCGTATAACCCATTCCGAATATGTGATACGTCGTTATGGATAACATTTGAAGACCGGTGTTGAAGACCGGGTATTTGTGAAAACGATAGGATAACCTATCGATTGTCTCTGCACTGAGTTGCTCCGGTATAGAGATTCCCTAAGTGATGGGAAGTCCGATCGGGATTGTGAATACCCGGATTTACAAGGGCTTCTTCGGAAGTGCCTTCCGTTCTGTTCGAACCCGGAACAGACTTGTATGGTTACATGTCTGACACTACACTTTGAGATATAAAGCAGATTTCTTTCAAATACATTTCTGTTGGTGGCGGAGGATTTATTCTCTTAGCTTAACACCCTTCTCTGAGACGTACGAGCTCAGAGGTTATGTAGTTGAAGGTTATCAGCAATATACTCCCAATTTGGTAGTGTGGCATGCTGAGTGCTGCTGTCTGTTGATGATCATTGTTTGATCATTTGTGATATGATCATTTGTTTGATCATTTATCTTTGTGATCATTACTTTGATCATTTGTTGACCCAAAGCATGGCTTTGTACCAAAGCGTAGCTTTGTGGACGAGACTGCATCAGGACCTCACACCCCGGAAATGGTCAAAACAGGAAAGATGCGGCAAGGTTATGAGGGTCGCGCCCTTTAGGGTGTGTCATTCCCTTCTGGTAAAAGGTGGTATTAGGTATGGAGCCCTGATATTTAACCTATGTGGTAGCTCCAATCTCATTTACTGTGTGGTTGTTGCTTAGAGGCGCCTCGGATAAAGGTCCCAAAGGACCGGGGAGTGGCATGCTCGAGTAGTAGTTACCTAGTTACAGAGGTAACCCGGCCTTGTGTTGGCAGAGATCCGGTTAGGTTCTCGGGACGTCCCGCCAGAGGCGATCCCATGTGGCAGTAGGAAGTTCCTTAGCCTGACCATTTGTTGGAAAATCCAAAGAAACAATACGCGCCCTGTACGGTTTTAGTTGTATTACCTGCCATGGAATGTGGTGGTAACCTGCTATTGAACATGGTAGCTATAGTAGGCATACGATAATGGTCGTATGCTGGCTAAGATTAATATTCTACTTTCGAAATGTTTTCTGCACTGTGCACTTATAATAATAATATCAAAGAACTTTTTACGTATCAAGCATGTTTGACTATCATAAGAAGAAATCTCCTCCAATTCTGCGTTTGCATTGTGTGTGTGGCGGGAGGTCTTATGGTAGTTTCATTTTCTAAAAAGCATATCGGATTTTCTTTTATAAATCTTGTTTTATTTAAAAGATAAACTGTTTTTGTTGCTCACACCAGTCTCATGACTGACTCGGAGTTTATTGTTCCTTTCCTAAACTCTGGGTGCTCACTATTTCCACACGAGCAGTATAGAGTTGGGTTTTTCAGATAGTTAGGTTTGGTAGATTATCTGGAGCTAGTTCAGTTTTTGGTATGGACGAGACTTGCTTATCTTAGTCCATCGTGATGTTGATTTGAGCTGCTGTTGGAGTTCCCCTTTGAAGACTATCTTAGAATTGTTTGTTCCGCTGCTAGTGTTATCTATTTTCCTTTCCGCTGCTATTATATTGTATCATATCTCTGATGTATATCGATATTTTATTGTATCATACCTCTGATGTATATCGATATCTATTGTATCATCTGTTGTATCAGGATGTTGTATCAGATGTTGTATATTGATATTCATTATTCTTCCGCTGTGTTGTTTACTTAATGGTGTTATAAGCTCCGGTGACTCGGATTTGAACGGTCGAATCTACGGCATTCGAGTACGATGTAAGTATGGATGTCGATTTTCGAACGGGCAAAATCCGTTTCGTTACATTTGGTATCAGAGCTAGGGTTAAACTTTAGCTCAGGAGTATAACACATTAAGTAGCTCATTAGAGATAGGGTGAAGTAAACCCTAGAATGAGTAATCCCTAAGATATCCGTTCGTATGCCTCAGTAAATTCTTTTACTATCCAGTGATAGCGAGTATGAGTGCAAGAAGAGAACGA
The DNA here is from genome assembly GCA_030765085.1 of Allium cepa. NCBI lineage: Eukaryota > Viridiplantae > Streptophyta > Magnoliopsida > Asparagales > Amaryllidaceae > Allium > Allium cepa. The sequence continues at coordinate 750,491,193 of CM060938.1, read as the reverse complement.
GATAGGGGACAGGGAAATACGACTTTGTCAATACCCTGCAACAGTGGAAATAATTGTCTCTATCAATTTTCTTTGATTCGTCTTTCCAAATTCTTTTGATTTCTTCGTGACAGCTCCAGAAGAAGTTCCAGTATGATAACGGCTCTACGAATCGTTGTAGAAAAATTCTCACTTCGTATTTTCATCGTTTCTTATTAGAGTTTGATTTAAACCTTAATTAATATTAATTGGAAATTTGGAACTGAACTTTGAAATAAATTGGAAAATTTAAATTGAGTTAACTTGATTAATAAAATATGAAGGCTAAATTGAATTGAATCAATAAAACGATTTCATTTAAAATTGAATTTGAAATTCTATTATAATTTCTTGTGTAAACTAAAGTCCGAAGAGGGACAAATTGGTATATATTTTGAGTTATTCCGACTTGAATTTGGAATCCATTCCTAGTATTTGAAAACTTATAGAAGATTAAATCTATCTCTTTTGTTCAGCATCTTTTGTCAATTCTTCGATGGTTCCTAGTAAATACAGGAAGAAGATTTGATATATGTGTATGGGACATAAACTCCAAATAGGCCAAAATTATTTGTTTGGATGAATTGTTTGCTTTGGTTGCTATAGTTGATAGGTATAAATTGGTTTTCAAACTCAACATTTTGAAATTGTATCCATATATCTGTCAATATTTGGGTCCAGAGATATATTATGAATGGTTAGTTATCCTTTCAAAATAACCAGTGCTCTGCATATTCGTAGAATTAATGACTCGAGTATCCTGAGTAGTATTGAATGAGTTCGTTCTCATATTGTCGATATTCTGATTTGGTAAGCCAAATGCAGAATTTATATCCAGTTTGATCTGGAAAATTGTTTCTCTATCTTTGTTTATCCATCTTTGTTATTTTCGTGCCTGCGAATTTCGAGGACGAAATTCTTTTTAAGGGGGAAAGTCTGTAACGATCCCGAATTTTAATTTATTTTAAATTGATAATTTATTTAATTTTTGATTTAAAATTTGTGAAATTAAATGGTTAATCGATTTGATTTTTCCAAATTCAAATAAAATATGTTATTCATTAACATAGAAATGGTTTCTTTTATAAATCATTTTTTAATAAGGAGTTATTTTTAAAACAATGTTGTTAAGGTAATATCTTTACAAAATTGATTTTTATATAAATAGTAATTGTTACAAATGGTTTGAAAATAATAACAAGTAACATAAGTATGAAAATAATAAAAAGCAAATGAAGTATAAATTTTTTAACAAAAGCATATATTTTCATTTGAGTTAAAGTTTTATAATGAAGGACTAAAACAACTTTATAGTTTATACATAAAGTAAATTAATAAAATGTCTATGAAAATCTAAAGTAAACAAAAACTTGTTAAATTTTAACAGCATATTAACAATAGGAAATTATTCAAGTAATAGATAAGAAATACATTCAAATACACTCAACTAAGAAATAGAAACAAATGTATGCAAACAAACAAATATAAATATAAGCAAGGAATGAAACAAACTAAAAATATAAGATATAATTAAGCTTGCAAAGGAAGACAGTAATAAATATATTCAACTATAGGTATCTATGTATACTTGAACAAGAATAAACAAAGTAAAAGAAGTACAAAAGAAAAGTAATACAAGGTCAATGCTACTACCTCTAAGCACACCAAAGTAATAAAATAACTAGAAAGTAAATCAAATAAGTAAATAAGATAAAGGAAATAGGTATGTTTCCTGTGGGGAGATATGCAGGCAAGTAAAAGAAAAGTGAGATAAACTATTAAAGTATAAAGTCAATAAATATAAATACAATGTAAATAAATCCATACAAGATGGACTATAAAATATAAGTTTAACACATTGAACAAAATATCTACAAACAGTACAAAGGCTTGCAAAAGAAGCAAACATGAAATATACATAAGTATGTACAAGCAAAATAAGATGAAGTTGAGACAAAGTACATATCATATCAGCCGAAATATACAAATATGTATAAGTATGTAAACATAAGGATAATTGAACTGTGCAAATAAGAAAAGAAAACATAATAAGCAGCTTACAATACAAGACAAATGACAATTAATGCAATATCTCAGCCACCAAACAAAATATCTCTGGCTTGCATTGCACAAACTAAATAATAATGTCACCCATTGTACAAACAAAGATTATTTCACTTGTACAAAATAATACATCCTGTAAACTCTTTTATTTATACTAAGCCATCCATCTCAGTTTCGTATATTAAAAGCTAAGTAAACCTGAAGAGATTAACATCTAAAAACTCAAACAAAACTCAGTTAAAACCTCAAAACAAATCAATGCAACCAGAGGAAGTTCAGCCTGTAAATTTTAAAAGCCTGCATCAACAAAAGAGGCTCTGTCCATTCTTCTGAAAATCAAAGTGAGTAAACTTATTTATTTTCAATCTAAAATTGTATGTTTAACTTACAAAGATATGTGCTTTGCTGCTGCTTTAAACATGTCGTCTTGAATACTTTCTGGTTGCTCTGTAATATTTGATGTTGTTCTTTAGAGATAAGTGTGTATCTGAACAAGCAAAGCAAAGGAATTTATACACACTTATTCATTTAATTGTTTGAACTTGGGTATAGTACTGATTCAAGTTGGTTATCTTAATCATAGGCCTGCAAAAAAAATTGATTTAGAGTTTAACAGTATGACAAAGTTACTGTATTTCCAGTTACAGGTAAAGTATTTAAAGGAAAATTTAGTATGTGATGTTCTTTAATATATAAAGTTCTGGGTAAAGAAATTTGAAAAAAAAATTAATATAAAACATCTTCATACAAATGTCTTAAGCTTGGAAATTTTAACTAAGTAAATTGTTTAAGCTTAGATCATAACCTGGAAAGGGTTCGAAAAGCATCACAGTATAATATAGTTACTGTATATTCAAGTTACAGATAAAAATAAATTAAAAGCTAAAAATTCGAATGTGTTAATTTGTAAATTCAATCACCTATCTTGATTACACACACAAAGTTAAGATTTTTAGCATAAAAATTATGATTTTTAAGTGAGTATTTAAGGCACAGTTTGAAAATGACTCAAAGTTACATTTTCGTCAATTTCGATTGATTTAATTAATTTTAATTGTTGAAATTTCTTATGAAGCAAGTTTGAAGATGAACTAACACAGGAAAAATGTCTAATTATTTTTCGAATTCATGGATTTTGAGTTTGAATCTAGAGTAGGGTTTAAGCTCGTATTCTTTCAGTGCTCTGTAAATTCAGGATTTCGGCACCACATGTCAACCGAGTGACACGCGACTTCAGGAGGAGTTAGTGGGAGATGTAGGCGACGTATTGGGGGAGTTTCATCACCTCCGGTGTTGGGTGGTGGCCGCGCGAGGAAAATTACGGTGAGGCGTTCTAGTTTGTGTTCGATCATCAGGTCATATTTTGATCTAGAAAATTTCGTGAGATTTTGGGCTTCAAATTCGTATGAGAAGGTGATTTGTGATGCGTGGGGGTTGCTGTGAGTCGCCAATGGCGACGCGAACCACCGTGCACGTGCACGGTGGTGGTCAGCGCCGTGGTTCTGTTTTTGGGCTATCGCGTGTAGGTTGCTCAGGAGTTTTGTGAGATAGCTTCGAGTGTCCCTTTGCTTGTCACCGAGTCGTATACGAAGTAGCTACAGCAGTTTGTTTTATAACTAAAAAAAAAAAAAAAACAAGAGGAAGGTATAGGACTGGGGAGAAGAAGAGAGAGTGAGAGAGGAAGGGACGCAGGGGAGATACGGGTAATTCTCGAGACTGTCTCGAGTAAAGGAGTGGTGTGTCTCGGGTATTTTACTAACATAACGTGCATATTTATTTTAGTATTTTTATAACTAAGTAACTAAGTGATTTGTTAGTTGAGCAAATTTTTGTTTAAAGGTTTAATTATGGTAAGTGATGAAAAGGTAGTTGATTGATACAAAGTAACCAGAATGTTAATTAATTTATATTTGAAAATTAATTGATAACTTTAATAATTTGTTAATTGGAAATAAGTCACATGTTAAAGCAATTTAAAGCTTAATAACGTTAACTAATTACTGAAAGTTAATGTATGGAAATTAACTTAAGTGACTAATCAGGAATTATACTTTAATTAAATTAATAATTGATTAATTAAAGTAATTTGCGACAATTAAATAAGTAATAAGTAAGTTGTTACTTAATAAGTTAATAATTCACAAGAATCAAACAATTAATTAACTGAGAAATTAAGTAACAGTTAATGAATTATCTCACTTATGAATATTTAAATTCTATTGAATGATTGAATTGTTTGATGCTCCTGATATGCTATGCTTTGTTTTGAGCTGTGTAACTTATTTATCCATAATTTATATATCTGTGATCTGTGATCTGTGAATAAAGGATGAGCGTTATAGTTTGTACCGCTTATCAACTATATTTCTATATGTTAATCTGTGATGATTGAATGATGTTGCACTATTGTGTGTTTAACCCCTGGACCACACTTATACACACACAATTATGGATTTCACGAGGAAATCGATTAAGTCACAGATTTCGAAATAGTTTTGAATTTGAATTTTAAATTCAAATGGTTTGAAAATAAGATTTAGTTTAAAAGTGAAAAGCTTTTGAAATGGAATTTCAAAGATGAAATTTATTTGGAATAACTTGATTAAGTTTTGAAATTTAAATAATTTGATTGAAAATTTGAATTCGATATTTGAAATTGAATTCTATGATCTGGAAACTAGGGACTAAAGATATTATACCAATTTATATAGGTTAAACTATCTTAAAGGTATTAATTTGGAAATTTGAATTTAAATTCAAAGGCTTTAACTCATGTAAATTTAGTTCGATCTTTCTGAAATGAAAACTAATTGTTTTCAAATCATAAAAGCTTTCACTTAAATAATGAACGTCCAATTTGTGTTAAAAAGGACTTCAAGTTAAAAATGAATTTCCAAGTATGGGAATGGTTTGAAAGCTTAAGTTGAATCTTTGATTTAAAGATTCAAAGAGTTAATCAAATTTTGAAAGCTATGAGTTAAATCTTTAATTTAAAGATTTAACGAGTTAATCCAATTGAAATGGAAATTGTTTTGAAATCCATAAATGGATCTTTGTGAATGGGGTGAACTTTGTGAATTAAATCTTTTGTTTAAAGATTTAAAGTGGGGAAATTATTTAAACCATTGAAGGTTTTTGAAATAAATCTTTTGTTTAAAAGATTTGAAAATGGTAAATTGTTTAAACCATTTGGAAGAAAGTTTCGAATTATTAAGTTGTGACTTAAATTGAAATCCCATATCCATATGTTTTAAATGTTGCGCTCACTATTCGGTTTAGCCGGGAGAGGATCTTTGTGTCGTATAACCCATTCCGAATATGTGATACGTCGTTATGGATAACATTTGAAGACCGGTGTTGAAGACCGGGTATTTGTGAAAACGATAGGATAACCTATCGATTGTCTCTGCACTGAGTTGCTCCGGTATAGAGATTCCCTAAGTGATGGGAAGTCCGATCGGGATTGTGAATACCCGGATTTACAAGGGCTTCTTCGGAAGTGCCTTCCGTTCTGTTCGAACCCGGAACAGACTTGTATGGTTACATGTCTGACACTACACTTTGAGATATAAAGCAGATTTCTTTCAAATACATTTCTGTTGGTGGCGGAGGATTTATTCTCTTAGCTTAACACCCTTCTCTGAGACGTACGAGCTCAGAGGTTATGTAGTTGAAGGTTATCAGCAATATACTCCCAATTTGGTAGTGTGGCATGCTGAGTGCTGCTGTCTGTTGATGATCATTGTTTGATCATTTGTGATATGATCATTTGTTTGATCATTTATCTTTGTGATCATTACTTTGATCATTTGTTGACCCAAAGCATGGCTTTGTACCAAAGCGTAGCTTTGTGGACGAGACTGCATCAGGACCTCACACCCCGGAAATGGTCAAAACAGGAAAGATGCGGCAAGGTTATGAGGGTCGCGCCCTTTAGGGTGTGTCATTCCCTTCTGGTAAAAGGTGGTATTAGGTATGGAGCCCTGATATTTAACCTATGTGGTAGCTCCAATCTCATTTACTGTGTGGTTGTTGCTTAGAGGCGCCTCGGATAAAGGTCCCAAAGGACCGGGGAGTGGCATGCTCGAGTAGTAGTTACCTAGTTACAGAGGTAACCCGGCCTTGTGTTGGCAGAGATCCGGTTAGGTTCTCGGGACGTCCCGCCAGAGGCGATCCCATGTGGCAGTAGGAAGTTCCTTAGCCTGACCATTTGTTGGAAAATCCAAAGAAACAATACGCGCCCTGTACGGTTTTAGTTGTATTACCTGCCATGGAATGTGGTGGTAACCTGCTATTGAACATGGTAGCTATAGTAGGCATACGATAATGGTCGTATGCTGGCTAAGATTAATATTCTACTTTCGAAATGTTTTCTGCACTGTGCACTTATAATAATAATATCAAAGAACTTTTTACGTATCAAGCATGTTTGACTATCATAAGAAGAAATCTCCTCCAATTCTGCGTTTGCATTGTGTGTGTGGCGGGAGGTCTTATGGTAGTTTCATTTTCTAAAAAGCATATCGGATTTTCTTTTATAAATCTTGTTTTATTTAAAAGATAAACTGTTTTTGTTGCTCACACCAGTCTCATGACTGACTCGGAGTTTATTGTTCCTTTCCTAAACTCTGGGTGCTCACTATTTCCACACGAGCAGTATAGAGTTGGGTTTTTCAGATAGTTAGGTTTGGTAGATTATCTGGAGCTAGTTCAGTTTTTGGATATGGACGAGACTTGCTTATCTTAGTCCATCGTGATGTTGATTTGAGCTGCTGTTGGAGTTCCCCTTTGAAGACTATCTTAGAATTGTTTGTTCCGCTGCTAGTGTTATCTATTTTCCTTTCCGCTGCTATTATATTGTATCATATCTCTGATGTATATCGATATTTTATTGTATCATACCTCTGATGTATATCGATATCTATTGTATCATCTGTTGTATCAGGATGTTGTATCAGATGTTGTATATTGATATTCATTATTCTTCCGCTGTGTTGTTTACTTAATGGTGTTATAAGCTCCGGCGACTCGGATTTGAACGGTCGAATCTACGGCATTCGAGTACGATGTAAGTATGGATGTCGATTTTCGAACGGGCAAAATCCGTTTCGTTACAGTAGTTCAAACAGCCATGGCAAAACCTACCAAATACCAATAGAACTTTACAGGGGTGGTTCTCCTGGAGAATGAGGAATCTAGACTTTAGTAGGTAAGCCGAGATCGTTTGCAGGGCCAAACACTCGTTGCAGCCTTTGATAGTCGACCTGTAGATTACCGTGCCAGCGAGGAGTACATCACCGACATGGTCAAACAGCAGGGGGAGGAGAGCAAAGGTAGGAAAAATGAAGATCGGGGTTCTGCACTAAGCCAAATTCTATTTCTCAAAAATGTTCTGAGAGAAGAATACCCTCGAAAATTCACTATGCCAACAATGCCATCATACAATGGAATTACTAATCCCATACAACACTTACTCAAAATACGAATGGCATATGGATGGAGCATAAGCTAAAGATACAGTTCGCTGCAGATGCTTCCCTACCTTCTTGGAATGAGTTGCTTTCATATAGTTTACCAGGCTTGCACCGAAGTCTATTTCCACTTTTAATGAGTTAGAAAAGAAGTTTCTAGAGCACTTTAGGCTCCACATGGTATGCTCGAAGGATGTTATGTCGTTGTTTGGGTTAACACAAGGACCCATGGAGTTACTTAAAGCTTTCCTAAACCGATTTAACATTGTTATTACAACAGCTAGCTAATCTTTTATTCATGGCAGTTGTCCGAGGCATTCACCCGGACATCAATTTCGATAGGTGGAAAAAATGAAGCAACCAACTACCATGGAAGAATTCCATTGAAATGAAAATCAGTTTCTAAGACTAAAGGAAGCAAATATGTTTAAGAGAAAACTCACCGATGAGTAGTGGAAGGAAGTGATTTAGAGTAACATTGCGGTTAACTAAGATGGACCGAAGCAGTTGAAGGGAATGCGGGGAAAACAGAAAATGAGAAGAAGAGGAGTCATAATGACGGTATGTGTGATGAGAATAATAAATGCCTAAGGAAACTTAGACCCAAGGACTATACGCCATTGAATGACAGTCTAGAAAACATTTATCTTGCTACTCAGGGAACTAAGCAGTATAAAAAACCGCCCAAGAGAGAAGCGACTGAGCAACAAAAGTGATCTTGCAAGTTCTACCACTTTCACGAGAGTCACGGGCACAACATAAATGATCATCGGCATTTTATGGATTTAGTTTAAGAATTGATAAGAAACAACAGGCTCTACCAGTATATGAAGAAACCGCAAAACCCTGATCAACATGTTGGACCCCAAGCGCCAAATGCCCAAGGAACTCAGCCTAGATCTAGCTTAGATGGGCCCAGGCGAGCTATTGGAAGACTAGTCATAAATACCGTTACTGAGAATCTCACCCAACACAGAAGAGTTGGGGCAAGATGGAACGATATGCAAGTTCTTTGAAGCATGCACAACAAAGAGTTGTTACATCATCGAAAATGGAACTTTGACAAAGCAATATAGAATGACGAAATTGTGTTCTGGAATCGGGATGCTAAATGTGTAGAAACGCCAACTTTTAACCAAATGGTGATAATAGTTGGGAGTGGACCGACAGTTGTGCATTGAGTTTTGATTGATAATGGAAGTTTGGTCAACATCCTAATTTGAAAGACGTTTGACCAGATAAATATTAGCAAGAAGGATGTTATCGCCTGTAGAACAAAGATTCGAAGATTTACAAGTGAACCTAAACAGTCGGTTAGAACGATCGACCGACCCGTAGAACTCAGGAAAGGAGAACAGTGGGTGGTTCTCATTCAAGCCAATTTATGAATTGCTTTGGCTCGATGGTGTCTGAGTATGAAATTTCCAACGAAGAATGGGATAAGAGTGGTAAGAAGAGACCAAAGTGCTACAAGGGAATGCTATATTGTTGAATTACATGAAGCTAACCCATGAAAAGGGAAAGAATGTGGGAAAGACTATCCATATTCAGGAACCACAATCATAGAAATTATAGAAGCATCGTTGGCTTAGTGTTCATCTTCGTTTCGACAAGGCTATGGATCCTAAGAAGAAGAGTTCAAGGGAGGTGCGGGCAACACCGATAGAGATTACAATAGCAATCCTTGTTGACATGGATGACCCAACTTAGATCCTGAATGTAGGTTCGCAGATTGGAATCAAGATGTGAAAGGAGTTGATAAACTTTATTCGTGCCAATCTGGACGTGTTTGTTTGAACATATTTTGATATATGCAAAATATCACTGGAGAAAGTGTGTCGTGCATTTAACTTCGATCCCAAATTCATGCTAATGAGGCAGAAGAGACACGACCTTGGTCAGGAGCGATCTACTACACTAAAGGAAGAAGTGGATAAGCTATTGGCTAATGGCTTCATCCGCGATGCAACATATCCTGAGTAGGTGTCAAACACTGATAGTCCGAAAATCAAATAGGAAGTAGTGAAATTGTATTGACTACTTAGATTTGAACAAAGATTACCCGAAGGACGGCTTCCCATTAACTAGAATCGACCAGCTTGTTGATGGAACCGTGGGACAAGAACTGCTCTTGTTCATGGATGCCTACTCAGGGTACAATAATATTAAGATGCATTGACAGACCAGGATAACACCAAATTCATCACAGACTTAGGGCTATACTGCTATCATGTAATGTCGTTCGGTCTGAAGAACACTAGAGCTACTTACCAGGGATTGGTAAATAAAATATTCAACAACCAGATCAGACGAACGATGGAAGTGTATATAGTGAAAAGGAACGCGTTAAGGCTAATTTAACATTACGGGGGATGAATGGTGTTTAATGGGTTCTAAGACTTATATGGACTAATTTAAAATTATGAAACAAACAAATGCAGAACTTAATCACAGAACAATTGCAGAATCAAACATAGATGTAGAAATTAAATAAAAAGCAGTAAAAGGAAAGAACACACCGGGTTTTATACTGATTGGGAGTTACCCTACATTCAGTCCTGTACCAAGGCAAACCATCTCATACATATTTTCATTATACCAATGTCGAGATTACATTCCCCAATTTCTAAAGGGCTTGACTTACGGGACTCAAGATCACCCAATTGATTTACAGGTATAACCACACCTTATAGAGAGACTTGATAAACTTTTGATTACAAATTGATCCTATAACTTTGAATAGCACTTTGATCTTCGAGAGAGGGCAGAGAATCAAAAAAGAATGAGATTCTAATTTGATTCACTTAAGAATTCAACAGAATTTCGGCACGTTCTTAAAAATATTAAAATTATAGATATGGATTTGTGGAGAAGAAAAAGTGAAGAAAATAAGAAATTCGTTAGTAAAAAAAATTCATTTGTGAAGGTTATTTATAAATCACTAACGGTCATAACCATTTGTGAAGAGATTTAAACGAATAGACACTTCTTTTTAAAATTGAAACTTTTGAATTCAATGGCCACTATGTCGACATGGGGTATCCTATGATGTCGACATCCCTACGTTAAAAACAATGTAAAATTTGTTTTGAAAATGAATTTTAGAACAAGAGTTTATTTTAAAAAAAAACAAAAAATATTTTAAGGCTAAAACATCTTTTTGAAAAATCATTTGAAAAGATAATTCTAAGGCTATAATATTTTGAAAAGCAGTTTTGAAAATCATTATGAAAAACCATTTTGAAGTAGTTTTGCAAGCTTCTTCCTGCAGAATATCTCATCACACTAGGACTCGAGAACTTGTACAAAACCAGGATGTTCATGGGTTTGTAAGCCACTTGTCGTAGGTTTGTAAGCTACTTGTCGTAGGTTTGTAAGCCACTAAGAAGGTAGAAATGTGTTCCATCCCAAATGAAATTCAGAATGAAGATTTCTGTGCTATTATGAAGTTTTAACAAAAACTAGACACATATCTTGAAATCTGGATCTTGATACTCTAGAATATTCAGTCTTGAGTCTTGAGTCTTTATACCGATCAGTCTTCAGTAATCAATACCTGATTATATATATATAACACATCTATATAGACAACAGTGTTAGTATATATTTTATAATAAGATAAGTTAAAAAGGTTGTTGTCATCAAAACCAACATCTCAGTTCCTAATAATCTCCCCCTTTTTGATGATGACAACCTATATTTATAAAATATACTTATTATACCGTAACTCCTATCATAACTCCCCTTACTGCATAACCCCCCCTTACTCCAAGCCAACTACTATTTTATAACTTCTCCCCTTTTGTTATCAACAAAAAATTCTAACTAATAAATTTCCTGAACTTGATATAAGATAATCAACCATAATAAAATAGAGTAATCCATATATAAGTGTAATAATTGCTAAGTGTGATCATAAGTATGAAATGTGATCATAAGTGTGTAACAATCTCGATTTTGAGTCAGATTTAAATTGACGATTAATATAAATTTTGGATTAAATTGTGAATTAAATTGAATTTTTCCAAAATAAGATAAGTTATTTGTTTATATATATATATATATATATATATATATTGATTTTAAATTGAAATTTGGATTTGAAATTCAAACATAAATGCGTTGAAATATAAATTGGATTTAAAATTATATTTTAAAATTAATAAGAATTTTTTTTCTAATTTTAATATATATATAATTTGAAACCTATATTTTGAATTTAATATAATAAATTTTCAAAAGGTTATTTAAAGTTAAATTCTTATATATATGAAAATATATGTGATTACTTATCAGTGTATGATTAGTTTTAAAATCATTTTTCTTTAATTTGTATAAATATAATACATGCATTTTATATGGGTGATATTATATATATATTTAAGTATTAATGCGTGAATAAGAATTACAAGTGTAAACCTTTTAACACACATTTAAACATTTGTAGCTAAATAAACATATGTAGATAATTTACATAAATAAATAAAAGTTTAACAAAGGATTTAAACATAATTAATAAATTTATAAGTAAGGGTTTCAACATAAAATACATAGTTTAAGACATTTGTAAATTAATTATTCATGTAATTAAACAAGTGTAAACATCTTATGATATAATCTAACATTTGTAAGCCATGTAAGTTGAAAATTAAACAAGTGTCAAAAATAAAATTTGCTTTCAATTTGAATTCTTAAAAAGTATATTTGAGTAGAAACTCAGGCTTCATCAATTTTCTTTCACCTTCATTTCTCAAAACAAAAATCTATGGAATCTTAAACCAGTAACAAGAAAAAAAATCAAACTCTTGGAAAATTGAAAGCCTGAAGCATGCAATTCAACTTGGTTTAAACAGCAAGCATTTCAAAGATCTAAAAATAAGCAGGATCCAGAGCCTTAGATCAAAAATATTTCAAAATCTGGAAATGAAAAATCAAAATAGCGTAAAAGTAAATCAAGCACATATTCAATTCAACATCAAAGTTTAGAGATAAATAAAGTTCCAGATTTTCAAATTCAAATTACATTTCCCAGGCTTGTTCCCTGCTTTCCAAAATCCATGTGAGTAAACTTCACTTTTGAATCCAAATTCTTTTTATTTATTGATGCCTGTGATAATTGAAACTTGAAATGTTTCATTGCGGGAAAAAATGTATGTAAGTAAATTCAAAATGTCTGTGCATGTCTTATATATGTGTGTGTATATCACTCTGTTTGTACAACAGACCCTATTCCATTAAAATAAATTCAACTGCTCTGTATATAAAAAAATTTAGGTTTAGATTTCTTAATGAAAAGTGATTGTAACAATGTAGACTTATTTTTAAAAATAATATGAAATGAATATATGAAATATTTATTTCAAAATTATAAATTACAGTAATAATAAATCAGAAGAATCGAATGTTTGTAAACTACACTTTGATCTTGCAAATAGATTTAAATTGTAAGATGGCGAATTTTATTATAGAAACATGATTTTTTAAGTTGATAATTATTAGGTTTCTTCAGTTGAACGGAAAAGGTATTATTGGCGATTGCTGGCGATCGGCAATGTTATGGTTGTCGAGCCTGAGCATGGAGGTGGCCGGGTAGTTGGTAGTCATCGGAAAAATATATGGTGGATTTTTAGTCCACCGTGGCGGCCTGACTGAGTCGATGTAGGGTTTTAGATTGTTTTCTAGTCGAGGTCGAATTCAAGGTGATTACGGCACTTGGTGATGTCGACGTTGGTCAGGTTAACGGAAGAGGAAGATGTGTGAATGAGGGAGGTCTGGGCGAAGTAGCAAGGCTTCTGGCGATTGAAATCACCGTCGGCAGGTGGTTATTCTTGATCGGTTTGGAGTTTATGCTATGTCGAATAGCTCGATTTTAAACTCATGAAGAAAACGCCGATCTGGGTGTTTGTCTGAAGTAAGAAGATCAGCAGTGACTTGTGTGAAAAGGCGACGATGGTCGGAATCTCCTCGTTCAGGCGTGCACGTTCATGAGTGCACCAATGTTTCAGAGATTCAGAAAGAAAGAAGAGGGGTGTGGCTCAAAGTCGAACCGGGGAAAGTAACGATAGAGCTCGAAGATGTTCTCGTAACTGTTTGAGTTGATAACAGGTCTTAAGATTTAACAGATTATAAAAATTTAATACAGAAGTATGACATGGTTTAAAAGAAAGAAAATGGCTCGGGTGCTTGGTCGAGTTTTTTGGTGATGGGCTTAGGTTTCCTGAGCTTGATAATTTAGCAAGTTTTAAAGTTATTAAAGGATTTAGTTTTAAAACAAATTAATTTTTTTAATGAAGTTCTAGAAGAAAAGTATTAATAAGTTTTCAAACAAACTCCAAATTTAAATTTAAATGATTTTAAAACTTGTTTTAGTCTTGAATAACTATATTATGTTAATCATTCAAATTATCCTAAGTGTTTCAAATTAAATTTGATGATGTAATTAAGGGATAGTTGAGATAAATGATTTATCTTAAATATTTAAGGTTTTATTAATAAAATTAATTAAAGTATAATTACTTAATTACCTTAAGATGATAAATTAATAAGATTAATTATTAAAGGTTGATTTAAGGATAATTAAATAATTAAAAGTTGATTGATTAATCAAGATATTAAAGAATAATTAATTAAGGTAATTAATTTGAGGATAATTAATTAATTTAAGGTTAATTAATAAATTAATTAAGGGTAAATTAATTATGTTATTAACTTAAGAATTATTTATTTATGATAATTAATTAAGGATAACTAAATAAATGGTAATTAACTAAGGGTTAATTAATTAATGTAATTAATTAAGGATAACAAATTAAAGAATAACTAAATAATTAAAGGATAATTATTTAATGATTAAAGGTTGATTAATTAATAATTAAAGGTTAAATAATAAATGATTAAAGGATAATTAATTAATATGGTTTGTAATTAATTAATGTTAATTAACCAGGATGAGTAGTTTCATAAGTAATTAATCTGATTTAAATTAATCAGATAATTAATTGATCTTACTTATGGATGTTTGGATTCTATTGAATGTTGAACTGTTTGATATCTATGATGTGTGATGCTCTGTTTTGATTTGAGCTATGATGAATTTATATTATTTATCGATGAATTTGTGAATGAAGATAAGCGTTATAAGATTATACCGCTTATCGATGTTGATGTGCTTGAACCTGTGATGTGATGATTGATGATGTTGCACTATTATGTAAAAACCCCTGGACTACACCATACACACACAAATATGGATTTCACGGGAAATCGGTTAAGTCACAGATATTTGAATTTAATTCAAATGATGTAATGGTTTTAAAAGATGAATTTTGAATCCAAATGGCTTTGAAAATGGAATTGGATTGAATATGAAAAGCTTTTGAAAAGGAAGTTTGAAATTGAAATTTAGTTTGAATGTAATATATCTTGTTTAAGTTTTGAAATTGTTTTAGGAATTTGATTTGAAAGGTTTATACAAGTTATATAATATATGTATGGTTTTGATACCATTTTTACAGTATTTTAAATGTATTAACTTGAGAATTTAAATTCAACCTAAGTTTATACTTTAAGGGCTTTAACTTTTGCAAATGTGATCGGATTTTTCCGAGATGAAAACTCTTTGTTTTCAAATGATAATAGCTTTCATATAAAGAAAGGATTTTCAATTTGTATTGAAAGGATTTCAAGTTTTGAAATGGAATTGTTTTGAAAGCTATGAATGATTCTTTGTTAACATTGTTGAACTTTATTTTGAAATTGAAGAGGATCTTAAAGGTGTATCTTTTGTATAAAAGATTTAAAATGGAATTGTTTCGAAAGCTATGAATAAATCTTTGTGAAAGATTTAGTGAATCCTGTGAATCTTTTATTTTAAAAGATTAAGAGTGGGAAATTATTTAAACCATTTGAAAGAAAGGTTTTGGGTAATAAGTTGTGACTTAACTAAGATCCCAATATCCATATGTTTTAAAAAAAGCGCTCAGTTTAGCCGGGAAAGGACCTTGTGTCATATAACCCATTCCGAATAATGATACGACGTTATGGATCGCATTTGAAGACCGGTTGTGAAGACTAGATATTTTCGAAAGCGAAAGTATTACCTGTCGAATGTCTCTGCACCGACTGGTCCCCGGTATAGAGATTTGATCACCCTTTGTGATGGGAAGTCCGGACGTGATTAGGGATTAACCTGATTGCAAGGGCTTCTTTTAAAGTGCCTTCGGTTCTGTTCGAACCCAGAAAAGACTTGCATGGATGTATGTCTGACGTTACACTTTGAGATGTAAAGCTTGTTTCTATCAAATACATTTCTGTTTAGTGGCGGAGAATTATTCTCTTAGCTTAACACCCTTCTCTGAGACGTACGAGCTCAGAGGTTATGTAGTTGATGGTTACTAGTGATACATTCCCAATTTGGTAATGTGGCATGCGAAGTGCTGCTGATCATGTGTTGATCAAAGCATGACTTTTGTGTAAAGCGTAGCTTTGTGGACGTGACTTCGTCGAGCCTCACAACCAGGAATGGTCGAAACATGAAAGATGTGGCAAGGTTATTTGGTGGTAGCACCCCCTAAGGGTATGTCCATTTCCTTCTGGATAGAGGTGGTATCATGGTATGGAACCCAGATATTTAACCTATGTGGTTATTTCAAATTTATTACTTTATGGTTGTTGGTGTCGAGTGCTCGTATAAAGGTTGCTTACGACCGGAGGATGGCATACTCGTGCAGTACTTACCTAGTTATAGAGGTAACCCGGCCTTGTGTTGGAAGAGAGCTGGTTAAGTTCTCGGGGCGTCCCTCCTGTGGCGTACCCTTGTGCCCCAGAAAGTTCCTTAGCCCGACCATTTATTGGAAATCCAATCATCAATACGCGCCTTGTACATTTTAAGTTGTAGAACCTGCCATTTAACATGGTAGCTATAGTAGGCATACTATAATGGTACGTATGCTGGCTAAGATTAATATTATACTTGCAAATGTTTTTTGTACTATTCACTAGTAATAATATTATCAAAAGGATTTCGCGTATCAAGCATGTTTGACTATCATAAGGAGAAATCTCCTCCAAGTGTGTGATTGCATTGTGTGTGTGCCGGGAGGCCTTATGGTAGTTTCATTTTCCAAAAAGCATTGCGGATTTCAATTCTAAATTCTTTTGTTGTTTGTTTTAAAGATAAATTGTTTTTGTTTGCTCACACCATTCCCATGACTGGCCTGGAGTTTATTGTTCCCTTTCTAAACTATGGGTGCCCACAAGTTTTCCACACGGGCAGTCTAGAGCTGGATTTTTTAGATAATCAGATAGTAGGTTTTGATTCGATATTTTTGGAGCCTAGAGCCTTTGGATTGGCGATAGCATTTTTTTCACTTCATCAGTTATCGGATTTGCTACATTACAACGATGACGGTGGTTCGAGCTAGTGGTTTGGAGTCTTTGGAACTTTGGCTTTAGAGATGGAGTTGTTGGGATTTCTATCCTTCTCCCTTTTGAAGTTAAAGTTGGTGTTCCTCTGTCGTATATTTTCTTTCCGCTGTTGTGTATCTCTGTTAAATACCGTTATTCATTTGTATCTGATGTTTTATTCGTTGTATATCAATGATATTATTCATTTTCTTCCGCTATGTTGTTATACTTAATGTGTTATAAGCTCCAGCGAATCGGATTTTAATGGTTGAATCTACGACATTCGAATATGGGTGAAGTATGGATGTCGATTTTCGAACGCGAAAATCCAGGTCGTCACATTTGGTATCAGAGCTAAAGGTTGAACTTTAGCTATTGGAGTATAACACGTTAGGTAACTCATTAGAGATAGGGTGAAGAATTCCCTAGAATGAGTGTCCCTAAGATATCCATCTATATGCCTCAGTAAATTCTCTTACTATCCATTGATAGTGAGTTGAGTGCAAAAAGAGGACGAGATAGGGGGCAGGGAAGTGCCACTACAAATGGTCAACACTCTACAACAACAAGGAAACAACTTCTCTATCAGTTTCTTTTGATCATCGTCCAATTTCAATTCTTTGATGGCTTCATGGCAGCTCGAGGGAGGAGCTTTGTTGTGATGATGGCCCCACGAATCGTTGTTGATAAGTTCCTATTTCGTATTCCCTTCATCGATTCCTATCATTTTTAACTTTAATAAATTTGAATTAAAACCAAACTTTGAGATTTTTGTCCGAAGAGGGACAAGCCGCTGTAAACTTTGGGGGTATTCCGACCTGAGTTTGGAATCCATACCTGGTGTTTGAGAATTGTGGAAAATTTTATCCATTTGTCTATTCTTTTGGGTCTAGATATATTCTACGAATGGATAGTTATCCCTTCGGACTAACAGATGCCCCTGCATATTTCGTACACCGAATGACTCGAGTATTTTATGAGATATTGAATAGCTTCGTTCTCATATTTATTGATAATATTCTGATTTGATAAGCTAAATGCAGAATAAATATTATAGTTTGATCTGGTAATCATTTCTCTATCTTTCATCTATTCTTTCTCGTCTCCCTAGCAAATTTTGAGGATGAAATTTTCTTAAGGCAGAATCTATCACGATCCCGATTCTGAGTCAGATTTAAATTGATGATTAATATAAATTTTGGCTTAAATTATGAATTAAATTGAATATTTCCAAAATAAAATAAGATATTTGTTTTATATATATATATATTCATTTTAAATTGAAATTTCGATTTGAAATTTAAATATAAAGGTGTTGAAATATAAATTGGATTTAAAACAATATTTTAAAATTAATAAGAATTTCTTTTTCTAATTTTAATATATATATATATTTTGAAAGTTATATTTTGAATTTAGTATAATAAACTTTCAAAAGGTTATTTAAAGTTAAGTTCTTATATATATGAAAATATATGTGATTACTTATCAATGTATGATTAGTTTTAAAATCATTTTTCTTTAATTTGTATAAATATAAATATACGCATTTTATATGGGTAATATTAGAAATTTATTTAAGTACTAATGCATAAATAAGAATTACAAGTGTAAAACATTTAACACACATTTAAACATTTGTAGCTAAATAAACATATGTAGATAATTCACATAAATAAATAAAATTTTAACAAAGGATTTAAACATAATTAATAAATTTATAAGGGTTTCAACATAAAATACATAGTTTAAGACATTTGTAAATTAATTATTCATGTAATTAAACAAGTGTAAACATCTTATTATATAAGCTAACATTTGTAAGCCATTTAAGTCGAAAATTAAACAAGTGTAAAAAATAAATTTTCCTTTTAATTTGAATTCTTAAGAAGTATATTTGAGTAGAAACTCAGGCTTCATCAATTTTCTTTCATCTTCATTTCTCAAAATAAAAATCTGTGGAAACTTAAACCAGTAACAAGAAAAAAAATTCAAACTCTTGGAAAATTTAATACCTGAAGCATGCAATTCAACTTGGTCTAAACAGCAAGCATTTCAAAGATCTAAAAACAAGCAGGATCCAGAGCCTTAGATCAAAACATTTCAAAATCTGGAAATGAAAAACCAAAATAGCGTAAAAGTAAATCAAGCATATATTCAATTCAACATCAAAGTTCAGAGATAAATTAAGTTCCAGATTTTCAAATTCAAATTACATTTACCAGGCTTGTTCTCTACTTTTCAAAATCCATGTGAGTAAAATTCACTTTTGAGTCCAAATTCTTTTTATTTATTTTTTCAAGTGATAATTGAAACTTGAAATGTTTCGTTGTGGGAAAAAACATGTAAATTAATTCAAATGTCTGTGCATGTATGATATATGTGTGTATATATCACTCTGTTAGTACAACAGACCCTATTCCATTAAAATACATTCAACTGCTCTGTATATAAACAATTTTAGGTTCAGATTTCTTAATGAAAAGTGATTGTAACAATGTAGACTTATTTTTAAAAATAGTATGAAATGAATATCCGAAATATTTTCAAAATTAGAAATTACAGTAATAATAAATCAGAAGAATCGAATGTCTGGAAAATACACTTTGATCTTACAAATAGATTTGAATCGTAAGATGGTGAATTTTAATATAGGAATCACGACTTTTAAGTTGATAATTATTGGGGTATCTTTAGTTAAATGGAAAAGGTATTATTGGCGATTGTTGGCGGTCGGCAATGTTATGGTTGTTGAACCTGAGCATGGAGGTGGCCGGGTTATTGATAGTCATCGGAAAATATCAGGTGGATTTTTAGTCCACCGTGGCGGCCTGGCTGAGTTGATGTGGGGTTTTAGGTTGTTTTCTGGTCGAGGTCGAATTCAGGGTGATTACGACACTATGGTGATGTCGAGCTGGGTCAGGTTAAGGGAATAAGAGGATGTGTGAATGGGGGAGGTCTGGGCGAAGTAACAAGGTTTCTGACGATCGAAATCACCGTTGGCAGGTGGTTATTCTTGATTGGTTTGGAGTTTCTACTATGTCGAATAGCTCAAATTTAAACTGTGAAGAAAACGTCGATCTGGGTGTTTGTCTGAAGTAAGATGGTCAGCAGTGACTTGTGTGAAAAGGCGGCGATGGTCGGAATTGCCTCGTTCAGGCGTGCACGTTTCATGAGTGCACCTATGTGTCAGAGATTCAGAAAGAAAGAAGAGAGGTGTGGCTCGAAGTCGAACCTGGGAAAGTAACAATAAAGCTCAAAGATGTTCTCGTTCCTGTTTGAGTTGATAACAGGTCTTAAGATTTAACAGATTTTAAAAATTTAAAACAAAAGTATGACAGGGTTTAAAAGAAAGAAAATGGTTCGGGTGCTTGGTTGGGTTTTTTGGTGATGGGCTCGGGTTTCCTGTGCTTGACAGTTTAGCAAGTTTTAATGTTACTAAAGGATTTAGTTTTAAAACAAATTAATTTTTTTTAATGAAGTTCTAGAAGAAAAGTATTAACAAGTTTTCAAATAAACTCCATATTTAAATTTAAATGATTTTAAAACATGTTTTAGTCTTGAATAATTTTGTTAAGTTAATCATTTAAATTATCCTAAGTGTTTCAACTTAAATTTGATGACGTAATTAAGGGATAGTTGAGGTAAATGGTTTATCTTAAATATTCGAGGTTTTATTAATAAAAGTAATTAAAGCATAGTTACTTAATTATCCTAAGATGATAAATAAATAAGATTAATTATTAAAGGTTGATTTAAGGATCATTAAATAATTAAAATTTGATTGATTAATCAAGTGGTTAAAGAATAATTAATTAAGGATAATTAATTAATGTAATTAATTAATTAAGGTAATTAATTTATGGATAATTAATTAATTTAAGGTTAATAAATAAATTAATTAAGGTTAAATTAATTATGTAATTAACTTAAGAATGATTTATTTATGATAATTAATTAAGGATGATTAATTAAATGGTAATTAACTAAGGGTAACTTAATAAATGTAATTAATTAAAGATAATTGATTAAAGAATAATTAAATAATTAAAGGATAATTATTTAATGATTAAAGGTTGATTAATTAATAATTAAAGGTCAATTAATAAATGATTAAAGGATAATTAATTAATATGGTTTGTAATTAATTAATGTTAATTAACTAGGATTAGTAGTCTCATAAGTAACCAATCTGATTTAAATTAATCAAATAATTAATCGATCTTACTTATGGATGTTTGGTTTCTATTGAATGTTGAATTGTTTGATATCCATGATGTGTGATGCTTTGTTTTGATTTGAGCTATGATGAATTTATATTATTTATCTGTGAATCTGTGAATGAAGATAAGCGTTTTAAGATTATACTCCTTATCGATGTTGATGTGCTTGAATCTGTGATGTGATGATTGATGATGTTGCACTATTGTGTACCCTAGACTATGCCATACACATAAAAATATGGATTTCATGGGAAATCGATTAAATCACAGATATTTGAATTTAAATCAAATGATGTAATGGTTTTAAAAGATGAATTTTTAATCCAAATGGTTTTGAAAATGGAATTGGATTGAATATGAATAGCTTTTGAAAAGGAAGTTTGAAATTGAAATTTAGTTTGAATATAATATATCTTGTTTAAGTTTTGAAATTGTTTTAGAAATTTGGTTTGAAAGGTTTATACAAGTTATACAATATATGTACAATTTCAAAACCATTTTTAAAGTATTTTAAATGTGTTATCTTGAGAATTTAAATTCAATCCAAGTTTATACTTTAAGGGCTTTGACTTGTGCAAATGTGATCGGATTTTTCCAAAATGAAAACTCTTTTTTTACAAATGATAATAGCTTTCATATAAAGAAAGGATTTCCAATTTGTATTGAAAGGATTTCAAGTTTTGAAATGAAATTGTTTTGAAAGCTATGAATGAATCTTTGTTAAAGATTGTTGAACTTTGTTTTGAAATTGAAGAGGATCTTAAAGTTGTATCTTTTGTATAAAATATTTGAAATGGAATTGATTCGAAAGCTATGAATAAATCTTTGTAGAAGATTTAGTGAATCTTATGCTTTTATTTTAAAAGATTAAAAGTGGGAAATCGTTTAAACCATTTGAAAGAAAGGTTTTGGGTAATAAGTTGTGACTTAACTAAGATCCTAATATCCACATATTTTAAAAAAAAGCACTCATTATTAGGTTTAGACGAAGAGGACCTTGTGTCATATACCCATTCCAAATAATGATACGACGTTATGGATTGCATTTGAAGATCGGTGGTGAAGACCAGATATTTTCGAAAGCGAAAGGGCTACCTGTCGAATGTCTCTGCACCGATTGGTCCTCGGTATAGAGATTTAATCACCCTTTATAATGGGAAGTCCGAACGTGATTAGGGATTATTCGGATTGCAATGGTTTCTTTTGAAGTGCCTTCGGTTCTGTTCCAACCTGAAATAGATTTGTATGGATATATGTCCGACGTTGCACTTTGAGATGTAAAGCTTGTTTTTATCAAATACATTTCGGTTTGGTAGCGGAGATTTATTCTCTTAGTTAGCACCCTTCTCCGAGACGTATGAGCTCAAAGGTTATGTAGTTGATGATTACTAGTGATACATTCTCAATTGGGTAATGTGGCATATGAAGTGCTGCTGATCATGTGTTGATCGAAGCATGGCTTTTGTGTAAAGTATAGCTTTATGGACGTGACTTCGTCGAGCCTCACAACCCGGAATGGTCGAAACAGGAAAGATGCGGCAATGTTATTTGGGGGTAGCGCCCCTGAGGGTATGTCCATTTCCTTCTGGATAGAGGTGGTATCATGGTATGGAGCCTAGATATTTAACCGATATGGTTACTGCAAATTTATTACTTTGTGGTTGTTGGTGTCGAGCGCTCGGATAAAGGTTGGTTACGACCGTGGGATGGCATACTCGTGTAGTAGTTACCTAGTTACAGAGGTAACCCGGCCTTGTGTTGGAAGAGAACCGGATAAGTTCTCGGGGGCGTCCCTCCAGAGGCGTACCCATGTGGCCCAGGAAGTTCCTTAGCCTGGCCATTTTCCACACGAGCAGTCTAGAGTTGGATTTTTCAAATAATCGGATAGTAGGTGTTGATTCGATATTTTTGGAGCCTTGAGCCTTTGGATTGGCGCTAGCATTTGTTCACTTCATCAGTTATCGGATTTGCTACAATACAACGATGATGGTGGTTCAAGCTAGTGGGTTGGAGTCTTTGAAGCTTTGGCTTTAGAGATGGAGTTGTCGGGATTTCTATCCTTCTCCCTTTTGAAGTTAAAGTTGGTGTTCCTCTATCGTAGATTTTCTTTCCGCTGTTATGTTCTCTATTAAATATTGATATTCATTTGTATCTGATGTTTTATTTGTTGTATATCAATGATATTATTCATTTTCTTCCACTGTGTTGTTATACTTAATGTGTTATAAGCTCTGGCGAATCGGATTTTAACGGTAAATCTGCGGCATTCGAATACGGTGAAGTATGGATGCCGATTTTCGAACGCGAAAATCCAGGCCATCACAAAGTGTAATCCAAAAATTAAATCAATCATCAGCCAATCATATTTACAATAATTATTCAATCCAAACATATATACAAATCGTACCAAATAAGTTAAGTCAATCAAGTTTAAAACACACCAATCAAATTAAACAAATAACATACAGAATGACTAGGCATTCCTCGGTACTTCCACCTATCCATCTTCCCCAAAGATAAGGTCTTCTTTGATGGCATCCCATTCTTCTTTATCTTTGTCGAGAGTGTCTGGTGGATTTCCTTCGAGATCGTCTTTGTTAAAGGCTGAGATCATCCAACGAAGGGCGTTGAAATGTCTCTCTTGCTCCTTGATCATCTATATTTGACTTAATTCTAAGTGAAGTTGATTACAAAGTATGAATGTAAGAATATTCTTAAAGGAAGTGAGAGTATCTCCAAGATTATCACTTAGATTCTTAATCAGAGAAGCCATAATTGAAGAAATAGGGACAACTATGAAAGAGAGTGATTAGAGATGAAGTTTGACAATTTATTATGGAAGAAATAGTTATTAGGGGTAGAAAGTCATTTAAAATGAATAGACACAAGTTAGTTACCTGAAATTAAAATTTGAAAGGGTACCTTTTTTCCCATTGTATGTCGACATGGGGGGATGGTATGTCGACATGCCACTACCTAAAGTGACATTTTGTTTTGTTTTTAATATTATGAAAAAAATCTATTAAACTAAAATTTGTATAATATAAAAACAAGCAATTACAGAGATAAATGAAGTTGAATAAAAGGAAATGAAAGATTTCATTAATAATTTTAGTCAACATAACATAAGAATATAATAATAACTAAAATAAAGAAAATACAAAGATAGAACTTAAGATAACATGAACTAAAACTAGTTAGATGAAGATAAAGAAGATGATAGTCCAAGATTTCTACTAATTTTCCCGAAGAACTTGTCGATTTTAGTGGAAATGTTATCCATTTTCTTAATTATTCATCTTTTAAGCGTCTTCTGATTTTCCACTATAATTCATTGATTATTAATGTAACGACCCTTAATTTCGCTACTTCGAAAATGAGAGATTTCATTCGTTTTAAATTTAAAAATGAGTTTAAATCTTAAAAATAAATATGTTATATATAATAAATAATCAATCATACTTATAGTTAATAAGTAAAAAGTATAAATTTGGATTTTTGAACAAATCGACAAAAGCTAAGTTTTGTTAATAAAAAGTAGGCTTAAATAAATATGTTTACTATTTATTTGATAAGTTAAATCTTATTCAAAACATCTAATAAATTTAATAAAAGTATATTAAAAGATTTAAAAATATGTTAATAATCGTTTTACAAAGTAATCAAAATTTGTCGTACTTTATCAGTTTTACATACACTGTAAAAATAGAGATTTTGATATTAATTAAATATGATTTTAAAATATAAAGAGACATGTTTAAATTTATTTGGAGAAGTAAAAAGTTCATTTTAAAGTTTGGTTTACTTCAATATATAGCTTAATAAAAACATCAAATTTTGACTGTAAAATTTGTCGACAAAAACACCGTTTTCAACCAAAACAAGTTGTCGACAAGTTGTTGCAACTTGATACATTCTCTAACTTATAAATATAAGTTTACAAACTATTTAAACACTTTAAATTTAACACTAAAAGACAAAAGGAGTTTACTTTTGAAAAGTTTAAATAAATGTATAAAAAGTGAAAAGATACGATTTGACTAATTTCAAATTAAATTAAACTTTAATAAACCACATCATTTCTTTATATCATATCTCATGAATGAGATGATATATATAAGCATGGAAAAAGAGCAAACTTAAGTATTAAAATAATTACAAACCATAAGAAAGTGACACCTCTCTTTACTTCTTACATACTTTTCCTTAACATCATTTCTACCATTAATGCAAATCAAATCAAGCAAAAGTCTTCTTTCTTTTTAACACCAAATTTAAGAAAAAAAGCGAGTAATCGTTTCACAAATTCAAATCACATTAATGAGCCATCCTTTCCTTTCTTAAATGCATGTCGTTAAGGGTTTAATCAAAGATTTAAAAAATGCAAAAGTAGAGAAGGTTAGTACAGTCATTTGCCACTCAAATCTCATCTATAAATAGCCATACACTTTTCACCATTTTTTTACAACTATTCTCTTCATTTTCCTAAAACTACTTCCACCATTTCCCTTCTACCTTCAATCTATCACCTCCACATCACCATACCCTCACCTTTCACCACCAAAACCATGCCTAACACCCACCTACCCATCTCCTCCTCACAAAACCCACGCCGCACCCCCCTACACCCCCACGGCCGAGCCCTACCAGCCAAGCCGAGCCCAAAACCCACCAACCTGAGACCATACCCCCACACCCTAAGGCCGTACCCTCCTACACCACCTACCCAAGCCCTTACACCCCACTACCAAGGCCATACTCTCCTCCCTAGGCCACACACCCCATAGCCAAGCCATAAACCTTCCTCTCCAATAAAAAAAGCAGAAAAAAGGAGAAAAGAACAGAAAGAAAAAAAGAAAGAAGTAAAAAGAAAGCAGCGAATTCAAAGACGTTGGTAATAGCACGTTAGCTCGAGATACGCATATCTTATGCTAAAGTTTGACGGAGTGGATATAAAGGTGAAAAATTCTCATCGCTTTTTGAATTTATATTTTGATCATGTTAAAACAATCACATTTACATACTTATGACATATGGATGTTCACATTGATTGTTAATATGGATGATATGATAGTAGTTACTTAATTGAATTACGATAATCTGTCCCGTCATGATATTTATAGTGAATGTTGGATTTGAAATCATATGTTATGTGATTGGTTGAATGGATGTTGTGTTAGTGATAAATAACGAATATTGGATATGTTTATTTTGATTTAAATAATCACTTTGTTAATAAGACCATATTTTAGTGATATGAGATATTTTGAAAAAACAAGTCTCTTTTCAATTAGAAGTGAAATTAAAGTTCAAATAAAAGAGAACTTGAAATTTAAAGTGAAACAGATTTGAAAAGGATAGTTAATTTGAAATTGAAATTGAGATGAATAGTGAAATTGAAATCAATTTTGAAAAAAAGTAAAGTTTAGTATGAGATTGAATTGAAGTTTAAACTGAAATTAGATTTGAAATCTGTTTTAAATGAGTTTAATTTGAGATTAGAACTGAAATTGAATTAAAATTGAAATTTAAAATTTAATATTAAAATAATAGGAATAAAATAATATTATAATATGGTAATAGTAAAAATACATTTTAAATGCTTTAAAAAGTGAGAATATTGATTTAAAATGATTTGTAATGATTTTATAAGTAATAGAATTCAATTCGAATAGATTATTTCAAGTATTGAAAAATAAGTTAAAACTAGGTGCGTCGCGCAAAGGTAGTTCGTGGTTTCATGTCGAAAAGTTCAAATGAATGTGTAGAGTGAAATATAGCTTGGAATTCTTCGAGATAAGAAAAATTAGGACTATTGTATTCATTTCTTCCAAACGAAGAAAGAAAGTCAAAGTTTCATTGAGTATATTTTGAAATAAGTCCAAATCAATTTTTCAGAAAAATCGCGCTAGTGCAGTTAAGTGATCATAACAGGAAATCTGTTTAAATGAACGTTTTTAATTATGAAAAAATATGAAATAAATTTGATAAATCTATTTAAATGATTTTAAAGAGATTTGGATTGAAAATATGAGTTATCGAGTGTTTAGAAGTTGATTTAATCAATTAAGCTTATATGGCACTTTCCACAGCAATTCTATGCTGCGAATTCTATAACCTTTAGGAAATGAGTTTAAATGTAATAACGATTGTTCGAGAATCAATTGTGAATGTTTTAAAAAGGATAATTAAGCGTTTTGAAAGATGAATCGGAATATTTATAAGCAATACCAAAATAAAGTTGAAAATCTGAGTATGCGGAAATGACTAGTACATTATCCCACCTGTGAGATCTGGGAAGATAAAATAAGGTGTTTAACTAAGGTTAGGGATGGAGCAACCAGTGCCCTGAACTTACCTGGACTATGTTTTCTTTTCTTATGCGAGGGGTGGAACAGATCGAAAGGAAAGCCCGGATGCTCTTAAATAAAATAAATTATGTTAAGTTTTCCAAAATAAAAGAAGATTAGTATTATCCAGGATTTAAGCAATCTCCAGAATGAATGATTTCTATGATCCAATTTACTCAAAAATGTTTGCTAAGATTTATTCTAGGGTTTATTGTAAACGACGTCTTAAATAACATTGTTTTGGACCCGTATAAAGGTCAAGAATTTGATTGAAAGTTAAATAAGGAATTCTGAGATATTTTCCAAAGCAAAGAAATGAATTTCTTAGAAATTATCCTAAGTCAAAAGGAAGAGATTTCAAAATCGTCCGAGAAGAGTTAAAGTGAAAAGAGACTTAATAAATCATATATACTCTTATTCACTTTTTATCAATAATTGGATTTCGAAGGAACCGGGGTCGGATTTGGGAAATTCCTATCTGAAAACCACTTCGAACCAATGTATACATTCGAATGTGAAGACATGTTGAAGATGATTGAAGACTGTGGATCTTTATAGCGTGAGGACTGCTTGTTGACTTGCTCTGGGTAGCTCCCTAGTTATATATGGCAGTGGTCTCCTCGTTGTGGAGATTTTTTGATTGCAAGGACTACTCGCTACTAGTGGTAGTAGGAGAGTGCCTTCGGTTTGTCCTGTTCCTGGACAACTTGTATGGACGTTTGTCTGACATTGCATTTCTAAAGATTATGTACATTGGTTTTTACAAATGTACATCAGTTGTGGCGGAGAAGACAACTTCTCTTAGCTTAACACCCTCCTTGACACGTACGAGCTCAAGGGTTGTATTTTTGTGGAACACAATTAGTAGTTTACGGAAATGGCAATGTGGCATTCAAAGATGTGATATGTGCTTTATGAAAAGGTAATCGTAGCCTCAAGGCTCATCAAACCGAAAATGACTGAAGCTGGATTAGATGCGGCAAGGCTAAGTGGGCCATTCCCAATTAGGGTATGATCATCTCCTTCTAGATATATTTCTTCTCACTATGATGTTCGGGATGTAAATTTAATGTGGTGTATGGAAACAAGCGCTCGGTTAAAGGTTGGTAACGACCAGGGGATGACATATTCGGTACTATCTAGTTACAAAGGTAGGTCGGTCTTGTGTTGGTAGACGGCAGATGTTCTGTGCCTCGGGGCATCCATCTAGAGGTGCACCCATTTCGGAAGGTAGATCCTTCTCCTGGTCATTTATATGGAAACCCATTCTCCAATAAGAACCTACGATTTTGTTTGTATTGGCGCAATGAATAGCCTCGAAATGCTATATGGGTAACCATTTCGGATAAGATTAATAAGTTTATTTGTAAATACTTTCAAAGAGATGTCATTAGAAATAATATCAAATATTTTGATATAAAAGTGTTTTAGTTATCATAAGGTAAAAGCCCGTCCGTGTTTATGTGTGGGCGTGGTCTTATGAGATACTTTTTATTTTCAAAGGATTTATAAAAAGGCTAATATATGACACTGTCATTTATTATTGATTTTTTCTCACGTTGGTTTATAAATCCTGATCCGGGTATTTTCAATACTTGGTCAGATCCGAGTAGTTTCAGGTTAGTCAAAGACGGTTGGAGTTTCCAGAGGAGAGCTGGAGATATTCATTGACATATGGACATATTCTATTATCCGCTGTACTTAGTGTATTTTGTTTGATGTTTTTCAGCAATTGTAATGGCAGATGCTTATAACTGTCCAGGCTGAATTTAGGTTAGACTCTGATATATGTATTTAAAAAGTTTTCCGCTGTAAAAATATTTGTTCAATATTATATGTTATTCCATTCGTATGAGATTCTGTTCTGTTTATTTTTCTTTATTACCCTTCATGTTCCGTATTTTCATGCAATTTGAGTTGAACATGTTTGGTTTATTGTCGATTCAAAGGGTACGGGAAAACGGATCGTGACATTTTGGTATCAGAGTTTTTGGTTGAGCGAACACCGAAGCCTGATAGGGGTAAGTCTCATCAGAGATAAGATTATTAATATCCTAGGATGAGTGACTCATTAGAGACAGGGTTACTAACACGCTAGAATGAGTTATGAGAGTATTATATATATAAGCACGTATTTGTTAATTTTATAAAAATAAATTTTTTTTTCAAAATTGGTAAATGAAATAATTTTACCTTGGGTTTATAATCAAAGGGGATATTATTATTTTTGGGTTAGAAATTAAGGATTGTTTGTAATTTAGATTAGTAAAAGTAAAATATGAATATCTTGTGATTATAATTGCACAATTTGATTATAAGATATTTCATATAAAATCAATTGTTTGAAAGCTAGAATTTAGAACTTTAATCATATACCCTTAGACATTTAGTATTAAGAAATAATAATGATTAAGTGATTATCATAATGGATGGATTTAAAAGCTAAGTACAAATATCTTGTGAAGTAAAATTCACAATTTGATTATAATATATTTGATGATAATATTGAAGCTAGAAGTTGTGCATACTTAGAAAAAAAATTATTATCAATAAATAGAAAAAGATAAGCCAAAATTTAAATTTTGGGTAAATATAATATAAAAGGATGAGTTCTGTAACTTACAAAAGAAGATATGGTAATTTGAAATTTAGACACTTTGACTTGGTTAAAATCAAAGTGAAATTTAGGAATAAGAGATATATGAAATATCATCCTAATATAAAACTTTGAATTAGTGATACATTTAGGGTAACATTTGTAATTCATGATAAAGTAAGATTAGAAGTGGATATTTTGAATAATATGGGTAGTAAGTTGAATGTTGGATGAAAATGTTTAGGTAACAAATACCATGTGAATTAAGTTTCACAATTTGACTATAAGGTATTTGATGGATTTAAGGTTAAGAAATTTGATTTAGAAATGGATAGGTAAATAAGTTAAGTAGTTAATCATAGAATCAGTGAGAAAAAAGTATACACTTAGTAAATTTTTCTTATTGATATATGGATTAGATATATAATATTAGCTAAATGGAAACCTTAGGTAATGAAAACTAAGGGTTGAATTTTATAACTTATTAATTGGAGATAATAGTAGGGTTCCATATTAGTCAAACACCTTAGTTGAAGTAATAACAATTTGAAGTTTTGGGATATGTATATATATCTTTGGAAGTAAAGGTATACTATACAAGTTTAAGTCATATTTGTATGCTTAAGTAATAATGGATCTAGTAAAAAGTGAATGGGTGTGAAATAAACTTGGATTAATAGAAATTTTGAAGAAATATGTTAGGTAAAAATGAATGTGAATAAGTACATAAGTTAAACGTACATCATTTTAGCATATAAATTTTGATCTAAGATTTGAGTACAGAATTTTGACGTGTTTACACCAATCCGAAAAAGGATTTATCACTCGATTCTTGACGGCAAACATTGATGAGAGTTTATGGTTATATGCTCAAGTTTTCTGTCATAATCGAGAGCTATGCAAGGAAATTAAGGGTTTGTGATCAAGAAGTCTGATCAAAGTCTGTATTAGGAAATCGGGGGATCGATACTAGTTCAAAAGTAAATTTATGAATTCGAATAATAGATCGAATCGAATATCACATATATTATCATGTTTTGGGTCTGTAAACATAGTAGGCACTAAGATATAGTGGTTGGACTGATGTTTTGATATGTATATATAGACCTCAGGTATAGTACATGCTTAGGACAGGGAATGAGTTATGTGGTTGTATTCGTTTATCTTGATATAGTATCAGCGTGGTTGTTTTGGATGAATAGTTTTATTTGGTTGTTGTATATATTATCCTAAATGTGCAATATGCACTAGGATGGGTAGGATAGAAGTTTGACTTGATGTATGTACATATAACCGTAAGTACGTGATAAATACTCAGGTTAATATGGGGAATCTTTATATGTATGTTTGGCATCTTTTGTTTTAATACTGTTATGATATCGACCTTCTTCTTTTCTATCATCAGTAGAAATAAGTCAAATTATTTGAGGATATGAGTACGAGATAGATTCCTTTATCTAACTTTCATTTCGAGGACGAAATGCTTTAAGTGGGGGAGAATGTAATGACCCGTAATTTCGCTACTTCGAAAATGAGAGATTTCATACGTTTTAAATTTAAAAAGGATTTTAAATCTTAAAATAAATATGTTATATATAATAAATAATCAATCATTCTTATAGTTAATAATTAAAAAGTATAAATTTGGATTTTTGAACAAATCGACAAAAGTTAAGTTTTGTTAATAATAAATAAAGGCTTAAATAAATAAGTTTAAATATTTATTTGATAAGTTAAATCTTATTTAAAACATCTAATAAAGTTAATAAAAGCATATTGAAAGATTTAAAAATATGTTAATAATCGTTTTACAAAAAATACTAAAATTTATCGCATTTTGTCAGTTTTACATACACTGTAAAAATAGAGATTTTGATATTAATTACATATGATTTTAAAATATAAAGAGACATGTTTAAATTTATTTAAAGAAGTAAAAAGTTTATTTTAAAGTTTGGTTTACTTCAATATACAACTTAATAAAAACGTCAAATTTTGACTTTAAATTTTGTCGACAAAAACACCGTTTTCAACGAAAACAAGTTGTTGCAACTTGATACATTCTCTAACTTATAAATACAAGTTTATAAACTATCTAAACACTTTACATTTAACACTAAAATACAAAAGGAGTTTACTTTTGAAAAGTTTAAATAAATGTATAAAAAGTGAAAAAAATGATTCGGCTAATACCCTTTTCACCATTTTATTACAACCATTCTCTTCATTTTCCCAAAACTACTTCCACCATTTCCCTTCTACCTTCAAGCTATCATCTTCACATCACCAATCTCTCAACTTTCACCACCAAAACCAAGCCTAACACCCACCTACCCATCTCCTTCTCACAAAACCCACGCCGTACCCCCTACACCCCGCACGGCCGAGCCCTACAAGCCAAGCCGAGCCCAAAACTCACCAACCCGAGCCCATACCCCTACACCCCAAGGCTGTACCCTCCTACACCACCTACCCAAGTCCTTACACCCCACTACCGAGGCCATACTCTCCTCCCTAGGCCACACACCCCATAGCCAAGCCATAAACCATCCTTTCCAATAAAAAAAAGAAGAAGAAAAAAAGAAAAAAGAAAAGAAAGAAAAAAGAAAGAAGGAAAAAGAAAGCGGTGAATTCAAAGACGTTGGAAATAGCACGTTAGCTCGAGAGACGCAAATCTTACGTTAAAGTTTGATGGAGTGGATATAAAGGCGAGAAATTCTCATCGCTTTTTTAATTTATATTTTGATTATGTTAAAACAATCACATTTACACACTTATGACATATGAATGTTCACATTGATTGTTAGTATGGATGATTTGATAGTAACTAATCAATTGAATTATGATAATCTGTCCCGTTATGATATTTATAGTGAATGTTGGATTTGAAATCATATGTTATATGATTGGTTGAATGAATGTTGTGTTAGTGATAAATAATGAATATTGGATATGTTCATTTTGATTTAAATAATCACTTTGTTAATAAGACCATATCTTAGTGATATGAGATATTTTGGAAAAATAAGTCTCTTTTCAATTAGAAGTGAAATTAAAGTTAAAATAAAAGAGATTTTGAAATTTGAAGTGAAACGGATTTGAAAAGGATAGTTAATTTGAAATTGAAATTGCGATGAATAGTGAAATTGAAATCAATTTTGAAAAAGTGAAGTTTAGTTTGAGATTGAATTGAAGTTTAAATTGAAATTAGATTTGAAATCTAAGTTTTAAATGAGTTTAGTTTGAGATTAGAATTGAAATTGAATTAAAATTGGAATTTAAAATTTAATATTAAAATAATAGGAATAAAATAATATTATAATATGGTAATAGTTAAAATACATTTTAAATGCTTTAAAAAGTGAGAATATTAATTTAAAATGATTTGTAATGATTTTATAAGTAATAGAATTCAATTCGAGTAGATTATTTCAAGTATTGAAAAATAAGTTAAAACTAGGTGCGTCGCGTATTGGTAGTTTGCGGTTTCATGTCGAAAAGTTCAAATGAATGTGTAGGGTGAAATATAGCTCGGAATTCTTCGAGATAAGAAAATTCCAGACTGTTATATCCATGTCTTCCAAAGGAAGAAAGAAAATCTAAGTTTCATTGAGTAGATTTTGAAATAAGTCCAAATCAATCTTGCAGGAAAATCTCGCTAATGCAGTTAAGTGATCATAACAGGAAATCTGTTTAAATGAACGTTTTTAATTATAGAAAAATATGAAATAAATTTGATAAATCTATTTAAATGATTTAAAAGAGATTTGGATTGAAAAATATGAGTTATCGAATGTTTAGAAGTTGATTTAATCAATTAAGCTTATATGGCACTTTTCGCAGCAATTTTATGCTGCGAATTCTATAACCTTTTGGAAGTCAGTTTAAATGTAATAACAATTGTTCTAGAATCAATTGTGAATGTTTTAAAAAGGATAATTAAGCGTTTTGGAAGATGATTTGGAATATTTATAAGCAATACCAAAATAAAGTTGAAAATCTGAGTATGCGGAAACGACTAGTACATTTGTTCCGCCTGTGAGATATGGGAAGATAAAACAAGGTATTTAACTAAGGTTAGGGATGGAGCAACTAGTGCCCTGAACTTACCTGGCCTATATTTTCTATTTTTAGGCGAGGGGTGGAATAGATCGAAAGGAAATCCCGGATGCTTTTAAATAAAATAAATTCTATTAAGTTTTCCAAAATAAAAGAAGATTAGTATTATCCAAGATTTAAGCAATCTCCAGAATGAATGATTTCTATGATCCAATTTACCCAAAAATGTTTGCTTAGATTTATTTTAGGGTTTATCGTAAACGATGTCTTAAATAACATTGTTTTTGACCCGCATAAAGGTAAAGAATTTGATTAAGAGTTAAGTAAGGAATTTTGAGATATTTTCCAAAGCAAAAGAATGAATTTCTTAGAAATTATCCTAAGTCAAAAGGAAGAGATTTCGAAATCATCCGAGAAGAACTAAAGTGAAAAGAGACTGAATGAATCTTATATACTCATATTCACTTTTTATCGATAATTGGATTTCGAAGGAACCGGGGTCGGATTTGGAAAATTCCTATTCGAAAACCATTTCGAACCAGTGAATACATTCGAACATGAAGACATGTTGAAGATGATTGAAGACCGTGGATCTTTATAGCATGAGGAATGCTT
This sequence comes from Allium cepa, assembly GCA_030765085.1. NCBI lineage: Eukaryota > Viridiplantae > Streptophyta > Magnoliopsida > Asparagales > Amaryllidaceae > Allium > Allium cepa. The sequence goes on along the minus strand of CM060938.1, from coordinate 750,456,392 downwards.
GTTGACTTTCTTTGGGTAGCTCCCGAGTTATATATAGCAGTGGTCTCCTCGTTATGGAGATTTTTCGGGTTGCAAGGACTACTCGCTACTAGTGGTAGTAGGAGAGTGTATTCGGTTTGTCCTATTCCTAGACAGCTTGTATGGACATTTGTCTGACATTGCATTTCTAAAGATTATGTACATTGGTTTTTACAAACGTACGTCAGTAGTGGCGGAGAAGGTAACTTCTCTTAGCTTAACACCTTCGTTGAGACATACGAGCTCAAGGGTTGTATTTTTATGGAAGGCAATTAGTAGTTAACGGAAATGGCAATGTGGCATTCAAGGATGTGATATGTGCTTTGTGAAAAGGTAATCGTAGCCTCAAGTCTCATCAAATCGGAGATGACCGAAACAGGATTAGATGCGGCAAGGCTAAGTGGGTCATTCCCAATTAGGGTATGATCAACCCTTTCTAGATATATTTCTTCCCTCTATGACATTCCGGATGTAAATTAATGTGGTGTATGAATACGAGCGCTCGGTTAAAGGTCGGTAACGACCAGGGGATAACATATTCGGTACTATATAGTTATAGAGGTAGGCCTGTCTTGTGTTGGTAGATGGCAGATGTTCTGTGCCTCGGGGCTTCCATTTCGGTGCAGTTAATGTCCCGCTATTACCCGTCTATAACCCCGCTATATCTCATAGCGGATTTCTACCGCTACAATTTTTCCATATAGCCCCAAAATATAGCCTTTCCGCTTTAATCTCCGCTATTTCCGCTATATCCCGTTATTCCCGCTATATTTTGCTATTTCCGCTATATCTTCTTTAATAAAATGAATTAAAAAAATTGCATTTATACATTATAAGAATTCTGAAACTAATTTATTTGATTTAATTTTTAATATATTTTCAAAAATGAAAATACTCTAATATTCTACTAAATTCAATTATGTTATATAACAGTTTTACGTTTATTTAAAGTATATTTGCACATATTTTCTATTTAAAATTATTTATGTATTAACTATAATTCAATTGAATGATAATTTTTCATTTAATTACCATTTATATATTTGTAAAAATATAAAGTACGAGTTTTATATGCTATTTTAGAGCCATCCACTATATCCCGCTATATCCACGCTGTATCCCCGCTATGACTTTTTGCACCTCCACCACTTCGAATCTGCCGAGCGCTTTAACTGCACAGATCCATCTATGCCTCGAAATGCTATATGGATAACCATTTCGGATAAGATTAATAAGTTTATTTGCAAATGTTTTCAAAGAGATGTCATTAGAAATAATATCTAATGTTTTGATACAAAAGTGTTTTAGTTATCATAATGTAAAAACCTATCTGTGTTTATGTGTGGGCATGGTCTTATGATATACTCTTTATTTTCAAAGGATTTATAAAAAGGCTGATATATGACATTACCATTTATTATTGAGTTTTTCTCACGCTGGTGTATCTACTCTGATCCGGGTATTTTCAATACTCGGGTCAGATCCGACTAGTTTTAGGTTAGTCAAAGATGGTTGGAGTTTCCAGAGGAGAGCTGGAGATATTCATCGACGCATGGACATATTCTATAATCCGCTGTACTTAGTGTATTTTGTTTGATGTTTGTTAGCAATTGTAAGGACGGTTGCTTATAACCGTCCAGGCTGAATTTAGGTTAGACTCTGATGTATGTATTTAGAAGTTTTCCGCTGTAAAAATATTTGTTCAATATTATATGTTATTCCATTCATGTGAGATTATGTTCTGTCTATTTTTCTTTATTACCCTTCATGTTCCGTATTTACGTGCGATTTGAGTAGGACATGTGTGGTTTATTGTCGTTTCAAAGGGTATGGGAAAACGGGACGTGACAATTGAGAATGATCTTGTTGGATGGATTAGCGGGATTAGTAGGATATTCAATACTCTCTAAGGAAGTTTCTTGATCTTCCTCTTCCTTTCTTCAATTTCCATTCCTTCCTCTTCCTCTTCCTCTTCTTTTTCTTCTTCCTCCATTTCTTCCATCTCTTCATGAGCAACTCTTTCTTCCTTTTTGGTTAGCGTTTAATACGGTTGAAACACTAATGGAATTTGCATAAGGGAAATGTTTCCATGGTTGAACACTTTTCTAGTTATAAATTCTTCCCTTTTTAAATCAACTCCAAAGTAATTAAAAATCCGAGTGAGATAAATTCCATGATATAATGTGTTTTCACTCATGGTAAAATTCTTGGTCCTCAGCTCATCTAAAATAACTTGAGCCCAATTAATATCATAATTTCCAAAAATTGCAAAAAGACCTTTGCAAAATTTCAAAGTCCGGGTGTTGTAATTTCACGATCTTGGTATAAGAGTGTGTTGTATAAGAAGATTAACAAGTCTTGCTTTTGGACGAAACTAAGGATTTTTGATTTCAAAATTGTCATCCCCTTCAAAGATGTGATGAAATGTCTCTCGATCATTTTCATTTATTTGAAATTCTGAGAGATTCATTCCGGTATACTAGCATCCAAAATATTTTCCAAAATTTCACAATCCAAAACAATTTTTGTTCTTTTAACACTACTCCAACTTGTCCTTCTTCCCCATCATAAAAACCACGATTCAAATTCGCATAAAACATCATAACAAGATTTAGATAACATACGAAATCATTTTGTTTGTTATCTACTAAACTAAGAATAGAACATTATTGAAAAAGATTTTCAATTTCATATGAAGGAAAATCTTCAAAAATAACAAATTTTCCCATATGAATTTGGCCAAAGTTTACATAGTTGATTTAGCTTTGATAGCTTTCGGGTCATTAAAAAGAATTTTTGTTTACAGATTTTGAAAGCCAAATGGTGTTAGGAGCGCTTGAAGAGGCCATTGAAAAAGTTTGAGAGGAGTAGAAGATAATGAAGATAAATTTGAAATTTGAAATAAAAGTAAAAAGTGATGATAAAGAGAGTGAGATAAATAGAGATTCTATAGACATGTTCTCTGGTAAAGAGGCATCTTTCCCGAGCATTGAAGTTGGTGAAAAAGTAGAGGGAAATTCAAAAGTTTGAATTCAAATTTTGAAATCAAATTCTTAGGGGCATGTCGACATGGGGTATCCGGGTATGTCGACATGTGCCTATTGAATCAAATGACAAGTTTCTATTCCTAATTTCTAATAGATATATATAATATGTCCTATATTCTAATTATATAATTCTTGTAATAACATTAATTATAATAATATTTAAATATTAATAATTTAATATTTATAATAATATTAAAAGAATATTATTTTTGAATTTAAAATTCAAATTGAAAGGGATAAATTTGAATTCAAAATTTAGGGAAATTAAAAAGAATCAAGCAAACAAACAAGCATCCATTCAAACAAAAAATATATTAAAAATAACGTAAATGCGTACCAATTTTTAGATCCATACTCCCATCGTCATTTGATTCATGAATAGCAGTGAAACACAGATTTGAATTTTCTGTCTTCTTTTCTTCACTAGATGAGGAGTCTAAGTCATCAAGAGTTTTTGTGTATGCTTTCTTACATTTCCTTGACGAGTAGTTGTTTGGAGGGAACAACTGTTTATCTGGATACAGACAATCTTTTCTAGGATGCTCGACATTATTGCAATTGTAGAATCAATCATTGTTAACATTCTCCTATTATTTCTGAAATTCCTTTGATAATTTCTTTTGTAATTATTCACTTTTCTATATTTTAAGAATTTCGAAAAGTTTCTTGTCATGAAGACAATCTCTTCATCACTGTCTGGTTTCGAATCTTCAGTTGTTGCATTGAAGGCTAATGACTTCTTTTCTGTAGCCTTGTTTTCTCTTCTTCCTTGCAGTTGAACTTCATAAGACATAAGATTCCCAATTAATTCTTCTATTTTCATTAGATTGATGCCATTTGCTTCTTCGATTGCAAGTGTCTTTTGATCCCATTCTGGAGTGAGTGATTTTAGAAATTTTCTGACTTGTTCTTCCTCCGAAAAGCTTTTTCCCAGTGCAATTAGTGAATGAACAATATCTTGAAATCGACAATACATGTCGAAAAATAGACTCATTTGCATGCATTTTAAACAATTGAAACTGATTAGCTAATATGGAAATTTTAGTCTGTTTAACTTTGCTTGTTCCTTCATGAGTAACTTGCAAAGTTTTCCAAATTTCAAATGCAGACTTACGAACAGACACTCTATTAAACTCATTCCTATTTAATGAACAAAATAATATATTCATAGCCTTTGAGTTATTTTGCGCAACACCCTTTTGCTCAGTAGTCCACTGGGCAAAATTGGTAGTTGGTTCAACATACTTAGTTTATGTGATATTCCAAGTGTAATCCTACAGATTGTAAATAAATTTTCATTCTACAATCCCAATTGCATAAGTACTGCTATCGAAAAAGGGTGGTCTGACAGTAGACTAACTTTGACAAATGAACTAGTGTTAGGGATAACAGAACTAGTGCCCGAGTTGCCATTACCAGTGTTGGTATCCACTAAAACAATTTTCAAGTTTCAGATTACAAAAAATATGAAAACCTATGCTCTGATACCCATTGAAAAGGAGTGCTGATTAAGGATCTTAAGGCCAATTTAATACTTGAGGAGGGTGAATAGTGTTTAATGGATTCTAAGACTTATATGGACTAATTCAAAATTATGACACAAACAAATGCAGAACTTAATCACAGAACAATCACAAAATCAAACATAGATGCAGAAATTAAATAAAAAGTAGTAAAAGGAAAGAACACACTTTGTTTTATACTGGTTCGGAATTACCCTACATCCAGCCCTGTACTAAGGCAAACCATCTCATACAAATTTTTATTATATCAATGTCGAGATTACATTCCTCAATTTCTAAAGGCTTTGAGGTACCCTCCTGTCTCACGAGTCTGGGGCAAACTATCTTAACTTAAGGGACTCAAGATCACCCAATTGATTTCCACGCACAACCACACCTTATAAAGAGACTTGATAAACTTTTGATTACAAATTGATCCTATAACTCAAAATAGCACTTTGATCTTCGAGAGAGGGCGGAGAATCAAACAAAAATGAGATTCTAATTTGATTCACTTGAGAATTCGGTAGAATTTCGGCATGATCTTAAAAATATGAAAATTATAGAATATGGATTTGTGGAGAAGAAGAAGTGAAGAAAATAAGAAATTAGTTAGTAAAAAAATTCGTTTGTGAAAGCTACTTATAAAGCACCAACGGTCATAACCATTCATGAAGAGATTTAAATGAATAGACACTTCTTTAGAAAATTAAGACTTCTGAATTCAACGGCCAACATATCGACATAGGGTATCCAATGATGTCAACATCCCAATGTTAAGAAAATGTAAAATATGTTTTTTAAAAATGAAGTTTAAAACAAGAGTTTATTTTAAAACAAAAACAAATAATATTTTAAGGCTAAAACATCTTTTTGAAAAATCATTTGAAAAGATAATTTTAAGGCTAAAATTTTTGAAAAGCAGTTTTAAAAATCATTTTGGAAAACCTTTTTGAAGTAGTTTTGCAAGCTTCTTCCTACATAATATCTCATCACATCAGTACTCGAGAACTTGTACAAAACCAGGATGTTTGTGGGTTTGTAAACCACTTGTCGTAGGTTTGTAAGCTACTTGTCATGGGTTTGTAAGCCACTAAGAAGATAGAAATGGGTTCCATCCCAAATGAAATTCGGAATGAAGATTTCCGCGATATTATGAAGTTTTAACAAAAGATAGACACATATGTTGAAATCTTGATCTTGATACTCTAGAGTCTTCAATCTTAAGTCTTGAGTCTTTATACTGATCAGTCTTCAGTAATAATCACCTGCATACATACATACATACATACATACACACACACACACACACACACACACACACACACAGATATATATATCCTGGATATACATATCAGTCTAGATAACGGTGTTAGTATACTTTATAATAAGATAAGTTAAAAAGGTTGTTGTCATCAAAACCAACATCTTAGTTCCTAACATATAAATGACATGCTAGTGAAGTCGCGGGCATCTGGAAACCATTTGGATGATCACTCAATGTTTCAGATCCTTCAGAAAATATGGAATGAAATCAAACCCGCTTAAATGTTCATTTGGAGTCGCTACATGAAAGTTTCTTAGTTTTATTGTAAAGGCAAGGGGAATTGAAGCCAATCTGGAGCAAATTGACGCCTTACGAAATGTCAAAGCTCCAACCGTAAAGAAGGAACCACAAAGCTTAAATGGAAATATTGCTGAATTGAGCCGATTCATTTCCAAAGCGAAGGATATCTATAAACCGTTCTTTGATGCATTATAGAAGGTAATAAGAACTTTGAATGGAATCGTGACTGTCAGATTGCTTCCGAGGAATTACTGCGACATATGGAGACACCACCAGTTTTCTTCAAGCCAATGGACAGTGAGGACTTATTCATTCACCTAGTAGTACCTTCCCACACATTAAGCACAACACTTGTGCGAGAGGAAGCTAGAGTTCAACGTCCCATCTATTGCATTAACAAGCTATTCACCGGAGCTGAGCAGTATTACCCAAAGTTGGAAATTCTAGCATACTGCTTGTTAATAATATTTATGATATTGCATTCTTATTTCCAGGCAAACCTAATCAAGCTTTTGATGGATCAACCCTTTTAATAGGCATTTTATCGACCCAAAACTTCAGAGTGGCTTCTAAAGTGGAACATCGAGCCAAGCCAATATGATGTGTCTTATCACCCTCAGAAAGCTTTGAATGGATAGACACTAACTGATATTTGTCGCCAAGTTCACTATTCTGGGTGATGAAGAGGATACAATAGTTGCGGAAACCCCTTGGAAATCATTCATTGATGGTACGTCAAACATGTTCTACTCAGGTGTGGAGTTGTGCTTGGAACTCCCAAGGATGATTAATTTGCTATGCTCTCAAGCTGGAGTTTTCTGCTACTAACAATGAGGTAGAATACAAGGAATTGATAGAAGGATTGAAGATTGTGAAGGAGTTAGGAATAAAGATTCTGCATATGTACAACAACTACTAACTAGTCATTTACCTGGTCAGAAGGGAATATCAAGCTAAGGGAGCAAAAATTTTCCCTTACTTGTCAAAAGCTTGGGAGCTGCTTAATGAAATCGAACACTAAACGATATCTCATATTCCCAAAGAGGAGCATATAAAGGCCATTTCCTTAGCGAAGATAGCCAGTTCAAGAGAAGCACATCTAATGGGATTGGATCCAGTAGAAATATTGACTGCTCCTAGCATAGATCAGATGGACATCGATTAGATTTCGGAGACTACAAAAGAGGAAGAGTCATGGATGATGCCGACAAAGGACAACTTACAAAGGGAAACACTCCTCAGAGACTGGAATAAACAAAAGAAGCTTTTTCGAAAGGCGCCATGATTCATAATATAGAAAGGAGTACTACACAGGGGAGGATTCTCCTCTTTCTTGCTCAGGTTTGTAACCAAAGATGAAGCAAGGAAAAGCCTTATTGAAATTCACGAAGGCAGTTGTGTTGACCACACCGGGAGTAGACATTAGCGAAGAAGACACTTTGCTACAGATATTTTTGGCCAACAAAAAATTGAGATACAATGGACTACACCAGACCGTGGGACCAATGCCAGAGGTTTTCAAAGATTCCGATCTAATAAGCTATTTTCTATTTAAGTAATCAATCTAGTCGGCGTACTACTGATAGAAAAAGGAGAAGCCAAATAAGCTATTGTTGTAGTTGACTACTTTACAAAATGGGCTAAAGCGGATCGCTTGCTATGGTTACTACTAATAAAGTAATTAGTTTTGTAATGGAAAAGTATTATTTGCAGGTTTGGAATATTGCAAAAAATTATCACGGACAACGAGACTCAGTTTGAGAATGCTGAGTTCAAGGACTTTTGCAAGCGTTAGAGTATCGAGAAGAGCTTTTCTATGGTAGTGCACCCACTAAAATATGGGCAAGTGGAAGTAGTGAACAAAATCATCAAATCCATCATTAAGAAGTGGCTGACTAATACTAAAAGCAGTTGGGTTGATGAGCTTCCACTTGCACTATTGGCTTATAGGACAGTACATAAATCCCTGACTAGACACCCACCGTTCGCCTTGGAATATGTTTCAGAAACTATAATCCCAATGGAATTGGAAGTCTCCTCTCATCATAAGAGGCACTTCAATCAAAGAGAGAACGAACAACTACCAGTCGATTCCCTCGACCAAATCGACGAGAAGTAGGAAGAAGCTAAGCCGAGGATCGCTGCTCACTAGAAAAGAGTGGTGCGCCACTTAAATGCCAAGGTTCACAACCGTACTTTCAAAGTGGGATCTTGTATTGAAATTAACCTTCCCAAGTATAGGAGCGCTTGGCCCAAACTAGGAAAGACCATACGTGATCGACTAACTGCTTGGACATAGAACAATCAAGCTAGCTGCAGTATCTCGTTTGTTTGGAATAGTGGCTCACTATAGCAGTACTATATATTGTTTTCCTTATTTCCACAAATAAGCCATTCCGGGACACTGAGGCACTACAAATAGGTAGGAATTGCCGTTTCTTCTATTTATCAATAAAGTTATCTTTTTGAACTAATGGAAACATGTTCTCGTAAGCTAAACCACCGAGTTGTCTAGGAAAATCGACTCAAGCCGTCAGATCGATGGAGAAAATCTATCCCAACCTTCTAAGAACCGACTTGCTATGGCAATGTTGGGAAAGTTCCAATCCGTCGAGTCATTGGGGAAAATCGAGCCAAACTGCCAGATCAATGGTAAAAATGACCTCAACCTTATGAGAACTGGTGTTGCTTCGACGACATCGAGGAGGTTCAAAACCGCCAAGTCAACGGGGAAAGTTGACTCAAACCACCGGATCGATGGGGAAAATCGACCTTAAGCTTCTGAGAATAGCGTTGCTTTGGCAACGTGGTAAAGGTTTAAAATTACCGGGTCATCCGGGAAAATCTACTCAAACTACCATATTGACGAGAAAATTAATCCCAGCCTTTTGAAAAACAGAATTGCTCCGGCAACGTCCCAAAGGTTCAAAACCGCCGAATCGATGGGGAATCAACTCAAACTATGTGGTTGACGTAAAAATTAACCCCAACCTTCTAAGAACCGACGTTGCTCTAGCAACATTGGGAAGGTTCAAAATTGTCAAGTCATGGGAAAATTCACTCAAATCATTAGATTGATGGGGAAAATCGATCCTCACCTTCTGAGAACCGACGTTGCTGTGGCAACATCGGAAGGGTTCAAAACTGCCGTGTCGATGGGGAAAATCGACTCAAACCATCGGATCTATGTGCAAAATTAATCCCAACCTTCTAATAACTGACATTGTTATGATAACGTCAAGAAGGTTCAAAGCTGCTAAGTTGATGGGGAAAATCGACTCAAACTGCCAAGTTGATGGGGAAAATCAGCTCAAACTACCGAGTAGATGGTGAAAATCGACCCCAACCTTTTGAGAATCGACGTTGCTTTGGCAATGCCGCGAAGGTTCAAAACCATCATGCCGATAGGGAAAATCGACTCAAACCATCGGATCGACGGGGAAAATCAATCCTAAATTTTAAGGACTAGCATTGCTTCAACAGCTTTGGGAAGGTTCAAAGCAGTCTAGTCAATGGAGAGAATTGACTCAAACCACTGGATCGACCCTGAAAATCGATCCCTGCTTTGTAAGCATAGATGTTGCCTTGGCAATGCTAGGAAACTCCAATTCATCGAGTCAACTAAGAAATCGACTCAAATCTTTCAAAACTTGACATCGCTTGGAGATAGGCAATAACAAGATGATTTAACTAGAGATCGTGGATAGGTTACGTCAAATAAATCTATGGAGTTGAACTATTCATGTACAAGTTTCCAAAGATAGAAACTAAGGCACGGCCGGGGGTCTCAACACTAACTTGGAAGAATTAATTAGGATGAAAGATGACAATGGCACACCCTTATGACACATATCCACAATGACATTAGCTGATATGTCAACTTGGAATAATCCGAATGTAGCTATGGAATTGGCGACATTAAATATATAATGCCTAGAATCAAGTAGCAAAGTCAATAATTCCCAAAGATAGAAACTATCACACGAACTAGACTGAAGGCAACCGAGCGAAGTTCCCCGGATGTTCAATCTCTTATAAGATGACCGCAACTTAACATTCGACCCTATGGATAGGGTGGAACACACCTACACTTGGTCAAAAAGAATTCGACCGAGTCCAAGCAAGCACAACTGCACGATTAGTTGAACAAGGAATATTATTTATATGCACAGAGTTGTAGTAAATAAGATATTATGTAGAAATAGAAATATATAATACAAGAAATTGCAATATAAGCAAACTTATTACATACACTGGCGATTTTACACAAACATGCATAGTTTCTTCAATTTGTACCCTTCGTCGACTCCTTGTTCGATGTTATTTAGACTTTGCATCACCACCTCTTTCAGTATGTCTGAGATATCTTGATCGCATTTGACACTGTATAGAAAGAGATTGGGGAATGCATCAATAAATGCGAAGGACTAGCTAGAAGAGTAAAAGAGGGAGAAGAGATTCCCTTGGTGGCAGACGGGACTGTCATAACCATAGCTTAGGAGACCGGAGCTTGTTGGATAGAATAAGTTTGAGCCTCTATACAAGGTGGGATATCTACATGAAGAAGGCCTATGACACTATGAGGAATCTCGAAGGCACTTAATAGGGTCATGAGATAGCTCGCCTTCAGCATCTCTATTCTTTCTCTCCTTATCTCTCTCGCTCTCCTGCACTCTACTAGCCCTGCAAGCCTTATCTTACTCGAGGTCTTCCCACCTTCTCCATTCTTCCTCAGATTTATAGCGACGCGGTGGACTTGGATTGGGAGTTTGGCCTTTGTGTTCCCTGGCATGGCATGAGAAATTTTCCTAATATGCATGGCCCAAGAATCCTGAAACAGAAAGGAAGTGAATTTATTAGTGAAATTATACGCTAGATTTAATGCAAGAATGAGTGTCCATGATCCTAATGAAGTGTATGCTACCAATGGCCACTTAAGTATTCTATCAACATTGGCAAGGAGTTAAAGTGAGGATCTCCTCACCTTCACTTATAAAGCCCACTAGAGAAAGGGAGAATTCTGAACCGACATCCCTCAGAATGTCACTAATAGTGAAGTTGATTTCATGTCACTTAAGCCGATGAATATGTAGCCAGTAGGGTGAGATCAAGATGAAATATCTACTGAAGGAAATGTAGATTGATCTTCAGCCATCTTGGAAGTTTATACGTCAATTTGTTCTTGATGAGGCAAGCTGGGGAGGTAAGGACTCATCTCGGGCGGCTCACCACATGATTAGTCCCCTTTCTCACTAGCGTGGTGTTCACTATAATCATCATCAACATCCTCTCCTTCCTCCTCCTCTGCTATCGTCACTTTGTCTTCTCTCTTTATAATCAGTTCATCTTCCCCTAGAATCAAGGGCATTCTGGTTGCTTTACCTCCATTACTCGAGACATATCCTCCTCCAAACTCCTCGGTCACTCTTTTAGGGACCTCTTCTTCGTGTGCCTCGCTAGAGGGACCCTCTACTTCTCCTTAAACATTCTCATTGGAGCTACGAGTGGGGGCAGAGGAAAGAGTATGAGCCTTGGAGCTTCTTTGTGCTAGAGACTTAGCAATGAAAAATCTGTCCTTATGAAGTAGACCAAACCACTGTAGATTTTCATTTGTAAGATGGAATGCAATAGTGCACCAGTTGCGTCTAACTGCCATTGAATTATTGAGCGTTCTCTCGTGTTTATCACTCTCATCTCGGGTCAGGATGCCTACGATAAAACACATATTGAGTTAGTAACTTAGAAATTCCAATGTAGGAGAGATTAAAGAAAAGAAACATATACCAAGATAGCTAGAGCCTGTTGAATCCAACCTGGCATCGTGTAGAGAAAAACTTGTTTTTGAATGCTTGTTATGGAGCTTCTCAATCACTTTACATCCACTCCAGGATTCGATTATCAGATAGCATGGTGAATCCTACCTTTTACTAAATTGAAGGAGATATGCAAGCTCATCGAATCTCAGAGAGATTGGTTGAATCTACTCATTAAGAGGACGTACAAAGCGCTTAAAAGAGAATATCCATTTGGGTGAACTTGGTACGCAGCAAGTCCAAATTCTTGTAGCACCTTCATAAGGAAAGGATTGAATGGTGGGATAGGGCCGCCTAAGAACATGTATCGATTGTATGCTATGAAGTCGAGGGGTTCGTGAGCGAATGCATCCCTTGTTGGCAGATAGACATCATCCACACTGATGCCGGGTTAAATACATATGTTCTGGAGCGACCTAGCAAAACAGATTAAAGCTACCTACTCTGGCGGGTTTCTCAAAATTCTCAATCCCAGAGGTAGCTGGTCCAATATCGGTTCAACTGGTACTATTTGGATTTGGGATTTAGAAGTTTGAGAATTAAAATAAATGAAAAGTAAATAATGTGTTAAGGAAACCAATAGAATAAAATATATAAGTTGTGCATAGATCATTTTATTGGCATAGAACTTCTGATTTGAATTCGAATACTTGATTTGGGGTAATTCACACCAGTCCGAGTTAGGATTTTTTTGCTTGATTCTTGACGCTCAATGCTTGATACATATTTTTGATACGATTTTGAAGTTTTCTATCATAGTTTTTAGCTATGCAAGGAAAACAGAGATGTCAAATCAAGCAACCAGATTAGAGTCCACACTAGAGTAGTCGAGTTAACAAACTAGTACGAAAGTGAAATTTGTGTATTCAAGCAAGCGATCTGATTGATATTATGTAAAAATGATATATGTACATCATACAAACTAAAATAACATTTAAAATATAAGCTGTTGGGCTTATGGGATGATTGCAAAATGACACTTCAAACCGTTCGAGGTTGTATGAATAATCTATTGAGTAATTACCAAAGGCTGTTGAGCGCAAGATACACTTGGTAGTTTATTTATCACCCTTGTGCGATGTAAAGTTTCTAAACCTGGACAAACCAGTGATGGATTCTTTTGTTGCATATAATAGTCGTACTGCTTTTGTTTGCATATGATTATGATATATGTTGTGTTGCTTGTGCTTTTGATTGAATCAACTAATATATTGCTTTTTTATATGATTTATTTCTCTTTTGGATCATATAAGTGAAATATAGGTTTATGGAAGCCCGACAAATAGGTATGTTTTCGGATTACGGTAGTTTTAGCGATATTTTATTGTTCTCCATGTTTTAGGATGCATTATTATTGAAATAAGATGTATACCATGTAGTTATTAATATTGTCATTTTTGCAGACCTGGCCACGCAAAGGAGATGCTTCGAAATTTTTCATAAATTTAGGACTGAAATTTTTTCTTGAAAATTGGGTTATTTCAAATTTATATTAAACAATTTAAATTTACTTATAAATTGACTATTTTTGAATAAAATATATTAAGTAAATTGATTCTTTCTTGGTCCTTTTCGGGGATGAAAAGTTTTGAGTGAGGGAGATTGCGACGACCCGTATTTTCAACCATTTACAAATATTAAATGTAATATAATTATTGAATAAAAATGGTTACAAAAAATGTTTCAATGATTTATTAAGGGAAATGTTATTAGATGTATGATATAATCTAAGATAAAATTATTAAATAACAGATTTCTATAAGTTAAAAGATGATAACCCAAATTAATTGAATGTGAAACAATGGTGGGTTGCATATTAACAATAAGATTCGAAATAACAAATGTTAATGTTGTAAAGAACAAAATGAATGTTTATTTCTAATTGGAATATAATTGTAAATTTTAATTTGGATATAGTTTAAAGTTTAATAAGGAATAAAACCAATAATGTATTAAATGATGAAATCTTATGTTATTTAATTAAATTTTTCTTGTATAGAATAAGAAATCAGTTATTTGGTAAGTAAACTTATAACCGTGTTTGTAAACAATAAATTTATAGATATTTGAATTACTAAGATCTAATAATTTTTTTATTTCTCATCTCATTATTTATTCCATTTTGAAATTATAATGGAATTCAATGTAATTAAAATATTACAGTTAATATGGTAGGAGGCATTAACTGTAGAGTAATGAGCGAGATAAATTGAAAACTTATGTTTAATTAACACAAAAGGGAATATTTGATTTACTACAAAGGACTTGTAAATCAAAATAAAAGAATTTTTTGAAATTTAAAATATAATGAACGGATTTTATTACTATTGTAATTAGACATTGAAATTAATTTAATAATTAGAAACTTTGAGTTTAGCATGGAAAATTGTGATTTCTGAGGATTTTAAAAATTCTGTTTAATCAATAACGTTGATAGAAAGCTTTTAATTTAGAATTTAAAAGTGACTAAATCAGTTTTATAATAATTCATTTACATAATGTGTAGTAAATATAATTTTATTTTAGAGTAAACTTCTATATACAAAAGAATTAGGGTTTGAAATTAGTTTCGTTGAGTTTAGAAATACTAAAAACCTACATTTCTATATATAGGATGAAATATTTTCGTTTCGGGAACGAAACGTGTTTCAGGTCTTTTAACAGCTTTGGCCAAAATCAGCTTTTCTTTGGTCATATAAATAGATATTTCTAAAACCCTGGCAGCCATTATATCCTTCAGTTCTATTTTTTTATATGTACTTTCAGATCTAACTTGTTCCCTTCCAATGGTGGATATCCTAAAACCTTAATTTTCAATTTCAAATCTAATTTGAAACTCAAACTGCTCAAATCCTATTAAACTATATATCGTCGCGAAGCCCTTGACGAATGGAGTCAGTGTCTGGAATTCATTTTTGCAGTAAAGGCTTTTTCTGACCGGAATTTGGTGAAACTTTCTTGATCGTTCATTCTAAGTTTGATTTCCACGTTAGATCTTCATCCAATCGACGATCGAGAGGCGCTGTAGTTTAGGGAAGGCTTAGTGGGGGCATATCCATATGGTCATATCATGTCATAGATGCTCGAGATCATCAAAATTGGCGCCTAGAGCAGCGATGGTCGTATTGTTCTCGGGGTATTTTCCGGCGATGGTAGGATGCCACGTGACATAGTTGGATATGACTGGTAGAGGCGAGGCACACGACGAGGTCAGATCTAGGTCCGATGGTCATATGGTGGCGGCTTTCATACGGAAGATGAGGTGGCTGTTGGGTTGTTGTTCGATGTTAGGGTTGTGAAGGAGATAGGCTAATTACTATTTTACCCTTGTTTATTTAATTTATTTTTAATTTCAAAACTTCTATCTTGAATAACTTTTGCATACGAACTCCGATTCATGCACAGTTTCTCACGTTGGACTCATATCGAATTTCTTTACAATATGAATCTAGTTTGGTTGAATTTGAATGCTGTTAAGATTTTGGGCTTTTGTTGGATTTTTAATGGTCTATAAATCAAAGGTGAGTGATTAAACCCACTCACGCAGTACTAAATTTTCTGATGCTAGTTAAAATGAAATCATGATGTGATGAAATTTTATTGATTATTGTTTGGTAGTTTAAATTGACATTTAAATTAAATTTGAATTTTATATTGAATTAAATTCAAATTTAGACTAATATTTAATTTAATGGCTAGTTAAATACCGATAATTGATAACTAGTAAGTGCTGTACTATATTGGTTGATTTGGATGTTGATTGTTATTGTGTGCATATTGATTGGTGTTGGATATATGGTTGTTTATTTACTTTCCATATATCTCTCTTATTACCCTATTTATTATTTGACATTATATAAATTATCATTCGTATTATTTGAAATGAACTAAAAAATAGGTTGAAATGATATTTACCCACGTCATTTAAATATGGGTTAAAATGATATATATCGATCCATGCAATTAAAATTGAAATAACTAATTACTTGGCCATATGGTAGAAAATTTTATATGGACACCAGATTTGGTTAAATTAAATGGTTTTAAATCATGAATTTGCTTTTGCTTAATGATATCGTTTTAAAGAAATAAAACTTTGATTTATATGGATTGAATTATTTTCTAGGTCGAGATTTGAAATGTTGAAATTAAAACTTTTTAAATGAAATTGTTTAAAGGATTTAATTTGAAATCTTAAAGTTGAAATTGGGATACGATCTAAAATTACAAATCAAATTATTTTGAACGTTTGAATTTTAATTTAAACTTTGAATTTACTTTAATTAAAATGGTTTAAATGGGTATTTCCAAGTTTTGGATGTGAAATGGTCTTATACTAAATTGTTTAAAAACAAGAATTTGAATTGAAACTTTCAGCCATTTGAATAGAACCATTTAAATTGAATTTGAAGTAAAGTTTGAAATCATTTCGAATTGAGGCTGAATTAAATTGAATTATGAATATGAAGTTTACTTGAATTGGAAGACAAAAAAATTGAATCCGTTGTGATTTGGAATTGGAACATGAGTTCTAACTGTTGTAAAAGAAGAAACGGTTTTAATATAAACTATTTTAATAATCAAATTATTTTAATATATAAAGTATCTTAATTATCAAAACTATTTTAAATATAAGGATCGCACATTTTTCTAAAAAATGTTCAATATATAAACTATTTTAATTACCAAAACTATTTTCAATATTCAAACTATTTTAAATATTCCAAATTATTTTCCAATATTCAAACTATTTTAATTTTTCTAACTATTCTCAATATTCAAACTGTTTTAAAAGTGGGAATTACTTAGATTTAAATCATTGGTTTTGTATACGAATGTTTTGATTTGAAGGTATAACCCATTTACAATTCGATATGATTTTGATGCGAATATGATATTTTGATATGAAGTATGACTTGCTCTTGAAATTTAAATGAACCAACCGATGTAAAAAAATGACGTTTGGTTGCTAAAGAGATCGGGGCTAGATGAATGACATACTCTCTGTTGTTCTACCGGAACCATTTTAACGATCATGTACGCGGTGGATGTTATCCAGAATGTGGAGATTGGATTGGCGACGTTTATTCGAATGAAGAAAGGGAACGATGATGGATGACCCCGACACTTGTGTCAATTTGAAATGACTAAAACATGAACCTATGTTTAGTCTAGGGTTAGCTACTTTTAGGGGCCATCATCCCTTCGTATTACTATATTGATTTTAACTCGATCGATGCACCTTGATTTGATTTTGGGGGTGATGGAATCGATCGACCATCGTTGCAATGATGTGTTACGGCCAGCCAGAAAGGGTAAACTCGTAGATTACTACCTTGGTCATTTCCTCACGTGCCTTGTCATACTTTATCCTTATGCATGCCCACTATGATTTTGTTTTAGTATGGTGCCTAGGGGACTCATTGGCTACCGACATTACCGGTTGTGTTACAGGACCTGCATAGACTACCTGCTTAAATATGTGTTAAGTGGGATTAAATTAAAGCCTTACCACTATTTTAAAACTTTACTTTACTGCTAGACACTACATATATAGCGTATCTTCTGCATATAGATAATTTGACGTATCCTTAAGAGATGAAAAATCCTGTAGCATCTCTTAAGTTATTGCACTAACGTTGTACACTTGACAGGAGATGGAAATTCCCGCAAACATATCTGAAGTTATTTCACTCATATTTTACTTGATATTGACTTAACTCGTATAAGCACTTTTAGTTCTGACTCGAGTGTTTTGTTTTTTCATTACGCTTGGGTCAGCCTGAGTATTTTAGTGTTTGAAGATATTATTCCTTGTAGATGAAGATGGAGTGTGCTAAACCGTATTTACTATTATTATTCCACTGCATTATTTTTGTATATTTATTGATTGTACTCTGGTTATGTTGTAAAAATTGAAATCAAATGTATATTGTAAAACAGCTTCATGAACTGTTTATTTAATTACTATATTTCATCATTCCACTGTGAGATTTTGTGTATTGCTTTCCTTCTTTTCTCTTATTTTCTTATTAAACCTCATTGGTAATCTATTCTTTTGAATGGATTAAGTTAGACACGTGTGGTTTATTGTCGACCTAAATTGTCCAAAAGGGTAGGTCGTCACAGTTGGTATTAGAGCTTTGGTTTAGAGATACCTTACCGTGTTGGGGGTAAACTCATTAGAGATAGAGTTAGTAATACCCTAGAATGAGTGTGAGTGTAAATATATATGAGAGAGCATATTTGTGAGTGTTATAAAATCATTTTGTATTGTGTTTATTTTTTTCGTTGTGCATTTATAAATTTTGGTCGGTACATAGGAAGCTATGGTATTGATAAGGATTTCTAAACACTTGAACAGGGTAAACCAACACAGTATAGTTTTAAAAATAGGTAAATGAAAGAATTTTACCTCGTATTATATTTTGTATTTAAAAAATAATTTTTCATAAATTGATACAATCATTTATGGTGTGTTGTTTGTTAGTAAATGATAATATTTGATTATTGTCATTTATTATTGGTCGGTCAAGGTTCTTAAAAACTATTGACAATCGTATGTTATGAGAAATGTAATTTTATAAATATGGGTTATAAATTATGATTTATAAGTAAAATGAATTTAAATTGAAAATTTGAGTACTTAAGTTTCGGTGTTTTGACATTGGTTTTCAATGATTTGGGAAAAATAAAATTAGTATTATTTGGAAGTATTTTCAAATAGAAATATTTTCAATTAGATTTAGAATAAACGTTTTCAAAAGAATTTTTAAAAGGAAATAAGTTTTGTACTTCCCTCTTCTGTTGCTGGAAAATAATTTCGATGATGACCACGGCGTTCGTTTTCCAGTATCAAAGTGGGAAGACTACCGTAGTAACATTGCTACACATTTGTTCTGATAATCAAATTTCGGTTTAAATCATTTAAGTATGAGTTGAAATTTAAAATGATATCAGTATATTTTATTTCAAGATGATTTGAAGTGACACCCGTTATTTCGTTCTTAAGTTCTATTAATCAATGATTTTCAATAGTTGTAATACAATGAAATCTTCGCCTAATTTAATAAGTTGGAAACTTTCGAATTGAAATTTGAAATTTAAGCTAAGTGTTTAACGAAAAGATAAAAGAGAAAATTTTGTAACTCTTAAATTAAAAGATAATGAAAGTTAAGAAGATTTTAAACTATTGGACATTTTGGTAAGTTAAGTGAATAAGACTTGGGTATATGCTTCTAGGAGTTAATGGAATATTATGCAAGTAAAAATTTAAGTAATAATAATGTTTCAAAATGAAATTATGTCTATGAATAAAGAATTAAGATGTACAAGAAATGTTATAAACTTAATTAATGTTTTGAAATTCGTAATAATTAAATTAAATAGTAAAAGGTGAATGTTATTTAAACAAATGATTATAAACTTAAGAAAATGCTGTGATTCAAAAATAAATTTAATATTAAATGACATTATATATGAAGGAATAAGTGTGAACCGAAGAATATAGAAACTTAAGTATGAAGTGATTCTTTAATGAATATTAATAATAAATGGAAATCAAGTTATATAAGTAAATAAATGTGAAATAAACTGCAGAGAAACATACGTAATACTTTAAAATTTTATCCATTGATGATTTTAAATAACGAATAGGAAATAATCTATGCAAGTAAATAAATGTAAATTTATAGAAGATGATCTTATATGAATGAATGAGAATTAAAATAAATGAAAAGTAAATAATATATTAAAGAAACCAATAGAATAAAATATGTAACTTGTGCGTAGACCATTTTATTCGCATAACAGCTTTGATTCTGATTCGAATACTTGATTTATGGTAATTCACACAAGTTCGACTGACGACAAATGCTTAATATGGATTTTTGATATGAAAGTTTCTATCATAGTTTTTAGCTATACAAGTAAAACAAAGATTTATATCAAGGAACCAGACTAAAGTCCGCACTAGAGTAGTTAAGTTAACAATACTAGTTTAAAAGTGAAGTTTGTGTATTAAAGTAAGCGATCAGAGTTGATATTGTGTACAAATGATATATGTACATTGTACAAACTAAAATAACATTTAAAGTCTATATTGCTGGGCTTACGGGAAGTTTGGGAAACGACACTTCAAATAGTTCGAGGTTGTATGAATAATCTATTGAGTAATTATCTAAGGCTGTTGAGCGTAAGGTACACTTGGTAGTTTATTTATCACCCTTGTGCGATGCAAAGTTTCTAAACCTGGACAAACCATTAGTACTTTTTATTGCTTTAGATGTGCAATGGATTCTTTTGTTGCATATAATGGTCGTACCGCTTTTGTTTGTATATGATTATTATATTGTTGTGTTGCTTGTGCTTTTGATTGGAACAACAAATATATTGCTTTTTTTATATGGTTAACTCTCTTTTGGATCATATAAGTGACATCTAGGTTTATGGAAGCAATAGCTGTTGCTTATGTTTTTATAAATAAAGTTTTGTTTGCCCGAAAAATTGGTACGTTTTCAGATTACGGTTATTGTAGCGATATTTTATTGTTTTCCCATGGTATGGGATGCTTAACTAAATTATTGATATTGTCATTTTTTGGACCTAGCTGCGAAAAGGAGATGCTGCTGTAATTTTTCATATATTTAGGACATAGAAATTTCTTGTGGAAATTGGGTAATTACAAATTTATAGTAAAACAATTTAAACTTACTTACAAATTAACTATTTTGAATAAAATATATTAAATAAATTGATTCTTTCTTTCTAACGACCTACCAATTTATCACTTTGATAAATTGGATTTATCTTAAAATATATGCAAATAAAAGAATAATATTATTTCAAGTGATAATAAGTAATATTAATCTTATATTGAATAAATATTTAAATAAAATGTTTTCCTCGAAATTTATATCGATAAGATAGAATTTAATTTTAATAATGGATTTGTTTTATTTAAATTGAGATTTAATGATTTAATAATTATTTTATTTACCTAAAAAATTATTTTAAATGATGGTAGTTCATTTTGGATAGTTATAAAGTGATAACGAATCATTTATAGTTTTATAAGATATATATTTAATTTGAAAATATAAGGAAAAATTGATATCGCTTTATCGGTATAAAGGCAATTTTTGTAAATAATTTTTAATATTAATTGTTTTTATAATTAAAATGCAACCATTTTAATTTGTTTAATATGATAAGAAATTTATTTTTGAATTTTGTTTACAAATGTATGTACGTTAATAAATAAGTGAAAATGTGACTGATAATCGGTCCTCTAGATTTCAATGATTTAACAAACGAAAGTTGTTCGAAGATGTTCTAAGTGTTTTGCACTTACATGTACATGCATACATACATACATACATACACACACACACACAAATATATATATATATATTGCATGCATTTGAAAACATGCACATATATACATAAATACATATATAAATACATATATCACAAAAATGATTAAACAATTCAAAAGCTTAACCTTTAAGTAACAATAAAGCAACCTTCACTTCACAACATCACACCATCACCTCACATCAACCATCACATGCCTTTGGGGGGAGTGGAGCTGTGCTCTAGGGGCTAAGGGGGGTATGGGCTAGGGGCGTTTAGGCAAATATATAATTCAATATTTTATTCTAAGGCTTTTCCTATAAATACCACCCCTTTTTCTTACAAATTCCGAATACCATTTCACTTCTTCTTCCTATTCATTTTTAAGCCTTCTAAGAGCTCTCTAATGGCTTCTTATTCATAATAAATAAAAGTTAGAAAAAATACCACAAATAAAAGAAGAAAAAGATATATACTAATTAATATCAATCCACTTCAAAACTAGTCTGGAACTCCTCCACTTCTCTTCCAAAATCAACGACCACTACCCCCACACCACCTTGGACCCAAGCACCATCTCCACCAAGGCCAAGGTGAGCTCCACCTTGGATCATAGGCTTTGTTTCATTTGCTTTAATGCGATCGTAGCGGAGCTATAGCCGATTTTCGATTTTCTCGAAGGGAAAATGAAGGTGAGAACTCCTAAACTATTACATTATACTTTGATGATGACATAATTTTTACAATGGATTTTTAATTTCTTTGATCATCAAGTTTGGATGTTTTCGTATGAATTTTGAAAATATATGCAAGTCACGGAAATACATGTCGATAATCACAAAGGAATTACTTTCCTTGAATTAATGAAATGGTGTGTAGAAAGGTTAAATCTCTCTAAAAAATGTTTATAATGGGTTTGAAATGTTTTATAAATATTCAAAAGTGTTTTGGTGAAGTTTGAATAAGAATGGAAAATTTAGTCAAAAACAGGCGCGTCGCGTAACGCTAGTTCGCGATTTCACACCATAAAAGTCAAATAAGTGTAAAAGATGGAATACAGCTTGGAATTCTTCAAGATAAGAATTTTCCAAACTATTATATCCATTGTTTTCCAAAAAAGAAAGAAAATCGAGATAGCAATAAGTAGATTTTGAGATATGAGTAAAACAAGCTTTTTGAAAAATCGCAGTTTTGCAGTTCAGGATTCAAAACTGGATTTCTTAGAAAATGATGTTTTAAAATTGCTTAAAAATTTGGAATAAATATTTTGAAATGTTTTAAAAGTGATCTTAGTAATGAAAATGAATTTCCAAATGATAAAAAGTCGTTTTGATCAATATGCTTAAAAGAGCACTTTCCACACCACTTTTTCTAAAACTTTTGAAATATAGCTTTAAACTTAACAATTATTTTCCAAATCTTTTATAAATATTTTAAAATAAATAATTAAGTGTTTTAATAATGATTTGGAAGTTTTATAGTTTATTTAAAAATAATTTAAGTGAACAATATAAAGAAAAGCTATCATAAATTAAGTGATTTAATCTTGGGTCTAAAAGCCAACGAGTGGACTGGATTTTTCTATTTGTGAGATCCAGATATGAGGTGCTTTAACTAAGGATATTTTCAAGAGCAACCAGTTCCCTGGATCACTTGTCCTCTTCCTTGAGCGAGGGATAGATAAGGTCGAAATGTCGAAAACGAGTTAAGTATAAGAAGATTAAAATTTCCAATTTAAATTAAATACAAATTTGATTGTATAGAGATGATCTTCTATACTTGGTGTTGAAGCCCGAAGAGGTAACTTTTACTATTCGTGGAATTTAAAAGGTGGTTTCATTGTTATTCTTCCTATAGCATTTGTTGAATACGGGAATTGATATTGAGTAGAATTAGATGATTTCTATAGATTCTACTCAATTAATATTTGTTGGTTGTGGATTAACATCTTAGATAACATGGTTTCAACTAAATCAAATTATGAGTCTGAATTTAAAAATCTTTGTCAATATTTAAATGATATAATTTAGAATTAGTTTAATTCCTATACTTAAAAATTAATTGGTTTAGATTTACAATAAACGATGTTTTGAATACTGTTGTTTTTAATCCGTTTTAAAACTTATGATTTGGAAATCCTTGTTAATATTTAAATAAACGATTTAGAAGTATTTTCCTATGAAAAGATGAAACGATTTCAAATTTAAAAAAGGTTTTATGTAATCAAAGGGTTTGATAAGAGAGGTTTAATGTTTTCGTATACACAAGAAAGAAGTGGTTCAAAGTTATATATCTCCAAAAGATATTTTCGATAAAAATAATGAATAATTCAAATATTATTCACCTATCTACTTGACCTCTTTTATTGATGATTGGTTAGAAGAAACCGAGGTTGGATTTGAGCGATTCTTATCCGAAAACCACTTCAAATCAATGTGCATGTTCGAAAAAATGAAGGCATGATAAAGAAAACGAAGGATGAAGATCGAGGATTTTCAGGGTGAAAGCACTGCTTGGTTATAATTTTGGTTAGCTCCCAAATACTAAAGTAGTAATGGTCCCTTCATTTTTGAAACTCTTTGGGTTTTAAGGACTAATGGTAGTAGGAGGAGTCCCTTCAGTTTCGTTCAGTCCCAGAACGAACTTGTATGGATAGATGTCTGACATTGCATTCTTGAGATTTCAACATTGACTTTTGTAAATGTACATCTGTTTGGTGGCGGAGAAGGCAACTTCTCTTATCTTAACACCCTTCTTCGAAACGTACGAGCTCGGTGGTTGTATGTTTGTGGAAGTCAATAGTGATCGATGGAATGGCGATGTGGCATTCAAAGTGAAATGTGCAAAGTAAAGGGCAATCGTTACCTCAAGCCTCACACTGGAAATAGCTAAGACAGAGTAGACGCAGCAAGGCTATGTGGTTTGCAACCATTAGGATATGATCATCCCCTTCTAGATATATTTCTACCTGCTATGACATTCAGGTTTAATTATAATGGATGTATGCTGTAAGGGCCCTCGAATAGGTCAATAATGTCCAAGGTGATGACATATTCGGTACTATCTAGTGAGAAAGATATGCCGGTCTTGTGTTGGTAGAGGGCAGATGTTCTGTTGGAAGATGGCCCCTTCACTTTGTCATTTGTACGGAAATCCATTCTCCAATAAGTGTCTGCCATTTTGTTTGCACAACCCGCATTTGTAGCTAGTATGATGGAATTTAATAATGTAACAATTTCGGCTAAGATGAATATGTTTACATGCAAATGTTTTTAAAGGAATGTCATTAGAAGTAATATCCCTTATCTTTACATAATAAAGATTTGGTTATCATAAGGTAAAAACCCATTCTGTGTTTATATGCAGTATAGTCTTTTGAGATACCATTTTGTTTTCAAAACATGTTTTTTTGAGTTCTCACACCACTCCCATGACTGACCCGGAGTTTATTTTTCTTTCCATTAAACTTTGGGTGCCCTAATTTTCCCAGACAGCCTAGTAGTCAGGTTTAGTCTCGAAGAAATCTAGATGGAGCTCCTACTAGCAGTCAAGACTTAGAAAGTCTCCGTGGAAATTGGGTTGTTCCAAATTTATAATAAAAAAATTTAAAGTTACTTATAAATTGACTATTTTGAATAAAATATATTAAATAAATTGATTCCTTCTTGGTCCTTTTCGGGGTCGAAAAGTTTTGGGTGGGGGAGATTCTAACGACCCGTATTTTAACCATTTAGAAATATTAAATTTAATATAATTGTTGAATAAAAATGATAAAAAATAAATATTTTACGATATATTAAGGGAAATGTTATCAGATGTATGTTATAATCTAAGATAAAATTCTTAAATAAAAGATTTCAATAAGTTAAAAGATGAAAACCCAAATCAATTGAATGTGAAACATGTTTGGTTGCATATTTAACACAAGTTTTCAAAGAAAAAATGTTAATGTTGTAAAGAATAAAATGGATGTTTATCTCTAAGTGGAATACAATTGAAAAGTTTAATTTAGATGTAATTGTAAATTTTAATGAAATAAAATTAATGATGTATTAAATGGTGAAATCATATGTTATTTAATTTAAATTGGTTTTAATATAGAATAAGAAATCAGTTATTTGGTAAGCAAACTTATAACCTGTGTTCATAAACAATAAATTTATAGATATTTGAATTGCTAAGATGTAACAATTGTTTTATTTCTCATCTCATTATTTAATCCATTTTGAAATTAATTTGTAATCAATGGAATTTAATGTAATCGAAAAATTGCAGTTAATATGGAAGGAGACATTAAGTCTAGAGTGACGAGTGAGATAAATTGAAAACTTATCTTTAATTAACACATAAGGGAATTGTTGATTAATATAAAGGACATGTTAATCAAAATAAAAGAATTTGTTTGAAATTTAAAATATAATGAAGGGATTTTATTACTATTGTAATTAAATGTTTGAATTGGTTTAATAATTGAAATCTTGAGTTTAACATGGAAAATTGTCATTCCAAAGGATTTTAAAAATTCTGTTTAATTAACAATGATGATAGAAGGCTTTTAATTTAGAACATAAAAGTGATTAAATCAGTTTAATAATAATTAGTTTAATTAACATGTACATAAATATAATTTGATTTTAAAGCTAACTTCTGCATACAATAGAATTAGGGTTTGAAATTAGTTTCATTGAGTTTAGAAATATTAAAAACCTACATTTCGATTTATAAAATGACATATTTTCATTTCGGGAACGAGATGGGTTTTCGTGTCTTGTAACCACTTTGGCCCAAATTAGCATTTCTCTAGTCTATATAAATATATTTTTCTGAAACCCTAGCAACCACTATATCCTTCTATTCTATTTTTTTTACGTACTTTCAGATCTAACATGTTCCAGTCCAATGGTGGATATCCTAAAACCTTAATTTCCAATATCAAATCTAATTCAAAAATTCAAAATTTTCAAATCCTATCAAACTACATATCGTCGTGAAGCTCTCAATGAATGGAGTCAGTGTCTGGAATTCATTTTTGCAATCGAGTTTCTCTTTGATCAAAATTGGGTAAAACTTTCTCGGCCATTCATTCTAGGTTTTGATTTCAATGGTGGATCTTCATCCAATCGACGATTGGAAAGTGCTGTAGTTAGAGGAGGCTTGGTGGAGCAGATCCATACAGTCAGATCATGTCATAGATGTTCGAGATCACCAGAATTGGCACCTAGAGCGGTGGTGGTCATGGGGTTCTCATGGCATTTTCCGACGACGGTAGGATGCCGCGTGGACATGGTTGGATGCGACAGGTAAAGGCGAGGCGCGCGGCGAGGTTAGATATGGTTCCGGTGGTCATATGGCAGCAGTGTTCATGGGGAAAACGAGGTGGCTGTTGGGTTGTTGTTCGACATTAGGGTTGTGAAGGAGATAAGTTAATTACTAATTTAACCTTGTTTGTTTAATTTATTTTTAATTTCAAAATTTCTAACTTGAATAACTTTTACATACGAAATCCGATTCACGTGAGGTTTCTGCCATTGGACTCGTATCAACATTCTTGACAATATGTAACTAGTTTAGTTGATTTTGAAGACTATTGAGATTTTGGTCTTTTATTGGATTTTTAATGGGCTATAAATCAAAGTTGAGTGATTAAACCCACTTGCGCAATACTAATTTTTTTGATGCTAGTTAAATTAAATCATGAAAATTTTATTGATTGTTGTTTATTAGTTTAAATTGACATTAAAATTAAATTTGAATTTTACATTGAATTAAATTGACATTTAGATCAACATTGAATTTAATGGCTAGTTAAATACCCACAATTGATAACTAGTAACTGTTGTAATATATTGGTTGATTTGAATGGTAATTGTTATCGTATGCCTATTGATTAGTGTTGGATGTAGGTTGTTTATTTATTTTGGATATATCCTTGTTATTACCCTATTTATTATTTGACATTATATAAATTTTCATTCGTATTATTTGTAATGAAATACAAAATAGGTTTAAATGATATATACCTTTGTCATTAAATATGGGTTGAAGTGATATATATCCATCTATGTAATTAAAATTAAAATAACTGATCACTTGGCCATAGGGTACAAAATTATACAGACACCGGATTTGGTTAAATTTAATAGTTTTAAATCTTGAATATGGATTTGTTTAAATGATACTATTTTAAAGAAATAAAAATTTAATTTATATGAATTAAATTATTTTCTAATTCGAGATTTAAAATGTTGAAACCGAAACTATTTAAATGAAATTGTTTAAAGGATTTAATTTCAAATCATAAAGTTGAAATTTGGATATGATCTAAATTTTTGGAATCGGATTATTTTAAAGGTTTAAATTTTAATTTAAACTTTGAATTTACTTTAATTAAAATGGTTTAAATTGGTATTTCAAGATTTGGATATGAAATGGATTTAAACTAAATTGTTTAAAAAAGAGAATTTGGATTAAAACTTTCAACCATTCGAATAGAACCGTTAAATTGAATTTAAAGTAAAATTTGAAATTTTTTTGACTTGACGTTTATTCAAATCAAATTTGAATATGAAGTTTAGTTGAAGTCGAAAAATTGAATTCATTGTGATTTGAAATTGGAACATGAGTTTAAATTTTTATGAAAGAAGAAATGATTTTAATATAAACTATTTTAATATATAAACAATTTTAATAATCAAATTATTTTAATACATAAACTATTTTAATTATCAAAAGTATTTTTGGTACAAAAATTATTTTAATTATCAAAACTACTTTCAATATTCAAACTATTTTTGTTTTCCAAACTATTTTAATTATTGGAACTATTTTCAATATTCAAACTATTTTAAAAGTGAGAATTACTTAGATTTAAATCATTGGTTTAAATACAGATGTTTTGATTTGAAGATGTAGCCCGTTTTGAATTCGAAATGATTTTGAAGCAAATCTGATATTATGATATGAAGTATGACTTGCTCTTGAAATTTAAAAGTGTAACAACCCTGTATTTTATGATTATTTTAATTGAATATTTTGATTTTTTTATTGAATTTCTGATTTAAAAGCTTTATTTTATTTATTTTAAATGGATAAATTTTGTTACTTTAAATATAAACTTGATTTTGATGTGAATTATCATTCCAAAACATGACTAAAAAAAGAATATTTTCCAAAAAGTGAATTTTGGTCAATATGGTCAAACTTTGAGTTTTAAATTAAAAATTTGAAAGTTTGAAAATTTCAATTTTATCTTTTATTATGAAAGTAAATAAAATTTTAAGAACACTGCTTTTCGTTTCGTTGAAATCTGATTTATAGTGTGAAAGTTATGCCCTTTTAACTATTGTGTGAAATTTGATGTATTTAACAAAAATTGTTTATTTTAAATTTTATAAATAATATTTTATTTAGTCATGTAATGTTCTAATTTATGTTTTCATGTGTAAAATAACATGCTATGTATATATTTTGGTTTTAAAACATTTTTAAAAGTGTAATTGACACTTTCAAATGTCAGGTGTATTCTGTTTGTAAGTTTTAATTCCCAGTTTCAAATAATTAAAGCAATTCTTTATTTATCTTTAAATTTTCTTAAGAACTTATTTTATTCTCATTACCACTTTATTTTGTTCCTAATTTATTTTATTTATTTGACTTTTTATTTATTTTAAAGTGAAATAGAAATTTTCTAGAGCCAATGGTATTTTATTTGTAATTTTCATGTCCTATTTCCAATTTTTAAATAATTTCTTTAGTTCTTTTTCTATTTTATCTAAATTAAATTATTCATTTCAATTTGAATATGATAAATAAATTATTTTATTTCAAAATTTTGCTTTATAATATTTTTAAAATGAAGTAGATATTTTTATAAAGCCAGTGATGTTCTAATTGTAATTTTTGAACCCTGTTTTGAATTTTTAAGCAATTTCCTTAATTCTTTTAGCATTTTCTTTAAATTTGATTATATATTTCCATTTTATTTCACTTTATTTCGGTTTTAAAGTCGAATTTACTGATTTTATTTCATTTTAATTGAATTAAATAAAAGGAATTTTGAAGAGACTCGACTTTATAAATGAGACCTTTCATTTGCCAAAAACTCTTCACTTTCTCTTGACTTTTCATTGCCTTATTTTGGCCGTACACTACCTATGCTAGTCGTGAGTTTCTCATCTCATTTTTCATGTGAAACTTCATCTCCATTTTCATTTTCACGGCTAAGAAAGAAAATTGTAATGGCCTTCTTCATTTTTCCACTTTTCTTCTTCTTTTTCTATGTTTTGCCTTGTTCTCTTGCTTTGCTTGGCCTAACACCTCCACCATCTCCTCCACCGACCACCACCAATTCATTCCCCACATCATACATGGCCAAAATCCTTCCTTCTTTGACCAGCAAGTGCCATGACCATCCCATGATGCAAAATCCACAAAACAATGCAAAAACTCTTTAAAAAGCATGCCTAGCCACCTAGTCTTCATCACCATCACCTTAGATGACCTTAGCCACCTCCTATTACTCCACTACCACCTTGATACATCCCTAACCATCACCTCCTACATCTCTCCAGACCTGTACCTGAAATGGATGAACCTAGATGGGACATAGACCGAGCCAAAAGTGACCCAAAACTCCTCTATGTTGCCTAGTCCCTTCATATCCCTATGTTGTAACCTCCTCTACATCTGTGCCTTGTTAGCCATGCATTCCTATGTTCAAACCTGATCCAAACCTTGTCCAAACCAGAGCCTAATGCATCCCTAGGCTACACAAAATAATCTAAAAGGCAAGACAAAAAGTGTTGCATTCAAATTGTTTTTCATTTCAAAGTTATTTCAATTTAATGTTGTATTGAATTATAACTTTATTTTGGTTTTGTTTATGGGTTGTGACAAGATCATAAGCTTGGTTCTCATCCACTTGAATCTATTGTTGTGTCATCTTGCCATTGGGAATCAGTTTGTGTCATTTGATTCGCTATCTCCAGCACAAAGAGGTGAGTAAAGCTCACACGACATTTATACGTATGCAGTTGTGAAACAACAACAACTGAATGTGTAGAAGAAAAAAAATGATGTTATGTCTGCCATGTGATTATTTATATATGATGTTCAACCTGTTAAATTTCATGTAATATCATCTGCTGATGCTATATGTTGTTAATTGTTCATTTATATATGTTTATCACACTGCAAGTTCCCTGTAGATTGGATTTACTATGAGTTGAAATGATACATACCCGAACGAAATTTAGAATAGGGAAAAATCATTATGGCTGAAATGATAGGCCTGAACGGTTTTTATTTATTTGTTTCAACTTGGGATTGTGGGTTTGAAATGATAGAACCCGGATTTTTCTTTGTAAACTGCGGATTGAAATGATATATATCCGTATCACTTGACCTAGGTTGGAAAACTATATACAGGCCCATGGTTATTTTATAAAGTGTTTTTGGATATTTTTAAGTATTTTAAAAATATAATTTATGAAATTTGATTTAAATATATTTTGAAATGTTTTAAAATAAAGAAATTATGATTTTTCTATGAGTTAAAAATGTAATTAATGAAGGTTAAATTGGATTATTGAAATATAACTTAAGTTTGGAAATTTGGAAATTTGGTTAAAAATGATATTTAAGTTATATAAATAAAATGGAAATTTATTCTTATTTTGAAAATGGTAAATATGATAATTTGATTTAAATTTGAATTTGAATGATTTAATAAAGTATTATTGATTTCTCTATGAATTAAAATGGTTAAGTAAATGAATGCTTAAAAGTGAAATTTTAAAATACAACTTGATTTGGAAATGTGGAATTTGGTTTTGTTTAAAGGTTTAAGTTAATTAAATAAATTGGAAATTTAGTTTAATTTGTGAAATGGAAATTTGAAAATGTAAGTGTTAATAAGGTGTCAAATGTAAAAATGGGAAAATTGTACAATTGAATTTGTTAAGTGAAATTATTGAAAATTTGGATTTTTCTGTAAAGGTTTGCTTTATAAAAATCATAAATTAAAAGAGTATTTTAATGAACATCTTTGAATTTTAAAATATGACTTTATAATGTTTAAATGGTTTAAATTGAAATGTTTTCAAGTATAAACTTATAACAGCTTTTTCTGAATGCTGTGAAAGGTTGAAATTTTCAATGTTTATGGTTTTAACTTAGTAAATGAATTCATAATGGTTTAAAACTTTGGAAATTGAATACTTGATTTGAAAGTATATAAACTTAAATTTTAAATGGTTTAAATGAATTATTTTGATTAAAATATAAGCTATTTAAAAGGTGATTTGGAATGATAACAAATGAATGATATCTTTGAATTTAAAAGGTATTTAAAGTTGAATATTTGGATTTGAACTTATATGATGATTTGAAATTGAAGCTTTGGAAAGATATGATATTTTGATATATATTAAAATGTTTGAAATGAAGTTTTGAAAGATATGATATTGTGGATAGTAAAATGATTTGAAATAAAATTTTGAAGGATATGATATTTTGATATTAAAACGGTTTTAAAATGAAATTTTGAAAGATATGATATTTTGATATTAAAATGATTTGAAATAAAGTTTTGAAGGATATGATATTTTGATATTAAAATGATTTAAAAATGAAGTTTTGAAAGATATGATATTTTGATATTAAAATGATTTGGAAATGAAGTTCTGAAGGATATGATATTTTAATGTATTAAAATGATTTGAAAGGAAGTTTTGAAAGATATGATAATTTAATATATTGAAATGATTAGAAATGACTTGATATTTGTTTTGATAAATATTTGAATTTGAAAGATATGGTATGTTGATATTTTAATGTATTAAAATGGTTT
Organism: Allium cepa; assembly: GCA_030765085.1. NCBI lineage: Eukaryota > Viridiplantae > Streptophyta > Magnoliopsida > Asparagales > Amaryllidaceae > Allium > Allium cepa. The sequence continues at coordinate 750,424,242 of CM060938.1, read as the reverse complement.
AGAAATGATTAAATCTCTATTTTGATAAAGGTTTAGATTGAAAGGATATTTTATTTTGAAGTATAAAATATTATTTTTAAGTTACAACCACGGGTTATAATAACGATTGGTTGGCAAATAGACCGGGATCGGATATGGGCATACTCTCTGTCGATACCGAAAACCACTTTGACAACCGTGTACGTGGTGGAGATTCCAGAATGAAGTAGGATGGTGACGACGTTCTTGAGGTATATTACGTGGACCCAACCCCTGTGAGTTGGCGTAAGGTGGCAGAAACAGGAGCGATCTCGGGCCAAAAGGGGTAGCCCCTCTGGTTGGACACATTTCTTCGATACCATTCTATTACTTGTGATTGTCTGGATGCCCCTCCGATTTTAGGAATGTGATCCGAGGTGGGCGTATGTGGCTGCTGCGTTACCACCAGCCCGTGTGCGTAATTGGTATATCTACCCTGGCATTGCCTTTTGTGCCATGTCACCTACCATATCGAGCCTTTACTACGAGTTTTTATTTGTGTCATACCTATGCAGTATCTTGTTGTAGTCTCCCGATCAGGAGATATGCAGGTATAGTGTACACTTTTGGCATTATTTGTGTTAAGGTGGAAAATGTAAAGCCTTAACACTATTTAAAAGTATGATTATTTTACTGTTAGACATTATTATAATAGCGCGATGTACTATATAGTAAATAGTTTAACGGATCCTTAGAGGATGGGCGGTCCCAGGCATCCTTTAAGTTACTTGTACTTTTACTACAGTTCACTTGAGTTGGTTTACATTGTATAAGTATGTATGTTCTGACTCGAGTGTTTGTATTTTTATTTACGTTCGGGTCAGCCTGAATATTCACAGATTTGGATTTCCACTCTCTGGAGATTGGAATCGTTGGAGATTATCTGCTTGTCCAGTTTTATCTATTTCACTTCCAATTATCCTGTTGATCCCAGTGTTGTATTCATTTTGTACTTGGTTATTCTCTTGAGACTTCTTTTGTACTCTATTCTTCTGTTGTATCTTATGTAACTCTGATATATTACATAGTAGCTTCATGAACTACTATTTCTTTTACTTCCGCTACACTATTATTACTCTGTGTCTGTGATCTGTGATTTTTATTTACTGTATGTTATGAGATTTGCCAAATTTTATTTACAACGCGGTATTTTGAGCAATTCGAGCCCGACATGTGCGGATGTGAATGGTTGAAAATACCTGGTTGTTACAAAAAGAATCAACCGGTGTTAAAAATGACCTTTGGTTGTTAAAGAGACTGGAACCGGATGAATGGCATACTCTCTATCATTCTATCGAAACCATTTTAATAACAGTGTATATGATAGATGTTATCCAGAATGAAGAGGTTGAACCGACGACGTTTACTGGAATAAAGAAAGAGAACGATGATGGATGACCCCAACACTTGTGTCAATTTGATATGACTAAAGTAGGAGACTATGTCTGACCAAGGGATTAGCTATTATAACACCCTGATATTTTATGGGAAATATAATTAAAACGAAATTAAAAATGCATTTGGTACAGTGGTAAAGGTTCATGTTGACTTCCTTAGTGATCAGGGATCAAGTCATGTTGTCGCCCAAAATCTGGAGCGATGTTTTTAACTGGTTCATTTATACCAATTTTCCTACGTATTTCAACGTTGTTTCTGAAATGTAGCAGCTTACCATTCGCTCCAGTGATGTAATATGATGAGATAGCCAAATGTTATTGGTTGAGTGATGTGTTTGGGTTAGAATGGATGACCATTAAGTGTATGAAAGAACCAGATTCAAACTAAAATAATCTAATGGATTATACTCACTCAAACAATCTATAAATAAATCATCTAACCTAAACCTAATCTCTTATTCAACCATCGCCATAATTCTACAGTAAAATTAGTGTTTATTATTCTTCCTCCTTTTCTCTACTGAACAAACAAATCTCTACCAAATTAAATGATCTATATACATTCAAGAAATTTGGGAAATTTATAAGAATCAAAGGGAGAAAGATTAAAGCAAAGTTTTTTTTCAAATTTATGCAAGTTCATATTCCAGGTGAGTGGGAATTAATATGAAATAGAAAAATAAATTAGTACAATTTTAGTTCTTTTCTGGCAAGTTAATATGAATTAATTTTTGTTATTAATTGAGAATAGATGTAAATTATTGCAACTTCTTCTTCTTCCACTTCTCAATTCTAATTCATGTTTAGTTTAAAATATGGGACATGTAAATTGTCTATTCACGTTTTATGGCATAACTAAGATTGAAATTTATGTAAATTATTGCATCTTCTTCTTCTTCCACTTTGCAATTCTGATTCATGTTTGGGTTGAAATTTAGAACAAACAAATTGTTATTCACATTTCATGGCGTAAATAAGATTGGTTTAATTAAATTGAATTGGAATCGTTATTCAATTTCTAATGGTAGAATAGGTTAGTTGAATAAATTCAGAATAAGCTACTTGAATAAAATTATGATTTCGATTGATATAATTATATAATTTTGAATATGGTTTGAAACAAAATTAGGAAGTCTAATTGGCATAATTGTTTTTTTCATATGGGGCCAAAAATGTAAAAGTGGAATTTTGTGTAATTAAAAGGTTTGTGACTGTTGGATAATTTTTTTGTATAGATTAAATCTCTAAAAGGAGAATGTAAATTAGGGTGGAAAAAAATGTAAATTAAACGGACCCTAAAGGCTAGTGTAAATTTGTAACAAAATGGTATAAAAATTTCAGACAAACCATATGGACTGAACGAACATGAAATTGAAATACCATTTATATAAGAAAATGGAAAATTGTGAAATAACCAAATCGGTTGTAAAATTGGCCTAAAGTAGATTAATGGAAATAAACAATATGTAAACTATAATGTTAAAATTAACTAATCTGGAAGCGATTTGGTAGGCTGACCTTGTAAAGGTCTGGATAGGTGTTTCATGCAATTAAGACCAAAATATAGTTTTGGCTGCACATAATAGGAGCGGGCAAGTTGGTTCACAGGTTGTTTGTTACCTTTCATAGGTTGCTAGTATGTAGGATAGATAACATCCACAATTATAGGCTTTTTCAAGCAGATCAACGCGGACGGAACTTGACAAGTGTACTCCGACGGTTGCTTCTTTAGGCGGATCGTTGGAGGATTTTACGCAGCCGACCTAACTGTAGACGCTCTTTCGAAGGACCGACACTTTGGATAGGGGCAATTCCACATTGGTGACGAGGAGACAGGAGGATAGGAGTCCAGTTTGGCGGAGCTTGAGCACAACTTTGGGGTCCTGCGAGGTTATTTGAGTCGGCGTTGGTCAGGCGTAAGAGGCATTTAGTCATAGTGCACGGGTGAAGAGCATGGCTTTCACGCCGTAGCACATGGATATGTAAGGGCAGCAGATCCGATAGGCCGATTGACATTTAGTATCATTGCATGGTTGACTTCCCTAAATTGACCATAGACATTGGCTTCTTAGGAAATGTATCTAAGAAGGATTCACTACATTATATTATTCACCCTCTACGATATCTGGAGAAGACCTGGAATTAAATTGTTTTATTCTTTCTACTTCATTTTGTTTTTCATATACCAGACTTAATGTCTGACCCATTCCTATTTTTTCCAAATCATTGGAGGGTAGGTCTAAGTTGCAGTTCTTTGCAGCTTGGAGGGTTATTGAAGCATTTGTTATCTTTAGCTTTTGCTTCTTTTGTTTCTTGTACTTCGTTTATCTTTTCCATACTTTATTCTATACGTGAGGACCTATATTGCGAACTTTGTTATGTTTTATGTTTGGTAGAGACTACTTGGTAGTTTGATTTCAGGAGTAAAGTTGGGATAATATTGTTTTTAATGAAGCTGTTTTGCCATTAATTTATATTAATGAATGTTTTCTTCCGCTGTAATATTTTAATCATTTTATCCTATTGTCTTGGTCTCTATTCTATGTTATGAATTTTTATTTCACCCGACCACCCGTGCTTCTACTCATGTTCGATTTTCAAAGTGCCTAGAGGTGCGGGGTGTCGCAGTTGGTATCAAAGCTAAGGTTTCGCTAATCCTAAAAATATTTTAAAAATATAAAGGTTTTTGAATAATTTCTAAAGGATACTCCAAATAATAATTTTAAAAGTATATGTATACATTTAATTTTTTTGTTAAAAAAATGGGTTCTCGTATCTCTTCCTCCCTATCTATTGAACTATTTGTGGAGTACCTAATCCCATCTTTTTAATATCCACAGATAGAAATGTATAAACCGTAAGATGTCCCTAAAGTTCTAGGCCTCAATATGCCTGCTTGGTTCAGACGTTATTTGCAGGCTACTGCGCGAGCAGAGCCACTAGCTAGGGATGCTGCTTCGGTGGAAGGGGATCTAGGCTATCCGTCAGGCATTCTCGATTTCCCAAGTTTATGCAAGGACTACACCAACTTAGGAGGTAAGCTGTTTCTTGGCACCGAGTCATATACTGAGGTGAGAGCTTGGATCCGTAATTGTGAGCGGATATTTGGACTTATGGGATTGGAGGACTTGGCTCGAAGGTAGTTGGCTTCATGGCAGCTGCAGGGAGAGGCTCTTTATTGGTGGGAGATTGTGGAGGCTGAGGCTAAGGCCGATAATTTGAATAGGGCGGATTTTCGTACTATGTTCGAGAGGAAATTCTTATCGTAGGCTGAAGAGGGAGTGTAGCTAGAGAAATTTATACAGCTCAAGCAAGGGGATATGACAGTTAAGGAATATGTTAATCAATTCAATGAGCTTGCCAAATTTGGACTATACCTAATCAATAATCCTCACAAGAAGGCACTAAAGTTCGCTAAGGGTTGAATCAGCCACTGCAGAGTTTAGCGGTGAGCTATATTCCGATGGGAGCCACTTTTGAGGGATTGGTAGAGATGGCTTTACATGCTGATACTAAGATGAAAGGAGATGTGGCGCAAAAGAGTGATGGGAAGAAACGGTGGAAAGGAAAGAGGAGAGAAGGAGGATGGTCATGTGGAAAAAGGAAAGTTCCAAGGAAGGACCGAAAGTGCAATACTCGTAGGAAACCAGGTCATCATGCCAAGGATTATATAAGGGCAGGAGAGCAACCAAGATTGAGGTGTTATCTTTACGAACAAGTGGGTTATATAAAAAAGGACCTTCCATCGAAGCCCAAGGACAGTTCGTAGACACCTTCATAGCCTGCTCTGGCTTATGCTTTAGTGGTAGCTCCTTCCTCTAGTATTCGTATGATTATGGACAAGGGAAAGACGGTGATCATCGAAGGTGTGTTATCTATCTCTGATTTATTGTTTATACCCTATTTGATTCTGGAGATTCGCACCCTTTAATATCTAGTACTCTAGTAGAGGGTCTTGGTCTTGATGCTTGCTTAATGATCAACCCGGCAGTAGTATCAAATCTCGTAGGAGGATTGGCCTATTTGTCCACGTTATGTCAAGATTTGAAATGGTTTGTCTTAGGGATTGAGTTTGACTGTAGGGCCTTTATATTAGGATTTTTCGGGTTTGGGTTGATTCTTGGTATGGATTGGCTATCCATGTATGGTGCTGTTCTTGATTGCGATAAGAGGGTAGTAAGGTTAGACACTTGTTGTGGATATACCTTGGAGGTACCTTGTGATCCTTGAGAATCGATCATGTTGAGCTACCTTTATTCTCTTAACTTATCGCCCAATAGTTTGAGTTCGGTACCCGTTGTTAGAGACTTACCAGATGTGATTCGAGAAGGATGCTGGCCTTCCACCTCAAAGAGAGATCAAGTTCAAAATTTACCTTGCTGATAATGCCAAACCGGTTGCTTTATCAGTAAGGCATATAGCTTCTAAGGAATGTCGTGAGTTGAGCAAGCCGATTAGAGAGCTTTTGGAGAAGCGCTTCATTCATAGGAGCATTTCTAGGTGGGGCGCACCTGTCATCTTTGCCACTAAGGCGGATGGCTCACTCAAACTTTGTGTGGATTATAGGAATCTTAATAAGTCGATGAAGAAGAATAGTTATCCTCTTCCCCGTATAGACGATTTCTTCGACCAGCTAGTAGGAGCCAAGGTATTTTCGCAGCTCAATTTGGCCACGAGATTTCATCAGTTGTGCATAGCGAGGATAGCATTTAGAAGACTACATTTAGGCCTCCGCATGAGTTATTTGAGTGGTCAGTCATGCCATTTGAGCTAACCAATGCTCCATCATATTATGTGGACCTGATGAGTCGAGTATTTCGTGAATCATTGAACAAGTTTGTGGTGATGTTCGTTGATGATATTTTGGTTTATTTGCGAAGCAAGGAGGACATTCTGTTCACTTGGAAGAAATGCCTAAGACCCTGCGAGCTCATAAGTTGAAGGCGAAGTTCTCCAAGTGCACTTTTGGAGGGATGAGGTTCGCTTTTTAGGACACATCATTTCGAAGAATGGACTTGCAGTAGGTCCAGTGAAAGTGGCAGCGGTACAGGATTGGCAGACACCTAAGAATGCATGGACATAAGGAGTTTCCTTGGTCTTGCGGGCAACTATAGGAAGTTCATTAAGGACTTCGCTAAGATATCAGCTCCACTTACCCGCCTTACCAAGAAGAACTTAGCTTTGTTTGGGATGCCAAGTGTGAGCATGCCTTTGGTCAATTGAAGGAAGCTTTGACTATCGCACCCGTATTGGTATTACCAGATGGAACCAAGCCTTTCTCAGTTTATATGGATGCTTATGGTACAGGGCTAGGGGCAATACTGATGCAAGAGGGTAAGGTAGTGTGCTATGCGAGTAGACAGTTGAAAACGTATGAGAAGAACTACTCGATGCATGATCTCGAGTTGGCAGCTATAGTTTATGCTCTCAAGTCTTGGAGGCACTATCTCTCAGGAGAAAGATTTGAGCTTTTCATATATCATAAGTCTTTGAAGTATCTATTCTCTCAGTAAGACTTGAATTTGAGACAGCAAAGATGGATAGAGTTTTTAGCCTCTTATGACTTTCAGATTCCTATACCCCTAGCAAGGATAATGTAGTGCCAAATGAGTTGAGTAGATGCAAAGTGGTTTTAACTTTATTTTTGGAATGGAAGCATTTGGAGTACATTTCTACCTTTGATTTTAGAGCTCCGTTGGATTTAGCTCCAGGATTATTAGCAGCCCTCGATGTCCAGCCTACTTTGATGGAGTAGATTGGAGGAAGGAAAGATGAGGACGAAGAGTTAAAGGACATTTTAGATGAGCTTGGTAGAGGATAGTCATTACCACATCTTAGGCGCTATACCATGGACACTAGGGGATGGCTTAGAATGGATGGTAGACTTTGTGCTCCCGGTAGTGTGAATTTAGTAGATGCGGTGTTGGCCGAGTCATATCATCCTAGGATGATAGTACACCCCAGTGGTGATAAGATGTACCAAGGTATAAAGAGAGTATTCTATTGGCCCGGAATGAAGAAGAGAGTGGCGGAGCATGCATCGAAGTGCAACACTTACCAAAGGTTAAAGGCGGAACAAAAGAAGCCCGAAGGATTGTTGCAGCCGTTGGATATTCCACTATGGAAATGGGAGAGGGTCTCTATGGAATTCGTGGATGGATTACCAAGGTCACGGAGAGGGAACACAAGCATTTTGGCCATTGTGGATAGACTGACGAAGAGCGCTCATTTTATACCCATTAAGAGTAAGTGGACGACAACTTCTTTGGTGACTCTTTACGCAAGGGAGATAGTTAGGCTTTATGGAGTTCCCACCAGCATTGTGAGCGATAAAGATCCATTATTCACCAGTGAGTTTTGGAGGAATCTTCAGCAAGCCTTGGGAATGAAACTGAATCTGAGCATAGAATATCACCCTCAAATAGATGGACAGAGTGAGAGGATGAATAGTTTTGGAAGATTTGCTCAGATTGTGCTTTATTGACTATAGAGGCTCTTGAGAAGATCACCTACCTTTGGTGGAGTTTGCTTATAACAAGTAAGCATTGGTATGGAACCGTTCATGGCATCTATCGAAGACCATGTAGATCACCAGCCTGTTGATGGTATACCACTGATAGGATCTTGCTTGGGCCAGACTTGGTGAGGGAAACTTCTAAAAAGCTGGATTTGATTCGTAAGAGGTTGAAGACTACACAAGATAGACAAAAGTCATATGCCGACAAAAGACGTTTAGATTTGGATTTTAAGGTTGGAGATATGGTTTTTGTAAGGGTTTCTCCTCTGAGAAACGTTATGTGAGTTGGCTCAGTGGGTAAGTTAGCACCGAGATTTGTTGGGCCCTTTCCTATTACCGCACGGATAGAAAAAGTGGCATACAGAGTTGATCTTCCAAATAAGTTGGTAGGAGTTCACAATGTTTTTCATGTTTTGCATCTAAGAAAGTGTCTACATGATTCCGCAGTGGTAGTAGAACCCAATCAATGACAGAATTGGAGGTAAAGCATGAATCACTTGTGCATCGTACACCCACCCGTATATTGGAACATGGCATCAAGAGATTATGCAACAAGGAAGTTCATCTAGTGAAGGTTCGGTAGGGAGATGACCCCAAGGAGTGTACATGGGAACCTGAGAGAATTCAAACTTCTTATCCTTTTCTATTTGAAGGTACACTTCAAATATCCTATCTTTGATCTTTGATCTTTCCTTAGTTAGGGTCTTTTCGATAATCTTTAGGCAACCTATGGATGGTAGCTTGGTTGTAAGCATGTCATTAGGGCATGTTATGTTTAATGGATGACAATGATTGCAAGTGGATGCCAATGTTTGCAAATGGATGCATTGCATGCACTAGATAGATATTTATTAGGATAATCGGCCAACTAGGTACACACACCTACATATAGAATTACCAATTATACTAGGGTAATTGCATACATTTGGTTGCATGTCATAAACATAATTGCATTACAAGAGGTTAACTTAATCAGTAGACCGACTAATTTTTCACATTAGGTAAGTTCATATGCATTATACTTTGTATAAATCATAAATTGCATTAGTTTAAGATAAGGAAAATGGTAGAAATGGATGATGGTTGAGTAGATGAATGTAGTTCTTGGAAGCCGGTTGTTAATTACGTTCTTCCGTCTTTGGAGATTTTGGGGGCGAAATCCTTTAGGGGAAGGAAGAATATAACACCTTAATATTTTGTGGGAAATATAATTAAAAAGAAATTAAAAGTGCATTTGGTATAGTGGAAAATGCGCATGTTGACTTCCTTAGTGACCAGGGATCAAGTCCCGTTGTCGTCCCAATTCCGGAGCAATGTTTTCTTAGCTGGTTCGTTTTCAGCGATTTTCCTACATATTTCAACGTTGTTTTTGACATGTGGCGGCTTCCCATTCGCTCCAGTGATGTAATAGGATGAGATGGCTGAATTTTATTTGTTGAGTGATGCGTATGGCTAGAATGGATAACCATTAAGTGTATGAAAGAACTAGATTTAATCTGAAATAATCTAATGGATTATATTCACTCAAACAGTCTATAAATAAACCATCTAACCTAGGCCTAATCCCTTATTCAGCCGTCGCCATAATTCTATGGTAAAATTAGTGTGTTTTATTCTTCCTTCTTTTCTCTACTAATAAACAAATCTCTACCAAAATCAAATTATCTATATACATTTAAGTAATTTGGGGAATTTAGACGAATCAAAGGGAGAAAGATTAAACCAAAGTTTTTTTTCTTCAAATTTATGCAAGCTCAAGTGCCAGGTGAGTGGGAATTAATATGAAACAGAAAAACAAAGTAGTTCAATTTCAGTTCTTTTCTAGCATGTTAATATGAATTTATTTCTGTTATTAATTGAGAACAGAGGTAAATTATTGCAACTTCTTCTTCTTCTTCCACTTCTCAAATCTAATTCATATTTGGTTTAAAATATAGGACATACTAATTGTTTATTCACATTTTATGGCATAAATAAGATTGAAATTTATGTAAATTACTGTCTCTTTTTTTCTTCCACTTCTTAATTCTAATTCATGTTTGGGTTGAAATTTGGAACAGACAAATTGTTTTTCACGTTTCGTGGCATGATTAAGATTGGTTTAATTAAAGTGAACTAGAATTATTATTCTATTTCTAATGATAGAACATGTTAGTTAAATAAATTTAGAATATGTTACTTGAATAAAATTATGGTTTTGATTGATATAATTACATAATTTTGAATATGGTTTTGGAACAAAATTGGAAAGTCTAATTGGCATAATTGTTTGTTTCATATGTGGCCTAAAAATGTAAAAGTGAAATTTTGTGTAATTAAATACTTTGTGGCTATTGGATAAAATTTTGTATAGATTAAATCCCTAAAAGGAGAACGTAAATTAGGGTGGAAAAAATGTAAATTAAATGGACCCTAAAGGCTAGAGTTAATCTGTAACATAAAAATTACAAACAAACCATACGGACAGAATGGACGTGAAATTGAAATACCATTTATGTAAGAAAAAGGGAAATTGTGAAATAACCTAATCAGATGTAAAAATGGCCTAAAGTAGATTAACAGAAATAAACAGTATGTAAACTGTAACAGTAAAACTAATTGATCTGAAAGCGATTTGGTAGGCATACCTTATAAAGGTCTGGATAGGCATTTCATGAAGTTAAGACTAAAATATAGTTTTGGCTGTGCATACTAGGATCGGGCAAATAGGTTCTCAATGATGTTGATTACCTTTTATAGGTTGCTATTACATAAGATAGATAGCATCCGCAATCGTAGGCTTCTTCAGGCAGATCGACGCGGCGGTACAAGACAAGTGTGCTCCGACTAAGCTTCTTTTAGCAGATCATTAGAGGATTTTGTATGGCCAACCTTGCTGTAGGCGCTCTTTCGGAGGACCGACATTTTGGATAGGGAAAGTCCATGTTGGTGACCAAGGAGACAGGAGGATAGGAGTCCGATTTGGCAGAGCCTAAGCGCTACTTTGGGGCCCTACGAGGTTGTTTGAGTCGGTACCGTTGAGGCATTTAGTCACAGCGCACAAGTGAAAAGCATGACTTTCACGTTGTAGCACGTGGATATGTGAGGATAGCAAGTCCTACAGGCCGATTGACGTTTAGTATCACTACATGGTTGACTTCCCTAGAGTGACCATGAAAATTGGCTTCTTAGAAACTATATCTAAGTAGGATTCACTACATATATTATTCACCCTCTACGATATCTGGGAAAGACATAGAATTAAACTATTTTATTTATTCTGCTTCGTTTTATTTCTCATTCACTAGACTTTATTTTTGACCCATTCCTATTTTTCCTATTTTTCTCAAATCACAGAAGGGTAGGTCTAGGTTATAGTTCTTTGCAGCCGTTGGAGTAGTTGTTATCTTCAACTTTTGTTTCTTTTGTTTCATGTACTTTGTTTCTCTTCTCCATACTCTACTCTATATATGGGGACCTATATTGTGAACTTTGTTATGTTTTATGTTTTGATGGAGACTACTTAGTACTTTTGATTTCAGAAATAAATTTGAGATAATGTTCTTTTTAATGAAGCTATTTTGCTACTAATTTATAATTAGTAAAAGTTTTCTTCCACTGCAATATTTTAATCATTTTATGTTGTTGCCTTAGTCTATGTGCTATGTTATGGATTTTTATTTCACCCGACTACCTGTGCTTCTAGTCATGTCTGATTTTCGAGGTGCCTAGAGGTGTGGGATGTCACAGCTACCTTTAGGGGCCATCACCCCTTTGTATTATTATATTGATTTTGAATAGATCGGTGCACCTTGATTTGATTTTAAGGGTGATGGACTTGGTCGGCAGTCGTTGCAACGATGTGTTATGACCATCCAGAAAGGGTAAACTAGCAGAATCCTACTTTGAGCATTGCCTCACGTGCCTTATTATACTTTTATCCTTATACACATCCACTATGATTTTTTTTAGTATGGTACCTATAGGGGACTCACTGGCTACCGACGTTACTGGTTGTGTTACAGGACCTACATAGACTACCTGCTTAAAAATGTATTAAGGGGATCAATGTAAAGCCTTAACACTATTTTAATACTTTATTTTGCTGGTAGACACTACACAAATAGCGTATCTTACTACATATAGATAGTTTGATGTATCCTTAGGAGACGAAAATCCTGTAGCATCTCTTAAGTTATTGCACTCACGTTGTACACTTGATAGGAGATGGAAAATCCCGTAAACATCTCTAAATCTATTTCACTCATATTTTACTTGTTATCGATTTAACTTACATGAGAACTTTTATTTCTAACTCGAGTGTTTTGTTTTTTCATTATGCTCGAATCAGCCTAAGTATTTTAGTATTTGAAGACATTATTCCTTAAAGACGGTGGAGGCGGTGATGTGGTGTAAGGTTGATTTGATGTTTGCTTTTTACAGTAATTATTACTTTAGATATATTATTCTTTCACCATTATTAAATATATATTTACTTTCTACTCCCATCATGTGTATATATACACGATAATGTGTGTGTATGCACGTTACAAATGTGTACTAGTCATTTGAATAATGTCGTACTACTTATATACGTTAAACCTTATGAAATTGGGTTTCGATCTTCGGTCATATTTTCGTTCATTAATTAACGTAGATATATTTTTAAAAAAGTTTGAAAACTATTATCTTATTATTATCCATGACTTAAAATGAACTTACTTTATTTATAAAACCATATAAATCAATATTAAACAACAAAAAGTGTTATATATCGATTAATTGATATCGATTTTCCTTTTAATTTCAAAACTTATTTATAAAGTTATAAAACCATCACATTTGATTATCACTTTATTATATTAAAATAAATTATTATCATTATAAAACTATTATTTGAATATTTGTAATAATCATTAAATATTAATTAAAAATCATTATTTAATTATTATATATACTGGTATTACAAATGATGTCATAAATCAATTAAATCATTGTTTGTATATTTTAAAATAGGTTTATCATTTTTATTTATGGTTTAAAACATTATTATTGGGGTTATAAATCCTCATTTTTGAATATTTCAAAATAATCTTAATTTACTAAAATGACGAACTTGCGGGTCGTTATAGACTCCCCTCCTTAAAAGAATTTCATCCTCGAAATTGAGTGCAAAAGTCGGTAACTGTAATACCACTAATTTTTATAACATTATTCAAGAAATTTAATTAGATAAATTAGGTAGAATAATGTAAATCTTAGAGTTATAAAGGGATTGAGATCTGAAAAATAAATTAGTGGCCAAGCATAATTAATTATATAAATGGGCTTATAAATGGTTTTATATTTTACTTAGGAGAATAATAATGCAATGGTATTTAGGGTAATTACGCACCTTATTCCCATTACCCTTTATATCTTGTTTACTTTACGCTACACGTTATTTTTCATTTCACAAAAATGTAAATCAAAAGGAAAACAAAGCCGGCCATTATTAGAGAAAGAAAAGGGGAAAATCAATCTAAAGCTGAGGAATTAAAGCAAGGAAGATTAATCTCAATCAAATCTCAAAGTCCTTATCCTAATCAAGGTGAAAAATAATCTAAATCATCTCTATTTTTTTATAATCGTTTGATTTTCGGGTTTAAGATTATATCCATTACAATAATGATTTTAATGATGATATGCTTGGATTTTACAACATGTTTAATTTAAACGAGATTACTTGAATATAATTTTATACGGCTTTAAGGGTAAAACCAATTATAATGAATTTTGAATGCCATGAGGAAATTATATGTTATGTAAAACATGATTTTGGAGTTGGGTTTTAATTTTTATAATTTTCCAAGCTATGGAAAATTTATTACGTATTTTCAAGGAAAATATGAGTAATTGGGTTTAGCAATTAATTTTGGTTATTTTATGAAGAATTTGGATCTGAAATTTTTGTATGATAAATAACATATTGAAAGTAAGTTTCTGCTATTTTTGAGTATTTTTCCTAAGTAATTTACTATGGGAAATAAATTATTTTAGGAGAAGGATTTAATTATTTTAATTGTTTTGCTTAATGAAAGGGCTTAATTATGAAAATTAATCTTTGTTTAGATCTGAAATCATGTGATAGTTATTTTGGTAAAGAATTTGAAAAGTATATGGAAACCAATTAAATGTTTACAAATAGGCAAGCTAGTTATAAAGTAATTACTTTAAATGACACTAAATCGGCCCATACCTAGAAAAGCGGTTTCCGCCTCTTTTAGAAGCCACCTTTCGACCCTTTGCTTCTACCTTCATATAAGATGAAACCTACCAGGTCGAAAACAGCTAAGCCAAAACCAATATACAGGGTATCACAATGTTGGTACGTAGTGGATTAGAGAAGGACAGAAGGCATGGTGTCAAAACATAGCTTTCGATGCGGTTGAAACCTTTGTTTTATTTTCAAAAGAAATGCGCATGCCCATTTTTACTAAATGCTTTCATAGGATTTAAAACAAAAGCTTTGAAATGGGTCTTTTTTAATTTCTTTCAAAAGGAGTTGTAGCTTCTTGTTTAAATAGTACCTTTTAAATGAGTTAGTTTAAAAACCAATGCTTTCGAAAAGAGTAGTTTCAACTAAATCGAAACCTTCTATCATCCCTATGCATTTCGAGTGGATTAAAGTCATCAACCAATTTGAAAGGTGGCCTTTGTTTTAAACCTGTACTAAACCACTTCCTAAGGCTTTTGAAAGGATTCAAGGGATTCGAAGGCAATGGCTTCAAAAGGGGTCTCGAGCCATCCTTTAAATATTTTACTTAAAAGTTTTGAGCTTTCGAAAGAATGGCGCCGAAGCCATCTGTTATTCTTCAAACTCTTTTTAATGGTTTCGAAAGGGGTACTTTTGCTTGTATTTACTTAGATCCGATAAGATATGTTTTAAATTAAACTAAATGGTTTGGAAAGGGTACTTTCAAATGGTTTCAAAGCTATGCTTCTATAATTGAATAGTAATACTTTAATACATTCGAAAGGTTTCGAAAGAAAGGTTTTAAAGTATTTCGAAAGGCAGATGCCTAGAGTTTGGAAAAGAAGATTTGAATGCTTTCAAAAGGAAGCTTCCAAATTGTTTTAAAAGTAAAGATTAAAGGTTTCTAAAGCCTTAGTTTTCAAAAAAAAAGAACCCAATCTCAATTTTTAAAAAGTAAAACCCGTGGCATTATAAAAGAGCTTTTAAATGATTTTAAATTTAAGTTATGAAGAAGCTTCCCCTTATAAAGTAATAGCTTAAAGGGATTAACCATATTTTATATGAAATGGGTTTCAAGGATATTAAACACAAGTGTTGGTATTATTATGTTAATATGTTTGCTTCATTTAATATATATATATATATATATATATATTCACTTTAATATGAACCCATGAATGTACTTCGGGGAAAAAGGGCAGAATAACCAGCCAGGTTGACCCAGTAGTGAATATAAATTAAGTTAACTCGTTAATGAGTAGAATTGCATCCAGATGTTCAGGAAAACTAGAATAAAGGATGCTAAATGCTAATTAAAGAAGTTGTCAGATAGACATGTTTATATTAAACCCATGGAATCTATGATTAGAAAGAGTTATTGGCAGGGGCCAATAGGTTTGTAGTGAACCCATGAAAACTATATCTGAATTAAGTTATTGACAGATGTCATTAAGTTTCTAGTCATCCCATGAACACTAAGATAAGAGTGAAGTTATTGGAGATACCAGTTGGTTCAGGGAGGACACATGAATGATGAAGTTATTGGCAGGGGTAATAGGTTCTTAGTGATCCCATGAAAACTGTGAAACTAGACAGGGAGTCCATAAGCTTTTATCCGATTATTAGTCAGCCCATGAAAACTAATAGGTTAATAGTGACCCTAGAAACTATAAATGAGATAGATAGTCAAAAATGAATGAGGATGAGAAATATAGAATTGATTTACTTATTTGCATATCATCATAATATTTTGAATTGCTACGTTTTAACCATTATGGATGCAGGAGCACAGTATATGATTTATAAAGTTTTTGATTAAAATACCAGTGAGGGGAAAACTCATTGTACTAAGTGTTGTGGTCTCACTAGTTATCTAAATGGGTTGAGATGCTAGATTATTATTCATACCATACTTTATGTCGGACT
Organism: Allium cepa; assembly: GCA_030765085.1. Classification (NCBI taxonomy): domain Eukaryota; kingdom Viridiplantae; phylum Streptophyta; class Magnoliopsida; order Asparagales; family Amaryllidaceae; genus Allium; species Allium cepa. The sequence goes on along the minus strand of CM060938.1, from coordinate 750,408,170 downwards.
CGAAGTTTTTGTTTTCCCCTTAAACTCTAAGGTGCTCACTTGATTTTGAGCAGTTTGAGAGTTGAGGTTTTCAGTTACCACTTTAGACAAATATGTTTTCGGAGACGCGCATGAGGCATGATAGCTATTTAGGGTTCTATTTTTATCTTGAGTATGCTGTGTTTTTTTTTAAAGGCAAAGTTGTTTAATTGCCTAGTTATATACTCTGATCATCGAAGGGGCATCTTCATATGTCACTCTTGGCATATGTTGAAATAATTATATTTTCTCTAAACGTTATTGGCGATTATGGGATTAGGTAATGAATTTGAAATGAGAAAATTGTTTGTTGATTTTAATTTTTTTTCTATATCCATGTGTTTCTGTTATATCAATGTATCTAACATTATTGTATTTGGTCACCGAGGATTAATAACTATGGATGAATGCAGTATCTGTAGGCATTACTTTGGGGCCTCCAAGTGGGGGATGTTACAAGTAGGTATCAAAGAATAGGTTTATGAATATTAAAAGAAATTTAAACCAAAAAGATTTTCAAACATAATCCATTAAACCAAAAAATAAGACCGAGGTTTTGGCTAACGTTATAGTAACGTACTTGTGTTTGATGCATACATGCGTACATACATACATACATATATACGTATTCTCCTCTCTTTTAAACCTTTGTGTCTTACTAAGGCTTATATGCAGATTTACGAGGAAGAAGATTTTGAGGCAGGAAACAGAAATTGAAATCTCGGTGGAGGAAGCACCAAAACCAATGGGAATGTTCGACCATCAGGAGGAAACCGGGTCGACAAGCAAATGCTAACAAAAATGCAAACCCCGATCTGGGTGCTGGAAATCAACCTATGGATTGGGGACGATGTACCCGTTCTTCATCAATCTGATGCAAGCAGGAGCTACTATTGGTGTTGCTAGAAATGTTGGAGAAGCTAATCCTGTGGCTCCAGTTGGGAATAATTATGCTAAGTTGAGTAGGGATTGCACCAGTCTTGGTGGGAAGCTGTTTATGGGAACGAAGGATAAGTTGAGATTAGGCTATTGCATTGTGAGAGAAGCTTTATGGATTTGTGTTTGGATGATGAGCAGAAGAGGAGGCTGGCCTCTAGGCAGTTGCAAAGGGCGGCGCTTCATTGGTGGAATAGTGTTACTGCCAGAGTTCTGAAGGAGGAGTTAACTTGGGCAGAGTTTAGAAGGGGATTTGAATAGAGGTTTTGTCCGAAGTTGCCAAGTCTACATTGCTGAGAAATTTTATGGATTTGGTGCAGGGAGAGATGTTGGTAATCGAGTATGCTACTAAGTTTGATGAGTTTTCCCGATATGGGTATGCTACTATAGACACCATCATTAGGAGGAATGAGTGGTTCGTTTGGGGGTTGAGGCCCGAGATTGCTAGGGCGACCCTGACACATCTCTGTGATCCTTGTAATGTAGTTGTGGTGATGGCAATTTGATATATGGAGATGCTTGCTATTTGTGCCAGAGAAAGGCCAGTTGAAACCCAGGGCCCTTAGAGAAGAAGAGGAAGTTCTTTAAGAAGAAGGGAACCCAAAAGGGGAGGCTATCAAGAAGGCAAAACCTGATTCAGTTTGCTTCAAGTGTGACATGAAAGGTCATTATGCTCATGAGTGCCGATCAGGCAAGGGGAAGAAGGCTGTAGAAAAAAAGAATGTGATGTGCTTTAACTGTGACCAAGTTGGGCATTATAAGAATCAATGTCCAGCACCCGCCAAGGCAGACAAGGGAAAAGTTTTTGCTATTGGACCATCATCTACTGGGCCAACTGCAGCTAAAAAAGGAAAGATTGTGACTGAAGGTACACTTTTGATTCAGAGTATATCCGTTAGGGTACTATTTGATACCGGTGCATCACATTAATTTATATCTCAGAATTTGGTTGATAGGTTATGCTTAGAACCCACATACCTTGTTACTTCCTTAAGGGTTGCAAATCAAATAGGAGGGTATGCAACTCTGAGGATGGGATGTGACCAGTTAGAACTTGATTTGTTAGATCATTAGTTTCCATGCAATCTGCATGCTTTCGATTTCGTAGATTTCGGAATCATTTTGGGTATGGATTGGTTGGGTAAGTATAAGGCTAGGATATTTTGCCAGGATAGGGAAATATCACTAAGACACCCCGATAGTCATAACCGAATTATATTCTTGGTGGATGATTCTGACCGGAGTAGTTCTGCTTTGTTAAGTGCTATGGAAGTAGGAGAAGAGTTAAGTCAGGTTCGTGTAGCAAGAGATTTTGCAGATGTCTTTAAGCCGGTTATAGGACTACCAACAAAACGTGCTGTTGAGTTTCATATAGATCTTATGCCAGGAGCTCAACCTATGTGTAGACCACCTAATAGCTATGAAACCGACTGAGATGAAGGAATTGATGTTGTAGCTATTGGATCTAGAGGAAGGAGTTTTATTAGACTAATTTTTTCGCCTTGGGGAGTGGCCGAGGTGTTCGTGAAGAAACCAAATGGGTCGTTAAGGATATGTATTCTATCATAAGTTGAACGAGAGGACAATTAAGAATAAGTATCCTTTACCGAGAATTGATGATCTATTTGATCAGTTGTGTGGAACCAGAGTGTTTTCCCAATTGGATTTGGCGACAGGTTTCCATCAGTTATGTATTGTAAGACAGTATTCCATTAACAACATTTCAGACTAGGTATGGTTCGTATGAGTGGTTAGTAATGTCATTCAGGTTAAAGAGTGCACCTGCTTTCTTCGTGGATTCGATGAACTGAGTTTTCCAAGAGTACTTGAATAGGTTTGTGTTGGTGTTTATAGATGATATTTTGGTGTAATCTAAGGATGAAAGAAAGCATGAGGATGGAAGAAAGAGATTAAGTTTCTTGGTCACGTGGTATTAGAGAAAGGTTTTCAGTCGATCTAGATAAGACTGAAGCTATTAATAACTGGAAGAGACCAGAGACGGTGACTGAGATTAGGAGTTTTCTTGAACTTGTTGGCTATTACCGGAGTTTCATTAAGGATTTATCGCAGATAGTGGTGCCTTTGACTATGTTAACTAGGAAGAAGGTGAAGTTTGTCTGATCCGACAAATGTAAGGAAGCCTTCCTTAAGTTAAAGCATTTGTTGACCCCTGCAACTGTGTTAGTAGTTCCAGACGGAACCAAGGGTTGGTGGTGTATACCGATGCATGCAGAACTGGATTGGGAGATGTTTTAATGTACAAAGGTACGCTTCATGATTGCTTAGACTGCATGAAGTGAGATATCTTACTCATGAATTGGAGTTTGTTGTGGTGATCTTCGCATTGAAGATTTAGAGGCATTATCTCTTAGGGGAGAGATTTTATCTATACATAGATCATAAGTCATTAAGGTATTTACGCTCTCACAAGGAGCTAAATATGAGACAACAGAGGTGGCTGAAGTTTTTAGCTGCTTATGATTTTGGCAAAGAGTATACTCCTGGGAATGGAAATAAAGTAGTGGATGCTCTTAGTAGAATTCATCAGATTGTGATGTTAGCTATGTTGGCAAAATGGAAAAATTTAGAAGCTTTGATGTAACATCCCCCACTTGGAGGCCCAAAACTAACGGCTACGGATGTTGCTGTCATCCATAGTTATTAATCCTCGACGACCAAATACGGTAATGTTAGATAAATTGATATACCAGAAACAGATGGATATGGAAAAAGTTTAAAATTTCAAAACAACTTTCACATTCCATTCCAAACACATTTAAACATTCTTTACATAATTCCACAACGTTAACCACAATTAGAAAAATATAATTATTACAATATATTCCAAGAGCGACATATGAAGATGCCCCCTTGGTTATCAGAATGTGTAATATGCAATAAACAACATTGCCTTAACAAAACACCATAGCAAAATCACGTAAGAAAGAACTTAAATAACTACGTGCCTTCTACACGACTTTGAAAATTTTTTCATCTTAAGAGGTACCTAAAAACCTCAAATCTCAAACTACTCAATATCAATTGTATCCGAGAGTGTAAGGGAAAACATAAACACTGAGTTAGACATAAAGCCTGGTATAAATAATAATATACCATCTCAAATCATTTAGATATCTAGTGAGACCATGCTGCTTAACGGAATGGGTTTCCCATCACTAGTATCTTAAAACCTTTATAAACCTTTTTTGTGCCCCTACATCCATAATGGTTAATTCAATTCAAAACATTATTGTGTCATGATATGCAAAACAATTGAATCAATTCTGCATTATCCATCCCCGATTCATTTTGACTATTTGTCATAATTATAGTTCCTAGGGTTACCATTAGCCTAATAGTTTCCTTGGGCTAACTAATAACCAGTTAAACTTTTAAGGACTCCCTATCCAATTATATAGTTTTCATGGGATTACTACGAACCAATTGGTAACTCAAATATCATTTCTTTTATCCTAGTTTTCGTGTGCTGACTAGGAATCTATTGACTAATAGTCAATATCTTTCTTTTACCCTACTTTTCATAGACTAACTAGGAACCTATTGACTATCTGTCAATATTTCATTTTCTTATCCGAATAAAGTTTTCATGGGCTTACTATAAACCTGTCTAACTGACATCTTCAATTCTTACATAGTTTTCATGGGCTTTGGCCTTGCCAATATCATTTTCCTTACATAGCTTTCATGGGCTTATAGTTAACCCATTAGTCCCTTCCAATAAATTTTATTTGTTCACTACTAGGTCAACCTAACTGGTTATTCTACCTTTTTCAAAAGTACAGTTGTTGGATTCATTATAAATTGAATATATACATCTATGAAGAAGCAAATAATATAACTTGGTTAATTCTTTTAACCCGCTAAAACTCCTTCATATATTCCATTTCAAATTACTTTTCTTATTAATATGCTATGATTTTGCTTTTAAATGAGATTAGGTTATTTATTTTCAAAAATGTACTTTAGAAATCTGCTTTCGACCTCACTGGATAGCCTCCTTCGAAAGCATATATCTATTTTCAAAACACTAGACTTCTGACTTTAAAAACACTTTAAACAATCTTTTTTAAATTTAAACAATCCATAATTCAAGCATATCATCATCAAACATCATACATACAAATTTAAACTTAAATCCGAAACATATATTTAACAAATAGGGATGGAAATTATCATTCACCTTAACCTTTGATAAGGAAAATAGAATGAGATGAGTTTGATTCCCCTAATTATTCTCTCTTCTTTTTCTTTGAATTTCCTCATCTTCTTTTCTTTTTAATGGTCGGCCTTATCTTCTTTTCTCACATTTTTATTTTTGTGAGAAAATGAACATGAGTGTCAATGGCTTAAGGGTAAACATACATACATACATACATACATACATACATACATACATATGTAAAGGTAAGGTTAGGTGTAGTTAAATCTTATTATACCCTTACATATTTGACTAGTTTATCAACCATTCTTTGCCCAATTAAATTAATATGCACAACCACTTAAATTTATTCAAATCTCAATCTCATTATCACTTAACATTTACATTATTCTATTTAATTAATCTAATTAGATATCTTGAATAATGTTATTTATAATTAAGAATGTTACAGGCTCCCTCCTTAAAGAATTTCGTCCTCGAAATTCAATAAGGACTAAATACCAACATAGCAATCATCTATAACCACTCCTAACAACTACACCAGTTTATCTGATTAGCGATCATCTATATAAATCTAATATATAGACATAACATTTAAAACATATCAGGATAAGTAACTCGAATCCTGTCTTTTGTCTACCAAGTACAGTCCTTCTGGTTGTTGCTCCACTAACTTTCACTAACTTGAATGTCTTGGACCTTAATCTTTTCTCATCTCTTGCTACTACCCGAACCGGTTGTCAAACAATTGTCAAATTAGGCTCTACTACCAATACATACAATCCTGTTGAGGAATGGTAGTCTCTAGTTCATGCACACACTTGCGAAGATGAGACACATGAAATACATTATGGACACCCTCCATATTGCTCGGCAATTCTACTCTGTATGCAAGCTTTCCAATCCCATCTATAATTTGGAATGGACCTACATATTTCAGTGCCAGCTTCCCTGACTTTTCGAATCATATCACTCCCTTCATTGGTGACACCGTAATAAAAATTATGTCTCTAACTAAGAACTCTAGGTCTTTGCGCCTTTCATCTGCATAACTCTTCTATCTGAATTGAGCTTCCTTCATCCGATCTCGGATCAACCCAATCTTCTTTGACACCTCTCTAATCATATCTGGACCTAAGAATAATCTATTTCCAGCCTCTAACAAACATGCACGTGAATTACATGGCCTTCTATACAAAGCTTCAAAATGGGCCATTCCTATACCAGTTTGAAAACTATTATTATAAGAAAACTCAATCAAATACAGGTGATCCTCCCAAGATCCACCAAAGTCTAGTACACAAGCCCTCAATAAATCTTCGCATGCCTTATTGACTCTCTCAGTCTTCCCATCCATCTATGGGTGATATGTTGTACTCATCTTGAGCTTGGAACCTAATACTTTCTGTTGACTTCTCCAAAACTCGCTACTGAATAGTGCATCTCTATCGCTGACTATGCCACTAGGAATTCCATGAAGTCTAACTATATTCTTCACCAACAACTTCTCCAAAACACCTTTCGTCCTGGTTGACTTGATTGGAATGAAATAGGCGCTTTTAGTCAATCTGTCTCCTATGACCCATATGCTTTCATTTTCCCATGTTTGACCTTAGCAACCCGTCTATAAAGCCCATGGATATAGAATCCCACTTCCAAACTGGAATATCTAAAGGCTAAAGCAACCCACTTGGTTTCTGATGTTTGGCTTTCACTTGTTGATAGTTAGCACATTGTCTAACCATAGCCAAAATCTCTCTTCATTCCTTCCCAATAGAAGCTTCTCTTCATATCTTAGTACATCTTGGTACACCCAGGTTGAATCGTAAACTTGGATTGATGACACTTATCTAGAACTTCTCTTCTCAAGTTCTCTACATTCGGAACACATAATAATCCCTTCTTCCTCAACCGTCCTTTCTGGTCAATGCCAAAATCTTTAAGATCATCGATCTCGAGTCCTATTTCGAGTCTTCTAATTCTCTTGTACATCTTTGGATCCTATTTCTGTTTAGAAGCTATCCTTTCGATCAACACTGCTCGAACCTCTAAACAGGCCAATATAGCAGTATTCTGACTAGAATCTGTAGTCAATCTCAACTTTATACTACACGTAGCCAAAACATCTAAATCCTTTCATTCCGCCAATTTGGCTAACATCACATCTGATGATTCCTGCTAAGGGCATCCGATATCTTATTTCCTTTTCCAGGAGTATATTCTATGCCAAAATCATATGCAACCAAAGACTCCAACCAACTCTGTTGTCGCTTATTCAACTCTTTTTTAGAGAATAAATATCTTAAGAACTAATGATCGGTGTATAGCTCATAGCTCTCTCCTAAGAAGTAATATCTCCAAATCTTCAATGTGAAGATTACCACAGCGAACTCCAAATCACGAGTAGGATATCTTACTTTGTGCGGTCTAAGCCATCAAGAAGTATAGGCAATGACTTTACCATTCTGCATCAAATCAGCTCCTAATCCTGTTCCACATGCAACGATGTACACCACCAACCCTTGGTTTCCATCTGGAATAACTATTACTGGCGCGTTGGTCAACAAATGTTTTAACTTATGGAACCCTTCCTCACATTTATCGGACCAAATGAACTTACATCTTTCCTAGTCAACTTAGTCAAAGGTGCTGTTATCCACGAAATATCTTTGATAAATCTTTGGTAATAGCCAGCAAGTTCGAGAAAAATTCCGATCTCGGTTGCCGTCCCTGCTCACCTCCAATTATTTTCATCTTCGATCTTAACTAGATCTACTGCTAAACCTCCATTCGAAGCTACATGACCAAGAAACTTGACCTCCTTCTTTCAAAAATGACATTTAGAAAACTTCGTCTTTAGCTGATGCTACTTTACGTCTCAAGCACTGCTCTAAGATGATTCTCATGATCTCGCTCATCTTTCGAGTACACTAAAATGTCATCTATGAATACTAAAACGAACCTATCCAAATGTTCTAGGAAAACCCGATTCATCAAGTCCACGAATAAAGCATGTGCATTTGTCAACCCGAATGGCATCACTAACCATTCAAATGAACCATACCTAGTTCAATATTGTTAGTTCCTAAGATGATGGTTTTGATGACAATAACCTTAGGACTTGTTATAAAATACAAATACTAATATTCTTGTCTAGATATATACGTATATGCAGGATATATATATATATATATATATGCAGGTACTGAAAACGAAGACTATACAGTATAAAGATTCAAGATTGAGTGCAGAGATTCAAGACTAACGAATTCAAGACTGAAGACTCATGAGTATCAAGAGTTCAGGATATCAAGAGTTTAAGATATCAAGATAAGTAATAGCGTCTAGGTTTATGTTAAACTTAATTGTGGAATGGAATCCACCTTCTTGCTTTGATAGTGGGATGGAACCCACGACCTTCTCTAAGGGGAATGGAATCCATGAAATTTTCAAAATGATTTATTTTTAAGACTTTTTTCAAAACTATCTTTTTAAAAGTTATCTCTTTAAGTTTAAATATTTTAGCCTTAACTATTTTTTAATTTCAACCATTTCTTGTTTTTAAACTATCTCCTAGTTTTAATGGTTTTAGCTTTAATATCAAAATATTTATATTAAGATTTTATTACTTCTATATTATAGATTATATATTATTAAGATTACTTTTTAAATTTCTTTTTCAAGTTCAAACTATATTCAAAATGGTTTACAAAGGTTAGGAATTGTTTTAACAAGTTTTAGAATAGAAATCATTTTAAAGCAAAATTAATTTTCAAAATTCACATAGGCATGTCGACATCCCTCGTCCCCCATGTCGACATGGTGACCACACAATTCAAATTTAAATTTTCAAAAGAAGTGTCTATTCATCAAAATATTTCGCGAATGGACATGACTGTTGTTCTCCTACATATACCATTTGTTTTCAACAAATTTTAAGTAAGTTTTCTTCATTTCATCACTCCTTCTTCTCCACTCAAATGTTCTCTTATATTTTAACAAAAATCTATCGATATTCTAAGTGAATCAAACTCGATCGTCTCTAGTTTGATTCTCTGCCACACTCTCTCAAAGATCTCAGTGCTATTCGGACTTATAGGATCATTTGTAATCAAAGAAGTGTATCTAGTCTCTCTATCTATCAAAGTGATATTGAAAACGATGTGATTATGGCCTGTAAATCAATTGGGTGTGATTGTAGCCCGTAAATCAATTAGTTGAACTTGTAGCCTGTTAAATCAAGAGAGTTTGCCTTGAACTTGGAGACATGAGGATGTATCTCATGGCCTTGAAATCGAGGTTGTAATATCGACATTATATTTGAAAAAAAATCTGCATAAGAAATTGTGTAAGACTGGGTGTAGGGTAACTTCGAACCAGTGTAAAATTCCGATGTGTTCTTTCCTTTATTGCTTTTATTTACTATTTGCATCTGTGTCTGATTCTATGATTCTTTCCGTGTTTGTGAAATGCATATGCTTGGATTTAATTTGAAATTTCAAAAAGATTCATAAAATTAGTTAAACACTATTCACCTCCCTCTAGTGTTAATGCCGCCTTAAGATCCGTAATCCGTATTTCCAACATTTGTTATCAGAGCATTGGTTTTCAAAATTATCATAATCTGAATTTTGAAAAGTTTAAAATGGCAATTTATGGAAATTCTGTTAACACTAGTTCAAAACTGTCCAAATCATCATTGTCTCATAAGGCTGCATATTATTATTATAGAAAATTAGCTTATCTACCAAATTGGTTTATCATGCAGGAACAAATGTGTTATATGGCTTTTGATACATCAATACTCAATGGATAAATGGTGCAAATCAAGAAAAAAAATGGATACTTGACAGTGGATGTTTAAGACACAGGACTGGTAATCTGGAGATACCGAAGGACATAATCTATGAATATGGAGGAATGGTCAACTTTGGAGACAATTCAAAAGGATATGTGATTGGCATTAGCAATGTCGGTAACTCGAGAACTCCTACTATTTCCAATGTTCTATTAGTTAGGAATCTAAAACACAACTTACTTAGCATAAGTTAGCTATGTGACAAGGGCTACAAAACTAATTTGAAAAGGATAAGTGTCACATCGAAGATAATAAATCAACTGTTATCATTGAAAGAATTTGGAAGAAAAATATTTATATTCTCTGTATGAAAATCTCAAATGATAACCTATGCCTTTTGGGTAATACAGTTGACCCTTGGATTTGACACAAAAGATTTGGACATTTGAATTTCAAACTCTTAACTAGACTTTCAAAACTTGATCTAATAAGAGGTCTCCATAAAATGGATTTTAACATAGATAGTATATGTGATGCTTGTCAATTAGGAAAACTTAGAAAGAGTTCATTTAAATTGAAAGATATGATTTCAACTTCAAAACCCCTTGCGTTACTTCATTTAGATCTATTCGGTCCATCTCAAATTCAGTCGATGATCACAGTAAATATGTTTTTATAATTGTAGATGATTACTCTGGATTTACATGGAAAATTTGTACAAAAGTGATGTTTTTGATTTATTTAAAATTTTTGCAAAAGGAATTCAAAATCAACTTTCTGTAGAAAGAAAAACTATTCGTAGTGATCATGGTGAAGAATTTGAAAATGAATATTTTGAGAATTTCTTTAATAAAAAAGGAATAACTTATAATTTTTCCTTTCTAAGAACTCCATAAAAAAATAGAGTGGTAGAGCATAAAAGGACGATTCAAGAGTCTGCAAGAACATGCTTTTAGATAGTAAATTACCAAGAAATTCTTGAGTTGAAGTAGTCGCTACAGCTTTAACATTTTGAGTAGGATTTCAATTAGAACTTTAAGCAATAAAACATCATATGAACTTCTTTTCAACAAGAAACCAAAGCTATCTTATTTTAAAGTTTTTGGAATAAATTCTTTATTTTAAATACAAAGGGCAATTTGGATAAATTTGATCCTAAATCCGGCAAATGAATCTTTATCGGATATTTTAATAGAAGTAAAGCATATAGGGTTTTCAATTTAAAAACTAACACCATACATGTATTTTTTGATATAAGTTTCAAATATTTTCTTTAAATAAATGATGAAGATGATTTTGTTACTTTAAACAACTAATCAAATGAAACAAATTGTGAAACTGTTCATCCTAATATAAAAATCAGGCTTTTAAAAGATCATCCTATGGAAAATATGCTTGGAAATATTAAATCTGTTGTTAGAACTAGAAATCAACTAAACAAGATGAGTAATGTAGCTTTTATATCAACTATTGAACCCAAAATACAAAGGAAGCATCATCTGACGGTTCATGGATTCTTGCTATGCAAAAAGAACTGAATCAATTCACCATAAATGATGTATGGGAACTTGTTCCTAGACCCGAGGATAAAACTATAATAGAAAGTAAATGGGTTTATAAAAATAAAATGAAAGAACAAGGTGAGGTTGTTAGAAATAAAGCTCGGTTAGTGGCGCAAGGTTATTGTCAAGAAGAAGGAATAGACTATGGTGAAACCTTTGCACCCACAGCAAGATTAGAAGCCATTAGAATTCTACTTGCTTTTGAAAACCACAACAATTTCAAATTATTTCAAATGGGTGTCATAAGCGCATTTTTTAAATGATTTTGTTAAAGAAGATTTTTATGTTGAACCACCCCCACTTTCTGAAGAAGAAGAGTTTCCAAATCATGTTTACAAATTAAAGAAATCTTTATATGGTCTGTAACAAGTTCCTAGAGCCTGGTATGATTGACTAAGATATACCTATTATAATCAAATTTTGAAATTGGTAAAGAAAATAATACTCTTTTTATTAAAAGAAACAAAAATGATATCCAATTGGTGCAGATTTATATGGATGATATAATTTTTGGATCCACAAACAATGAAATGAACAAAGAGTTTTCTAATATAATGACAAAAGCGTTTGAGATGAATCATACAGGTGAACTTACTTTCTTTTTAGAATTTCAAATAAAACAATTAGATAGAATTTTCATTTGTCAGTAAAAGTATGTTAGGGATCTAGTTAGTAAGTTTGGTATGACCACTGTGAGTAGAAAGCCCACTCCTATGGCAAACAATGAAGCCTTGAATAAAGAAGACATGTTAAAAGATGTTGATCAAAAACTATACAAGGGAATGATTGGATCGCTGCTCTATATAATTGTGAGTAGGCCTAATATCATGCATAGTGTCTATCTCGGTGCAAGATACCAATCTCAATCCAAAGAGAACCATTTAAAAGCTGTTAAACGTAGCCTAAGATATGTTAAACACACTTTAGAGTATGGCCTATTTTACCCTAAAAATGATTCATTTGATTTAATCTTATATTGTGATGTTGACTATGTTGGTTGTAAATTAGACCGAAATAGTACAAGTAGAACTTGTCACTTTTTAGGACATTCTCTTGTTTTCTGGTTTAGTAAAAAGCAGAGTACAATCTCACTATCAACAATTGAAGCAGAATATGTCTTTGCCGCTTTAGTTTGTTCTCAAGTTATCTATATGCAACAGACCCTAAAGAATTTTGGATTAAATATTTAAAAATCACCAATTTATTGTGACAATACAAGTGCAATAAATTTGTCCAAAAATCCTACTCATCATGCCAGAGCCAAACATATTGATATCAGACATCATTTTCTTAGAGATAATATAAGCAAAGAGATTATTACTCTTGAATTTATCAACACCGAGAATCAAATAGCTGATATTGTGACCAAACCGTTAAATCAATCAACCTTTACTGAATTAAGAAGAAAACTAGGTTTTTTTTCTATAACTGAGATATAGAATATAGATATAGTAACATATATATTTAAATAAACATAGAAAAACAAAATTGTCAAAATTTTCATAAGGATGTCAACATGCCCCTACCCCATGTTGACATACAACAGTAAAATTTGAATTTTGATTTTCCCTCTTGGTGGTTAGATAAACCACAATACTTCGAATTCTTCTGTCTTCTCTCTTCATTTTCTCTGTAATAAACTTTTGAAGATATAAAATAATGGCCCCTTCTTCTAAATCAATCCAAAATGCAACCTTTTCCTTCCCTTGTTCTAATTCTGTTTCATTACAATAAACTATATTGGCTCAAGTGATGAAGGTCGAGCAAACTATGAAGGATTCCCTACAAATGCTACCTGAATTACAAGTCATGCAAATAATGATGGCAATGGAACAAGAGAAACAAGGCAAAATTCTTATAAATTTGCAAAAATTTCTAATGGATAATCATGCAGGCCCTATTGTGATTGAAGATGATTCTTCTAACATACGTATTCATAATCCATTACAGGACGATGAAGAAGAAGAAGAGGATGAAGCGTAAATGGACGAGGATGATAAAATTATTTGCGTTGGAGAAGTCTGTTTTGACAAAGATGGTAATTTGGTCGAACAACATGGAAACTTTTGTTTCCATCACCCTAATTGTTCGATTCACAAGTCACCAATTATCGAGGACTCTCATTAGATTGTTTTTATGATAATGTTTTTATATATTGTGTATTAATATATATTCGTTTATATGTTTGTGTAATATAATAATATATATAATAAAATTAGATTTATGTTTTCGCTGACTATACTTCGTTATGAGCATTTAGTTCCATAATATTAGTTTAAGGGGGACTTATGTAGTTTAGGCTTAGTTTTTGTTGATGACAAAGGGTGAGAATTATAAAATATGATAGTTAGGAAGTTAGATAGGCATAGATTAAGGGGGAGCTGTTGGAATAAAGGGGAGTCGGAGTAGAATCAGAAGTTTGGTAGGGTAGATTTTATAAAAAAACGTTGTCATCATCAAAAGGGGGAGATTGTTAGTTCTTAAGATGATGGTTTTGATGAAAACAACCTTAGTACTTGTTATAAAATATAAATATAAATATTCTTGTCTATATATATATGTAAAAGCATATATATATATATATGCAAGTATTAAGAATAAAGACTGTATAGTATAAGATTCAAGACTAAAGACTCATGAGTATCAAGAGTTCAAGATATCAATATTATCAAGAGTTCAAGAGTTCAAGATATCAAAATAAGTAATAGAGTCTAGATTTATATTAAAACTTCATAATAGCACTAAAATCTTTATTTGGGTTTTAATCATGGAATGGAATCCACCTTCTCAATTTAATAGTGGGATGGAACCCACGACCTTCTCTTGTGAAATGGAATCCACGAAATTTTCAAACTAATTTATTTTTAAGATTTTTTTTTTAAAAAGTATCATTTTAAAAGATACCACTCTAGGTTTAAATATTTTAGCCTTACCTATTTTTTAATTTCAAAATCATTTCTTGTTTTAAAACTATCTCCTGGTTTTAATGATTTTAGCTTTAATATCAAAATATTTATATTGAGCTTTTATTACTTTTATATTATAGATTATATATTTTTAAGATTACTTTTTAAATCTCTTTCATAAGTTTAATCTATATTCAAAATGTTTACAAAGATTAGAAATTGGTTTGACCAGTTTTATGATAGAAATTATTTTAAAGCAAAATTAATTTTCAAAATTCATATAGGCATGTCGACATCTCTCATCCCTGCATATCTTCATGGTGACCGTAGAATTAAAATTTCAAATTTTCAAAAGAAGTGTCTATTCACCATAACCTTTCGCGAATGGACATGACATTTGCTCTCCTATATATACTAGTTGTTTTCAACAAATTTTAAGTTGTTTTTCTTCATTTCATCACTTCTTCTTCTCCACTCAAATATTCACTTATATTTTAACAAAACTCTACCAAAATTCTAAGTGAATCAAACTCGGTCGTTTCTAGTTTGATTCTCTACCACTCTCTCTCAAAGATCTCAGTGCTATTCAGAGTTATAGGATCATTTGAGTCAAAGAAGTGTATCGAGTCTCTCTATCTATCAAAATGATATTGGAAATGGTGTGATTATGGCCCATAAATCAATTGGTATGATTATAGCCCGTAAATCAATTAGTTGATCTTGTAGCCTGGTTAAATCAAGAGAGTTTGCCCTGGACTCGGAGATAGGAGGGTGTATCTCGTGCCTTGAAATCGAGGTTGTAATATCAACATTATATTTGAAAAGAAATTAGCATAAGAAATTATGTGGGACTGGATGTAGGGTAACTCTTAATATATAATTCCGGTGTGTTATTTCCTTTATTGCATTTATTTATCATTTGCATCTACGTTAAGATTCTATGATTGTTTCTTTGTTTGTGAATTGCATTTTTTTGGATTTAATTTAAAAATACTTCAAATAGGTTCATAAAATTAATTAAATAGTATTCACCCCCCTCTAGTATTAATTCTGCCTTAAGATCCATGATCCGCATTTCCAACAGAAATGCTGTCAAAGGAATACTGTCCGCTGCCACTCTCGACTGATGGAAACCGATCGCTAAATCTAGTTGGGAAAACACTCTAGCTCCACTCAACCGATCAAATAGATTGTCAATTTGTGACAAAGGATACATATTCTTGATCATCCTTTCGTTCAGCTTACGGTAGTCGAGGCACATCCACAATGACCCACTGACTTCTTCACGAAAATCGCGGCCGCTCTCCAAGGTGAACTGCTTGGTCTAATAAAATTCCTTCCTTCTAGATTCACTAGCTACACCTTCAATTCTTTCTTCTCAGTCAGTGTCATTTTGATAAGTGGTCTACTGATAGGTTCAGCTCCTGGTACAAGATCTATCCGAAACTCAATAGCTCGTGTTGTGGTAATCCTGTAATTGGCTTAAATACATCTGCAAACTCTCTTGCAACTCAAACCTGACTTAGCTCCTCTGCTGCTTCCAAAGCACTTAACACAACACAAAAACTTCGGTTAGAACTCTCTATTAAGAAGATGATTCGGTTCTGACTATTTGGATGCCTTAATGATATTTCCCCATCCCAGCAAAATATCTTAGCCGCATATCTACCCAACCAATCCATACCCAAAATGATCCTGAAATCTATGAAATCATAGACATACAAACTGCATGCAAACATATGAACTAACAAATCCAAATCTAACTGGTCACATCCATCCATAGAGTTGCATACCCTCCTATTGGATTCGCAACCCTTAAGGAAGAAACAAGGTAAGTGGATTCTAAGAATAACTTATTAACCAAAATTCAGGGATATAAATGAATGTGATGCACTAGTATCAAATAGTATCCTAGCCGTAATACTTTGAATCAAAAATGTACCTTCCATTACAGTCTTTCCCTTATCTTCTGCAGTTGATTTGGAAAAGACAGTGGTCAAATAGAAAAAACCTTTCCTTTTTCTACCCTAACTGGCTCTAGACACTAGTTCTTGTAATGCCCAACTTGATCATAGTTGTAACACTTAATATGCTTCTTATCCGCAGTCTTCTTCTACCCCTTGCTTCACCGGCACTCGTTTGCAAAATGACGCTTCTTATCACATTTGTAGCAGACTAAATCAGCTTTTGACTTCTTGGCTGAATCTCCCTTCTGGGCTCGTTTCTTTTTGAAGAACTTTCTCTACTTTCCCTGAGAACTCTGGGATTCAGTTGGCTTCTCTCTAGCACAAATAGCAAGCATCTCTTAATGAAAAATGGCCATCTCCACCACCACATTATAGGGATCATGAATATGAGTCAGGGCTACCCTAGCAAGCTCGGGCCTCAGTCCTCGAATGAACCTTTCATTCCTTCTGATGTCGTTGTCTGTAGTAACGTATCCGTATCGAGATAGATCATAAAATTTATTTGCGTATTCGATAACTAACATGTCACACTAAACTAAATCCATAAATTTTCTCATCAATGCTGACTTGGAAACTTTAGAAATAAACCTCTATTCGAATCTCCTTCAAAAATCAGCCCAAGTCAACTCTTTGTCTGGAACTCTGGTAGTTACACCATTCCACCAGTGATGTGCTGACACTTGCAACTGTCTAGAGGCCAACCTTCTTTTCTACGCATCTTCTAAACCTAAATCAGAAAATCATTGCATAGCGTAACATCCAATTCTCCACTTCTATAACACCTTTCATTCCCATAAATGGCTTTCCACCCAAACTGGTGTAGTCTCGGTTCAGCTTGGCATAATTATTGCCATTCGGAATCATAGGATTTGCTCCTCTAATATTTCCAGCATTCCAGTAGTTCCTGCTTGCGTCTAATTAGCAAGGAACCGATACATCATTCCTGCATCTACTGGAGGGTTCCTAGCACTTACATCAGCTTTTGCATTTTGACTAGGTTGAGCATTTTGGCTCCTCCATGTGTTAGGTTGAGCATTTCCATCGGTTGGGGTGCTTCCTCCACCTAGATTTCCTCTTCCGTTTCCTGCTTCCATATCTTCTTTCTTGTAAATCTGTATACAAACCTCAGTAAGATACAGAAGAACGGTCTAAGAGAAAGGGGAACTACGTACTTACACACACACACACATATCAAATACAAGTACGCTACAATCGCCTTAACCCAAACCTCGATCAAATTTTTGATTCATTGGATTATGTTTTGAAAATATTTTAGGTTTCAATTACTTAAATTTTTCATAAACCTATGCTCTGATACCAACTTATAACATCCCCCTTTGGAGGCCTAAAACTAATGGCTACGGATGCTACAACCATCTATAGTTATTAATCCTCGGCGACTAAATACGGTAATGTTAGATAAATTGATATACCAAAAACACATGGATATGGAAAAAGTTTAAAATTTCAAAACAACTTTCACATTCCATTCCAAACTCATTTCAACATTCTTTATATAATCCCATAACATTAATCACGCTTAGAAAAATATATTTATTACAATATATTCCAAAAGCTTCATATGAAGTTGCCCCCTTAGTGATCAGAGTGTATAATAGGCAATAAAAAACTTTGCGTTAACAAAACAACACAGTGGAATCACATAAGAAAGAACTTAATAACTACATGCCTTCTACACGACTCTGGAAGCTTTTTCATCTTAAGAGGTACTTGAAAACCTCAAATCTCGAACTACTCAAAATCAATTGAGTACCCAAGAGTTCAAGGGGAGGACATAAACTTCATGTCAGACATAAAGCCTGGTATGAATAATAATATACCATCTCAAATCATTTAGACATCTAGTGAGACATTGCCACATATCGGAATGGGTTTCCCATCACTAGTATCTTAAAATCTTTATAAACCATTTTCTATGCCCCTGCATCCACAATGGTTAATTCAGTTCAAAACATTATTATGTAGTGATATGCAAAACAATTGAATCAATTCTGGATTATCCATCCCCAATTCATTATGACCATCGATCATAATTATAGTTTCTAGGATTACTACTAACCCAATAGTTTTCATGGGCTAACTAATAATCAGTTAAACTTTTAAGGACTCCTTACATAATATATTGATGACTTCAATACGCTTGAAAGGAAAAAGAGTTGGCGGTAGGGCTTCGACTAAGTTGAAACCCATTCTTTCGAAAGCATTGATTTATAATTAAAGAAACTTCTTCAAAACACCTTTTTCTTTTAAAACAAACATGGAAATCCCTTCGAAAGCCATTATAAACTTCTTTGAAAAACATATGTATCGGCTAAGTCAAAAGCTTAGTAAAACAAAGGCAGGCGCTTACCTTTTTCAAACAAACAGAGGTAACGACCCCATCGAAAACTATGCTTTCGACACCATACCTTTCGTCTTTCACCAATCCACTATGTATCTTCTAGATGATACCATGTGTATTGAATTTAACTTAATGGGGTTTCGACATAGTCGAAGGCAAAAGGTAAGGGCATAAGGTACTCTAAACAGAAGCGAAACCTGCTTTTTTGGATTAAATATTAAATTAAGCAACTTATAAACTAATATGCCTACTTGTAAATTTCTTATTGATTGCCTTAACTTTTCCCATGCTTTTCAAAACTAACTGCCTTTTTATTTTGGATAAACATCAAAATTAAACTTTTTCAAATAAAACCTTCCCCTTCATTTACGTGCAAATCATTTTGATCCTTTTCTCAAAATAATTTATTTTGTATATCAAATTACCTAAGAAAAATCACCAAGGCTCACAGAAATTTACTTTGATCATTTTATCTAACATGTCAAAATTTCAAATCCAAAATCCTATTATATTCTTTTAAAAAAATTATTAAACCCAACGTGCTATATTTTCATTCAAAAATTCATAATAATTCCAAAGCTTGAAAAATTATCAAACTTAAAACCCAACTCAAAAATCATATTTGACATGACATAAAAATTTTCCATGACATTTAAATATCAATATCACATGGTTCTGATGTAAAACCATATTAACCATTATTTAAACAATCTTGTTTAAATTTAAACATACCATAATTCATGCATATCATCATCAAACATCATATGTACAAATTTAAATAAAGATACAAAACAAATATTTAACAAATAGAGATGGAAATTATAATTCACCTTAATCTTTGATAAGGAAAATGGATTGAGATGAGCTTGATTCCCCTTGCTATTTTCTCTTCTTTTTCTTTAAATTTCTTCTTCTTTTCTTTTTAATGGCTGGCCTTATTTTCTTTTCTTATGTTTTTATTTTTGTGAGAAAATGAACATGAGTGTGAATGGCATAAGAATAAACATATATGTGTGTGTGTGTGTGTGTGTGTGTGTAAAGTAAAGGTTAGGTGTAGTTAAATCCTATTATACTCTTATATAATTTGATTAGTTTATAAACCATTCTTTAGCACAGTTAAATTAATAAGCACGGCTAATTAAATTTATTCAAATCTCAATCCCCTTATCACTTGACATTTATATTATGCTATATCTAATTAAATATCCTGAATAATGTTATTTAAATTTAGAGGTGTTACATTTGACTACATGTAGTGTGCAGTTAATATCGACTGCTAGTTCTAGTCAGAGCACGACCAAGTTGTCCAGTTTAGAAGTTTGATCAACAATGATTGAAAGAATTTCTTCTAAGCAAAAAGAGGATCCAATATTAGACGAGAGAATTAGAAGGCTTGAGGTTGGAATTGAGATCGAGGATCTAAAGGATATTAGTCTTGACCAGAGAGGATCATTGAGAAAGAAGGGTCAGTTGTGTATTTCGAATGTTGAGGACTTAAGGAGTGAAGTTTAAGGGGAATGTCATCGATTTAAATTTACGATTCATCCTGGAGGAACCAAGATGTTTCAAGACATAAAGAAGAGCTTCTTTTGGGAAGGTAAAGAGAGATGTTGGCTTATGGATTAGGTAGTGTGCAAACTGTCAGCAAGTGAAGGCCGAACATCAGAAGCCAAGTGGGTTACTTCAACCTTTAGAGATTCTAATTTGGAAATGGGATTCAATATCCATGGATTTTATAGACGGGTTGCCGAGGTCAAATAGGGGAAATAAGAGTATATGGGTCATAGTGGACAGATGGACCAAGAGTGGCCATTTCATTCCAGTTAAGTCAACTAGGACGACACTTGTTTTAGCTAACATGTTCACGAAGAACATAGTTAGACTACATGGTATTCCTAGTATATGCTTTGTTTACTAGAAATTTCTAGAAGAGTCTCTATGATGTATTAGGTACTAAGCTTAAGATGAGTACAATATATCGCCCTCAAATGGATGACCAAACAGAGAGAGTCAATAAGGTACTCAAGGAATTATTGAGAGCTTGTGTAGTGGAGTTTGGTGGATCTTGGGAAGATCATCTACATTTGGTTGAGTTTTTCGATAATAATAGTTACCAGAGTAGTATAGAAATGGCACCTTTTGAAGCTTTGTATAGAAGGCCATGCAAATCACCAACATGTTGGTTGGAGACTAGAGTAGGATACAAATTAGTCTTAGTCCAGATCTGGTTAGAGAGATGATAAAGAAGATTGAGTTAATTCAAGAAAAGATGAAGGAAGCTCAATCCAAACAGAAGAGTTACAAAGACAAGAGGCTGAAGACCTAGAATTCTCAGTTGGAGATAGGGTTTTCATTAAGGTATTACCGACGAAGGGTGTTGTATGATTTGGAAAGATAAGGAAAATGGCACCGAGATATGTTGGTCCATTCCACATTATAGAGAGGACCAGGAAACTCGCATACAGAGTAGAGTTTTCGAGCAGTATGGCAGGTGTCCATAATATGTTTCATGTGTCTCGTCTTCGCCAGTACGTGCATGATCCAAAGTCTACTATTCCTCCGACAGGTTTGGAAGATTTGATAATATAGCCTAGTTTGACTTTTATTAGACAACCAATTCGGGTTGTAGTGAGAGATGAGAAAATATTGAGAAACAAGACAGTCAAGTTGGTGAAAGTTCAGTGGATCGACAATGAGAAGGACTGTACTTGGGAGATAGAAGATATGATTAGAAGTACTTATCTTGATCAGCTTTGAGGGTACGTCTATATTAGATTTAGATAGATAGTTGCCAGTCAAGTAGGCTAGTATGTTAGGAGTTGTTACCGATGATTGCTATGTATGGTATTTAGTCCTTACTAAATTTAGAGGATGAAATTCTTCAAGGAAGGGAGCCTATAACACCCCTAATTTTTAATAACATTATTCTGAAGATTTAATTAAATAAATTAGATACAATAATGTAAATCTTAGAGTGATAAGGGGATTGAGATTTGAAAAATAAATTAGAGGCCAAGCTTAATTAATTATATAAGTGGGGTCGGAAATGGTTAACGCAATGGTATTTAGGGTAATTACGCACCTTAATCGCATTACCCTTATATATCCCGTTCCCTTTATGCTACATGTTCATTTTTCATTTCACGAAAACGTAAATCAAAAGGAAAACAAAGCCGACCATTACTATAGAAAGAGAAAAGGGGGAAATCAATCTAAAGCTAAGGAATTAAAGCAAGGAAGATTAATCTCAATCAAATTTCAAAGTCCTTATCCTAATCAAGGTGAAAATGATCTAAATCATCTCTATTTTTTTTATAATCATTTGATTTTTGGGTTAAGATTAAATCCACTATAATAATGGTTTTGACGATGATATGCTTGGATTTTACGACATGTTTGATTTAAATGAGATTGCTTTAATTTGTTTTATATGTTTTTAAGGGTAAAACCGACTATAATGAATTTTGAATGTCATGAGGAAATTATATGTTATGTAGAACATGAATTCAGAGATGGGGTGATTTTTATTATTTTCCAATCTGTAGAAAATTTATTATGAATTTTCAAAGGAAATATGGATAATTGGGTTTAGAAATTAATTTTGGTTATTTTATGAAGAATTTGGGTATAAAATTTTTATGTGTTAGATAACAAACTGAAAGTGAACTTCTATAATTTTTAAGGATTTTTTTCTAAGTAATTCACTATAGAAAATAAATTATTTTAGGAAAAGGATTTAATTGTTTTAATTGTCTTGCTTAATGTAAGGGCTTAATTGTGTAAACTAATCTTTATTTAGATCTAAAACTATGTGGCTGTTATTTTGGTAAAGAATTTGCAAAGTTTATAGAAAACAATTAAATGTTTACAAATGGGCAGGATAATTATAAAGTAATTACCTTAAATGGCATTAAATTAGCCGTTACCCAGAAAGTGGGTTCCGCCTCTTTCATAAGCCATATTTCAACCCTATGCTTCTGCCTTCAACTAAATCAAAACCTACCAGGTTGAAACTAGCTAAGCCAAAAGCAATACACATGGTATCACAATGTAGGTATGTAATGGATTGGAGAAGGGCGGAAGGCACGGTGTTGAAACATAGCTTTCGATGGGATCAAAACCTTTGTTTTATTTTCAAAAGAAACGCGCTTGCCTGTTTTTACTAAATGCTTTCGAAGGAATCAAAACATATGCTTTCGAAGGGTCTTTTTAAATTGCTTTCGAAAGGGGTTGCCGTTTCTTGTTTAAATAATAGTTTTCGAATGAGTATTTAGTTTAAAAATCGATGCTTTCGGAAAGAGTAGTTTCAACTAAGTCAAAACCTTCTACCGGCCCTAAGCCTTTCGTGTGGATTGAAGTCATCAACCAATTCTAAAGGTAACTTTTGTTTTAAACCTATACTAAGCCACTTCTTAAAGCTTTCAAAAGGATTCAAGGGTTTCGAAAGAAATGGCTTCGAAAGATGTTTTGAAGCTATCCTTCAAATATTTTACTAAAATGTTTTGAGATTTCGAAAGGATGGTGCCGAAGCCATCTGTTTTTCTCCAAACTCTTTTTAATGGTTTCGAAAGGGTTGCTTTCGCTTGTATTCACTTAGACCTAATAAGATATGTTTTAAATTAAACCCAATGGTTTCGAAAGGGGTACTTTTAAATGGTTTTGAAGCTATGTTTCTATAATTGGATGGTAATACTTTAATACTTTCGAAAGAAATGTGTTAAAATGTTTCGAAAGGCAGGTGCCTAGAGTTTAGAAAAGAAGATTTGAATGCTTTCGGAAGGAAGCTTTCCAATAGTTTCGAAAGTAAAGATTAAAGGTTTCGAAAGCCTTTGTTTTTGAAACAAAGAACCCAATCTTAAATTTTAAAAGGTAAAACCCATGACATTATAAAAGAGCTTTTAAATGCTTTGAAATTGGAGTTTTGAATAAGCTTTCCTCAATAAAGTAATAGGTGAAAGAGATTAACCATGTTTTATATGAAATGGGTTTCAAGGATATTAAAGCACAGGTATTGGTACTATCATGTTAATATGTTTGCTTCGTATAATATATATATATATTCACTTTGATATGAACCCATAATGATACTTTGGGGAGAAAGGGCAGAATAACCAACTAGGTTGACCTAGCAGTGAATATAAATTGAGTTAACTCCTGAATGAGTAGAATTGCATCCAGAAGATCAAGAAAACCAGAATATAGGATGCCACAACACTGATTAAAGAAGATGTAGATAGACAGGTTTATAGTAAACCATTAGAAAATATGATTAGAAAGAGTTATTAGCAGGGACCAATAGGTTTGTAGTGAACCTTGAAAACTATATCCGGCTTAAGTTATTGACAAATGTCAATAGGTTCCTAGTCAACCCGTGAAAACTAGGATAAGAGGGAAGTTATTGGAGACCAATATGTTCAGGGAGGACCCATGAATGATGAAGTTATTGGCAGGGCCAATAGGTTCTTAATGATCCCTTGAAAATTATGAAACCGGACAGGGAGTCCATAAGCTTTAACAGGTTATTAGTCAGCCTATGAAAAGTAATAGGTTAACGGTGACCCTAGAAACTATAAATTTGACATATAGCCAAAAATGAATGGGGATGGAAAATCCAGAATTGATTTACTTGTTTTCATGTCATCATAATATTTTGAATTGCTATGTTTTAACCGTTGTGGATGCAGGAGCACATTATATGGTTTTATAAAGTTTTGAATAAGGTACGAGTGAAGGGGAAAACCCATTCTGCTAAGTGGTGTGGTCTCACTAGATATCTAAATGGGTTGAGATGGTATATTATTATTCATACCAAGCTTTATGTCTAACTTGAAGTTTATGTTTTTTTCCTCTTAAACACTTGATACTCGGTTAATTTTGAATAGTTTGAGAGTAGTTTGAGAGTTGAGCTTTTTAGGTACCTCTTTAGACGAATAAGCTTCCGAAGACGTGCAGGGGGCATGATAGTTATTTAGAGTTATTTTCTATTTTGATTTCGCTGTGTTTTGTTGTAAAGGGAAAGTTTTTAATTACCTAGTTACATACTCTAAGGGGGCATCTTCATGTGTCGCTCTTGGCATAAGTTGTAATAATTATATTTTCTCTAAACGTCGTTAACAATTATGGGATTATGTAATGAATTTGAAATGCTTTGAAATGGAATGAGAAAGTTGCTTGTTGATTTTAATTTTTTTTCCATATCCATGTGTTTCTATTATATCAATGTAGCTAACATTGCCATATTTGGTCATTGATATGGATGACTGTAGCATCCGTAGCCGTTAGTTTTGGGCCTCCAAGTGGGGGATTTTACAGTAATACTTATTCCAAAGTTGAAATTATAATGTATCATCGGGTGGTACTTACTTATTATTCATATGCACTTATCTTATTCATTCTTAAATCCAAATATATCATTTTGCTTCCGAACTAGTATTGATCCTCTGATTTTCTAGTGCGGATCTTGGTTAGGCTCAAAGGCTTTTATTCACATAGCCCTCAACTTGATAGAAAATGTAAGCAATTTGGCTACAAACCATTATCAATGTTTGCCTTAGACTGTAGAACTATAAATCCCTTTCGGATATCAAAATCTTACATCCAAATCTTTGGCCAAATTTGTGCTTAGTGTATAATACTTTTATACTTTATTTTCCAAAATATTTTAGAAAATCTTGGTTTAATTTTTAAACTTTCTACAAAAATATAGTTTTATTCTTTCTCAAAGAAAATTCTTACTTATATTTTTACTAAAAGTTTTATGAAAATTTTCTTATGTGATTTGTATATTCTTTCTTACATCATCATACAAACCATCTCAACATGCATACTAAGAACATTCTTAAGGCGTTCTAACCCTACAGGGGTTCATACTACAAACACCATTACTTCACTAAACATTGTCATACCAAGTTAGTAGCACATATACATGCTAATACTAATCTGAAATACCACTAAATAGACAACCAACTTCCAAGCACTACCATCACTTTGAAGCTAATTCATTCCAATAACCAACATCACATATCTTCCCATCATTTCCTTCATCGTCGTCATTGTCATCATCATTATTCCCTTGCTCATCGTCTACTTCGTTCCCATCCTCATGTTGTTGCATCCTATCTTCCTCATATGGAAACCAAGGTTGGCTCCATGGAACATGCCCCATTCCTATCGGAACTCCTTGGATTATTTCCCCAGTTTCTCGTTCCTCGAGGCCCTGCATGTGGATTTCCTATGGATTTCCTTCCTAGATCTCCTATATCCCTGCACTTCCTCCTCTTCAGACATTTCGACTTCTACTTCCTTAGTTCTTCCTCCCTATCATAGTTAATGTACGAACTTGAAGATTCCTCTCGCCAAACGATACGATCTCTATCTAAATCCCATATAATATTGCTGTTTATGCTGATTTTGTTTGATTCATGGGGAATCATGGAATTTGGATCTTCCGTAGGCTCAGATTCCTCCTTCTCCATGGTTCCTTGGAGGCTGGAGCAACTTTTTTGTTGCTTGAAACAATGATAAGTTCAAAAGTGGGTGGAGGTATTACGGCCATTGGATAGCCATCTTCATCTAACCTAGTATACTGATCTAATTCTTCCTTTACGATGGACCAACCATTTCTAGGTGGCCACTGCATGGGTTCTTGTCGCTCGATAGGATGATCAATTGTCTTTCTTCTTCCCCTATCTCTTTGAGGACTTCCCCTTCAAATGCTTTTCCATGATTGGATTCTACCAATGCAAAAAAAGTCTTCTTAGATATGGATACTAACTTATTCTAATGTCAAAGTTCAAATTTAAATGTATCCTACCATAATTTCATGCGACTATTCATGTAACGGTTAAGGGTAATAATTCTCTAAGTACTTTGGTATTTTACTCAAAATCATACTTGATCAAATTTTAGAAAGCCAATCGATATTAGGTTAAATCCTTGCCAAAATGTTTTCCAAACATTATTATTATCAACTATCAAAAATCCTTTAAATCTTCTTTCTCTAAAACCTTTTAGATGAAAATTTCTATGATTTGCTTTATAACCTTTCATTATCGTAGTTTCATTTGACAGTTAAATAATTTACTAAGTACTGGGTTTTGTTACGTCTAACCAATACAAAAATCCTTTGGAAATTTTCTTTAAAAACCCATTTGAGATAAAAATTCTCATTATCCAATTTCTTAGGCTTTATATACATCCCCTTATTTAATAAACATCTTATAGTCAAACTGTAAAATACTAATCACAAGATGTTTATACTTAAATCTTTTTTTTTGAGAAAAATGCATGGTCCTCTACGCATAGAGGAGAGCACACATGTGAATATATATATATATATATATATACATATATATATCACGGATAAGGAGCTTCCAACATGCCTAGTAGGTAACAAAAACAAAAATACAAAAAACTAATCTAAGGAACCCCTAAGAAGGATTCTGGCAAGGACACCACCTTTCGCACCTCAATATCAGGCTCCAGCATGGTCACTGCCTGTTATTAAGATGCCAGAAGAGCGAAAAAGGCAAATGGGAAAGAACAGAAAACAGAGTGACGACTCAAACTAAAGAAAGCTCCAAAAGACTGAATCAGAAGAAGCGAAATAAGCATCAGCTCTGAAGAGGATCTGTTGACTACTCTAAAGAGGATCTACTAACTAGAGAGGCCACTATGAATGCTTTGGATGTAGAATCTCTGCTCTGATGGCCTCTCTACAGTCTGATATCCAACAATCCGAAGACAAGAGAAACCTGCAAAGTGAACCTGAAATCCCATCTTCCAAACCTGTATCTGAAACATGACTAAGGAAAAAATTAGAATGATACATATATATGTATATTTAAATAGTAAATATAAATATATATGTATTTGAAGGAATGAAATGAAAGCCTAGATAAGACTATTGGGGAAAGCAAAAAAAGAGGCGAAACTGACCTATTCATCTTTAATCAAAAGAAAGCTATGATTAAGAGTGAGATTATCGTATAAACTTGGATAATTATTAATAATACTATTATTAGTGCAATAAAACTTATTGTTATGTTTAGAAAAGTTAATATTATAACTAATCTTGTTAAGATACCGTTTGAAATGCATATTATTTGCTAATTTATATTTGGAGTTAGAAATCCAATTGAAACAAAATGAAGAAATTAAAAAAATCAGTTTGTTAAAGTGACTATTTTGATTATTAAAAATTCTTTGATTTCTCTCGAGCCAAATAAACCAACTGATAATAATAAATAAAGTGTCTAGTAAGAATCTAATGTTCTTGTTGAATTTGAATCTAAAAATTTTCCAGTAGAATTCACAATCCAAAATTTTAGTTGTAATATTAAAGCTAAAAATTTTAAGAGTATTAATTAGGATGTAATTAGAGTTCAAACAATCATAGTACATATGATTAATGTCCTCAAGATGCAGATTACAAAAATAACATTTATTATCGTTTTGAATGTTTTTTCTCTTTAAAAATTCTATAGTATTAAGTTTTCCATGAAGTATTAACCATATGTGAATTTTGGATTTAGGAGGGGAGTTAGAATTCCACATATATTTAAAAGAGTTATTTGAATTACCCGAAAAATTAGTAAATCTATAAGATGAGCTTGGAGTATATTTATTATTCTTATCCCATTCCCAACTAATAAAATCATTATCATTATCAATGTTATAATGATTTAGTCTGGCATAAAGTAAAGGAAATTGCCTAAGGCATGATCCTACTAAAATTCTGCTAAAACTGAAGTTCCAAGGAGGATCATTATCCGAAGTGTAAACTTCATTAATTAAAGCATACTTAAAGTTACAGATATCATACAAATCCTTAAACTCAAATTTAAGAGGCAAGATCGAAATCCAACAATCATGCCAAAAAGAAGTACAATTTCCTGAGTGCACTATTGTCTTAGTTCCTAAGTTAAAAATTTCATAACATTTTAGAATGTTTTTTCAAAAATTAGAAAGATTATGCGAAAGTGAATAATCAATTTGGTGTAAATTGATATTACCGTTATAGAAATATTTAGAAATGATCTCTTTCCAAATAGCGTTATCATTAATATCTTTAAACTTCCAAAGCCATCTACCTAAAAGAGATAAATTCATGTTACGCAAATTTATAACTCCTAAACCACCCTCCTGTTTAGCTCTACAAATAATTTTCCAGTTAACTAGACATTTAATGCTGTTATTAATATTATCCCCAGTCCATAAGAAATCTCTTCTAATTTTATCTATTTTGACAATGACCCAATCTGGAAACAAATGCATAGACATCCAGTAGATCGGTAAGGCTGATAAAACTGAGTTTATTAAAACTAGCCTACCTGCTCTAGAAAGAAATCTCCCATTCCAATTAGATATCTTATTTTTAATTTTATTAATAATAATAAGCCAATCGTCATGCTTGAGTTTGGAAGGTCTAATCACAAACTCTAGATATTCAAAAGGAAAAGTCATACTTTTGCAATTTAGGGTATTAGCTACAAGGTTTTCTATATTTTCAAAATCATTTAAAATTAAAACTGAACTTTTTTCAAAATTAATTTTTAAGCCAGATAACAGCTCAAAACTTTAAAGAATAAACTTGAGAGTAATAATGTGTTTAGGAAGATGAGAAGAAAAAAGTAAGGTACCATCTGCAAATTCCAGAACAGATATACCGTTACGTGATATGTCATTGCCAACATTTCCTAGAGATCCATTATCCACTTCTCTTCTAATAATTTTAGCAAAAACAACAGCGGCTAAGTTAAACAACACGGAGATAAGGGGTCTCCTTGCCTTAAACCTCTCTTTGACAAAATTCTATTACCTAAAACTCCATTAACCATAATACTAGAATTGCCAGTTTTAAGCAAAGTCAAAATCCAACTGATCCATCTATGACCAAATCCTCTAGCGTGAAAAATATCTACAAGGAAATCCCAATCCACTGAATCAAAAGCTTGAGCAAAATCGAGTTTTAAAATCGCACAGGTTTTGTTATTCTTACAACAGTAATTTATATATTCCTGAACAACAGCCACTCCATCAGTAATATTTCTCCCTTAATGAATGCCGATTGTGAACAGTCAATTAAATCATTCATTCTTGTACTAAGTCTATTAGCTATAACTTTAGAAATGATTTTTACTGAACAGTTATTCAAGGAAATAGGTCTAAAATCTTTTAGGTTGTTAGCTCCTACTTTTTTATGCAGCAAAATAACATTTGCGAAATTAAATCTCCCTAATTGCAAGTTACCATTATAAAAATCATTGAACAAATTAACTAAGTCAAATTTTAAAACATCCCAAAAAGTTTTATAAAATAAAATAGGAAACCCATCAAGTCCCGGAGATTTATCACTTGGCATATCATAAATTGCTTTCTTAATTTCCTCTTCTCTAAAAGATTTATCTAGCTCTGATAAATCAACAGTAAAATTCGATGGATACAGATCTGTCCATCTAACATTGATTCTATGTTTGATTTTAGAGCCAAAAATATCCTTGTAATAGTCAGTAAAAGCTTTATTGAGATCCCTTTGATCAACTATCTCTATATTGTTAACAAACATAGAGTTAATTGTATTATTACATTTTCTACCATTAGCAATATTATGAAAAAATTTGGTATTATTATCGCCTTCGTTGATCCATTGAATTCTGGATCGCTGCTTCCACATCACCTCCTCTTTTTCTAAAATAGAATTAAGCTCATCTTTTAAGTTAGAAAGAAAATTACGTTCACCAAGATTTAGAGGTCTAGATTCTTCTATCTTGTTTATTTTAAGCAATTCGTTAAGAATATAATATTTTTTAATTTTTAAGTTGCCAAAAACAATTTTGTTCCAATTTTTAAGAAAAATCCTAAGATCTCTAAGTTTAGAAACAAAAGACTTTGCAGAATTATCCTTGCTCTAGTATTATGGAAACCCAAAGAAATCTATTTACCGTTGATTAAGTTCACAAAATTAGATTCCAAAAGCCACATCTTTTCAAATTTAAAATTATTTGAAACAAGTCTATGATGCTCGCAAGTGAGGATAATAGGACAGTGATCCGAGTACGTGTACGGTAAACCGATGACTATAAAGATTGGTAATTTATCTTCTATTTCATCACTAACAAAGAATCTATCAAGAAGAGCCATGGAAGGAGACTCTCTTGCATTACTCCAAGTAAAAGCTCTATTAGAAAGGGAATTCCAATCAAATTAGAATGAAAAATAAATTGATCAAATTCCTCCATAGCAGAGTATTCCCCTTCCCTGGGAGAATGCTCGCCAATGAAACGCGTAACGTTAAAATCGCCCCCTAAAATCCAAGAGCCTGGAGCAAATGATCTAAATTCTAGACACTCCTTCCATAACATTCTCCTATTAATTTTAGAGTGAGGCCCATATACATTAAAAATATTTAAAAAAGAGTTATCGGAAAGAATAATAAGAATAATATGAAGTGAATGATGCTTAGAGATGCATTGAAGCATTTTAAAATGATTATCTCGCCACCCAATCATTAAAACCCCAGTGGAGCCAACAGAAGGTAGGAAAACCCATTTTCTAAAGTGGTAACCGCCTAATCTTGTAAAAAAAACGAATGTTTGGACTATTAATTTTAGTCTTCTGAAGTAAAGCAATGTCAATCGAATAATCTTTAAAGACCGCTCTAACCTTATCACACTTATTCAAATCATTTAAACCTCTAATGTTCCAGCTAATGATCCTCATAAACTAACAGTACTAGCCCTCTCTAATTCCTTACATCTAATATACTCTCTATTGATCTCAGCATTAGAAAAAAATAAAAGAAGCATCGCAAGCAAGTTGACAAAACTCGGCCAAAGAAAGATTACCTAATGCATAGGTGGAGTATGTACTACCCATAAGTGGACTCATACCTATGCCTGGATTCGTAGCGCCACTCATGGCGCTCAATCCAGGTAACTCACCCAAAGTCTACGGTTGGCGGTCGCATATCCTGGCGCTTCGACGAATCATTCCACTTGAAGCTGTAGATTTCCAGTGTCTTCCTCTCTTCGACGAAGAAGAGCTAGGTATAGAACTGCTACCACTTACTGGCCAATTAGGGTCCGAAGAAGTCACTGGCTCCACACAAGTGTTCAACGGTACGCCAGCGTCTCCTATAGTGAGTCCAGAAGCAACAACCAACTTTCTCTGATTGTTGTTTCCAATTTCCTCCAAAGATATGCCACAGCAACTCTGTGAATCTCCTGAGGATGTGTGCAAAACTACTGGACACTCTGTTATTAGCATTCTAAAGTCATTTTTAACCTCTAGCAAGATGTCCAGATCAACTAGAGCCTCATCTTCGGCCAAAACATCCATATTTTTAGAACCCAAAATACAATCCGTAGTATCAATATATGTCGACAAATATCAAAAGAAGAAAAAGGTACGCTCAAACAGTTACTGGTATCAAAAAATGTTAAATTAGCTGCATTATCAGTTAATTTAGCATCAATGGGAAGGCCACGAAAATTATCCAAATCTACTGGATGAAGCACAGTAGAATCTGAAAGATCCAGAATATTGTCATAATAGTACTTCTCATCCAATCTCGAGAACGCAACAAGATTTTCAGAACCATTAATATCGAACACCATTGGCTCGTGCTCTACAAAATTGAAATCCAAAGCATGAAGAGCAACAGACTGATCCAATCTAACAGTGTTCGAGAAGCTGCTATCAAATGAGCCAACCCCTTCTCTGCAATCAGAACTTGATATAGCATCATTCATTTCATTCGAAGGTTTTGCTTTATGCTCCGGGATTTCAAGCTGACCACCATCACCATTTAGATTGTCATTTAAAACAGCAAGACAATCAACGCATTAGAAATATTTATCTCAAAATTATGCTGGATACGGCAGTTTGTTTTATGAGTTTTGAAACGACAAGGGGTGAAACCATCTTCCGTAATGTCGAATCCAGCCGAAAATGAATTCGAATTACATATGGCAACAGCTGGATCCAAGAGGATTGGATCAAGACCCTGATCAACTTCCATAGCAGCAAGAGGGTAAGGAATTGCTACCTCCACAAAATCAGAAGATTCGGGATATCTAGACGAGAAGACTGATTTGTCAATGAACTCAACTGGATTTTCGACCTGACTTTTTCCGTAGTTTGGTTCATTAATAACATTGAAATGGAAATATAAGTCATCGCGATAGTTGATTCCTAGATCATTATTGGGCCAGAGGTTTTCTATCAAAATACCCCTCAACATTAGATACTTCAAGGCAAATTGAAAACCGTGGTTAACCAAGGATGGATGTGAGTTTCCCTAATCCTGCCGCATGGTAGCTCTAACATCTGATTTGCCAAAGAAGTCTTCGGGGTTGCCAAAATGATCGATGTACCCTCTGCCTATGTTCTGTTCGTTGAAGATTTCAAAATGATAAAATAATTCTTTGAGATATTTAATTCCTTCGTTCTTCTTGAACCAGAGATAGTCGATCAAGATTCCTTTAAGAAGTAAGAATTTTAAGGCAAAATGGAACCCATGGTTGATCGCAAAAGTGTTAGATCTAGAGGAGATCGGTTTCATCCCACACGCCTTGCTCTTATCCCCAAAAATTCCACAAGAGAAGCATCTGATCGGATCTCGGCAGTGTTTCGCGAAGTGGTTCATATTTCCACATCTAAAGCAAAAATGTTTTCCCAGCCAATTTTTTTACCCTTGCTTAGTTTATCCCCTTAAGTTAATGTATTCACATACAAATCTTTTTATTAACTTGTTTTAAACAATCATTCAAGTTACTACATATCATTTGAAAACATATCTTTTATGTTCAAAATATAATCCTAGGTAAAATTATTTCATTTACCATATTTTTTTAAAATCATTTTTATATATTAATAAATACATGCTCATATCTGTAATGCTATTACTCATTGTAAGGTGTTACTAACCCTATCTCTAATGAATTACTCATCATAGGATATTAGTAATCCTATCTTTGATGAGTTCTTACCCCGGCCAGGCTTAAGTGTTCGCTAATCCTAAGCTCTGATACCAAAACGTAAGGGCCTGGTTCGTTGACCCTTGGAAATCGACATTAATGCATCCTCGGTATTCATGTGCCACAAATCCAAGTGCCGGAGAGACATTTCCTTAAGGGTAAAAGGAAAAATAGACATAGAACAGAATCTTTTATGAATGGAATAATAAATGCTATTTCAATATATAAAATATTTATAGTGGAAAATTTAAATACATTTATTAGAGTTAAACCGTGACAGTTGTAAATCTCTGTTTATACAAAAGCGAAATAAATTAGTATACAAGTGTGGTGGAAAAAGAGGTAATAGTCTATTGAAGAATCTTCTAACTCCTTGCTCCGAGCTCTTCAAGATTGCTTCTAATTAAACCTGACTACTTGGCTATCCGAAAAAATAAGGGCATCCAGAGTTCAAGGAAAAGGAAATAAACTCCGGATCAGTCATGTGACTAACGTGAGAAATAAAAATACGGGTTCTGAAAGAAAATTGGTATCGCATAAGACTACGCCACACATAAACATAGAAGATGTTTTTACCTTATGATAAGAAAAATCTTTGCTATGCAAAATTAGGGATACTATTTTTAATGAAATTCATTTTTTTGAAAACATTTGCAAATAGAATTATAAATCTTAGATGAAATGCTTGCATCTCGCATTTTAGTACTTTGCATAATTAAGTCTATATGGCATTTATTAGACATTGGATTTCCAACTGAATAGCGAGGTAAGGGACTACTTCCTGTATAGTGCATTTCTAGAGGAATGCACATGAGGCCTCTATGTTGGTCCTTGTGCGAATTATGACCTACCGATCCAAAAATATAATATATGAATAGCACCAATATTACATCACCTGGCTGTTACCGACCTATCTGAGATGTCTCATAGCATACATCATATAATTTAAACCAGACGTTGTAGCGGGTATAAATTTTATCCATTTAGAAGGTGATTTCAAACCATGATTGGTTGTAATCTACTTAGCCTTAATGCATCCCATGTTTCACCATTCTTGGGTGTGAGGCTTTGAGGTAACGATTGCCTTTTATATGGAACATATTTCACTTTGAATTCCACTTTGCCATTTCACAATCACACAACTAATTTCTACCAACGTATAACTTTTGAGCTCGTATGTCTTAGGAAAGTGTGTTCACCTAAAATAAGTTGCCTCTGTGCCACTAAACAGAAGATATGTTCATAGAGATCAATCAATATGATCTAGGAATATAGCGTCAGACATTCATTCTTATAAGTTGTCTAGGAATAGGGAAAACTAAAGGTACTTTCCTACCACATCCGATCAAGAATTGCCCATAGGATTAGTAGCGAATAGTCCTCATGTTTCGAAGATTTTAAGAATGAAGGGACCACTGTTATTTTTTTATCTTGCGAGCTACCCCTGAGATTATCAAAAAGTAGTCTTTTGGAAATGAAGATCCTCCAAAATTTTGGACTTCAATATATGTATCTTGATTTTCGAACGCGGAAATTGGTTCGAAATGATTTTTGGATAGGAATCAACCAAATCCGACCCTAATTCCTTCATACCAATCATCGATAAAAAAAATGGTTTATAAATAGGTGATTATTATTCCATTGATTAATATATTTTTATTCAAAATATCTTCTA
Organism: Allium cepa; assembly: GCA_030765085.1. Classification (NCBI taxonomy): domain Eukaryota; kingdom Viridiplantae; phylum Streptophyta; class Magnoliopsida; order Asparagales; family Amaryllidaceae; genus Allium; species Allium cepa. Next base: position 750,372,788 of record CM060938.1, on the reverse strand, counting down.
TAGATATTTATCTTTTGAAAACCATTTCTTTTCAGTATATACGGGGTTCATCAAAACTCTCCTCGTTAAATTCTTTGGTTTAATTAAACTCTTCTTAAAACTTAGAATAATTCCAAATCATTTTACTTCAATTTTAACAAGGATTTCTCAATTCTAAAAATATAACTTTCTAATAAGTTAAAAACATGTTATCTAAGATGGTAAATGCAAATTAGTTTATATTTGAATGAAACGGATCCATGGAAATCATTCAAATTATAATTGATGTTAATTTACATATTCAACAAGTACTATCCATTGAATAACGGTGAAATCACCTATTAAATTCGTATGAGTAGTAGGAGTTCCCTCCTTGAAATTTAACATCAACTATTAGAAGATTATCTCTATGGAACCTATGTGGTTTAAAATTGGGAAATTTATCATCTATACTTAACACATTTTAAATATATTTCAAAACCTACTTATTGAAATTTTGAGCTTTTTCCTTTGAAAACTACGGATATAGCAGTTCGAATAATTCTTATTATATGAATTCTGAGCTATATTCCACTTTATATACTCATTTAACTTTTGCAGCATGAAATCGCAAATTACCGTTACACGACGCGCCTAGTTTTGACTCATTTTTCATTCCTTATTCAAACTTCACCACATTTGTTTCTAATGTTTATAAAATGTATTTAAATAATTTTAAAACCATTGTAAAGAGTTTTAATGATTCCATACTACTTTTATAATTCAATTCGAAAAGTGATTTCCTTGTGCAATATCAACTAGTATTTAATGCGACTTGTTTATATATCCAAACAACAATATTTTCACAGCATCCAAAACATGATAAATAATCATTATAAACAACTATAGCCAAACATATATATCATCCAATATATAGTATATATAAGTAGAGTTCTTACCATAATCCAAATCGATACTTCCTACCAACATTCAAACAAATCAACGCTTCACTAAATATCTCCTAAACACCCAAAGCTCATGTCCATGCCTTTTTCCACTTGCTAATCATGCTTCCCTTGATGACTTATGCTTAATACTAGAGTTTAGAAGAGATTAAAGAAGATTTGTTTAACTTTTGAAAAAGTAAGAGAGTAATCAGTGGATTAGTGCTTAAGTACTTCCATTATTTTTAATCCTTCTACTTTTTCTCAAGTTTTGAAAAAAAAGAGGCTTCCATGGAAGCCATTAGGTCGCCTAAGAAATCTCAAGAATGGAGAAGAAGAAGAACAAGAATGTGAAGAACCAGTGAGAAGTAGGGGTGGTATTTATAGGCAAAAATGAGAAAACATACAAGATGTGAAATTACCACCATACCTTATCTACCCAAGAAAACGTGTAACGACCCGAAACTTTCAAACCCGAAACTTCTAGATAGTTATGAAAAAGAAGAAAGAGATAGAAGAAGAAGATCAGAAACATCAACATCTCACATTCGCAGCGGATAAAATATAATAATAAATAATAACAGTTTACAAAAGAATACTATTCTGTCGATTACATTTTAATACTTCAGAGTTACACATTTATACAGACACTGGATATACACAATTATCATGTCACAAATACACAATAATATAATACAGCGGAAGCACTCCATACGTTCTTGCCATCCAACTCAACTCCTGAGATCCAGAACGTCCTTATCGGGAAATCTGTAATACTCGGTCTGACCCAAGCATTACACCTAAGTACACTACAACAAAAGTTTGTTTTGACAACATTTATTATCAGCGTTTAAACATTGAATGCTGTAGTTAAAGTTTTTGAGAGAGTTATTCATGAGGATAAACGCTAAAAAAAGTATCGTTGTGTTTTTTTTGGTTTGCCGCCAACTCACGTGCTTACTTCCAAAGAAAATTCATTTTCCCTCGTCTCTTAATAATTCATTTCCCTCTCCATCGTTTTTACAAGTTCACGTGCATACAACTTATATAAACTCGTGGTAACTCGAATCAATTTACAAGTTCACAATATGTTATAGACATCACTTATTTCACACATAAGTTTTCTAAGTACTAAAGATTTAGATTTAAATAGTCTAATTCGTTTAAATCACTTCATTCCATTCTATATATTTCACATATCAATCTATAAAAATTCGAAGTGGTTTCGGGTATTTCCTAATACCCGACCACGATCTCTTTGGGTCTCATGTCATCCTAATCCAAGTTATCCAAATGAAATACACAACATTTCATATCATAGATATCAACTCATTCAAAGAATCCAATACCATTCAATCATCCATAAGCAAAGCTTAATCACTTACAAATTTAATTTAATTAATCCTGATTAAATTACTAACCTCAACTACTTAGATTTCTTCATTTATCATTGATTAATTTCAAATCAATTAATCAATCATCCCTTCATTATTCATCTTAATTAATCACCCTGGATTAATTATCCTTCAATTACATTCAAGTAATTAACTTTAATTAATTTCACAATACTAATTCTTCTTAACCAAAATCAATAAGTAATCTTAATTACTTCATAAACTAATTAACTATATTAATTACATTAATCCTTAATTACTTATAGTAATTACTCATAAGTCACTTATTATTGATTAATTAATCTTAATTAATCAATCTTAAATTACATCATTAATATTATAAATTAATGATTTCTAATTACATTTTAATTTATCCTAATCTAATTTAATTACATTAAATAATTAATCATTAATTAAACCGAAAATATTAATCATTCTTGATTTATCTCAACTTGTAATTATCTACCTTTTTATTTACTTCATTAAATAAATTAATTGCTTCTTAATTAACTATCTTAATTAATCTCTTCATTAATTTCACAAAAAAATTATATTTTATTAATTACATTAAGCAATTACCTATCAAACCATCCATTGTTTATTCTAAATTAATTAAACTTAATAAATTAACTCAAACCTTAATTAATTAATTCAACCCCTTAATTACTAAATTAATCAACCCAAATCATTAATTAGTTGAATTAATTAATTATCCATTTTAATTACCCTTCTAATTTGATGAATCACAAATCCTTAAGCCCTTATTAACATTAAAATGAAAACATTTTCTTATTTATGACTTAAGTTTAAAACAATTTAAACCCTGAACACTTCGAGTCAAGCAACAATTAACTCGAGAACCAACCAAAACCAAAGTCACCAAATCATCAGTGCACATCCAATCAATTCAACCATTCAACCAATTATTTAAATTTAACCATTTAACAATTTTAAATTTAAATAAAAAAATCCAGAAGAGTGAGATTTACTCACCTTTTCTTTTGATGTCTGCAATTCATCCTAACCGGGCTTGTATTCTTCATGACTTTGACATTGTATACACATTTTATGGTTTATTAAAATTTGAACTTATGAACAATTACTTTGCTTTTGATAAATCTATTTTTTTTAATATATTTTTTTTATAAACAAATTAAACCAAAAGTTTTAACTTACTTTTGAAAAGATTAAGTTACCTTAAGATATATACATACATATTCCTTGACCTATTATTATTATTCTCTGTAAAAAATAAAATTGTACTTATACATAAAATTCATAAAATAACTTAGTATACTTCTGTTTTGAAATTGTACATAAAATTAGTGATCAGTTTCATAACTATCAAAAATCTGGATTTAAACTTCCATGTATGCCTACATATACCTTACTGAATATTATTATTATTAGGCAATAATAATACAAGTAAAAAGGTTACCAGAAACCATCTCGAACCCACCACGCTTCCGCTGCGCCAAACCGTACTTGTGTTGCCGTGACTCGAGCTCCAGATCGCAACATCTCCTCCCGTTCAACAGCCAATACCCTAAACTCGATTCAAGAGCCACCGAGCCAAAGCACGAATGCCTGACTTACATGTGCTTAGACGTCGCTGCTTCCCCCCTTCATCAGGCCTCGAGAAACCACTGCTCGAATCGAGCATCTTGATTCATCTCCCCTCCCTTAGAACATCGTCGAGCTTGCTAGCAAAAACGCTCGCCTCCCTCTTTTTTTTCTTTTCCTCTCGTTCGTTTCGATTTGAATTACTGGGGAAGATAAGGGAAGAGTGGAGAAGATACTGGCGTTTTAACGAAGTGAGATGGCTTCGATTATACGCTAGGCTAAGGTTGACTTGACCCGTTATAATATTATTAAATTTCCAAAATATCTCGTTAAGCATAACTCGAAATCTCGAACTCCAAACCAGACATGTCGCTAGGTGTTTATAACGTTTTACCCACATTCTGAACACAATGGAACGTGTTTCGGAACCTAATTCGGTCATATGTGGAAGATAGCTTTTTGAATCGAGTTTAAATATTAAATTACCGATTTTAATTTCGACACATTTCTCACCCGTACAGACAAATAACTCCAAACGCTATGAAAATTGAAATCCGATAATAACTAACTATTACGGATCCAATGGTACTGGTTTCGTCAAATTCTGAGACTGTGTCTCGGAAGGCTATTTTTAATATCGATTTAAATGATATATTATTAAAACTGAACAAATAACCTTTAAATTAAATTTCAACCATCCTATTATCTTCAGTATCATCGTTAAAAAATTTATAAGCCTTCAAATTATTTTTAACAGGCCTTAAATTCCAGATTCAATATTTTACCCAATTTCAGTTTATTAAATCCAATAACTTATTTGCTATTAATAATAATATTTAAATTCAAGTTAAAAAATTAATTTTTTAAATATTTAAAATTAATTAAATATTTCAATTTCAAATGCCTAAAATTATGGGTCGTCACATTACTCACCCCTTAAAAGAATTTCGTCTCCGAAATTACTAGTTAGGAAGAATGGTCCAATACCCATTAACTTTTTCCCCAATACCAAAAGTTTAACATCTTACCAACTATCTTTTTATAAAAGACCCATTACCAATCTTACTAACTTCCCAAACTCTCCCACAGTTTTCAAACAATACCCTTTTGCTCAATCATTCAAATTTTAATTTAAAAACCAAATTTTGAATTATCAAAATTTATTCAAAAATTTTCTAACTCTCTAAATTTTCGAAATTTTTTGCCAGCATATCATTTGCGCGGCTAGCTACGTACAACTACAAAATGCTTCTACGGGCTCCCAAATTCCAAAAGAAAACAAAACGCCAAATGGCTAGATCAAAAACCCAATCCAACTTCATACAGAAATTTCAGTACATACCTTTTAATCGGGCAATTCAAATTATCTCTTGAAATCAAATCCAATTTTCCTTTCCCTTTATAATACCTACATATCTTACTTAGCCATAATATCCAATCGTAACTTTTCAAATCATTTTATACATTTCCTTATATAGGTTTCATATCTACTTCTATTCAAATTTGTTTTCCCATTTTCATATGAATTCAATTTGTCTTCAGTTCTGAATATTGAATTTTCATCTTCCATTTATAACCGATTCATATTAGTTTCATCTACTAATTTATTTTAATTTCCAATTTGAAATCGTTTTGCCGCTAATTAAAAATTTCTTAAAAATTTTCAAAAATTTTCTATCTCCCAAAATTTTCGAATTTTTTTGGCAGTCTCCTTTGTACGGAGGAGCTTTTGCAATCTGACAAGAGATATAAATATATATACATCAACCCACCCGGCCGAAAAAGAAAAAACAGTTCATATTTCCTATTTTTATTGCATAAGCGTAACTTTATTTAGCATTTTAAGCAAGCGGCTTATTTATTTTAGCAATTAGCGCAACCAAATCCAGCCATATGGCTTCCCGGTACCTGTACTTACTCAATTTAAATAGTTTAGTGCCATATAAAAAAAATATATTAGCATTTCACTTACTTTCAGTAGCTAAATACATGCATTTTATAACCAATAAGCATCAAACGCTTTCCATAAGTGATTTATATGATTTAAAGCTAATTCAATTGCTTCCAACCAATTCATATGCCATTTCATTCAATTTTAATGGTTTACAACTCAATTTCTTACATTCAATTTATTTTTAATCCAATCAAGCTCATATTAAATTCAATTGATCCTAAGATCAATTTATTTAATTTATATCAAGTTATAGAATTTCAATTACTTTTGTTTTACGCCAAACGACAACTATTTTTATGTAAATTCGACGATATTTCTTAACAGAGTATCCATTTTAGTTTATACTACTTCAAATTAATTTCAACTCATTCTGTATTTAATTCCATTTCATTCAACTCATCCTGTATTTAATTCCATTTCATTTCTAATTTATTCACCAACCATACATTTGCATTTCATTTCATCTTCGCATTTGTTTCATTTTAAAACTATTGCATTGAGCTTGACAACATCGATGCTTATATTAATATCATTTTCCAAATAAATTTAACCCAAACTTTTATTTAATGGTCTTCCATTCTTACTCGAAACCAAGCTTTTATTGACTTAAGTAATTGTACTTCAAATTAATCGCCTCATAACTTAAGTTCATTCTGATAACCCAATTCCAATTAAAACATTGATTTAGTTTTTATTCAATCATACTTCATCCATTTATTATTTAATTCAATTAACCCATTTATTCACCCCATTTTAAATTTTAAATTCACTTACTTAATTCATTTTCGAATTTATTTTATTAGTACAAAGTCATTCTCAATTTATTTCTACTCACCTGGGTTTTATTTGCAACTCAAACCATTTCCATTATAATTCACTTTCATTTCATTCGACAACACTTCCCTTATATCTAATTTACTTGTAAATTTCGTTAAATATTATCCATATCACACTTGAATTTTATTTGTAATTCAAACCATCACTATTTCGATCCAACTCTATTTTATTTTTTACAACATCTCCACTTATTTAATTCATTATCAAATCCAAGTTGAATTCTATTTATAATCCGAGTTTATTTCCAAATTCCATTATTAACTTACAATCCATTTATTTAACCGAGTTAACTTTTATTAACATACTCTATCAAATAATTATTTAGCTAATAAGCTTACTTCTAACTTTTAAATCCATATTCAAGTTTATTACAAAAAAATCACTTCATTAAATTTTCCTGAGTTCAAATTTTATTTTATAATTCCAGTTTGGATTTTCTTTCATTTTTCAAAATTCCAACACTTTATTTTAAAATTTTAGAAATGCTTTTAAATTCACATAATAGTATTGAAATAGTTGTTTATAAAAATACTTCTTATAACTCGATGTTTCAACCAGTCCATCCTTGTTCTCACAGAAATTCAGTCATACGTCGATCAGGCGTAGGACTGAAAATCTATAAGTACTTGGTAAATGCGTTTTCAACACCCAGTGGAAATACTTGTGAAAATAATTTTATTGAAAATATAGAAAACAGTTTTTGAAAATAGAGGAAATATCTTTGGTGAGAATGCTATGGAAATCATCACCCCCATCCATGGTCGCAGTTACATCCTGGGTTACGTTGCCATCGCAGCAACAGTCCATGTAACTGTAGGCACTCCGCGTCCCTCGATTACGCTATGGAACCCACAACAGATCGCGGTTACATTCCAGGGTTACGTTGCTATCGCAGCAAAAGTCCATGTAACTGTAGGCATCATCGCCTTTGATTTTCGCTGTCAAAATGAAACTTCTCCACTCCTACATAGGTCGTAGTCTACCGATGTAAAATCAAATACAGACTGTTGGCTCTCAACAGCACATACGACTTTCGCAATGTTACCATAGATCGTAATCTACCGATATAAAATCAAACGTAGACGGTTGGCTCTCAGCGGCACACACGACTTTTGCTATGGTACACACTACTCATAATCCTCAGGAACTAGTTTTGTCCGGACTCCTCACAGGATCAACTTTAGAACCCCTCTTGGGGTTCAAGGCAGCAACACCCGGTGGCACTCCTGAGAAGTTCATTTCAAGAGAGTGTTTTTTCCCCAGAGCCATTATCGAAACACTTTATACTATATACATATAGTATCTTTCAAATCACACACCTAGTATGATCTCATACAAAGCTCCTTTACACAAAAATCGATTATCCCAAATTGATAATTTTCAAACTAGGCTTTCCAAATTCCAATATTGATTTTACCCAAAAATCAAGCCTTTCCAAATCCAAAGGTTCCCAAAACCTTTTTCCAAAATCCTCATAAGATCCTTTATATATATATATATATAGAAATTTCTTTAAAAACTTTGGATCATTTCAATCTTGTATAAAACTCCTTTATACTTCAAACATTTTCAAAAAAATCCTTTTCTTCCGGCAATAGATTCAACAAGGGGAGATTTATCTTATATAACAAAGAAATATAGCTTTGTTTATTCAAAACAAATATTCAAATTTTGATTACTCTTTTTAATGTCACTTTCATTCAAATCCCTACGATGTACACATATCATCCATACGCTATACCAATCTGATCGCTCACTCGATCACACAAGTTCACTTCCAAACTAGTATTGTCCACTCGACTTCCTAGTGCAAACACAGAACTGGGTTTCTTGATCAGAAACCATCATTCTCCTTGCATAGCCATAGCTATGATAGAGAATATCCAGAACCAATCAACAATCCATATCCAGGCTCGCCGTCAAAAATCGAGTGAAAAATCCCTACTCGGATCGATATATCTATCTCGAAATTCTGTGCTTGAATCTAGATCAAATCACTATGCAAATAGAATAATATACGTACATCCTACGTATTTATCTTCATTGATTATTAGTCAAATCAATTTCCTTTCCATTCACGTTCACTTAAATTTTCACTCACTTATTCACATTTGCCTTAATCCTCATTTGGATTATCTATTCAATCCTTATCTCAGTTGGGTATTTAATTAATAACAGTTTGAACTCCGACCAGTTTATATTTAGAAAATAGCTTGAAAATTTTAAAAATAATTACTAGTTTGCAAAATAGGTGTAAAATAGTTAACTAATTGTAAAATAGTGGGAAAATAGTTTAATAGTTCCAGAAATTTTTAGATAATTGCAAAATAGTTGTAAAATAGTAATTAATTTGTAAAATAGTTAGAAAATAGTAACTAGTTTATAAAACTGTTGAAAAATGGTTAATAGTTCCAAAAATAATTGTAAAACAAATATAAAATAATTTGGCTTTAAAAAGAGAGGTTGTACATATTAAATAGCTTGGAAAAATAAGTTTATATTGAAACAGTTTATACTGAAAATAGTCCAGAGTCAAAACTATTCACTTTCCCATCAATTCAATTTAAATTTCCTCTTCCATTTAAATTGAATCAATTCTAATTTGAATAACTTCAATTTCCATTGAAATTGATTTAACCCCAATCCAAGCTGAACCAATCTTGATTTCTTTCCCAATTTGAATCAAATTCCATTTTTTAAACCTATTCAACTTTAATTACAATTCCAAATCATTCCAATCAATTTGGACTAATATCAATTGAACTCACTTCAATTTCAATATCATTTCAATTTAATCCAAACCAAATTTTTCACTTTAAATTTTTAGACCTATACATCTTCAATCACAAACCCAATTAATTCAAATCAAATTCAATTTTGAACTAATTCAATTTCAATCTCAATTTTAAACCATATCGAATTATATAAATTCGAGTTAAATTCCCAAAGGTTGGTTTAACCTTTTAAACCAAATTAACTTCTATTTAAAGTTTTTTTTGAACAATTTAATTTCTGAGTTCTAATTTTAGAATTTCATTTTCAATTAGTTTAATTTTAATTTGATTGTATTTCTAGTACCACTTAATTTAATTCCAATTCAAGATTTCAATTTGGTTGTATTATATTACTTCTTAATTTAATTTCAATAATTTAACAACCAATCACCTTAATATTTATTAGAAGGAAATATTGCTTTATATATACCAAAATATATTTTTATATAAAATCATTTAAAACCTTTATATAAGAAAATAACAAGTACATGCTCATATATATATACACACACACACACACACACACACACACACTCAACTCATTCTAGAGTACTACAGACTCTTTTTAAGGAGTAATCCCCACCAGAGTCAAGGTTCTCGCTTAACCTTTCAGCTCTGATACCAACTGTAACGACCCGAAATTTTCAAACCCAAAAATTCCAGATAGATATGAAAAAGAAGAAAGAGATAGAAGAAGAAGAAGATCAGAAACATCAACATCTCACCTTTGCAGCGGATAAAATATAATAATAAATAATAACAGTTTACAAAAGAATACTATTCTGTCGATTACATTTTAATACATTAGAGCTACACATTTATACAGATACTGGATATACACAATTATCATGTCACGGATACACAGCAATATAATACAGCGGAAGCACTCCATACGTTCTTGCCATCCAGCTCGACTCCTGAGCTTCAGAACGTCCTTACCTGGAAAACTGTAATACTCGGTCTGACCCGAGCATTACACTAAAGTAACACCCGGGTCAGGCTGGAAACCAGCGTGAGTATACCCAACTAACATGGAATACAAGCATACAACTTATATAAACCCCAGGTAACTCGAATCAATTTACAAGTTCAGAATATGTTATAGACATCACTTATTTCACACATGAGTTTTCTAAGCATCAAAGATTTAGATTTAAATAGTCTAATTCCTTTGAATCACTTCATTCCATTCTATAGATTTCATATATCAATCTATAAAAATTCGAAGTGGTTTCGGATATTTCCTAATACCCGACCTCGATCTCTTCGGGTCTCATGTCATCCTAATCCAAGTTATCCAAAAGAAATACACAACATTTCATATCAGAGATATCAACTCATTCAAAGCATCCAATACAATTCAATCTTCCATAAGCAAAGCTTAATCACATACTAATTCAATTTAATTAATCCTGATTGAATTACTAACCACAACCACTTAGATTTCTTCATTTAACATTAATTAATTTCTAATCAATTAATCAATCATCCCTTCATTATTCATCTTAATTAATCACCCTGGATTAATTAACCACTAATTACATTGAAGTAATTAACTTTAATTAATTTCACAATATTAATTCTTCTTAACCAAATCAATAAGTAATCTTAATTACATCATAAATTAATTAAATATATTAATTACATTAATTCTTAATTACTTATAGTAATTAATTTCTTATGAGTCACTTATTATTGATTAATTAATCTTAATTAATCAATCTTAAATTACATCATTAATATTATAAATTAATGATTTCTAATTGCATTTTAATTTATCCTAATCTAATTTAATAACATTAACAATTAATCATTAATTAAACCGCAAATATTAATCATTCTTGATTTATCTCAACCTGTAATTATCTACCTTTTTATTTACTTCATTAAATAAATTAATTACTCCTTGATTAACTATCTTAATTAATCTCTTGATTAATTTCACAAAGTAATTATATTTTATTAATTACATTAAGCAATTACCTATCAAACCATCCATTGGTTATTCTAAATTAATTAAACTTAATAAATTAACTTAAACCTTAATTAATTAATTCAAACCCTTAGTTACTAAATTAATCAACCCAAATCATTAATTAATTGAATTAATTAATTATCTATTTTAATTACCCTTCTAATTTGATGAACCAAAAATCCTTAAGCCCTTATTAACATTAAAATGAAAACATTTTCTTATTTATGACATAAGTTTAAAACAATTTTGTAACAACCCACCTATTTAACGATTTTATATTTAAATGTTTAATTTAAATATAGCGTCGTTATTCGGATTTTAAGGTCCGAAATGTTACTTTCTGCAAATGGCCGAATTGGAACTCGAGACCACCTCCATTGGTTCCAAAATGGCGTTTGCGATCTTTTTGAGTATAATCTTTGATATGTTTGGAGTTTGTGAATTTTGGCTACTTTTTTTCTATTGGGTTTGGGTTTGGGTTCAACCCACTAACTTAACTAATCCCCTAGCTTAGCCACTTCTCTCATTCACTTATTCATTTCTTAAAACTTAAGCTTAGAACTGAAAATGGGGGAAAGGAAAAGGAATTAGAAATTAGCAAGCCCTAGTTCTCCTTTGTATCTTGATTTCTTGCTCCAAATTCATAGAGAATCCATTGATTGAAACTTGTAGTGTTGAAGTGGAGTGTGGTTGGTTGATTCCTTGCTTTTGTGCTTCTTCATCATCTTTGTTTGTGAGGTTAAAAGGTGAGTTTTTGTAACTCACATCTAAGTATGTTGCTTTTGCTGTGGTTGGATATGAAATTCTAACCTCGATTCATGTCTATTGCTGTGGAGTTGGATCGATTCGTTCTGATATGTTTTGGCCACTTTGGCCTAGGCAAATTGTTGCCCAGACCAGGTGACCAGACGTCTGGAAGCAAAGCTCAGATGTCTGGTTTTAACCTGGAGTGAAAAATAATAAGCCACGGCAGTTGGAAGAAAGTCAGAAACCAGGATCAGACGTCTGATCCTCAAGTTCAGACGTCTGATTGGTTTCAGACGTCTGGTATGCAAAATTAGACGTCTGGTTGGGTTTTTTGGAATTTTTCCAGAGACCGAAACCAGACGTCTGAAGGCACCGCTCAGACGTCTGGAATCCCCTGTTTTGCCTGTTTTGCCTATTCTTGGTTGATATTTCATTGATTATCGATGTTTGTCGATTTGGTTTGTGATTATCATTCACGGTTGACTTTGATGACTTGTTTTTGACTTCATTCACGGGTTTTATAAATAATATCTCTAAATCGTATTAAAAGCTCGCTTCTCCAATTTATAAATTCTATTTAAACGCGCGCATACACACACAATTTTGCACTTCGAGCGAAGTGGAAGGGTGATTAAACGGTTGGGCAAAACACGGACCATGAATCTATGCGTTTTGATTAATTCCCGACCTATTCAATTGATCGTTTTGACCTTCGGGTTTGGTTTGTCGATGATATGAGGTAAATTGTACTGCTTTGAGTGTGAAATAAACTAACAGATAGTAAACCGTTTAGTGCGAACGGGTGGTTATGGGACTCACGCTACCACTTTTCGAATTCCTCTCTGGGAGTTTGTGACACATGCTGCCTTTGGGATAGTGTCTTCGGACTGTCTCCTCTGGCTTGTTTCCTTTAAATATCGCCTTTGGAGTTGGCCCTTTGCCCCGACTCGAAAAATATATGGGGTTGGCGGTTGTCTTTAGTATTTCTTTCGGAGTGGTTTCTTCACCACCGCTCAAGAGATATTGGAGTGGTTTCTTTACCACCGCTCAAGAGATATTGGAGTGGTTTCTTCACCACCGCTCAAGAGATAATGGAGTGGTTTACTCACCAACGCTCATGATGTTTCATTTATATGTATATTCCCTAGGTATTGCTTTTCTGTATTGGTTCTTTGGAGCCACACGAAATATAGCGTCTACCTTGTGGAACTCGTATTATCGGTATTTGTTGTTTGCCTTATGGCTTGCTTTGGGATATTCTTATCCTTTGTTTCCATATGTTGCCGATGATATGAGGCTTGATCTATATGATTCATCTTTCGTTAGATGATTGTGTATCTCTTTTAGAGATATCTATTATGCTTTGTAACCTTGCAGGTTTATTGTTGTTCAGTTTATTTGACTGATTTGTTTAGCTAGACTGATCCGTGTAATTTATACTCGGGTCAGACCGAGTTGTTTCAGGTTAGGTGCTTTTGGACTTAGCCTATTTTGCTTCCGCATGGACTATTCTCTAGCTTCATTTTGTTGTAGCGTCTTTTGTGGTCCTTATCTTTTGTAACTCTGATATTTATATTTTTGTCTCGTCTGTATATTGTGGTCTCCTGTACCACTTGACATGTATTATTTTGTATACTCTGTTGTGTATCCGTTTATGTGTATATTATGATCGACTGTTCTGTGATGTGATTTACATTTGAGTTGTTATATTTTCTTCTGATAGATCCTATAGCCATTGTAGTTTTGCCTTAAATATTTATTGAATAGGTCGAATTTTAATGTGACTACTTTTCGACGTATTTAGTGAATAGTTAAGGTAAGATTACACATGATCGCTTCCATTATACTCTATTGTCAGCGTTAGCCGACAGTATTATCTATGTAATACTCTTTGTTAACGAGGCTCTCGGAGTGGGGCATCACAGCGTGGTATCAGAGCTGAGTTCAGAACAAAATATGATAAACACAGAATAGATGCACATATTATGGTACATCAAAGTGTACAAGTGACACAAATCTTTGAATCATCGTGTCTCTTTGTTCCATCAAGGCTAGATAGTATTTGGGAGTACGTCTAGGATTATTCCGTAGTATGCCATATTGAAATATCTACCTTATGAATAATCTTTTCCTTATCTTGACTTTCATCTTATGTCTGGATGAGGCAGAGGTCGACGTTCAGATGCTGGGCAATCTAGTGGCTCACATCTGGATGGCGTTTATATGTCTGCTGATCAGTTTATGGAGTTGTTTAGGAGCACTCAGCCTCCCGTTCCTCCTCGAGTGTCTCCACCTCGCAAGTCTGCTTTTGCACGTCAGTGCAGTGATTTTGCTCATCTTGGAGGAAAACCGTTCAAGGGTTCCGAATCCGTTCTTGAAGTCCAAGCTTGGCTTCGCACGTGCGAGCGTATCTTTTCTCGCATGGATCTTTCTGACCATGATCGAGTTCTTGTGACTTCTAGCTTATTACAAGAGCATGCTCTTGATTGGTATGAGCTTCTTGTAGCCGAGATTGATGAGTCTACTCTTTCTTGGACTCAGTTTCGGGGACGATTTGAACTCAAGTTCGTTCCTGAATCTGAAAAAGTTTTATTGACCCGTCGCTTCCTTGAGTTGAAGCAAGGGAAATCTTCTGTTTCTGAGTATGTCGCATCGTTCGAGGCTTTATCTCAGTATGGTCTTGAATTTATCAGCACTTCTTACAAGAAGAATTTGAAGTTTGTTTCTGGTCTTAAGAAATATCTTAAGAAGTCCTTGTTGCTCCAGCTTAAACTTTCTTTCGAGGAATTGGTTGATTCGGCACTTCACCTCGAGACCATCGAGAAGGAGGGTGATAGTGATGTAGATGTTGAGGTTTCTAAGAACCCCAACAAGAGGTCGTTTCCAATTCAGAAGAAGCCTTTTCCTTCTAAGAAGAAGAAGACTGGTGGTCCTACTTCTCAGCCTCAGTCTTCCGGAACACCTTTCGTTCGAAAGTGTTTCAATTGTGGTTCTCCGGATCATATTATTCGAGCTTGTTGAACGCCTCTCTTATGCCGTTACTGCAAGAGGGAAGGTCATCGTAGTTCTACTTGTCCCATTACTCCGAATAATTCTTCATCTGGCAAGTTAAATGTAGTGAATGCTTCTGGAGGTCCTTCTCAATCCAAAGGTATATCTCCATCTATTTTGGAAGGTTTTATTCTATTTCATGATCATAGTATTCGAGTTCTTTTCGATACAGGTGTTTCACATTCTTTCGTATCGAAGAAGCTCGTTGATGATTTATCTTTGGATGTTTCTTGTATGGTTACTTCTTTAAGGATTGTGAATCCTATTGGGGGATCCGCGACCCTTAGCTTGTTTTGTGATAATATTGAGATTGTTTTATGTGGCTTTTCTTTCCGTGCGAATCTGCACGTTGTTTCTCATTTGGGTTTTGATATGATTTTTGGTATGGACTGGCTAGTGAGGTACAATGCCAGGATTATTTTTTCCGAGAGAATTTTATATCTTTGTCATCCTGATTCGCCTTCTCAGTTATCTCTTGTTCTTTGGAATGTGGATAATTCCGAGATGGCTTTATATTCTCTTGACTCGCGAGATGATGATGATATATCTCGTATTCCTGTTGCTTGTGACTTTTCTGATGTTTTTGAGCCTGTATCGGGTTTGCCACCCAAACGGGCAATTGAGTTCCGCATTGATCTCATTCCAGGCGCGCAGCCAGTTAGTCTTCCTCCCACGAGGATGTCTACAAAGGAAAATGAGGAACTCAAGAAGCAGCTTTTAGAGCTTGAGTCCAAGCAGTTGATTCAGTCCAGTTTTTCTCCGTGGGGATCCGCGGTCGTCTTCGTGAAGAAGTCTGATGGAACTCTTAGGCTTTGCATTGACTATCGCAAGCTTAACGAGTTGACCATTAGAAATAGGTATCCTTTTCCTAGGATCGATGATATGTTCGATCTATTGAGTGGTGCTAAGGTCTTTTATCAGCTTGACCTTGCCACAGGTTTTCATCAATTACGAATTGCGGAGGATAGCGTACCTCTTACGGCTTTCCGCACTCGATATGGTTCTTTTGAGTGGCTCGTTATGTCGTTCGGTTTGACGAATGCTCCTGCTTTCTTTTTCGATCTCATGAATCGGGTATTCCAGGAATATCTCGATAAGTTCGTGCTTGTCTTCATTGATGATATCCTTATTTGTTCTAATTCTGAAGCTGAGCATGCTAATCACTTGAGAATTGTCTTGAGTACTCTTCGTCATCATCAGCTTAGAGCAAAATTCTCCAAGTGCCACTTTTGGGAGAATAAGGTTAAGTTCTTAGGCCATGTTGTATCTTCCGATGGCATTTCTGTCGATCCCTCAAAGATCGAAGCCATCCAGAATTGGAAGAGGCCTGAAAATGTTCACGAGATTCGTAGTTTCCTTGGATTGGCGGGTTATTACCGTCGGTTCATTAAGGATTTTTCCCGTGTTGTGCTTCCTCTCACTTGCCTTACTCGGAAAGGCATTCGTTTTGATTGGTCCGACAAGTGTGAGGCTTCCTTTCTGTCATTGAAGGAACTTCTCACAAATGCTCCTATTCTAGTGGTTCCCGAAGGGAATCATGATCTTGTTGTCTACACCGATGCTTGTTGTAGTGGTCTCGGTGCTGTTCTTATGCAGAGAGATCGGGTGGTTGCTTATGCTTCTAGGCAACTGCGTCCGAATGAAGTTCGCTATGCCACTCATGATCTTGAGTTAGCCGCCATTGTCTTTGCCTTGAAGATTTGGCGACATTATTTATTGGGCGAGCGCTTCATTCTCTATACCGATCATAAATATTTGAAGTATTTGTTCACTCAGAAGGAACTCAATATGAGGCAACAGCGTTGGCTCGAGTTTCTTGCTTCTTATGAATTTGATATCCAATATACCCCTGGTAAGGGTAATCGTGTTGCAGATGCGCTTAGTCGCAACCATTCGGCTGTTATTTCTATGATGCTTGCCGAATGGAATATTCTTGAGACTTTATCTTTTTGTGAAATTCGTGATCGTGATTTATCTTTTGATTCTTCGATTGCACTATTCAGTTTAGATGCACGGCCCTCTTTGTTGGATCGTATTGCCGATGCTCAGCGGTGTGATCCTAATTTGTTGCATCTTATTCAGCTTTGTGAGTCTGGATCTTGTGATGAGGCGTTGCAAGATCTTAGCATTGATTCTCATGGGTGTCTTCGTAAGAAGAACTGTCTTTTTGTGCCTTCTGGTCTTGCACTTAGGCATGACATTCTTGATGATTGTCACCGTTCTAAGTATACCATTCATCCCGGTAGTAGCAAGATGTATGCCGATATGCGTCGTCTTTATTATTGGGAAGGCATGAAGCGCGATGTGGCGAGTTATGTGAGCAATTGCATAACTTGTTAGCGTTTTAAGGCCGAGCATCAGCGTCCTTCGGGTCTTCTTCAGCCTCTTGAGATTCCATTGTGGAAGTGGGATCAAATTTCTATGGATTTCATTGATGGCCTACCTCGTTCGAGATCAGGCCATTCTAGCATTTGGGTTATTGTTGATCGCCTTTCTAAGTCTGCTCATTTTGTCCCTATTAAGTCTAATAGAACTGCTTCGCATTTGGCTAAGTTGTATGTCAAGGAAATCGTGAGACTTCACGGTGTTCCTAGTTCTATTGTGAGTGATCGTGATCCTTTATTCACGAGTCATTTTTGGAAGAGTCTTCAGCAAGCTTTGGGAACAAAGCTTAATTTTTTTACAGCTTATCATCCGCAGTCTGACGGACAGACTGAACGGGTGAATCGTATTTTGGAAGATCTTCTCCGTATTTGTATCTTTGATTTCGGTGGTAGTTGGGAGGATCACCTACCTCTTGTAGAATTCTCCTACAACAATAGTTTTCAGTCTAGTATTGGTATGGCTCCTTTCGAAGCCTTATACGGAAGGCCATGCGATAACCTTCTTGTTGGTTAGAATCTGGTGAGAAGCTTATTCTTGGTCCAGATTTTGTTCGTGATTCTTCTGAGAAGATTGATCTTATTCGGTTGAGAATGAAAGAGGCACAGAAGTCGCCAGAAATCCTACGCGGACAACCGTAGGAAACCCCTCGAGTTCTCGATCGGCAATCTTGTTTTTATTCGTGTTTCTCCTTTGAAGGGGGTTATGCGTTTCAGTACGACTGGAAAATTGGCTCCTCGTTATATAGGACCGTTTTCTATTACTGAACGTATTGGCCCTGTGGCTTATAGAGTTTCACTTCCAGCTCATTTATCTGGCATTCATGACGTGTTTCACGTCTCGTAACTTCGGAAATGTCTTCGGGAGTCGGATTCTGTTATTACTTCTCCTGATTTGCAAGAGCTTGAGGTCTCACCGGACTTATCGATTGTACAGCAACCTATTCGCGTGCTTGACACGGAGGTGCGACACCTTCGGAACAAGGATGTGACGCCCCACCTCTATACCCACGCTAGCCAAGAACACTTCGAAGTAGTGCTGTCAACTAGCACGGAGAATAAGGCTGTTGAGGAGCGACCATCCATGTAATTGCTTATCACACGGTGGCTATAAATAATCTTCGGAAACAAACATAGAAATAATCATATCACAAATCAGTCACAGATATCCATATCACAAAGGCGGAAGAAGATATGAATATATAACTAACACATGAAAGTGTACATCAGAGTAGTGGTCAGTAAGATCCACGATAATACAAAAGAATAGCAACACGTGCTATACAAAAGAATACAACTATGAGTCTATATCTCAAGTGTATACAACAAAAACTGCTAATCTAAACAGTTAGCCAAAAGTCAGAGTGATGAATCCCTGGGAAGAAGTCAAGCAGAAGCACCTGTAACATCTCGGTCTGACCCGAGTATTATTTAAGAAAATAATAAACGGATCAGTCTAGCTATAAATATCAGATGACATGAGATAACATAAAAGATATGGCATAAACATAAACATCCATAATGACATACCGCTATAAGTATGTAAATAATGATCAACAGAAGATCAATCAATAAGAGATAATCAATATCACAAGAATCTTCTCAAAGATTCGGAAAGGGCATCATACCCCAAACTTGTACTCATAGCAAGTCAATGACATAAATTCTAGAAATCAATGCAAGAAGTCCAGAAATCATAGAAAAGAGAAAGAGGCCTATCACATGACGGTCCGAAGACCAAGGGGAGCTACCCCACATGTGTGAATGGAATCACACAGATTAAGGTCCAGACTAACCAAAAAGCAAAAAGGTATGTGTGAGTGGAATCACACAAGTGGTGTCTAGTCTAACCTCGCAACAAGAGACATCGCACAGTTGCTAGTCTAAATCATCAGAATGATCGTCATGATCAACGAGAAGTGTCAATTACACTAAGCTAGTAAATATAGAAGTTTAGCTTCATGTCCCATAACCACTTGCTTAACTTAAATATTTACGAACAAACTGTAAATCTTCACTAATAAAATTGTCACAAGAGGTTCAATCGAACAAGTCTAGGAATTAACCGACGAAGTGAACGCAAGCGTTTCATACCACTTGTTTTACTAAGTCGTTTAATTAGATTTCTCATCCGAGTGAGGTAAAGGGTTGTATATACTAATAGATTGGAAAACGGTTTAAGAAAAGAGCTTTGTTATTAAAAATAGAGTTGAAATTGTTTGTTAAAAGAGTTTTGATATTTACTACTAGTATTGAAACCTTTATATTTTTAAAATGAAAAATCACAGAAGAGATTGTAGAAACAATCATCACAAAGATCACATTCGGAGATGTGAATAAAATCCAAGGAAATCAGCTCAAAAGCATCAAAGTGGAAGTTCCCCAACGACCAAACGTGGCCGAGATAACCAGAGATGGTTTGTCTCAAAGAATGGTCAACTCAGCATCTCAACAAAGCAAGTTCTGTTGAATGTTTTTCAGATAAGATCGCCTACGGAGGGGGGGTCCAGGGGGGGTCGCAACCCCCCAAGGTGGGGGTGCGGAGGCAACGCCATCGCTTACGGGGTTCGACCTGCCCGGTCAGGTCGCGGGGGTCCAGGGGGCAGCGCCCCCGGCGGGGTGCGGGGCAGCGCCCCGACCAAAACGGTACGACCTAGTGAAGACAAAATGAGGTCTAACGACCTAACGACTCAAGGGTCATACGACCTAACGACTCAAGGGTCATACGACCTAACGACCTAACGACTCATGGGTCATACGACCTAACGACTCAAGGGTCATACGACCTAACGACTCATGGGTCATACGACCTAACGACTGAAGGGTCATACGACCTAACGACTCAAGGGTCATACGACCTAACGACTCAAGGGTCATACGACCTAACGACTCATGGGTCATGCGACCTAACGACTCAAGGGTCATACGACCTAACGACTCATGGGTCATACGACCTAACGACTCAAGGGTCATACGACCTAACGACTCATGGGTCATACGACCTAACGACTTAAGGGTCATACGACCTAACGACTCATGGGTCATACGACCTAACGACTTAAGGGTCATACGACCTAACGACTCATGGGTCATACGACCTAACGACTCATGGGTCATACGACCTAACGACTGAAGGGTCATACGACCTAACGACTCATGGGTCATACGACCTAACGACTCATGGGTCATACGACCTAACGACTCAAGGGTCATACGACCTAGGGTTAACTCGTGAACGACTCACGACCTATGGACGAACAACTTAACTCCGAACGACCTAAAAATGGCCAGAACGACTCAAGTGCAGAAAATTCAACAAAACGCTAAAAATTGGAGTTTTTCGCCAATCCAATCCAAACCAAATGCTAACATGCATGCAAAAATGATAGGGAATCATTCCCAACAGTCCAATATAGTTATAGGCTAGAATTGTGAGATAAAAATCTCACCTTTGCACCAAATATCAATGAAAATGAAGTTTTAAGCAAGCAAGAATCAATCCTTCTTCTATCTAAGCATAAGAAGCTTGAATCCAATGTCTTCTTCTTGAATTTGGAGTAGAAAGATGGATTGCAATTGAATTTGAGTTTTGGAATTTTAATTTCCCATTCCCTCCACCATTAATGCCAAAGCTTGATTAGTTAGGAAATTTATGAAGAGTGAGGAGAAGAGGGTTGGAACTTGGGCTTAATAGGCTAAACTAACCCAAAGTCCAAAGCGGGAAAAGTTAGTGAAATTTCACTAACTCCAAACCTATCGATGTTTATACTTAAAAAAGTTGTAAACGACATTTCGAACTCAATGGAAGTGGTCTCGAGTCCTAATTTGACCATTTGCAAAAAGTAGCTTTTCGGACCAAAATCCGATTAACGAGTTAATATTTAAATAAAATATTTAAATACAAACTCGATAAATATGCGGGTTGTTACAAAGGACGTGCCGCTCGTTAAAGTTCAATGGTCCGCTAATCCCAATGACTATACTTGGGAAACCAGAGAATTTATTGAGCGATCTTATCCGGGTTTTCTTTCCTTGCTTTGAAACGGTGAGTATGTCTTTTCATCTCAAGCTCATTTTCTTTCTTTTGTATGTTGTATATATGTAGTTGTTACAAATATCGTCTCTAGGAATTGCGGGGACGCAATTTTGTAAGGAGGGGAGATCTGTAACAACCCACCTATTTAACGATTTTATATTTAGATGTTTAATTTAAATATAGCGTCGTTATTTGGATTTTGAGGTCCGAAATATTACTTTCTGCAAATGGCCGAATTGGAACTCGAGACCACCTCCATTGGTTCCAAAATGACGTTTGCGATCTTTTTGAGTATAATCTTTGATATGTTTGGAGTTTGTGAATTTTGGCTACTTTTTTCTATTGGGTTTGGGTTTGCGTTCAGCCCACTAACTTAACTAATCCCTAGCTTAGCCACTTCTCTCATTCACTTGTTCATTTCTTAAAACTTAAGCTTAGAACTGAAAATGGGGGAAAGGAAGAGGAATTAGAAATTAGCAAGCCCTAGTTCTCCTTTGTATCTTGATTTCTTGCTCCAAATTCATAGAGAATCCATTGATTGAAACTTGTAGTGTTGAAGTGGAGTGTGGTTGGTTGATTCCTTGCTTTTGTGCTTCTTCATCATCTTTGTTTGTGAGGTTAAAAGGTGAGTTTTTGTAACTCACATCTAAGTATGTTGCTTTTGCTGTGGTTGGATATGAAATTCTAACCTTGATTCATGTCTATTGCTGTGGAGTTGGATCGATTCGTTCCGATATGTTTTGGCCACTTTGGCCTAGGCAAATTGTTGCCCAGACCAGGTGACCAGACGTCTGGAAGCAAAGCTCAGACGTCTGGTTTTAACCTGGAGTGAAAAATAATAAGCCACGGTAGTTGGAAGAAAGTCAGAAACCAAGATCAGACGTCTGATCCTCAAGTTTAGACGTCTGATTGGTTTCAGACGTCTGGTATGCAAAACCAGACGTCTGGTTGGGTTTTCTGGAATTTTTCCAGAGACCGAAACCAGACGTCTGAAGGCACTGCTCAGACGTCTGGAATCCCCTATTTTGCCTGTTTTGCCTATTCTTGGTTGATATTTCATTGATTATCGATGTTTGTCGACTTGGTTTGTGATTATCATTCACGATTGACTTTGATGACTTGTTTTTGACTTCATTCACGGGTTTTATAAATAATATCTCTAAATCGTATTAAAAGCTCGCTTCTCCAATTTATAAATTCTATCTAAACGCGCGCACACACACACAATTTTGCACTTCGAGCGAAGTGGAAGGGTGATTAAATGGTTGGGCAAAACACAGACCATGAATCTGTGCGTTTATCCTTTTGATTAATTCCCGACCTATTCAATTGATCGTTTTGACCTTCGGGTTTGGTTTATCAATGATATGAGGTAAATTTGTACTGCTTTGAGTGTGAAATAAACTAACGGATAGTAAACCGTTTAGTGCGAACGGGTGGTTATGGGACTCACGCTACCACTTTTCAGATTCCTCTCTGGGAGTTTGTGACACATGCTGCCTTTGGGATAGTGTCTTCGGACTGTCTCCTCTGGCTTGTTTCCTTTAAATATCGCCTTTGGAGTTGGCCCTTTGCCCCGACTCGAAAAATATATGGGGTTGGCGGTTGTCTTTAGTATTGCTTTCGGAGTGGTTTCTTCACCACCGCTCAAGAGATATTGGAGTGGTTTCTTCACCACCGCTCAAGAGATATTGGAGTGGTTTCTTCACCACCGCTTAAGAGATATTGGAGTGGTTTCTTCACCACCGCTCAAGAGATAACGGAGTGGTTTACTCACCACCGCCCATGATGTTTCATTTATATGTATATTCCCTAGGTATTGCTTTTCTGTATTGGTTCTTTGGAGCCACACGAAATATAGCGTCTACCTTGTGGAACTCGTATTATCGGTATTTGTTGTTTGCCTTATTGCTTGCTTTGGGATATTCTTATCCTTTGTTTCTATATGTTGCCGATGATATGGGGCTTGATCTATATGTTTCATCTTTCGTTAGATGATTGTGTATCTCTTTTAGAGATATCTATTATGCTTTGTAACCTTGCAGGTTTATTGTTGTTTAGTTTATTTAACTGATTTGTTTAGCTAGACTGATCCGTGTAATTTATACTCGGGTCAGACCGAGTTGTTTCAGGTTAGGTGCTTTTGGACTTAGCCTATTTTGCTTCCGCATGGACTATTCTCTAGCTTCATTTTGTTGTAGCGTCATTTGTGGTCCTTATCTGTTGTAACTCTGATATTTATATTTTTGTCTCGTCTGTATATTGTGGTCTCCTGTACCACTTGACATGTATTATTTTGTATACTCTGTTGTGTATCCGTTTATGTGTATATTATGATCGACTGTTCTGTGATGCGATTTACATTTGAGTTGTTATATTTTCTTCTGATAGATCCTATAGCCATTGTAGTTTTGCCTTAAATATTTATTGAATAGGTCGAATTTTAATGTGACTACTTTTCGACGTATTTAGTGAATAGTTAAGGTAAGATTACACATGGTCGCTTCCATTATACTCTATTGTCCGCGTTAGCCGATAGTATTATCTATGTAATACTCTTTGTTAACGAGGCTCTCGGAGTGGGGCGTCACAAATTTAAACCCTGAACACTTCGAGTCAAGTAACAATTAACTCGAGAACCAACCAAAACCAAAGTCACCAGATCATCAGTGCACATCCAACCAATTCAACCATTCAACCAATTATTTAAATTTAACCATTTAACCATTTTAAATTTAAATAAAAAAAATCCAGAAGAGTGAGATTTACTCACCTTTGCTTTTGCTTTCTGCAATTCATCCTAACCGGACTTGTATTCTTCATGACTTTGACCTTATGTAAACATTTTATGGTTTATTAATATTTGAACTTATGAATAATTACTTTGCTTTTGATAAATCTGTTTATTTATTTTTTGTTATATTTTTTTATAAACGAATTAAACCAAAAGTTTTAACTTACTTTTGACAAGATTATGTTACCTTAAGATATGTACATACATACTCGTTGACCTATTATTATTATTCTCTGTAAAAAATAAAAACTGTACTTATACCTAAAATTCATAAAATAACTTAGTATACTTCTGTTTTGAAATTGTACACAAAATTAGTGATTAGTTTCATAACTATCAAAAATCTAGATTTAAACTTCCATGTATGCCTACATATACCTTACTGAATATTATTATTATTAGGCAATAATAATACAAGTAAAAAGGTTATCAGAAACCATCTCGATCCCACCACGCTTCCGCTGCGCCAAACCGTACTTGCGTTGCCGTGACTCGAGCTCCAGATCGCAACGCCTCCGCCCGTTCAACAGCCAATACCCCAAACTCGATTCGAGAGCCACCGAGCCAAAGCGTGAATGCCTGACTTACACATGCTTGGACGTTGCTGCTTCCCCCCTTCATCAGGCCTCGAGACACCACTGCTCGAATCGAGCATCTCGATTCATCTCCCCTCCCTTAGAACGTCGCTGAGCTTGCTAGCAAAAACGCTCGCCTCCCTCTTTTCTTTTCTTTTTTTTCTCTCGTTCGTTTCGATTTGAATTACTGGGGAAGATAAAGGAAGAGTGGAGAAGATACTGGCGTTTTAACGAAGTGAGATGGCTTCAATTATACGCTAGGCTAAGGTTGACTTGACCCGTTATAATATTATTAAATTTCAAAAATATCTCGTTAAGAATAACTCGAAATCTCGAACTCCAAATCAGACATGCCGCCAGGCGTTTACAATGTTTTACCCGTATTCCGAACACAATGGAACGTGTTTCAAAACCTAATTTGGTCATATGTGGAAGATAGCTTTTTGAATCGAGTTTAAATATTAAATTACCGATTTTAATTTCAACATGTTTCTCACCCGTACGGACAAACGTTAACTCCAAACGCTAAGAAAATTGAAATCCGATAATAACTAACTATTACGAATCCAATGGAACTGGTTTCGACAAATTCCGAGACGGTGCCTCAGAAGGCTATTTTTAAATTTCGATTTAATCGATATATTAGTAAAACTGAACAAATCACCTTTAAATTAAATTTCAACCATTCTATTATCTTCAGTATCATCATTAAAAAATTTATAAGCCTTCAAATTATTTTTAACAGGCTTAAAATTCCAGATTCAACATTTTACCCAATTTTAGTTTATTAAATCCAATAATTTAATTGCTATTAATAATAATATTTAAATTCAAGTTAAAAATATTAAATTTTTAAATATTTAAAATTAATTAAATATTCCAATTTCAAATGCCTAAAATTCTGGGTCGTCACATTACGCCTCCTTCTCCACCCCTTGTGGCGCACGGTAGTCCCCTCCCCCATGTTGTGATGAGGTGTAGGCGATGGTGGTGGATGTGGTGAGGTGATGTGGTGTAAGGTTGATTTGATGTTTGCTTTTTAAAGTAATTATTACTTTAGATATTTTTATTCTTTTACCATTAGTAAATATATATTTACTTCTACTCCCATCATGTATATATGTACATAATAATGTGTGTTTGTGCATGTCACAAATGCGTACAAGTCTTTTGAATAATTTCGGTATAGCTTATAAAAGTTAAACCGTTGCGAACTTGGATTCCGATTATCGGTCTTATTTTCATTTATTAATTAAAATATATATGTTTGTAAACGAAGTTCAAAATCTACTTTCTTATTGTTATCCACGACTTAAATGATCTTATTTGATTTATTAAATTATATAAATCAATATTAAACGATTGTTAACAAAAAGTTTTATAATATCAATAAACTGATATCTATTTTCCTTATAATTTCAAATCTTATTTATAAATTTATAAAACTATAACATTTGATTTATTATCACTTTATTATTATAAATGAGTTATTATCATTTTAAAACTATTATTTGAATATTTATAACAATCATTAAAACTTAATTTAAAATCATTAATTAATTATTGTGTATGTTGGCATTACTAATGATGTCACAAATCAATTAAATCGTTGTTAACATATTTTGAACAGGTTTTCCATTTTTAGCTATGGTTCAAAACATTATTATTGGGGTTATAAATCCTTATTTTTGAATATTTTAGAAATAAACTTGATTTATTAAAGCGATGAATTTGCGAGTCATTACACGTTGCTTGCATATTAGAATTGTCACCTAAATAACAGTAGAATATATATACATATATGATAAAAATATTATACAGAAAATCATTAGTTGTAATCTTATAGAACTATACCTTAATTCCAAAGCCTTGAATTACACTTTGAAAAGATAAACTCTCCCTTTGAAACTGTTTCCGATTCAACAGATGGTAAATCCTCAAACTGTTAACCTTCAACTACCAGATAGTGATCAGATTTGACTTGATTTATGCTTGTAGTGATGGAGGAGAAAAGGTATAATTTTGGCTAGAAAGTAAAGGAAAAGGAGGCAGCAAAAAGATCACATCTAATTAGATTAGATATGCTTATATAGTAGATGAAAACGAGAGAAAAGTGGATCTGATCTCATACTCATTCTCTTTTAAAATGAGCCATCCAAAACCAAGCCTTTTGAACCCTAAAGTAAGTCACATATCCCATCTATTTTTAGCTAAATCTCCACCTTATGATGGGCCTTAAACACATTTAATCCCAAAATAAAATATTATTCAATTAAATCAAATTTAATAGCTTATCGATATCGTATATCTATTGATATTTCTACAACTATTATAAATATATCTAATAAGGTATACTCTTCAAATCATAGTCAAATTTTACAGTAATATTTTATAAATATAATTAATTTAATTAATTTATAATAATAAGAAATTAATTAAATCGTTTGATCAAAGGAGAGTTCATCATTTTGGTTGTGTGACTCATCGTGTGTAAAAATTGTCAGCTATTAATATCGAACTATTTATACGTCACTTAGCAGGTAATGTGACATTTTGGCTAAATATATAACTTATTCGGTTATGATAAAATCCAATTTCACTTTGGTAAGCGTTAGTCGATTGTGACTTCTATTTACATTAATTCTCTTCGTCAAAACCATATCACTTTGAACTTACGGAAGGCAATGGTCAAAATTCCAATATTGTTCATATTCATGTAACAACCCTGATTTTTGAGTAAATATAACAAACTAAATAATTATTTAATTTGGAAAATTTAAATCATTTTTTTGGAATTTTTAGCCTTTTATAAAAGATCATTTGTTTTAGTATAATTATTTCTAAAACATTGTTAAATTGAGAAATATTAGCGTGTTCAAAGTGTTGTAATCACTTAAAAAATATTAGTGAGAGTTAATTAACTTTGGTAAAATTCTTAATTTATAGAATATTAAAGAAACTAGAATTTTTAAGTTTTATCTACTTAAATGACAATTGGAATTGGAATTTGGACAAGGATATTTATTTAATTTAAATTTTTATTTATAAATAAAGGAAGAATTTGAGACAAGTAAATTTCTTAATAAAAATGTTGTTCATTGTTAAATTAATTTGAGAAGTCATTTTGTTAAAAGGGCTATAGTTTAAATGTTAAGCTTTTAATTAATGAAGTTATTAGTAATAACTAAATAAATAAGTGCATAATTTATTCTAAGTGGGTTAGGCCCATTTAAGTGAAAACAAATAGAAGTCGCCTTCTCATTTTCATTAAACGGTATGTTTATTTTCTAAACTAAGAAACATAAAGCTAAGGAATCAAACTTTCCTTCAAGCACTGAAGAAAATTCATTAGTTCAAAATGAAAAAAAATTGCTAGAAAATCCAAGCAAACTTAAAGTAAGTTTTCTAGCTTTAATTCACCCATTAGTCCAATTGGTTTCAGTTTATATTGTATTTTGTTTTGTGTTTGTCCTTTTTTTGATTGATGCAAAATTCTAGGGTTTGATGTGTAATTCAAGGTGCGAATATATTGAAGTTAGCAAGCTATTGTAAGGAGTAAAAAGGTGAGTTACCACTCAGACATTCTATCTATAAATTTATATGTTGCTGTTGTGTTGTTGAACGAATTGATGTTGCACTATTTCTATTTGATTGAGATATTTGCACATTTTTTTGCTTTGATCTCTAGTAGCTAAAACCCTAACTTAGTAATCTCTTATTACCATTATTTCATGATATTTGTGTGCTTGCATGATCAAAATTCATCACCCCAGAGAATATAGAATGTTGTAGTTCGAAAATAGTCGAAAACGGGTCGTCGGAGGGCAAATTAGAGTTCGAAATGCTCCAGGTTTTGCCTAGATCGGTAGATGGGTTGGAAGCCATCGATGTACCACTGGGAAGTTTTCCTATAGCTATTTTAGCTCTTAGTTGATGCCCCGATCGCCCATTCCATTGTTCGTTTTCTTCAGTGTTTCCTTGAATTTTATGTTCATTGTTTTATGCCTATGTTCATACTAATTGTAAGGTTATTTTTGGATTTTGATTTATGAATTTGTGAATTTGTTTTGGAATTTTAATACCATAGAGTTGTTTAATGGCTTTATGGCTCAACGCACAATTTTTGTCATGTAGTTTTTAACTTAAGTTTTCAAAAGGGTTGATTTTCTAATCGAATCGTTTTCTTTGAAAAATTAAGTATAAAATTGTTTCTTATATAAAGAATATTTAAAAGTATAAATATACATATTTATGTATTATTTATATAATAATAATGATTTTGAAGTATAAATTAGTTAATTTCTAATCAAATGTTTAATACCTATATGGGTTTGGATATATAGATATTTGTGGTTTATATAAAGTGAATGAACCTATATATGTGTGTGTGTGTTCATTCACTTTATATAAACCACTATATATATATATATATATATATATGGATTTTGGAATAAGAATCATGAACTTTGTATCTTTTAAATAGGGATTTGAAAGATCTCTATGTATGTGTGTGTGCGTGTATAAGTATTTTTGTTATAAAATTGTAATTATGGATTATTTTATTTAAGGATAAACACACACAAATATATATCTATATATATATATATATATATATATGAGGAATAATTGAGTTTATGTATTTTTAAAATGAATAGTTTGAAAGTAATTATAAAGAGAGGTTTTAGAAATCATTTTTATATGTTAAATTATATTATTTACTTTCGAAACTAGAACTTCTTATTGTATTTAACACTTGGTTATTAATATGCTATTTTGGCAACTTTGTGTGACTTTTGGATTTGGAGAAGATTTAAAAATAAATTTTTTTGAGAACCTTGATTATATAATTTGTGAATACTAATAATCGACTTAGTGTTATTGATTGGTTTAAATGTTTTCGAGTAACGCTTTGTCAAATATGGTATAGCTCATTAAATAGAATGTTTGAGTGGTATTTACTAGCCCATTAGCAGATACTTGAATTCCAATGGGTAGTATGGGATGCCTTGGTTAAATTCTTATGATTCATATTAATACTTTAGGGTTGTATTCTCTTTGGTGTTCGGTCGGACCGATAGATATAAGGGAATATAGTTTGGGTTTCTAATAGTATCTGTAATGAGTAAGATTTACTAGATTCTAGTATATACTTGAATTTCACCAGGTGGTATGAGACATTTTGGTTAAGTTCTTTTAATTACTAAAGGTGATAGTATTTGGCACTTTAGAGTTTACTCAATTTTGGTGTTTGGTTGGGGCCGATAGATCCTTAAGAAGTATACCCCTAGATTTATATACGATCCCAGTGATCGGAATGAGTTACATCTTCTTCAATCTGGTTTTCATGGATTTTGGGATTTTTTTTCCACGGCATGGACGATCATTGGTATCTGATTGGTACGGGTGATACCACCTTTTGTTTTCCTACTGTACAAGTATGATCGTTGAGATCATTTTGTATTTTATTGTCTTGGATTTTGATATATTCTTCTTTCGTTTGGAATTTCAAGGTTGTTGATTTTTCTATGTTTTAGGATTGAAACATCTATGTTTTATGATGAATTCGACAGTTGTGATTTATTTTGTGTTTTGTAAATTTTGTATTCTTGTGTTTTGAAATGTAACTATTGTTGGACTATTCCCTTGACTTGTTATATATATATATATATATGTATATGTATATGTATATGTATGTATATGTATATATATGTATATGTATGTATATGACAGCTGTATTTATCTATATGTCATATATGCATGTGTTATATTTTGTTCTTACCATTTTGGATATTAAATATAGTTTGACCCATTTATTTTTAATACTTGGGTAAGGCCGAGACTTTTCAAGTTACAGGATGAGTTGACCTTGGATGGTTGTGCTAGCAAGAAGATAAACATTTTTGATTTTATCTCATTTAAGATTTTTGTGTATGTATATGGGATGCATATTCGAGTTAGAGATTTGTACTAGATGTATATTATGTGAGTCTATTTTTGTATTTTGTAGACTCACGATTTATATATGTACATAATATTTATTATTCAATTGTGATTGATGACTGTCGTTTTATATGATATATTTTTTCTAATTATGGGAAAACGGGGTGTTTATTTCTTTGACCTAAGACTGTACATGTCAAATTCTTATTTTAGAGATTCAGCAAAATGGTAAGTATGACGTGTTAGTGTTAGTTCAAAGTTATATTCACATTTGGTATCCCTCAACAAGCCATATTTTCCATGCTATTAGACGACATTATTTGTAACGTTCTTCAATAATATGGGAATAGTGGTGGGGTTATTAAATTCAACTCTATAGTCGAAACACAAAGATATTGGTTCAATAATAACAATTATCATTAACCAAATTGCTCTGGCCAGAGACTTTGATTTTGAGTTGACTATGATACTAATTTTATATAACTACTAAGGAGATGAATCCTCTCTTGAATAGTGCTTCACTTCCAATATGTTTACCCGACCTAACTATAGTCACTCGATGGACGTTGTGCTATAATTTACCATAATCAAAGTGGAGCTTTCATATTGAACAATCGACAGTATTCTCAAGTCGAGAGACATAGGTAAATTACTCACATCGATATTTTCTGTTTAACCTTAGTTATATTAACCAATAAAAATCTATTGAGTGGGTTATTCCATAGTTATCCAATAATTATCCATGCATAACCCCTTGGTGCCTCTAGCAGCCATGAGCAATATGTTGCCTAACATTTGGAGAGCGTTACGTACTCTAGTCTCAACGGATGTATTGGTCTCCAATATTAATACATCTTGACTAGGAATATTTAAAAGTGGAAATTAGGTTGAAGGGCTTCTATTTGCAGGGTAATAAGTTTTAAGGACAACATTTCTGAATAATTAGTTTTAAGGACAATTTACAGCATAATGATAAATTCATTTATCTTTTTTAGTTATACAGGAAAATGATAAATCCTTTTATCATTATTTCTGTATAACTAAAAATGATAAATTCTTTTATCTTTTTTCTATAAAATGTCCTTAAAACTAATTTTTCAAAAGTAATGTCCTTAAAACTTATTACCTGCACAAATAAGCCCTTGAAGTGAAAATCCCCTATTTAAAATGGTCTATTTATTTTCATTGTGATAAATTACTCGCGGTTGCAACACTTTGTAACTACTATCACAAAACATACCATTTATGCATTTTTCTATTAAATATACTTTTAATTAAATTAAATAATTAATATAACACATTATATCAAGTATATAATAGAAAGATAACACCTTTTATTTTGAACAAGATTAGTTATATATGTAACAAATTACATAGTTGCCCCTAGGCCATACCCCAAACTCTATCAGTCTACCACTTACACTTAGGGCCAATCATGGAATCTTATTCCAACTTCTCCAATCAGTTTTCTCAAAACCAATTGGATTAGTCTATCAGTTAACGGGTATGCTATTATGTCTTAGTTATCTACTCTATCAAGAAACTCTCTTTGACGCTGGTGAACTACCTTTATCATGTGGAATAATTTGGAGTATGTCTATTGACTTTTCTTAAGATCTAAGTTCTGTTATGAATTTTATCGTGAGATTATTATCATGTAACAATGTTATGAGATTCTCAACATTTGCAATCACATTCAGTTCAGTTATAAATTTGTGCATTTATATTTATATACATTGGTTTTGTTGCAGCACTATTTAACGCGATGTACTTGGCCTTTTTATTGGATCAACCACGGTCATTTATTAGGCATATTTCAATTTTAAAGATTCTTAACTTGAATTTATTATTGACATATTATACTCAACATCACTTATGAAGTTCGAGTCCAAACACTTCTGCATACAGAGTTCATTATTTCTGTAAACAATTCTCTAGTATTTTCATAAATACACGAGAACACTCCAAACTACCATTTAGTGATATCAGTTTGGATTTGATATTTTCTATATGTATCAAATATATAAACAAATCACGTTATCGTAGACAATATAAAATGTATAATAATTCACGTTGCCAATGCATAAGGAATCCATCTTACATGTTCCATAAACATTTTAATGAGGTGTCCTTGCATATTATTTGGAAAATTCCTAATATCTTTTATACTTTCTATAAAGAATCATTTACAAATCGAACGTCAAATATTAAAACAACTAAGGCTCATTTTAACTTAAGTACATCGTCAAGACCGATAGCGTGTTGTTTACTTATAGTTTAGAAATATCAATGTACCGTTTATTGTTCTTTCTTATGAATACACATTTCCTCTGCATTTTGATTGATTATGAAACTATTTGATATTTCTATAGAACACTTGTTCAGTTTGATGCATTTCTAAATGATACTTTCATATCCATTCTTGGATCATATCCGAAAATTCACAAACTCAATATCACTCCCATAGATTTTGAGACACTTTGGTTATTATGTGTTAACGATTTATTCTAAATCATTATTTAGAATTTTTTGTTTCAACAAATATGTACGAGTACAAAAAGTCATACTAGTCAATAAATTTTGTGAGTAAAATCCAAATTAACTCAAGTATATTGAATAGTTAATTTATTATACTAATTTCATCAATTGAAATTAACGATGGTTTCTTATCAATATGACTCACTATATTCCAATTACATTTGTCTCTCTCTTTAAGATACATTTGTGACCCATGGATCATATCCTTTTGGATTCAGCTTTCAAAATAAAATTTTGATAATGTACTTGGAATCTATTTTGGATTTGCACATCATACCATGTCATAGAGTCAATATTCTTAATGGTTTAATTAAACAACCAAAGATTATTTTTTCTTGACACTGACAAGAACTCGCAGTTTCTCCTTAATGTACAAGAATACTTATTAGACATTTTAATACGTTGTGTTTATTTAGGTGTGACTAATTTAAATTCATCCATTGCAATTAGTTTTGTCCTTGGATCATATCCAAATCAATTTTATACCATTAATTTCATAGAGAAATTCCTTTGCTATGAAGTTGGTGTTAGACTAAAAAATGGTATAACACCTGGATGTCGATAATAATAAGTTATCCATATAATCATGCATAAATAATCTTGTCGTTACTCAAAACTTGATAATATATTGATTATGCTGAGGCAATTTGTCTATTATTGTTCAAAGCTCATCGACGATACTCTTGCTGACTTTGGACTTTACTCTGCATCTATCACAATGCAATGCTCATCGAGGTTGATTATATTGCGTTTTGAACTTGACAAATTCATGTAATTGCAAACTAGGTTATAATGATTGAATAAATCATAATTGGAGTCCATAAGCCAATCCAAGCCCTTGTTGTTCATCAAATATGACTACAATCAAATACAATTTTTTGCCCAATCTAATTTACGGTTTGCTAGAGTGTGATTTCAGTACAAGAGAGAGAAATGAAAATTCGGCCTCCAAATAAAGACCCCTGGATCTTAATTTATTGAATTTGGCAGATGTTAGGTGCCACTTGCTATTAGCCTCTCCATGTTTCATCATCGTCGAGTTTCAATGATGGAGTTTTATTGGCCTTGGTATTGATGGTGTTGTCTTGTTCCAAGGCTTATGTTCTTATTTCTTTGTATTAGGATTGTATTATCAATGCTCGACACCATTCTCTTCTGATAATCATTGATGCCAATGATGCCCAACATCGAGGTTATTGATGAATCTCGACAATAGTAGTTATCGACATTGCTTACGTAAGATTGCGGTTATATCACTTCTTAATCCTTGATGACGTCTATAACTCTTGGTTCTGACCGTAGATATGGAGCAGCCTGTTTTGAAGAAGCTCGACATCATTAGATAGAAGCGCCTTGGTTATTCTTATCACCTTTTCAAGTTCTTCGATGTCAATAAAAACTTTGACGTTGATATTCATCTTTGCATCTGAAGCATCGAACCTCGACATGAACCTTTTCTTTAAACCTTGACATGTATCCTAAATCCCAGCATTGGTTCCTTCGCTCATACCCTTTGAAAATTATTTGGATAACATTTAGCCCTCATTAGTATAAGATTTCCTTTGTGTTGTCCAATCCTCAATAAGATTTCCTTGCTAGTATTGTTTACCTGTGAAACATGAAGTGCAAGATACTATTTATCATCAATTCTCCTTTTGAATTTAACTGAGTTATGATGGCATTCATTGCCCATATTATTTGTGCAAGTTAAAATTATAATTTTAATATAAGAGTAAGAGCAGTAAATAACAATAAGTTTTCAAACAGAGGCCTAGAAATTTTTTTGGTGATATCACAGGAGGAAGAAATTGAAATCTTCTCTAGTAGAAGTCCAGAATCTTATCTGATTATGGAAGACCAAAAATTCATACCTTGCAATAGAAGAATATCAGAAAACTATTGATAATTATATAACACAAGACCAGAATCATATCCAATAATAATTAAAAGAGAAGTTCGATAATTCATGTTAGCAGAAATAGAAGAAGTGTAAAACTTCATTTTCTAATAATTGGAAGAAGACCAGAAACCCCTATCTAGCGATTATAACAAAAGAAAACCAAAATTTCATATCTCGAAATAATAGACGAAGACCAAAAACTCTTGCTTGATAATAGTAATAGAAGTCCAGAAACCCTATCTAGTAATAGTAACAGAAGACAAAAATCCTCATCTACTGACAATAATAGAAGACTAGAAATCCATATATCGTAATAGTTAGAGAAGACCAGAAATCCATATCTAGTAATGATTAGAGAAAACCAAAAATTATTATCTGGTAATAATAGGCGAAGACCAAAAATTCATATCGAGTAATAATAGGAGAAGTCCTTTGTTTTGCACCACCCTCCGGGCCTTGGATGTCTGAATCCTTTGTTTCATGCCACTCTATGGGCTTTAGATGCAGTAAGTCTTTTGTTGTCCGCTCTATTTTGTGCCACTCTTCGGGCTTAGGATGTTCTTTATCCCTTGTTTTGTGCCACTCTTCGCACTTAGGATGTTTTTAATCCCTTGTTTTGTGCCACTCTCGAAGCTTAGGATTTTGTTAATCCTTTTCTTTATGCGACTATCCGGGCTTAAAATGTTGTTAAACCTTTGCTTTGTGCCACTCTTCAGGCTTAGGATTCTGTTAATCCCTTGTTTTGACCTCTTACCACCATCTTAGGTGGTGAATCAGATTGACCAGTGCATTTGGTACGCTTTCATCAAGCAAGACCAAAAGATTACCCGAACCCCCCTTTAAGAGGCACTTCAAACTGGCCTTATAGGTGGGAGTAAAGGTTGGTTCGATGCTTTAGCCAGGCCATTGTTAGGCAGTAACTGAGGCTTACTTTGTCCTCCCTCTAGGAGGTGTTTCAAACAGGCTTTATAGGCGGGAATGAAGGCTTGTCGGTGCTTTAACCCAACTGGTTAATGTGATGTCTAATGCTTACTCTATCCTCCATGTAAGTGGTGCGTTGATATGGTCACATAGGTGGTATCACGGGCTTGCAGATGCTTTAGCCTAGCCATTTCTGGTAGGACTAAAGGCTTGCTCATACCTCCTTTAGGTGGCGCTTACATTTGGCCATCTTGGCACAATCAAAAGCTTTCTACCACCTTAGGAAGTTCCATTGTTTAGGGATAATTTCACTTCCAACCATGTAGATATTCTTGATAAATTTCCTTTCATTCATCCACTGTTGGGAAATATGGTCACAAACATCCGGCGCTTCTTTTTGCTATCACACTGTCTTCATATCGGTGTAGTTGGTAGATTCTTGATGGGATTATTCCAAGCATGAATTTTAGAGTATCCAATCTCTTTTTAGTATAGTTTTTCTAAATTTTCGATTATTGTATCTTGATATCCTTTATCAATATTCGAGCCCTTATTTGGCCGTCTTATTCCTAGTTTATTTAGTATAACCAAAGATTTCCTTTTATCTCTCATCTCTTTTGATCGGATTCAATCTCAACTTTGTTGAAAGCATGTTTATTATGCACGATAAATTCATTTTGTAGTGGTTGGATATGTCCAAAGTATGAATAGTAATTCTCAACCAATGCGCTTTTCAATAAGAGTTTGGAAGTTCTTTTTTAAGTGATTCATGCCTTTTTAGGGATGATTCAATAAGAGATCGAGATCAGATAAATTATCCAAAAACCATACCAACATATGCCTTCAAGTGGAAGACATCTTTAAGATAATCTAAGATAGATCTCTTTGAAGTGCAAGGACTACTTGCTACTAATCCCTAAGGTGATTCCAAAATGGATGTAATAGAGGTGGTACCTTCAGTTTCGTTCAGATCCAGAACCAACTTGTATGGGTGAATGCTGGCAAGCCTAGCATTGCGTTTCTGCCCAGAGGGCAATGTTAGCATTCTAAGTGGGAATTGCTAAAAGAAGGTAAATCATTGCCTGAAGTCTCACTCCCTAGTAATGGCTAAAACATGGTAAATGCGACGGGGTTATATGGGCCGCTCTCATTAGGGTATGATCATCGCCTTATCTAGAGTCAATATCTATATGTATGCTTTGGGTCCCATTTTTGGTTGTTCATCACAACCTATAAGTGATCATATTCGGTACTATCCAGTTAGGGATATGCCAATTCTGTGTTGTCAGAAATCGAAAGGTTTTCATCCTTAATTACATTTTATCTAGAGGTGTACCATTTTGGAAAGGTAGTCCCTTACTTGCCATTTGTTGGAATCCATTTTCCATATACGTGCTTTAGTGGTTTTAGATTGTATACCGATTATTATGTGATGTACACACATCAAAACTACTTGATTATTGGTATTTTAAACTTTAGACGTTATTATAACATCACTGGATTTTATAATAAAAATAGTTTGGTTATCGTAAGGTAAAAACCTGTTCTTGTTTATGTGTGGTATGGTCTTACGATATATCATTTATATTGAAAAGGGTTTTCATAGAAATTCATATGTTTTGATTCTAGTTTAACTCATGCTAGTTTATTAGACTGGCCTGGGCGTTACTTCTTATAGTGTTCAGGTCAGCTCGAGCATATTTTCCATATTTGGTTGAACCTTTGGAGCCTTCAGGAATAAGCTAGATTCTCCAAGACGTATTCATGTATCTTATATTCTTCTGCTATTTTTGGTGCTTTGATTTCTGTCTGTATTTAGCAACAATTGTAAGAACAAGCCGTTATGTTGACGCTAAAAGTGGGCATCAACACCCAATAGAATCTCGTAGAGATTAAATGATGAATGAAACTAAAAGCATCACATAAAAAGTAAATGAGCACACATATTTTTAAAGTGGTTCGACAATATTAGCCTACATCCACTTTATATTTTTATGGATCTTGCATTGGATTATGATTAAAAGAATGTTTGGATCAGCTAGGATCCACTAATACAGAGTGAAGAATAAAAATGGTAGAGCCTAGGCAGTAGAAAAAAGGATCCACTTTATGAAGAATGGCGCTTTATTTATAGGAGAAGACTTGCATGGATTAGGCTAAAATTTTGCAAAAAGTGTCTCTAGATTTGTAGGGGCCCACCACAACGGTCAGTGGCCCTAACTCGATATTTTGGAATGATCGGCCAAAGTTTATCCGATCATTTATTTAGCCTTTGATTGATTTGCGATTAATAATGTAGGCTCTTCATGATGTAAAGTACTTGCTCTCCGAATTTTGTGCAATTCCGATGTAGCATTTGTGAGATATTGCATTTTCCATGAAACTATGGATCATTTTGGCTAATTTTCTATGATCGTTATAGAATGATTGGTATGTCTTTCCAAGATTTGGGAGTTTTGTCATGCAATTATTTTTGTGGGCTCCACTCTTTAATATATGGATGCTCGAAAAGTTTCAAGTGCATTGGCTTTGTAGAGTATGTGATATTGATCGATCTTCGTCGATTTATGATTTTTTAGGATCGTTTTAGATCGATCTATGTAAATTCTTCATTTGTCCATAACTCGAGCGTACAAACTCCGGTTGAATTGAAATCTGAGACATAGCCTTGTAGGGCCTTCCTTGTTACTTTATATTAATTGTACCTTGATCGACACCCAATCTAAATATGCTCGACCATCGTCCATAGTCTTGTATATCATTGATTCTCAAGGTTGGTAACCACTCGTTTTTAGTCAAATCTACAGTATTACGGCCTTGCCAAAAGGTGGGATAACATTTTGCCTCCCAAAGTACGTCTTGTTCGAACATGACATGCTTTGAATTACCACAAGCTTCAATCATCGAAAAGGATTCCATTTTGTTATTGAATGGTTGCTACCCTTCTTTTGAGTCGTCTTTATTGTTAGTTGCATTTCTTTCCATTCGTTATGACTATTGGTCAATTTGTAATAGTATAAATTCTGGACTATATTCTATTAGTTGTGATCTATGACCGGTTCTATGAGGCTAGTAAGCTTTAGCTATCTGATCTAGTCTTTTCTCTAACAACTCTATATGGAAATTCAATTTCTTTTATTTTCAAGAAATTGAATTTTTAGAATGTACACGTGCACTTTTAGGCACACGTTATTATCATTGGCTCCCCGATGCTTTTGTATGCTCACGAGTCATCATTAATTCCTTATATTTTTATTGCAATTGGAATGCAATTCCTTGTTTATTTTCTATAATGAAATATGAGTCATAATAAGTCACTTGATGGGAAGGGACTTCAAGTTCTATGGGATGACGACCTTAGAGCTGTAAGTAAGGGCGAATGTAGTATGTCTAGTTGCAGACTTGTGGGTGGTTTTGTAAACCCATAATGCTGTTGGGATTTCATCCACCCACTTGTCTTAGCCTTTTCCAAACTTTCTTTAGAATGGACTTTATGATTTTGGTAACATTTTCAATTTGTCCATTTGCTTGAGGGTGAGCAACTTCCACAGATCTATTTTTAGTATGATGCCAACAACATATCTCTTTGAATTCAGCGCTATCAGATTAGGTTCCGTTATCAGTTACAATGTTCGTGGAAGGCCAAAATGATAGATGATGCTCCGGACAACGAAGTTGATTACTTTCTTTATCGTGACCATGGCTAAAGGTTCAACTTTAGCTCCTTTGGTGAAGTAATCCACTACAACGATGGTGTAATTTACTCCGTCTTTAGAGATCGGTAAGGAACCGATAACATCAATACCATTTATGTAACTTCCATCGGTGGAGCTCTCGGAATTTTTTGCAAACATGTAGTACTCATCACATTGTCTAGTGTGATCAGCTATGTCTCGTTTGATAGTTGGCTAGTAACACATAGCAGAGTATTTTCTTTGTTAGGGTTTGCCCCTCGTGATCATCACATTTACCTTCATGGAATTCTCTCAAGGCTCTTTTGATTTCATGATGGGCGATACACCATAGATGGGGAATGGAGAAGCCTTTTCTATACATGACTCCTTTTGGATGATTAGCATGAAGCTTTATGGAAGATCTATCATTTTTCATTCCTCCATCTAGGAAGGATCCCTCGTTGTAGATAACCTTTGATATGAGTCATCTACGACTCCCTTTTCGGCTCCATCTCCAGAACCCAAGTAAT
This sequence comes from Allium cepa, assembly GCA_030765085.1. Classification (NCBI taxonomy): domain Eukaryota; kingdom Viridiplantae; phylum Streptophyta; class Magnoliopsida; order Asparagales; family Amaryllidaceae; genus Allium; species Allium cepa. The sequence continues at coordinate 750,332,302 of CM060938.1, read as the reverse complement.
CTCCATCTGGTCGATGCTCAGAGCATCAAGTACTTTAATCGAGACAAAGTCTATTTGCTTTGCAGTCCTGAAACTGGTCAGCTTGGCCGGTGAGTCGCATTTCTCATTTTGTATCTCTGGCGATGTGTATAATGGTGTAATACACGAAGTTGGCCAGTATCTCTTGGACCTAACCGAGAAAAGGAGAAAGTTGCTACCCCTAGTATAATAATCTTCCATGACTTTGCATACTCCTAACCGAGAATCACAAAATATTTGTAATTTTTTCACTTAATTTTTTCGACAAATTTGAGCCCAGCAATCAAGCCTTCATACACAGCTTTGCTATTTATTACAGGGAAGTCGAGTTTTAAGGTGTAGCAGGTTGATTATTCCCTCAGGAGTCGCTATATGATTCTAGCACCGGAACACCGTCCATCTATGTACATTTTCCATTGGTTAGTTGATTCTCCACTGCTCTTCGGAGAGTCTTCTAGTGTAGTGAATTCAGCTATGAAGTCCGCCAATGTCTTTCCCAAGATAGCAGTCTGAGGGAGATAAGTGATATCGAATTGGCTTAGCTCGATATTCCATTTGAGAAACCTTCTAAACGTATAGGGTTGTTGTAGGACTTATCGTAATGATTGGTCAGTGTAGACGTTGATGGGGTGAGCCTAGAAGTAGTGGCCAATCTTTCGTGATGTAATCAACAGGTAATACATGAGCTTTTCCAACTTTGGGTACTTTCTGTCAACACCTTTCAATCGCTTGTTAACATAATATACAGTCCTCTGGATCTGATTCTCTTCATGTAACAATATAGCACTTATGGCATGTACCGACACTACTAAATAGATGTATAAGTCTTCACGATCTAGTGGCTTGGATAGGATGGGAGGTCTCCCTAAGTGATCTATTAGAGCTTGAAACATACCTATGCAATCCTGCATCTATTCAAAGTTCCATTTCCCTCTCCAACTAAGTCGAAGAAAGGAATACACTTGTCGTTGGCCCTGGAGATGAAGCGGTTTAGGACAACAACCTTCTCATTTGAGCTCTGTACCTGCACAATCGTCTTCAGTACCTAAATGTTTCGAATTACTTTAATCTTCTCGGCATTGGCTTCGATTCCACAAGAGTTGACGGTGAAACCACAAAAATTCTTTGAAGCAATACCGAAAGAGCATCTTAAGGGATTTAGTTTCATTCCATATTTTTGGAGAAACTGAAAATCTCCGCATCGATGTAGTCATTTGGTCGTTGTGACATCACGAGCATATCATCCATATATACTTCCATAGATCGCCTGATCTGATCTTTGAACATCCGATTGACTAGTCTCTGGTAAGTAGCTTCAGCATTATTTAGTTCAAATGGCATCATAACATAACAATATAACCCTAGATCAGTGGTGAAGTTGGTGTGCTCCGAGTCGAGGACATGCATCAGAATCTGGTTGCATCTGGAGTATACATCCACAAACAAAAGCAGTTAATATCCATTGGTTGAGCCTACCAGCTGGTCGATCCTCGAAAGTGGAAAGTTATCTTTCGGGTATGCCTTATTTAGGTCAAAGTAGTTGATGTATGTTGCTACATTCCATAAGCTTTTCTCACATGAACTGGATTGGATACCCATTTTAGGTAGAGGACGTCATGGACAAACCCATTGCTTTTCACTTCATTTCCTTCCTCTTTAAGTGCATCAAATACTTCGAAATCCATGTCGCGTTGGTTTTGTTTCACCAGGACACGCCTCAAGTCGATATTCAATGCATGGCTCATGATAGTCGATGAGATCACACACATGTCAGAATGGATCCAAGCAAACAACATCAAGATTCATTCAGGGAAAGCCATCAATTTCCATCATCACCATTGCACTGAGCTATGATCAGATCTTCAATACATATGATGGGTTGCCGTAGCTGACCATACTGTCGATCGTTAGATCAATGGGTGTAGCCTTGTATTTCTTGAGTTCAAATATAATTGTTTCGTGTAACAATGGACATGAAATTCGGTTGGAATGGTCAATGATGATGGTTTACTCTAGTCGAATCCTAGAGCCTTGTCATGAGTTATTGAGTCTGATAATGAAGTGCTCTAAATGCCTTGAGCGATCATCTGCAAATAATTGAAAATCAAGCTTAGAAGCACATTGAATCAAACTTCGAGTAGGATTCAACCTCCTTTTGTGCAGAAATGATAGCTTGCTCATGCTTTGAGTTTTAATCTGCTTGTATATTTAAGTAACATGCTTTTTATTCAATGTACTCATGATCTGTTACTCGTCGTTCGGGTTAGAGCGATGGTCAGTTGCCTAAGGGCTCTGGCAATGATTCAACGATTCTATCTCTAGGCATCCTTCTGGTTGTAGCCTTGAGTCATTATAAACACTAGGTATAAGTCACAATATTGAGCTATTGAACTCAGTCTTTGGATGATCACACTTCTACTCCTGATCTTGGGTTGATAAATGTACTGCATGGATGGTCGATTATCGTCCTAATCGAGATTATACTCCCACCTAAGCTCTTAAGACTTAGAGTGATCGATGAATGGTCAGTTCATATTCATCTTGTTCCTTGCTCGTGCCCCCAAGTCTAGGGCATATGTCAATAAGTAGGAAGGCATAATATGTCCACTTTAGCTTTATATTATTTCATGTTGAATCATGGGATCGAGTTATTTGATGATGAGTTGCACCTATTTTGGATTTTCCTTCCCGGGGGAAGACTTTAATTCCCCATTGGATTTAAGGCATGAGTTGTGCGTTGGATAGTCAATCATGTCCACTGTTGGAGAAAATGTCGTCATACTCTTGGAAAGGACCTAAAGAATAGATGGTCAAGTCACATCCAATTAGTGACTGATGCTCTCCCTGTCAAATCAAGGGTAAGGATCAGTAGGCCGAGTCATGTCCGTTTCCTATCGCTCTTTTAGCTATATCGTAGTAAGAGTCAACGAATGAACGATTGTGTCACATTCATTCGGACCTGGAAACTCAGTCTAGCCTATTTTGATTTATACTCTTCCGTTGGATCTAGGGATGGAGTTGGCTTAGGTGTAGCCGGGTCATGCTCATTCGATTTTATACTCCTCCTCATGGGACAAAGGAAGGTGATGGAGAATGAATGGTCAAGTCATACTCATTCATGGTTATTCTTCCATCCACGCTTTGGTGATTAGAGTTATTCGATGAATGTTTGGGTCACATCCATTTAAGATTTGTGTGGATTGATATTGACCCTCAATTCAATGGTATGATATAGAGAGTCCGGGTTGATATTTCCTACCAATCGAGAGGTATGATATAATCGGTTCCTATAACTTTGGACGTCATTCTGATTGGTTTGGTATTAAGGCCTCCTTGTAGTCTTTGCCTTAAGTCATAATGAACACCAAGCCAGAGCTACAATAAGATGTCGTATTTGGCTTGTGGTAGTTTGTACTCTCATTCCCATTCTTATAGTAGTTCAGGTCGGAGTTTATGGAATATTGAGTAGTCGAAATGTGCTCGTCTATTTATTTATACTCATATCTACACTATGGGGTTAAGAGCTTGTTGGTGGGTGGTCGAACTGCACCTAATTTGTCTTTATGCTCCAATCCACACCGAGGACCAAGTTTATTTGCTGGACGATCGAACTATGCCAATGTCTTGGTTTGGATTTTGGGCTTGTCGATGTCCAAGGAAGGCCTAGATAGTTTGCCATATGTCGGGTGAAAACCAGGACATGGATGGACATATCACATCCTCTTTGGATTGGACGGTCGAACCATGTCCAATTTAGGCTTTTGCTCTTAAACTGCCCCTGCATCTAGGCATGAGTCAATGCATGGACGGTCATACCACATCCACTTCCATTTGGATCTAGTTTCTGCCAAGTCTTGGGAGTAAGATAAGTGTTTTGAAATACTTCAAGCTCAAGTAGGGGAGGAGATATTCAGATGCATCCGCTTTGAGTCGTGTGTTTTCCCCCAAGTAAAGGGCAAGAGTTGAGGAGTGGACTGTTGAACCACGTCCACTTTTCGTGTTTATACTTTGGTCCATGCATTGGGGACCATAGTCTTACGATGGGTAGTTGGTCACACCCATTTGATATTTACACTCTAGTTTGTGCTCTGGGAACCAGAGTTGATTAATGGACGGTCAAACCTTGCCCATCCTTTTGTGTTTATACTCCGATCCGCACTCCGAGGACCAAATATTTATGATGGATGGTTAGTCACACCGTCTTATGTTACTCCGATCCGCACTCTGGGGACCAAAGCCTTATGATGGATGGTCATTCACACCCATTTGATGTTTATACTTCGGTCCGTGCTCTGGGAACTAGAGTTGATCGATGGATGATCAAACCGCGTCCATCCTTTTGTGTTTATACTTCGACCCGCACTCTAGGGACCAGAGTTTTATGATAAGTGGTTAGTCACACCCGTTTGATGTTTATACTTCGATCCACGCTCTAAGAGCCATAATTGATCGATGGACGGTAAAACCGTGTCCATCTTTTTGTGTTTATACTCCAATCCGCACTTTGGGGACTAGAGTTTTATGATGGATGGTCAGTTACACCCGTTTGAGATTATACTCCAGTTGCGCTCTAGGGACCAGAGTTGGTCAAATGCAGTCGAACCATGTCCATCATTCTGCTTCGTACTCCTCCATGCAAGAGGGAGAGAGTTTTCGAGTGGACGATCAAGTCATATCCACCTCAAGCTATAGTCATGTCCATATGTTGAAGGCGGTGGTTGATGAGTAGGCAGTCAGTCACGCCTATTTTTAGTCAAGCTTTCGAACTACCTCTTGTGTTCAGAGCAGGAGTTAATGTGTGGATGGTCAAATCGCGTCCACTTTAGTTGGACCTTGGTCATGTTGAGCTTCGAGAGAGCCATAAGTATTTTGGCGAACTTCAAGTATGAGCTGGGGAGTGGATGGTTGGGTTGCATCCACTCTACATCTTTCTTTGATCTTCAAGTCAAGTGTAGTTGTTGATGAGTGGACGATCAGTCGTGTCCACTTTATGCTAGATCTTGATCTTGTTGGGCTCTGAGTAAGGCACAGATGTTCTATCAGAATCAAAGCACAGAGTAGGAAGTGGATGGTCAAGTCACACCCACTTCCCATTTTGAGTCCTTGGCCCTAAGTAAGGGACATATGGTAGCTAATGAGCGGTTGAATCACGCTTATCTTGATGGAACTCCAAAGGTTTGATCATGGTCCATGGAGATTGGTTGGCGTCTAACTCTATGTACTTGGTCACCTGCATCGTTTGGAAGTAGTTTACTTCAAGTTGGTCATAGTTCACAACAAAACTGAAATTGAAACAGAAATAATTCAAAGAAGATCAGAATAAATCTCATTGATAAGTGAAGCAACATCGTATACTTGCTATTCCACTTTCTCCAAGCCTTTATCAACCGAAAATCGACCATAGGTGGTCCAATTAATAATCAAAGTTCTTTATTGATAGGGATCAGATGTTCCCTGCCCACTATTCCATGGGGCTTGTGCATATTGTCGAAACTTTCCTTTTCGGATTAGATTTTCTATCACATCTCGGAGATGTTTGTAATTGCCAGTGTTAGGATCGTGTATATCTTGGAATATACAACATTTCTTGAATTTCCTCTGGGCTTTTGTGGACTCTCTCGAGGTTGGTTTTCAGTACTGCTCCAATTGTGAGTCTCCAAGTAGATGTTATCGATTGAATCGTCCGAAAGAGTATATGAGTCGAATTTTGAGATTCTAGGTCGTCTCCTTGAATCTGAGTCCTTAGCTAGCGAGCCTGCATTGTTCTTTCTCCTAGTCAACTCTACCTTCTCCTTGCTTAAGTTCTGAATCGCTTTGTAATAGAAATGATCCATGGTCGCAGGAGGCTCCCTAGCTAATTAGCTACCAAAATCTATCCGGGGGTTAATTCTTCTTATCAATGCCATCAGTATGGTATTCTGGCTAGGACTAATCGCTTTAGTGACGACGACATTTAATCTGTAAAGGAATTCTTTGAGCGGCTCACCTAGCATCTGGAATAAATAAGATAATGACATCACATCCCGGGTGTGAGTCGCATGCATTCTAAATTGCTGGACAAACTTTTGATCCGATTGATTGAATGAGGAGATGGATTTGGGGGATAATCGCATAAACCACTTGATCGCTACACCTTCAAGGAATATAGGTAAGTGTTTGAATTCGATGGCACATACTCCTATGGCAGAATTCATATGCCACTCGAATTTCACAAGATGTAGTCCAGGGTGGGTTTCCCTAAGTGTGATGTCCCGGAAATTTAGGCAATAATTATTTAATAATTTCATTGATAATTATTTTAAAATGCGAAATATTGATTTAATAATTTAATTCAAACTGGAATTTTCTTTTGAAAATTTATAATTATTTAGTTTGTTAAATGACATTCTTTTCAAAAGTTAAAAATATTTAAGTAATAAATTTATCTTTCTAAGCTTATTTAAAAATATTTTATTTATAATGTATAAATGTTTATACATTGTAAATAGAGGATTTGGTTTTAATTTTAATTTATATTAAATAAAGGATATTTTCTAATTATTATATATAGATGTATAATTTGTAAATTGATTTAAATTAATTTAAAATAGTAATGTAAACTTTTCAAAAGTTTGTTTTAAAAATCTTTCTTATATTTTCATAGAAATGTAAGTAAGTATTTATTGTGTTTATAAAAATAAATATAGTTTAATTTTGTTTTATAATAAAAGTTTATTTTGTTTTGTTTTAAAAATTGTTTTCTTTGAAATAAGATTTAATTCATTCTTGTTAAAGTATAACATTTAGTTTGAAACCTTTTGAAATAAAATGAATTCAACACTTCTTTTCTTCTTAAATTCTTTTCTTTTGAAATTTAGTTTTAAAAGAATATTATTTTGAAAAATAATTCAAGCAAACATTTAAAATTTATAGTTTTATAAAGAAGTTTATAAGCAAACATATACTCATTTTCAAGGCTAATGTTAATAAAACATTTAGAAACATTTTAAAATAAATTAAAGATGGTTTTAAGATAAATTCAAATACATTTATAAATTTAGAAATTTCTTTTAAATATTGAAATGTACATGTGTTAAATTCTTAAACTATAAAGAAGACACTTGTAAAAATTTGAGATAATTACCATAACAAGTGGCATTGTTTTAAAACCTTTTTTTTTTAAAATATATTAACAAGAAAATATAACAAATGCATTTGTTAAAAACACTTTCTCTTCATAATGAAAAATCTGAAAATCAGATTTATGTAAAATCAAAAACCCAAAACAGATTGCATGTTTTAAAATCTGCAAAACAAACAACGTCAAATCTGCAATATTTAAAACCCAAGTCTGCATATCTGAAGCTAAGTTTCAACATCAAATTTGAAGTTCAACTTCAATCCAAAATTTGGAAGGTCTGCATGCATTCATCAACAATATAAAAGCAACTTCAACTTGCAAATTGCATTCAGGTTCAACATGCAGTTCAAAACAGTTTACATCATCAACAACAAGCAACTTCAACTTCAAATTGCATCTCTGGAATATGAATCTGCATCTAATTTGATCTCTGCATCTTCATAAAAAAGGCGAGTAAGCTTCTTATTGTAAAAACAGATTTTCCTTTTAAAAACAGTGCCATCCATAATTCACAGAACTTAAAATTTTTTATATTCACAGAAATCAAAAACTGGTTAAGAAAATTTGTTCTGTTTCTGTTTAAAAATGAAATAAACTAAGCAACCTCACATGCACAAAAGTTTGAGATATCTGAGCATATGAATTGGAAGGAAAAAGTATGTGTGATGATTTAATATTACTAACTGACTTGTGTGTATATATATATATATATCAATATGTATATATGTGTTGATTTCCTGTAGCTGCAGATCTAATTTGCTTGTAAATTAAGAAATTCTTAAGCAGAAAATTCTTTATCACTTGAATGGTTTCATCTAGAAACTTTTGTGTAAGCAAAAATATGTTTGTTTGGAATAGATTGAGATTTATAAAATATAATTTAGATTAAATCAAAATCAGCTGCCTCTGTAACTACAAGGACCAATCATCATTGAAATGAAACAAATACCAAACATATTAATCAATGAAACAGTTTTGTAACTGGAATGCATGTTTGAAAACGTGAATTTAAAAACAAATTTCATCTCTTTAAGTTGACTGTGGAAATTAGCATTCTGTTTTGAACAGAAAAAGAAATTTTAGAAGCATCTGATAGGCTAGTGGATTTAGGGTGTTAAGATGCTTCATGTTAGTGGAGTATTGATGTGAGAATGGAGGAGATTTTGGTGATAGATGATCAGAGAGAGAGACAGGTGGTATGGATTGGGTTTTCCAGGTTTTCAAAACCTAGTCATGCAGTGTTGCAGTTCTTTGTTTACTCACATGCTCTCTGTTGCTTCGAGTTATTTGAGGTTTTGGGAATTTGTAGAGGGAGTGTAAAGGAAGCTTGATCCAAGGTCGCGTCGACGATGATGGTCGGAGGCGAGCTAATGGGCCGTTGACAGGTTTTGATAGGGTTTGTGGTTGTGTTTCAGGTTGTTTGATCAACCTGAAATTTTGGAAATTTGAGTTGCAGTGGAGATTAGGGGATTGTATCAATATTAGGGGATGGTAAGTGACTTGTAGGAATGGGTTATCGTGGCTGGAGTTGGCCAAGGTGACGGTGCATATGCACTGTACAGGTTAAACTCAGGTGAACTCAATTGGTATGTGCAGGTTTTTTTTGACTCAAAGAATTCTCGGGTTTTGTGCTTTTGACTCGAAGCAATTGGATTTGAAACTCGAAGTGGAATAAGGGGTTGCTCGGGGTAATGTGATTACAGGTTTTATAACCTGAGAGTGTGCAGTTTTCTTGAATTGCATGAAATTCATAATTTTTTTAAAGTTGAAGTTTGATTTAAGTGGGAGTTAAGTCTGAGTTCAAATAAAGTTTGAAATTCAAAGTTTTTAAAAATGAAATCTTAAATTTAAACAAGATTTAAATTTGGTTTTAAATCAATATATAAAACAGTTTCAGGTTTATCTTTTAAAACCCAGATTTTTGTTTCAAAACAGTTTGTAAAAATAAAAAAAATGAAATGAACATATTTAAATGTTTGAAAGAATTTGATTTCAAATAAGTTTTAAACTTGAAAGAATTTAGTTTCCTTTAGTATTTGAATTTAAATATGAAGTGTAGATTTAAAATTTGAAAGTTGAAATAATCAATTTATTTTCAAAGCTTAATTTATCAAGTAATTTTGTTTTAAATCTTTCTTTTATATTTAAGTAATGAATGTTGTTTAAACATTCATTTTTATTTTAAGGTTTATAATTATTTTAATTGGGATTAATGTATAAATGATTAAACATTTTGAATCTTTAAATTTTTAAATGAATTGGAATTTGAACTTAATTTTAGAAATATATTGTTTTAATATATTTTGAATATAAATGAGTCATTTGATAAGTAATTAAATTATTTTGAAAAATATTTAAGATAATTAAGGATTTACTTAATTATTTGATTATTAATAATGGTTTAGATTAATTTTTAGTTAGAAATGATTTATTAATAATTAATCTAATTCAAACTTCCTTAAGTATGTAATTATTGAAATGTTGATAATTAATAAATGGTGATAATTATCTAAGGATAATTTAATAAATAATTAATGTAATTAATTTTGATAATTAACTAGATTAATTAATTGAATATATTTAATTGTAATTTGTTAAGTATAATTAATTGTTAAAGTAATTAATGAAATTAATTACTTATTGTAATTAATTTGGATTGTGATTTATTTAAGTTATTTAATTTAGTTTAATTAATTTAAGTAAATCATCTAATGATTTTAAGAGTGAAATTACTTAATGTAATTTATGGAGCAGGATTACTTAGAAAAGTAATAATGATAATTACTGGAATGTAATTAGTAATTTGGATAATTACTTTTGTAATTAACCAAGGATTAATTAATAAAGATGATAAATTATTGGCTAATTAATTTGTAAATAAGTAATTAAAGATAGTTAATTACTAAATTGAATATTAATCAAGGTGATTAATAATTAGATTAATTACTAAATGTAATTAATTTTAATTAAGTAATTTATTTAAATATTGGAGATCATTAATTATTAAAATTAATGATGTAATTAAGGATTGTTTGATTAAGTAATAATTAATTAAGTGATTAAGTAATTGTAATTAATTAGGGATAAATATAATTAATTATAATTCATTAATAAATGAGTAATTAAATGTTAATTACTTATGATTAAGGTTAATTAATTTGTGAAATTAATTAAAAACTAATTACTTATTGTAATTAGAGGATGATTAACCAAAGATGTTTAATCAAGTGGAATACTTAGGAATAATTAATTAACTGGGTTAACTAATTAATGGATATTAAGCAGGATTTATAGAGGTGTTAATTAATTTAATTTAATTTAAATTAATTAGAGATGGTTGTAATTAATTTAATTTATTATAAATTAATTATAATTGATGGTTAATAAATCATTGCTTATGGATGTTATTGATTGAATGGTTGTGATCTCGGTAATGAGATTAGTTGTATCTGCATGATATAGAAGATTGGTTTAAGTATGATGGTTTGCGATGGATTATTTGGTTGTGATGATTATCTGTTTATGGATGATACAGATTTTCTGTTTATGATATAAATGTGATTATCTATCGTGAGATGTAGCTTATTTATCTATGTGAATTAGATAATAATGAAATGAGCTAATTGTTTAAAACCCTTAAGTACAACTTGGACATTAAGATGGCGTTTGGTTTCGGTGAGACCGGGATCGGGTTTCCATATTTGGATATCCGAAAACCACATCGATTCCAGTTAAACGTTAGGTCGTTAATCCAAGTGGAGCAAGTAAAGACTCAAGGTGTAAGGGCTATACGTCAGTATAACTCTATGGGTGATTCCGTAATGAGTTGACGGAATAGCACTTATAGATTCGAGATGGTGATTTAGAGTGCAAGGGTTATCGTCGTTAACTCTGAGGGTGATTCCAAAACGAGTGTAACGAGATAATGCCTTCAGTTTCGTTCGTACCCGAAACGAACTTGTATGGATTGAATGCTTTCAGAACATCGTCAGGTGGACGATGAGCATTCTAAGATTGATGTGTCCTATAAAGGTAATCGTAGCCTCAAGCCTCATCAACCGGGAATGGCTAAAACAGGGGAGGTGCAGCAAATCTTCGTGGGTAGCCCCCACAGGAGAGCAAGATTTATCCCTGTCTAGAGGTCCCTTTATATTCGGTTATGTGGCAGTTGGCGACGGCCAATCTGCGGGGTGGTCTTGTTCGGAACTGTTCAGTAAGGAATGGTTCCGGCTTTGTGTTGCTAGGGAGCGGGCGTACTCCTCGGTACAGTGATCTAGGCCACGTACTGTGACGGGCGGTACCCCAGTAGCCCTGCCATTGATGGAATCCATAATCCAATAAGTGCCTGTACGGTTTTGATTGTGCTCAACTATGTTGGAACGTGAGATGTAAGCATTCCAGCTATTTCAGTATTTTATTTTGAAAACCCTAGACACTATTATAATATCACTGGATTTCCTATCAAATGTTTTGGTTAGCGTAAGGCAAAAACTTTTCCATGTTTATGTGTGGGAAGTCTTACGTGATACCTTTTGTTTTCAAAGGATTTTCTAAAGTTAAGCAACTTTTATCCCCGTTTACTCACACCAGACCCCTGTCTGACCCGAGTGTTTATTTTTTGTTTTATTAAACTCTTGGGTACTCATATTACGTATGAGTAGTCAAGTGTTTCAGGGTTTGCTTTGACGAGTTCTAGAGGAGATAATGGAGTAGGAGGCTTCAGCATGTAGATATATGTAGTGGTTCCGCTGTGTTGAGTTGTATCTGTTTTCTCTGATGTACTTGAATTGTAATTGCTAGACAGACATTTATAACTGTCTAGTTTGTATTGTATTAGCTGTTTAACTCTGATGTATATGATACTATGCAATGTTTTATGTGATATATTATCATTTATTCGATTCCGCTGTGAGATTCTGATGTTGTCTGTTTCTTTCTTTCCTTTCTTTTCTCTTTTCTATCCCTTTCTTTCTTCTTAGCGATGCGACTTCCTGGAGTTTGGAAGTTGGATCATTACATTGTGGTATTAGAGCTCTAGGTTGAGCGAATACCTAGACTCTGGAGTGGTGTCTGTCTTGAGAGAGCGTATTTGTAATTTTGAATATATATATATATATATATTTATTTATTTCTACCTGTTAGATTGGGTTACCTGTTCAGGTTTTCCAATATAAGTAATAAAGGTAGATAGGGTAGTAGTGTGTGTAACACAACTACCAATGGTTGGAGTCTGAGTGTTTGAGGTTGGAAGTGATCTGCTAGGCCAGTATTGGGCATCTTAAGTAGTTCAGCAGTTGGTGAAGGATTTCACTAATCTTTGAAGGAAATCTTTTCAAGATTCGGAGTTTATCTTTGGATTGTAAGCTGGATTTCACTCGTGTGAGTGGATTTATTGAATTTGGATTAGTTGGGAGTGCTGAAGCCAGAGTTGGTATCTTGGTAACCTTAGGGAGGAGTTCTATCTGTGTTTGAGTTTGAGACTCGGTTTGGCAGGATGTTTTGAGCTTGGTTTGGGAGCAAGTTTCCTGAGGGTTATATGTCCTTTGAAGACTCTATTGTGGAAGAGGCTGGTGTAGCTTTGTGATTCGATGAGCTTTTGGATAAGGAAGTCTTTGGCAGCAGTAGCAGCAGTGAGTGGCCTGTTCTTCGATGGTTCAGAAATCTTTGTGATTCTTTTGTCAGTAGGCCAGGCTGATGGTGAAGTTTGTCCATTTCTTCTGAAAGCTCAGATGGGAGTGATATTAGTGGTTAAGAGGCATACCACTAGTTCTTCCTTTGATTAGAAGGCTTTAGCTGTTCTGATTATTGAAGGGGAACGTTTTCTTGGGATCTGAACTAAGTGGAATCGCAAAAGTGACTTGCGACGGTTCGGAAGTTCTCTGAGTAATCTTTGTTTGGATTGAATCATCTCTAATGGATGTTTGAGTTATCAAAGTGGTTTGATTTTCTGGATATCTTCGAAGGAATCAAGGTTTGCATCCATATCGAGAGTTTGAGTTCTGTTTCGATTTGGTTCTTGGAGCTTTACCGGTGGTTCAACATTGTAGGAGTTTCTTTGAGAAAGTGATCTGTTTAAGTTGGCAGGATTTATTGGGTCCAGGTTTCTGGTTGAATTTTCGCTATGGTGTTTGTGACCGAATCAGATAGTTCACTGAGATTTTATGGAATTTGATGAACAATGTTTCCGGGATAAGTTGATCAAGTTTATACTTATGTTCATCAACAGCATTCTTAAATCAGAGTTGCGCAGTGGAAGCATGGTGGCAGCTATTCCAGGATAGAGGCAACACCCGATTCATTGGAAATTTGAGTTTTGTCTTGGATCAGAGGATTTCTACAGGAAATTCATTTTGGATCTTGAGACTTGATTGTTTTGTATCTGTTTGTTTTCCAGATAGAGTAGTTTGTCTGAAGACTTCTGATTGTGTAGTAGAGTTTGTGTGGTGGATTTTGATTGATCCAGAAGTTGAAGACGGCCCAGGATCGACAGGAGAGACTTGTGAATATGAGTATTGGATCTTTCTGTCTTCTCTTAAGGATTAAGTGTTCGATCTACAGGATTGAATTGCCAGATCGGATGGATGGAATTTGTTTTGTTTTCACGTATCTCTGAGGGAGTACGTTTATGGTTTATCTCTGGTTTTAGAATCAGTAGTTCTGAGAGATTTGGAAATTGATCAGGACTTGTCCGAGGTCCAGTATCCTGTTTAGATTTATAGATCTAGATATATAAGAGCTCAAGATCTGAGTGGTGTAGTTAGTTTAGATTCTGTAGGGCGAGTGTCCCGGTGTTTGTACCTGGGAGACTCTAGTGAATCTTATCCAGAATTTTGTCTGGATAATTACAATTGTTTGTTTGAATAGGTTGCTATGGTTGCTAGTATTTGGTTGATAACATATGTTTGCTCTTTTAAATTTTAAAATCTGTATGGGATTATTTAATTACCTTTGCTTTTAAATTTCGGGGACGAAATTCTTTTAAGGGGGGAGGAATGTGATGTCCCGGAAATTTAGGCAATAATTATTTAATAATTTCATTGATAATTATTTTAAAATGTGAAATATTGATTTAATAATTTATTTCAAATTGGAATTTTCTTTTGAAAATTTATAATTATTTAGTTTGTTAAATGATATTCTTTTCAAAAGTTAAAAATATTTAAGTAATAAATTTATCTTTCTAAGCTTATTTAAAAATATTTTATTTATAATGTATAAATGTTTATACATTGTAAATAGAGGATTTGGTTTTAATTTTAATTTATATTAAATAAAGGATATTTTCTAATTATTATATATAGATGTATAATTTGTAAATTGATTTAAATTAATTTAAATTAGTATTATAAACTTTTCAAAAGTTTGTTTTAAAAATCTTTCTCATATTTTCATAGAAATGTAAGTAAGTATTTATTTTGTTTATAAAAATAAATATAGTTTAATTTTGTTTTAAAATAAAAGTTCATTTTGTTTTGTTTTAAAAATTATTTTCTTTGAAATAAGATTTAATTCATTCTTGTTAAAGTATAACATTTAGTTTGAAACCTTTTGAAATAAAATGAATTCAACACTTCTTTTCTTCTTCAATTCTTTTCTTTTGAAATTTAGTTTTAAAAGAATATTATTTTGAAAAATAATTCAAGCAAACATTTAAAATGTATAGTTTTATAAAGAAGTTTATAAGAAAACATATACTCATTTTCAAGGCTAATGTTAATAAAACATTTAGAAACATTTTAAAATAAATTAGAGATGGTTTTAAGATAAATTCAAATACATTTATAAATTTAGAAATTGCTTTTAAATATTGAAATGTAGATGTGTTAAATTCTTAAACTATAAAGAAGACACTTGTAAAAATTGAGATAATAACCATAAAAAGTGGCATTGTTTTAAAAACTTTTTTATTTAAAATATATTAACAAGAAAATATAACAAATGCATTTGTTAAAAACACTTTCTCTTCGTATTGAAAAATCTGAAAATCAGATTTCTGTAAAATCAAAAACCCAAAACAAATTGCATGTTTTAAAATCTGCAAAACAAACAACTTCAAATCTGCAATATTTAAAACCCAAGTCTGCATATCTGAAGCTAAGTTTCAACATCAAATTGGAAGTTCAACTTCAATCCAAAATTTGGAAGGTCTGCATGCATTCATCAACAAGATAAAAGCAACTTCAACTTGCAAATTGCATTCAGGTTCAACATGCAGTTCAAAACAGTTTACATCATCAACAACAAGCAACTTCAACTTCAAAATGCATCTCTGGAATATGAATCTGCATCTAATTTGATCTCTGCATCTTCATAAAAAAGGTGAGTAAGCTTCTTATTGTAAAAACAGATTTTCCTTTTAAAAACAGTGCCATCCATAATTCATAGAACTTAAGATTTTTTTTATTCACAGAAATCAAAAACTGGTTAAGAAAATTTGTTCTGTTTCTGTTTAAAAATGAAATAAACTAAGCAACCTCACATGCACGAAAGTTTGAGATATCTGAGCGTATGAATTGGAAGGAAAAAGTATGTGTGATGATTTAATATTAATAACTGACTTGTGTGTGTATATATATATATATATGAATATGTGTATATGTGTTGATTTCCTGTAGTTGCAGATCTAATTTGCTTGTAAGTTAAGATATTCTTGAGTAGAAAATTCTTTATCACTTGAATGGTTTCACCTAGGCAAAAATATGTTTGTTTGGAATAGATTGAGATTTATAAAATATAATTTAGATTAAATCAAAATCTGCTGCCCATGTAACTACAAGGACCAATCATCATTGAAATGAAACAAACACCAAACATATTAATCAATGAAACAGTTTTGTAACTGGAATGCATGTTTGAAAACGTGAATTTAAAAACAAATTTCATCTTTTTAAGTTGACTGTGGAAATTAGCATTCTGTTTTGAACAGAAAAAGAAATTTTAGAAGTATTTGATAGGCTAGTGGATTTAGGGTGTTAAGATGCTTCATGTTAGTGGAGCATTGATGTGAGAATGGAGAAGATTTTGGTGATAGATGATCAGAGAGAGACAGGTGGTATGGATTGGGTTTTCCAGGTTTTCAAAACCTAGTCATGTAGTGTTGCAGTTCTTTTTTTTACTCACATGCTCTCTGTTGCTTCGAGTTATTTGAGGTTTTGGGAATTTGTAGAGGGAGTGTAAAGGAAGCTTGATCCAAGGTCGCGTTGACGATGGTGGTCGGAGGCGAGCTAATGGGCCGTTGACAGGTTTTGATAGAGTTTGTGGTTGTGTTTCAGGTTGTCTGATCAACCTGAAATTTTGGAAATTTGAGTTGCAGTGGAGATTAGGGGATTGTATCTATGTTAGGGGATGGTAAGTGACTTGTAGGAATGGATTAGCATGGCTGGAGTTGGCCAAGGTGACGGTGCATATGCACTGTACAGGTTGAACTCAGGAGAACTCAATTAGTATGTGCAGGTTTTTTTTGACTCAAAGAATTCTCGGGTTTTGTGCTTTTGACTCGAAGCAATTGGATTTGAAACTCGAAGTGGAATAAGGGGTTGCTCGGGGTAATGTGATTACAGGTTTTATAACCTGAGAGTGTGCAGTTTTCTTGAATTGCATGAAATTCATAATTTTTTTAAAGTTGAAGTTTGATTTAAGTGGGAGTTAAGTCTGAATTCAAATTAAGTTTGAAATTCAAAGTTTTTAAAAATGAAATCTTAAATTTAAACAAGATTTAAATTTGGTTTTAAATCAATATTTAAAACAGTTTCAGGTTTATCTTTTAAAACCCAGATTTTTGTTTCAAAACAGTTTGTAAAAATTAAAAAAATGAAATGAACATATTTAAATGTTTGAAAGAATTTGATTTCAAATAAGTTTTAAACTTGAAAGAATTTAGTTTCCTTTAGTATTTGAATTTAAATATGAAGTGTAAATTTGAAATTTGAAAGTTGAAATAATCAATTTATTTTCAAAGCTTAATTTATCAAGTAATTTTGTTTTAAATCTTTCTTTTATATTTAAGTAATGAATGTTGTTTAAACATTCATTTTTATTTTAAGGTTCATAATTATTTTAATTGGGATTAATGTTTAAATGATTAAACATTTTGAATCTTTAAATTTTTAAATGAATTGGAATTTGAACTTAATTTTAGAAATATATTGTTTTAATATATTTTGAATATAAATGAGTCATTTGATAAGTAATTAAATTATTTTGAAAAATATTTAAGATAATTAAGGATTTACCTAATTATTTGATTTTTAATAATGGTTTAGATTAATTTTTAGTTAGAAATGATTTATTAATAATTAATCTAATTCGAACTTCCTTAAATATGTAATTATTGAAATATTGATAATTAATAAATTGTGATAATTATCTAAGCATAATTTAGTAATTAATTAATGTAATTAATTTTGATAATTAACTAGATTAATTAATTGAATATAATTAATTGTAATTTGTTAAGTATAATTAATTGTTAAAGTAATTAATGAATTAATTACTTATTGTAATTAATTTGGATTGTGATTTATTTAAGTTATTTAATTTAGTTTAATTAATTTAAGTAAATCATCTAATGATTTTAAGAGTGAAATTACTTAATGTAATTTATGGAGCAGGATTACTTTGAAAAGTAATAATGATAGTTACTGGAATGTAATTAGTAATTTGGATAATTACTTTTGTAATTAACCAAAGGATTAATTAATAAAGATGATTAATTATTGGATAATTAATTTGTAAATAAGTAATTAAATATAGTTAATTACTACATTGAATATTAATCAAGGTGATTAATAATTAGATTAATTACTAAATGTAATTAATTTTAATTAAGTAATTTATTTAAATATTAGAGATCATTAATTATCAAAATTAATGATGTAATTAAGGATTGTTTGATTAAGTAATAATTAATTAAGTGATTAAGTAATTGTAATTGATTAAGGATAAATATAATTAATTATAATTAATTAATAAATGAGTAATTAAATGTTAATTACTTATGATTAAGGTTAATTAATTTGTGAAATTAATTAAAGACTAATTACTTATTGTAATTAGAGGATGATTAACCAAAGATGTTTAATCAAGTTGAATACTTAGGAATAATTAATTAACTGGGTTAACTAATTAATGGATGTTAAGCAGGATTTATAGAGGTGTTAATTAATTTAATTTAATTTAAATAAATTAGAGATGGTTGTAATTAATTTAATTCATTTTAAATTAATTATAAGTGATGGTTAATATATCATTGCTTATGGATGTTATTGATTGAATGGTTGTGATCTCAGTAATGAGATTAGTTGTATCTTCATGATATAGAAGATTGGTTTAAGTATGATGGTTTGTGATGGATTATTT
The DNA here is from genome assembly GCA_030765085.1 of Allium cepa. Lineage (NCBI taxonomy): Eukaryota > Viridiplantae > Streptophyta > Magnoliopsida > Asparagales > Amaryllidaceae > Allium > Allium cepa. The sequence continues at coordinate 750,313,806 of CM060938.1, read as the reverse complement.
GGTTGTGATGATTATCTGTTTATGGATGATACAGATTATCTGTTTATGATATGAATGTGATTATCTATTGTGAGATGTAGCTTATTTATCTATGTGAATTAGATAATGAAGAAATGAGTTAATTGTTTAAAACCCTTAAGTACAACTTGGACATTAAGATGGCGTTTGGTTTCGGTGAGACCGGGATCGGGTTTCCATATTTGGATATCCGAAAACCACATCGATTCCAATTAAACGTTAGTTCGTTAATCCAAGTGGAGCAAGTGAAGACTCGAGGTGTAAGGGCTATACGTCAGTATGACTCTGTGGGTGATTCCGTAATGAGTTGACGGAATAGTACTTATAGATTCGAGATGGTGATTTAGAGTGCAAGGGTTATCGTCGTTAACTCTAAGGGTGATTCCAAAACGAGTGTAACTAGATAATGCCTTCGGTTTCGTTCGAACCCAGAACGAACTTGTATGGATTGAATGCTTTCAGAACACCATCAGGTGGACGATGAGCATTCTAAGATTGATGTGTCCTATAAAGGTAATCGTAGCCTCAAGCCTCATAAACCGGGAATGGCTAAAACAGGGGAGGTGCAACAAAGCTTCGTGGGTAGCCCCCACTGGAGAGCAAGATTTATCCCTGTCTAGAGGTCCCTTTATATTCGGTTGTGTGGCAGTTGGCGACGGCCAATCTGCGGGGCGGTCTTGTTCGAAACTGTTCCGTAAGGAATGGTTCCGGCTTTGTGTTGCAGGAGAGCGGGCGTACTCCTCGTTACGGTGATCTAGGCCACGTACTGTGATAGGCGGTACCCCAGTAGCCCTGCCATTGATGGAATCCATAATCCAATAAGTGCCTGTACGGTTTTGATTGTACCCAACTATGTTGGAACGTGAGATGTAAGCATTCCAGCTATTTCTGTATTTTATTTTGAAAACCCTAGACACTATTATAATATCACTGGATTTCCTATCAAATGTTTTGGTTAGCGTAAGGTAAAAACTTTTCCATGTTTATGTGTGGGAAGTCTTACGTGATACCTTTTGTTTTCAAAGGATTTTCTAAAGTTAAGCAACTTTTATCCCCGTTTACTCACACCAGACCCCTGTCTGACCCGAGTGTTTATTTTCTGTTTTATTAAACTCTTGGGTACTCATATTACGTATGAGTAGTCAAGTGTTTCAGGATTTGCTTTGACTAGTTCTGGAGGAGATAATGGAGCAGGAGGCTTCAGCGTGTAGATATATGTAGTGGTTCCGCTGTGTTGAGTTGTATCTGTTTTCTCTTATGTACTTGAATTGTAATTGCTAGACAGACGTTTATAACTGTCTAATTTGTATTGTATTAGTTGTTTAACTCTGATGTATATGATAGTATGTGATGTTTTATGTGATATATTATAATTTATTCGATTCCGCTGTGAGATTCTGATGTTGTCTGTTTCTTTCTTTCCTTTCTTTTCTCTTTTCTATCCCTTTCTTTCTTCTTAGCGATGCGACTTCCTGGAGTTTGGAAGTTGGGTCGTTACACTAAGTAAACCGATATGATTGGTACATTGAATCTCCTTGGATATTTTGCACACTGAATGGCTTCAATTAATAGGCTTCGACTAGAGGAGAGTCATCAGTCATTGTCAATCTTGAGGTATGCATGGGTTTCAAACATTTGAATAGTTAAGAATGCCGATCGAATGGCTAATCAGTTAAGATGGGATCATTGATTGGTGACGATCCCAAAATTTTCACCCAAATGGGGTGTGATCCATATAAGGTAGTAAGGAGGTCCTCTTGAGGTTGAACACCAAGTTTCAAGTCATCTAGATTCCGTATGTCCAAGGTATAAGCAAAACAAGATGGACTGGTACTAATGGATTCATGGTAAGTTACTTAGAGTCGGACCCAAGAAAATCTGCTAATTGCTTGGAGTCACTGAATTCGAAGTGTCGGGTCAATGAAGAATGGTGCTTGGAGTCATATTGGTGTTTTCTTAGAGAAAATCTTGGTTTTACCCGAGTTTGGAGTTTCTTAGGTTTGCTTATAGTCACATCACCTATTATCTCCAACCTTTGGGAGTATCATTTCAGTAGCAGTTGCTTGTCTATTCCTTGGTTATAATTCAAAAGCCGTCGCCTGATTCTCTATGCCTCGATCAGTCATAAGACGTAAGATAAGTGGATAGAATGCACCGTCTTTAAATTGAGTTTCAAATGCAAAATACGGGGGCACTGCACTATGGCATGGGTTCAGATGCACTTCACCCGAATTTTTCGAAAAGTAATCGATTATGAAAATGATTGGTTGCAACAATAATTGGTTGAAAATGATCGATTGGAACGCTAAAGGATGGAACAATGGGCTGTAGTAACGATCGATTAGAATATCAAGGCAGTTCAAATGATTGATGAAAATCTTAACTGGAACGATTGGTGGAGATGATATTGCAATTATCAATGTAAGAGATGTCATGGAAATAATGATCGGTCTAAATATTTGGTTGGAATGATATGGTCTGAATGATCAATGTCAATGACCGGTGGGAACGATTTATTGGAATGATTGGTGAAAATAACAATCAGTGAAAAGGTTAACTGGAACGATCATATAAAAACGATAGATGTAAATCCATATAGCAATGGAACGATCATACAAAAATGATCTATAGAAATAATCAATGCAAATCACATGGCAGTGGAATGATTGTATGATGCTGGTGGGAGGAACGATTGATTGAGGAATGAATGATCAATAAAAAAGAACAATCGTTGTAAACTATAGGATGGAGCGATCTAATACTTCCGATCGTACAAAACGATAGTATATAAAAGATCGATATGGAACGATCGTACAGAAAAACAATCGGCCAAATTCACATTGGTGGAACGACTAATGAGAAACGATCGTATGGAACGATCGTACATGATGATGCAGCGTATAGATTTATAGGGAACGATCATTCAATGAGTATGTACGGAGCATGCCCGATGACTGATCATTCCAAGATGCTTCAAAACTTGAAAATGCTTGCACATTTATCAAACATGAATAATCGATCACTAATATCATGATTTCCCTACAGGGGAAGTAGATTTGGCTTCTCTGGCCATGGCTAATAGTTTCCTTATAAATCTCTTTCAAATCTGAGTAGAATAGGAAACTTATCAATCGAAAGCCGGATCTATCTCGCGAATATGAAAATCCCTAAGTAGAAGATGAGTTTCAATCAAGCTGAGAATTCATTTCTTAATGAAAGCACCAAAATGTTGATGCCAAAAATGAGCACCAACATCTAATAGAATCTCATAGAGATTACATGATGAATGCAATTAAAAACATAGAAGAAAAAATAAATGAACATATAGATTTTTGTAGTGGTTTGGAAATCTTGGCCTACGGCCACTTCATATTTTTATTGATCTTGCACTGGATTAGAATCACAAGAATGTTTGGATTAGCTAGGATCCATTAATACAAGAGCGCAGTATAAAAATTGCAGAGCTTAGGCAGTAAAAAGAAGGATCCTCTTTATAGAGAATGGCCGTTGTATTTATAGGAGAAGATGTGCATGAATTGGGCTGTAAATTTGCAAGAAGAGTCTCTCGATCCATAGGGGCCCACCATAGTAATCGGTGGCCCTAAGTTGATATTTTGGAATGATCGACCAAAGTTTAGCTGATCGTTATTTTGGCCTCTGATTGATGTGCGATCGATAGTGTAGACTCTTCATGATGTTAGATACTTGCTCTCCAAATTTCCTATAATTCCGACGTAATATTTGTGAGATATCACATTTTCCATGAAACCATAGATCGTTCTGTCTGATTTGTATGATCGTTATGGAATGATCGGTATGTCTTTGCAAGATTAGGGAGTTTTGTTATGCAATCATTTTTATGGGCTCCACTCTTCAATATATTGATGCTCTAAAAGTTTCAAGTGATTTGGCTTTGTAGATTTTCAGATATTGATCGATCTTCATCAATTTACACTATTTTATGGATTGTTTAGATTGATCCATATAAATTATTCATTTGTCTATAACTCGAGCGTACAAACTCCAATGGACTAGAAATCTAAAATGTAGCCTCACATGGCCTTCCTTGTTACTTTGTATTGACTGTATCTTGATCGAGACCCGGTCTAAATATGCTCGGCAATCGTCCATAATCTTGTATATCATTAATTCCCATGGTTTGTAACCCCTCATTTTTAATCAAATCTACGGTATTATAGCCTTGCCAAAAGGAAGCATAACATGTTATAACAATCCATGCTAATAATAGGTTAGTATACTCTGATGTTGTATATAATAAAGATGATTTCCTTTTGTAAAGATCCTATGTATATTATATATTTCTCATCACGATGTGAGATTATGTTCTGTATTTTTCTTTCTTCACCCCAAATGACATGTATTAACAACAATGTATTAATGTCGTCTTTAGGTGTAAAACAAGAAGATCATTACAGAGGCAATACAAGTTCCTATCGAATTCAACTTCCAACCACCGACAAAACCCACTTTAGGCTATTTGGCAGGAATAGTCGTTAGGCTAGCATTGATGGACTACATTGGACTTGAGTAAAATAAAGGTGAAGAGATAATAGATATTTTAGGCAAGCTAAGTAGAGGAGAACATTTCCCTTGCGCTAATAGATATGCAGTTGACAAGTAGTGATGTTTGAGGAGAGATGGAGCCTTTGTCCTCCAATAATTGATGCTGCATTGGAGGAATTGCTTGCAGAGTGCCACCATTCACCCCAGAGGTGATAAGATGTGTAGGGATATGAAGAAAATTTTCTATTAGCCAAGAATAAAGAAGATGGTAGCTGAATTTGTTTCTTGACGTTTGATGTGCTAAAGGATAAAAGCCAAACAAGGGAAGCCCGAAGGATTGTTATTGCCATTGATGATTTCGACTTCGAAATGGAAGCATATATCGATGGATTTCATAAAAGGGTTGCCTAGGAGTCAAGGAAGCAATGAAGCAATTTGGGCCATAGTGGATAGACTCGCTAAAAATGCCTATTTTATTCCTATTAGGAGCAATAGGACCACAACATCTCTAGCATAGATTTATATCAAGAAGGTGGTTCGATTCATGGAATTCTAGTTTGCATCGTTAACGATATAGATCCCTTATTTACTATCGAATTTTGAAGGTGTTTGCAGGCATCTTTAGGATCTTCGTTGAATCTCTACACTGTTTACCACCCAAAGATCGATCGTAAAGCCTAAAGGGTGAATGAGATCTTGAAGGACTTGTTGATAGCTTGCATCATGGACTTTGTAGGACACTGGGATTTGCACCTACCTTTAGTTGAATTCGCTTATAATAATAGTCACCAAGTGATAATGGGCATAGGACCCTATAAAGAGCTTTATGGTAGGACATGCAACTAAATTGTTGGTGGAAACCACCGACAAAATCCCACTCAGACTATATTTTATTCACGAGACTTTGAAAAAGGTAGAGTTGATTAGGCAATGTATAAAGGCCGTGCAAGACCGCTAGAAATCCTACGCGGACAAGGGAAGAAAGAAGTTGGAGTTTGAAGTTGGTGACATGGTGTTTATGAAGGTTTTCCCATATAGAAAAGTTTTGAGATTTGGAAAGTCGAGAATGTTGAAACTAAGAGTTGTGTGCCTTTCGAGTTTTTAGAAGAATAGGAAAACTTGCATATCGCATGGAGCTGCCAGATAAATTGGTAGGAGTCCACGACATTTTTCATGTTTTACACTTTAGGAAATGCCTTCATAGACCAGCCACTATAGTAGAGTATAATCAATCGGAGGACATTATAATGGAGCCAATAACATAACATTCAACCATGCGCAAGGTGGAGCACGGAACTAGAAAGCTTTGCAATAAAAAAAACTAGGCTGGTTTGAGTATAATAGGGAGACAACCTGATGTAAAGCACACAGAAAACTAAAAAGAAGACATGGAATTCTCATCCTGATCTTTTAACCGGTAGGCTTTTCTCTCCAGTCAGGTTTTGGTTGCACCATGGTTGCTAAATTGGGTGGTAGGAGATGATTGCCGCACTTTTCACTATCACTTTGCACTCATATAAATTTTTTATGCATGTTTAGGATGCTTGCATGCATTCTAACAATCCTGGTTTGGAGATTACTTGTATATATTAAATTATAATGGAAGTTATAATTTAGTATTGTAAATTAAAATATAATTGGAAATTTTATATTGTTTATTTGGAATAAACAATGAATTTTGTAAATAAAATGCGAAAAATAATGTTTAGAACTTTTTTTGTTTATTTGGGATAAAAATATGGAATTAAATATTGATTGGATAACTATTTAATTAAACAAATTATAAATATGGGGTTTATAATAGTTTGGAGCTAATAAATTAAATAAGTGATGTATTTCAACATTCAATAGTTAAAATTAATTTAAATTGATGGAAATAAAGTTTAAAAATTTTATTTTGAGAAATTGGAAGGAAAATAATCAATTTGTAATTTTATTTGGGTAAGCAAAACGATATAGGAAAATATTGTCAATATTAATCTTTTATGGATTTAAAAGGAGAAATATGAAGAAATATGTATTTGATTAAAATAAAAGATGAAATATTGTTTGAAAATAATATTTTGATGATTTAATAAAGTTAAAATGATTTGTCGTAATTTATTTGGTAAGAAAATAATTTTTGTTGTGTTTGTTATGTTAAAATAGTGTAAATTGTGAAGTATTGTGTAAAATAGGGTTTTATTGTTAAAATTACCCTTTTAAAATTGAAATAAATTTTATTTTGTTATAATAACAAATTTAATTCATTATAAATAAGATGAATGCATTTTAGTTGACTTTAAAATGAAGAAATATGAGAATTTGGTGATAATACAAGTTAAAACATGTACATTCCATTATTCTTCTTTAAGTATAATAGGAGTTGGGCTTATTGGGTAAGGTTTTGAGTTCAAAACCCAAAATTTGGATGTTTCTGGTGAGAAAAAAAAATAGTATGTTGTTTTCTTCTTCCTTCTCATAAGCAAATATGTAGAAAAGGAAAATAAAGAAAATCAATGGCTTCTTCAAAGTGAATTCAAATCTCACAAATTTTGCTACTAATTAAAAGTATAAAATCACCAAACTAGAGAATATTCAAAGTAATCAAACCCAATACTAAATAATTTCATCACAAATCTTAGAACTTAGGTATGAATGTTTGAAACCAATTTCTTTCGTACTGCATGTTTTAGCTATTTCGGGTCGCTATCTTCTCAAAAGATCATTACTTCCAATTAGAAATTTTGCTAAATCATCAGGTGAGTTAATAACTCATATTTTCTAGCTATTACAATGCTCAAGGAGAAGTTCAGTGCAAAATACGTACTCTGTAAACAATTTTTGTTTTAGTTTTTCTCTTGTATGAAATATGATCTGAGTCTCTAGTTTGCATGCTTGTACTTCCAATTATGGTAATAAAATGCTGTCGGATTTCTTTCAGTTTATATGTTTCTCTATATGCCTTCAAAATTTGGTTGAAAAATAATCTCGTTTGCTATGTTAAAAGTTGGCTTGAAAATCAGTTTGTGGCTTGCAAAGTGACTGGAACAGAGATCGCATGAGAAGCTTGCCTTGGTCGACCGCTAGTTCGACCGTATGGCCAACTTAAGGACCAAGGAGGTCGACCTGGTTGTCGACTTAAGGGGCAGTGGCCTTCTGAGTGATTTTTCGTTGGTTCTCTTGTGTTTCGAATTGTTTCCAACTTATTTTCTTAGCATTGTTTCTCATTTTCAAGTCGATTTTGAGATGTTTCGGAGTGCTATGATGCCTATCAATAGGCTAGCTAAATTTGGAGGATTTGAAATTCAAATTTAAATTTAAATTTAATTTGAATTGAATTCAAGTTATCGGTTTTGAGCTATCTTCCTTGTTTTTCCTTGTTTTCGAGCACGGTTTTCTCCAAACGATTTTTGAAATGATTTTTAAATAAAAAAGGAAATTCAAATAATTATTATATAGTATTTTAAAAGTATTTACAAATAAAAAAATCTATTTATTCTCTATAATAAGGGAATTTCTAAATACGATTTTCAAATTGATTTCGTAAATTGTTTAAAAGCTTATTTTCTGAAGTAAATTATTTTAAATATTAAATACACATGTTTGTACTATTCGAATGTATGAGAAAGAGAATTAAACTATCTAGTAAAACACGTGGTATGGGACACAAACTTTTACTGTTTCGGTTAATTCTGGACTTGTACGGTCGAAGCTATTAGAGGTTATCGATTCTGAGTTGTTTTGCCATTTTATGGCATATTTTGAGTTTTATAATTCCTATATATAGGAATTATCTAGGATGGCCAACTTTTGGAGAGTTTTATGGTTTGAGATCTCATATTCTAGGAGTTATAGTTGATGAGAGCCATCACGATGTTTTTATACTTGTCGATGATATGAGGCAAGTTTTTAGTTTATGATTTCCTATTTTGAGATTTATGGTTCATGAGGAACCAATACGAGGTTTATTTATACTTGTCAATGAGATGAGACATGTCATGAGTTTTTGAATATTGCATTGGCTAGTGGTTAGTAAACCATTTAGTGAGAACGTGTGAAATGGGACACACATTACCACGTTTCGGGTTCCTAGTAGAGAGTTTGGGGCACATTCTGGGTTATGCCAGTGCTAGAGCTGTTGGGCTCATATTGGGCTATTGGATCCAATCTTATCAAGTTGTTGGGCTCATCATGAGTTTATGTGACTTTGTTCATCTGGGATTTACGACTTTAGTTGTTTGGGATAGTACCTATAATTTATATAATATTGGACAAGAATTTTTCACATGCATATTTTGATATTTGAGCTGTTGGTTTCTTATTGGGGTGTTGGGTCCATTCTTTCGTTGGGCTGTTGGGTCCATAATTGAGATTTGATTTTTCCATCTTTGGTGTTTTATATGAGATTTATAATCTCCTTATTATATATATACACATATATATATATATACATACACACACACATACATACATACATACATACATATATATATATATATTTGAGTGGCCATTTGGCGTATTTTGAGTTTTGAGATTACTCTATTTTGAGTTTATATATTTGTGTTCCATTTATTGTGTTACTTGAGTTTTGAATTTGAGACTTCTCTTTTTAGAGAATATGGTTCATTGAAACCATTATAGATGTTTTGGGATGTCGCCAATGATATGAGGCATTTATTTCTATATTGATTGTTATTGTTTAAGTTACCTCTTTTGAGGTTAAGTAACAATGGTCCACTTAAGTCATTAGTGTGTGTGTTCTTCCTATTGCTTCTTCTCATCCGGGAAGAATTATCACCTTGTATGTATGCTTTATATTATCATCTATTCTTATTAACTGATTGTTTTAGCTAGACTGACTCGTGTATTTTATACTCGGGGTCAGACTGAGTCGTTTCAGGTTAGCGTTCAGTTTTGGGACTTAGCTTTGATGCATCTGCTTGGATATCAGCCTAGCACTTTTTTCTAGTTTATATTTCCTTCCACCTGACTCTAATATGTATTTTGATTGGATGTATATAGTGTGGCCTCTATACCACTTTTGTGTACCATTTTGTATTGTATTGGGATGCATCAGTGTATATGTATTTATATATATGATGTTTACTATTCTGTGATGTGATATGCATTCTGTTATTGTGTTTTGTTCTAATAGATCCGTTAGCCACCTATAGTTTTATATTAAGCATTTATTATATATGTCTGTCCATTAGGGATAGAAAAAAAATATAGGCATTTATCGATGTATTCAGTAGATGTTTAAGACAAGATTATAGATGATCTCTCCTAACCAGCCTTATTCTCCGCATTAGCAGACAAAATTACCCAGTAATTCTCTTTGTTAATGTGGGCCATGGGGTGGGGCATTACATGCATGCCTATATGTTATGATCATACACTCATGCTAGGATTGAGCTCACCTATAATGCCTCTACATACATAACCACATTGCACTTTTGGTTGAGTAGATGGATGTGTAGATAACTTAGTTGTATAACACAGATGTTTTCTACATGCTACGTTGTCTGTCCCATAGGAGGATTTTGGGGATGATATGCTTTTTGGGGGGAGAATGTAATACCCTATAAAAAATAATAAGAAATAAATGAATCAATTAAATAAGATAAGGCTAACAATGAAATTTTTTAGAAGTCAGAGTTTGACCTTGAAATTTATGTCGTTGTGTTTGTTGTGATTTTTTGATCAATTTTCATATATAATGTATTAAAATCGAAGCTCAAGTGAAAAATTTATGGATATTTGAAGTATTAGAATTCAAAATAATTTAAATGGAATTCAAATTCAAATAAATAATTAATTTTTATAATTGAAATTGGACTTAGGGATTAAGTAAACTTTTAATTAAAAATTAATTAAGGTATTAAATAAATAAATCAGTGGCAAGCAAATGGTCATAATACGAAGGACTTGCTTGGGGGTTAAAGGTATCTAGTGGCTGATTGAGGGCCTACCTCTTTCCTATGTAGGAACTATTAAATGGTTAGGGTTAACGGTTAGGCAGGGTAAAGGATGTCTCTAGGAGAGTCTGCTTTGGGTTTGAGGTATTTTGTGGCTATTATGGGGTCTGTCCTTCCCACAAAAGAAGTATTGAGTGGCCTGAAGAGATTCCATGCAATGTCTACTAGATAGTACCATAGAGGTGTCTGCCTTGGAATAGGTATCAAATGATAGGGACTAGCCTTGAATGGTGTACTAAATAGTCAATATCTTTCTAATTCCCATTAAAAAGGTATTGAGTGGCTTGGGTGTTATCTCTTACATTGATAGGACATTATTGACGATAGTTACGGGTTACTGGGTTGAAAGAGTAATGGTTATGGAATTGGACTAGGAATGCCATAGGGCTTATAGTTGGAAGACTTACAATATAGATAGGATATATAAGACATATTTATTTAAGTTATACTTCCCAAGTACTATTATAGAATGACTCAAAACTTTTATTCACCAGACATTATTGTTCTGATTCCCTCCTCATTACAACACATGTTAGAGATGATGACGTAGATTTTTAGAGATGGTGCAACAGACGCAGACTTGTGACAGTTATTTAGCAATCCATGTTACTTTTATATTTCCGATGTACTAATTAAGACATGATGTCTTTTGTACCATGAATATTTGGTGTTGTTACATGGGGTTATGTTGTTTGTTTTTGACATTTGAATTTTTAGATAAACGGGTACTGTTTTGATATTATATTTTATCCTTCTCTTGTGAGATCTGATTGTGTAGATAAATAGCTCTATATATTATTCTTTAAATCAATTTTACCAACCAATAGCCGGCATTGGAATGGGTTTAAGGTTCGGTGAGCATTTTCTGGGTCAAAAATTAGGCCCGTTTCGAGGTGGGTTATTACAAAAGGAGTTTAAATGTGAGAAAAAAGAAGGAGCTAAATGTAGATCCAGATCCAGATTTTTCTCCACTCATTTATACGTTCATCGCAAGCCCTCCCTTTGAGCTACATCCAAAAACTGCATGGGCCCATCTGGGTTTCTATTCCAATTTATAACAATTATAGTGTGGTTAAATCAGGTGGTAGTTGGAATATTCAACATTGCGGTTGTGTGACTTTTAGTTGTAAATTCTGTCAACGATTAACGTTGAACAATTCGAATATTATTGTTCACATGTCACTTAAGCTAGTCCTGTGATATTATAGCTAAATTTATCGCTTATATAGTTTAGGTAAAATCCAATTTTACTTGTTTTAAGTGGGCCTCGATAGTGATAATTATTTACACCAATTCTCTTCATCAAAACTATATCACATTAATATTTGTGGAATTTAGTAATGATCAAGAATCCAATATTGTCCATATTTAACTTGTATTGTCTAAAGTAACGATCCAAATTTTCGACCCTTGAATGTCAACACTAAATACATCCATGGTATTCATATGCTAAGCACCCAAGTGCCGAAAGAATTAAAGTTAGGGTAAATAATAGAAAAGGAACAGAACAAGAAAAGAAGAACATAATATCAGAATTTCATAACAAAACTCTAATATATAATATCAAAGAGACGATACAAAGGGTTACTCTAAATACTCAAATATTAGAGTTACTAAAACCCAAGTACTATCATCAGTCTGGACAGTTATAACTGCCTTGCTCATAATGTTGATATATACGATGCAAAAATGTAGTGGAAATAAGAATAACATAGAATATAATCAACCAGCACTTCTCCATAAGCTCCAAGCATCCAAAGTTAAATCTACAGACATACACGGGGCTGACTTGAGCATTATAAGAAAATAACACCAGGATCAATATGGTATACTCGCATGAGAAACTCAAGAAACAAGAGAAAAGTAACAATAACCATTGAGACCATATAGATTACCATAATGGTTTTCCCCTTAAATGAAACCAACCATTCATTAAGTTTTATAGAGTGACGTGATAGATAATGTTTAGAGTATAGCACATAAATCATATCAAATAATTATTGTGTGAACGCCATAATAATAATAATAATAATAATAATAATAGGTATACAATCTATACCGTCAAGGTGCATTCGCATAATGGATTTTCCTACGGAGATTCCCTCCGTATGACTACATACGAACTCCATAATACAGATCAAAAACTGCCTTCCGAGCATCATATATCTCTAGATCGGATATACTCTAAGGTAAACATAACTTGACCACCCTCGATAACTCACGGTACCAACATATCGATAAGCATCTCTAGACATGGAGTTGATATACCCTTGAGGTTTGCTAGACCTCCCTAGCCTTGCCCCTTCTTTGTTTTCAATCACTTTCCTAATGTCAAGGCTATGTTTGGCATTTCTCATACAAGTCTTCATCGCTCGAACAGAACATGAATCCCCAAATGGATTTCATCATCTCGAACAGATCACGAATCACTATATCGATTGAAGCAACTCGAATATATTTTGAACCCCTATATATGTTCCTTGCATAAGTCCTTCGATGAATGCTAATGCTAGCCTCTCTCGTGGAAAACTCTGCAAGATAGATAGTATCACATGATAGCATCATTTGAAATATTAACGCTGACCAAGCCCTTGGACTTAACCTTAATACTGACAATTCAACTCTATAGGATTTTACTTCACAACCGCTTCTAGAAAATATGTCACATATGTGTTTTGGAGCGATTACATGTTTTGAATTATCTTATGTAAGTACACTCTTCCTACTTATTGGACCCTCCAAAACCAGTCCATAAATTTACGGTTAACTCAACTTTGATTCTCTCAAAAGTTAGCGGAAGGTAGAGACGTTTCATACCAATGATTCCCCCGAGGTTTCTTATTGATATTAAGTCGCGACGCCTACCAATAACTTCTTAAGTCATATTTAGTAAAGTTTGATAATCGATTAATGAATTATCTAGTCAAATTCTTTTTTATACAAGTCATGATTCGTACGCTTAACTCATTTCCAACATTAAAACTAAAGGCTGTGTTTGGTTTGTTGTTTTTAGTTTTGGGATTTCGTCGATACAAAAATGCACAAGACGCATGTGCATTGTCGAAAACAACAAATTTAGAAAGCAAACTTAACATATAAAATAGAAAACAACTGTTTTTATTTTTAGTGTTTTGAAAAATAATAGAAGCACGAGAAACAATCCATTCTTCCATCACCCTTTCATCCACTCTGGCGCCCCTTCATTTCTTTCCATCACCTCCGTCATCATTTCACTCCTCTCATATTTGACATATATATTTGAAAACAGAAAAATAAAAATTCATTTTTAAACCAAACTCTACCTGACTGTTCCTCATCCAAGAGTGAAGCAAGGTGAGTTAGAGCACTGATTGCATCAAAGCTTTGCATAGACACTTCATTCTTGAATCTCACAAATATAAGTCTACCTCATCGACTTTTAGTGGTAAGTATAGTACTAATTTTCATAAACAATAAAGATCAACACGATTAACACGTTTCTGACATTTTTTGACTTACTATTCCTCGATCAAGAGAGAAGCCCGGTAGGTTAAAGCTCTACTGCTCTGTCCCTGTTCGATGTCAATCTTAACTCTCATAAATAGATGAGCCTTACTTCATTGGCTTTTAGTGTTAAGCATGGTTAATTAACTTTCAAACAATTATTTAAACAATCAACCATTTGGCTATTTAGCAATTCTAGCCCTTTTTCGAAAACATTTGTATGTACTTTTAAAATACTTGAAAATACTTAAAATAGGATTTAAAACAATTATCCATAATGTTACTTTAAAATAACAAGTTTACAATTAAAGCTTAAAAAGAACATGTTTTTAACAAAACACATCTTCTTTAAAAATTTACAACTAATTCCTAAAAATACATAGGCATCTCATACCACTTTTGAAATACTATAATATTAGTTAGTAAACATTTGTGAAAAGAATGAAACAAAATACTTAAATTTAAATATCTTTTCAACCCTCTAAAATTCAAAAACCAAGTCTAAACGGGGCAATTTTGCATAAGTAAAGTTTTGGCCACTTTTGTGATGTTACTTAACTTTTACTATTCAAGATTTTAATAAAAACAAACATATATATGAAACATTATAAATATGTCAAGAAACCTCGAAGGATCTCTCCAAAAAATTTCATAGAAATTGCTAAAAACAAGGCAATTCTCCATAGCAATTGCCAAAAACAAGGCAATTCACAACTGCATCTATAACAACTATCACTATAAGTACAGTTTCAAATCCAAGTCCGGTGTAAACCAATGTCCATCTATAACCTATGTGTTTTGTTCAAGGTCTAGTCATATGTCATACAAGCCCATTCAAATTCATTTCAAGTCCATATACACGGATCACATATGTCACTTACATTTAAAGTAAGAATTAAACCAACGTTTTAACATAAGTTAACAATAATTCAAATAACTTAAACGTAACCAAACACAAAAATGTTTTATATTTTCATTCAAAGTTAGGTTTTAACTCATTTTTAATCTCACAAACAACCAAGATCCAAGAATCCAAGCCCAAACCCAAGCTAGCAACCACCTTTCCCTCCTTCCTCTCTAACTTTTACACTTGCCTCTACCCCTTGTCCTCACAATATGCTTAGGGCCATTCAAGGGGGTGAGTGTATGGCTTCACTTATTTAACTTTTGGCATGGTGGACGGTGTTTTAATATTGTATTAAGTTTTATGGCAAATTTTGAAGTTATTTAAAGTTGATTTGCAACTATTTTATTTTAGAAAAAAAGAGAGAAAGAAGATAAAGAAGCCATTGATTTTCAACTCTAAGCTTTGTTAATTTTTGTGAATGATAACTAAGGGTATGCTCCTCCTTATACAGGCTTAGGAATGGAATTTCCTAAGCTTTAACTCACCCCCCTCCCCCCCACCATGCCATGGAAGCTTCACCTTCCATCACTTCTCCTTTAAGTCACTTCTTCTTTATGATAATTACCCTTATACCCCACTCATGATAATATTTCTTTCCTTTAGAAGCTACTAGAACATTCCAAGCTTTATGAAGAGGTGTGTATATTAATTAGTTGCTAATGTGTTTATTTGATCATTAATCAAGTGCTAAAGATTTGGAAAATTTTATATCAACGAAAAAGCTTCTTACCGATAAACCGATTTTCGGTCATATTATATATTTCTCTTCGAAGAATATATTTTTGTAAACAAATTTCAAAAACAAGTTTCATATCATTAATTATTAATTAAATGATGTATAATAAGGTCAAAAATAATATTTATAACACTATGTTATTTTAGAATGTTTCGTTATTCGAAGACGAAGTGTTCGAATTTCTAGGTCGCTACCTTCTCTCCTACATAGAACATTTCGTCCTCGAAATTCAAACAAGAATGCTAATCAAAGAAGATAGAAGAAATAACATATATATAGCACTGCTGAAACTATGTATAAACTAAACTGCAAACTAAAATGCATACTAAACGAATCCACCTCAAGCGGTGGGCACATCACAAGATAAGAAGGGATCCTAGTCTATAAGTAGCCCTAGATGGATCTACTTTAAACTGTCCTCCGTCTTCTTTATACCATCCCGAGCATCCTTACTCCATGACACTTCTAACCTTAGAAAAGTAATAAGCACATTAATACTGTAACAACCAGGTATTTTCAACCATTTCCATCCGCACATGTCGGACTTGAATTGCTCAAAATACCGCATTGTAAATAAAATTTGGAAAATCACAGAACATACAGTAAATAATAATCACAGATTATAGACACAGAGTATTTAATAATGCAGCGGAAGTAAAAGAAATAGTAGTTCATGAACCTACTATATAAATATATTAGAGTTAAATAAAATAAAACAGAAGAAATAAAGTACAACAGAAGCCTCAAGATGATAACGAGTACAAGCCGAATAGACAACAGAACTGTAATAGATAAAACTAGATCAGCAGATAATCTCCAGCGATTCCAATCTCCAAAAAGTGGAATCCAAATCTGTGAATAACTCAGCTGACCCGAGCGTAAATAAAAATACAAACACTCGAGTCAGGACAATATATACTTATGTAATGTAAACCAACTCAAGTGAACTGTAATAAGGTACAAGTAACTTAAAGGATGCCTGGGACCGCCCATCCTCTAAGGATCTGTTAAACTATTTGCTATGTAGTAATATTTCGCTATTATAATAATGTCTACTAGTAAAATAAACTTACTTTTAAATAGCGTTCTGGGCTACCCATATCACCCTTCACACATAATAGTCCAAGTAGTCCATCCAATATCAGCATATCTCCAAGAGACTACCCTAAATACTCTATGGGCTACGGGAGAAAAACAAACTCGTAGTAAAGGCTCCATATGATAGGTAACACGGCACACAAGGCAATGCCAGGGTAGATATACCAATCACGCACACGGGTTGGTGGTAACACAGCAGCCACATACGCCCACCTCGAAACACACTCCCAATCAAAATCGGAGGATGGCCATCTAATCAATCACCAGTAAGAGTATAGTATCGAAGGAATGTGTCCGATCGGAGGAATGACCTCACTTGGCCCGAGATCGCTCCTGTTTTAGCCACCTTATGCCAACTCATGGGAGTTGGGTCCATGTAATATACCTCGAGAACGTCGCCACCATCCTACTTCATTCTGGAATCTTCACCGCGTACACAGTTGTTAAAGTGGTTTTCGGTATCGAGAGAGAGTATGCCAGATATCTGATCCCGGTCTCTTTAACAACCAATCGTTATTATAACCCATGGTTATAATTTTAAAATATAATATTTTATACTTCAAAATAAAATATCATTTCAAATCCAAATCTTTATCAAAATAAAGATTAAATCATTTCCAAACCATTTCAATATATCAA
This sequence comes from Allium cepa, assembly GCA_030765085.1. NCBI lineage: Eukaryota > Viridiplantae > Streptophyta > Magnoliopsida > Asparagales > Amaryllidaceae > Allium > Allium cepa. The sequence goes on along the minus strand of CM060938.1, from coordinate 750,296,441 downwards.
AATAGCATATCCTTTCAAAACTTCACAACAAATCATTTTAATATCAAAATATCATTTCAAAGATAGTTTATACTTCGAAAACCCAAAATCATTTTTATTTCAAAACTATATTTATTTCAAAACCAATATCATTTCCATTCCAAACATATATTCACTTTTCAAAATAGTTTATACTTTCAAAGTTATAACTCTTTCGAAACCAAAACATTGAAATCATTACACTTTAAAAATCAGAACATTTTGAAATCATACATTTGCAATCAGCCTTTAATTCTATACATTTAAAAATTTATTAAATTGAACCTAAATTTCAATTTCAATTTAATTTAAGTCAAACCATCATTTTCAATTCAAATTAAGTTTACTAACAAACCATTTCAAATCTTATCAAATTCAAATATAGGTTTAATCCACAAAATACAATATTCAATCTTTAGTATATTTCAAGGTTTGAGTATCCTACCTTTCATAAATCCAATATCATTTCAATAAACTCAAATAATATATACTTCGAATATTCATTTATCAAATAAATTAAATAAATCAAAAATCAAATATCCTTCCAAAATATCAAAATGTCAATATATTATTCAAAACATCATTCATTTTTATTCATTTAAATAACTTTTAAATCCCTTCATTTTATTTAGGAATTAACTACCATTTCAAACTTACGTTTCAAAATATTTTATATCAAAAATTAAATCTCTCCATTTAAATAATTTAAAGTCAATTCCTTATATTTATTAATTAAATATTAAATTTCCAAAACTTAAATCCTTCCATTTAAAGCCATATAAATGTCTCTTCATTGTCTTTAGAAATTTAACGTTTAATTTCCAAAATTTTATCATTTTCCAAAGATTATTTTTTCCATAAAAGTTATTAAAACAACAAAAATATAGTTTCCGTAGCACTTAAAAATGCTACGTAAAGTTATAGTTTAAAACAGTTCATTTGACAAAAGACAACGTTTAAGTGCTGTAATAGATTTCCTTTAAATTTCAAATAAACTTAAATGTTAAGTTTAACCACTATAACATTTACAAAGTGCTATAATAGCCTTTATTTCAATTTAACTTTTTAGTTCATTTAAAACAACTACAACATTTACAAAATGCTGTAATACCCTTACATTACATTTCAAAAATGCTGTTAAATCAAATTCAAGGCTTCAATACAAATTTCACCAACAGTTAATTTTAATTTAAACCATTTAACTTATAAAATCTTAAATTTTCACATTTTAAAATCATCATTTCAATACTCTTATTTTTAAAATTTTTATAAAGTTAAATTTCATCCAAAAATCAAATTTTAACATAATTTCTTATTTAAATTAAAGTATTAAATCCTATTCCTTTAGTTAATTTTATTACCATTAAGTTTTAAATTACCAAATTATAACTTATTTCTATTTATTTTACTTAATAAAAATGTCATTTTAACAAAAGTTCAAAATTTCCCACAATAAGTTATATTTCAAAATTTTGACTTAAAACATTCATTTATTCACATTTTCACTTATTCAAAAATCACTTTTATTTTTATAAAAAATCATTTTATTCATTTTAATTCAAAATATTACACTTTTACTTTTAAAAATAATTTTAAAACATTTCAGAAAATAATTTATAACCCACGGGTCTGTATATAGTTTTCTAGTTAGGTCAAGTGATACGGATGTATATCATTTCAATCTGCAGTTTACAAAGAAAACCTGGGTTCTATCATTTCAAACCCGCAGTCTCAAGTAAAATGAATGATTTTGAAAACCGCTCAGGCCTATCATTTTAGCCCATAACGATTTTCCCTTATTCTAAAGTCCGTTCGGGTATGTATCATTTCGACACATAGTTATTCTAGTCTACAGGGAACTTGCAATGGTGATAACTGATATAAATAACTGAACTAGCATGAAACAAGAGTAGCATATGATATAACAGTTGTAATAACAGGTGTGAACATCATGTGATAATAATATAGCAGTTATAACAAGATGATATAAGTTACAGATTCAAATGATGTCCGTTTATCAACTATATAAGTACATATTAGTCTGGTGAGATTTACTCACTTGTTCGAAGTTAGAGATAGCCGTCCAAGCACACAACATAGACTCTACGAAGGCACGACAACAAGAATATGACTTGAGAGTAGAGAGCCAAATATAATTGCCTTGTATACATATAAACAAAACAATTCAAAATACATAAGTTTTCAAAGCTAAATTGCACTAAACAACACTAGGAATCAAACCCTAAAACAAAGACAAATGCTTTGTACTTGTTCTCAACTTCACATACTTCAGTTATGAATTGAAATATCACAGCCAAGGCATGGATTAAGGTCTGTTGGTTCCCTATAGGGTCGGCCTAGCCTGGTTGATGGTGTGGAGAAGTATAGGTGTAACATAGAATCACTACAAGGCAAATACAGGGCAAATATCAACATTTCTATGCTATATATGGTTCGGCCAAAGGCTCTAGGGGTATGTTCAGAGGTCCAGGTGGTGATGGATGATGTGGTAGAGGGTGGTGGTCAGATCCGGGCTGGTGGTGGTGGTGGAAGTGGTGGCAAAAGGAAGGTGGAGGTGTTGGAACAAAACTAGGCTAGATTGAGCATAAAGGTGATGGTTTGTGACATTTGGTGGTGGATCTCTTGCCATAGGGTGCTCAGCCTGGGGTGGTAGTGATCTGGAGGTAGTGGTGGTCAGAGTAGGTGGTGGTGGGGTCAGCCTAGTTGCTGGAGTAGGTGGGGCCGATCAAATCTAGTTGAGAACAAGAGCAAAACAACATAGAAAATCAAACAAAACAAGAAAAAGAAGAGACTGATTACCAAATCTTTGAGCTCAGGTTTTTGGCCAAATTTGTTTGAGAGACGAGAAGTTTATTCATGTGAAAAGAAAGTTGGAAGAAGTGGTCGACTGAAAATGTGGATAGTTATTGCCAAAATAAATGAAAAGTTAGGCTAAATGTGAAAAGGTGGAAGATAAAGAGCCATAGGAAAGTCAAAAGTCGAAACCTTTTCAAATTACCGTTAATTTATTTATATTAGTTTAAATTACTGAAAATATTAATTATTTCAGGCGTAAATTCAAAAACATAACAAAATATAAAATATATATAAATATTTATAATTATATAAGGTAAAAGAATAAGAAAATAGCACAAAATTGCAAACTAGTCTAGAAAAATGGAAATTAAACAGAATGAACTTTGGAAAATTTATATCGACCTGTAAAAATATTTATAACAAAGATAATAACATAAAAATAAAATGCGTTCAAAAATAAATATATAAATTTTAATTTAAATATAATTTAAATAAAGAAAATAGTATAAAAATGGAAACTAGGCTTTAAAATTTGGAAAGAAATTCAATAAGCTTTGGAAAAATACAAACATCACTTTAAAAGTATTTAAAAGTAAAAATATACATAATATAACATAAATATACAAATTAGAATAAGATATATCAAGTAAAATATCATTTATATAAATTAAAACAAAGAATATTGTTAAATAACCCTATATACATACAAAATTGTAAAGGGTATAACTTTAACAATTTAAATCCAATTTCAACGAAACGAAAAGTAGTATTCATGATATTAAATCTATTTTCATAATAAAAGATAAATTAAAGAATTATAACATTCAAATTTAAAATTTAAAAGTCAAAGTTTGAACAGTTTGACCAGAAATTTACTTTACAATAAGATATTGAAATTATACTAATTTGAACTATAAATCACTTAAAAATCATCATTTATATTTAAAAATGAAATGTTTGAAATAAAAAAAATTTAAAATAATTTAAAAATAAAATAAAGTCCAATTTAAATGATATACAAAAATCTAGGGTTGTTACACTCTCCCTCACTCAAAGCTTTTCGTCCCCGAAAAGGAATGAGGTACGGGAAAGCACATAAAAAGATAGAGTGAAATAAGATTAAGATAAGATGACAAGAAGATTTAAATTACACCTGATAACTATTGTTATAGGAAAGTTTCACAAAGTGGAGATGATCTTCCCAAGATTCTCCAGAATCAGGAACACAAGCACGAAAAGATCCTTTAGAATCTTTTCACTCTTCCCGCTTGACCGACGGTCTTTGGATGGAAAGCAGTGCCCAGACTCAAAATGAGTACCAAAGATTATTAAAGATTATAGAAAGATTTCTAAACAGAAAGATTATAGAAGGATGCCTATACCAGTCTATAGTAAGATGAGGAAAATAAGGACAACTAAAGACAATTTGAAAACAAAATAAGATAATAAGTTAGAAAAACAAAATAAGATAATAGGTTTGAAATTTCCATGGTTTCAACTTAAATTGATAATTAATTTTTTTTTACACAAGTTAAATAAATCTTAACTATCTCTAATTTCATTATCTTATCATCTAATTTTCTTAAACTAACAATTTTCAAATATCATGGATTTGAAAAATCATCATTTATTATATTCAAAAAGTACTTAATAAATTTAATTCTTCTTTATTCCTAATTAAAATCTTCTCAATATATTTTATCACATATGTTAAAGATACTTACATTTATTATAACTGTTTTAATTTATTTTTGATTCCTTTAGCATCATTTATATTGTAAATTATTCAATTAACCCCTTTTTCTATATTTGCCTCTGTCAATCTTGTATAACTAAAATTTAAGTGTATAACATTTATTTTAACCATTCAAATTTTATTTGTAAAATCTTTTTATATTGTATATTATCCAATTACATTGTTAACTTTTGTATAATTTGGGTAAGTTATATTTGAATGAAATTGAGTATTATACAGATAAAACTTTCTAATTCAATCATTTCAAGTTTGAATCATTTATTCAAAAATTTAAATTTTCTCTTTATAATTAAAATTATTATTTAAGATAAAATGTAAGAATTTAAATTTTCGATTCCCTTCAAACCATTTAGAGATAAATAAATATATGTATAAAATATGTTAAATCAAAATTAAATCATATATCTATATATATTGTAAATCAAATCATATTTTAGAAATTCAAATCAATTAGATTTCCCAAAACAAAAATGTAGCAAGACTACAGAACGGTCTCTTCACTTCGAAACTCGAAAATGAAAGTCGATGATGCCATGGTTCATCACCGAAATTATTTTCCAACGACAAAGAGAAGAGCACAAATTTCTTTAACTTTTCAAATTCTTTGGAAACAAATTTCTATTCAAAATGCTTTAAATAAGATATCCTTTTAAAACTTGAAAACACAAGGTTTGAAACCATCGTAAATTAAATTCTCAAATTCTTGTTTTAAATTCATTTCAGTTCCTAAACCAATTTATAAACAGCTATTTATAAATTCATTTATAGAACAATAAATGATAAATCAAGTATTATCATTTCAAATGATTAATTTAAATCAATTTATTAAGTTCCATAAATTTACTTATATCAAAATTTATTTTATTAACCAAATTTTAAAATAATATTGTGTCAGTTTGTTCCGTCAAAGTGTTTTAGAAATCCTATTGATAGCGTTGATCAGACGAATCAATCGGAAACCCAAATAAACATCAACAACTCAAACAACACAATATAAAACAAATAATTAATATTGATTTACAAGTACAATTCAAAATGTTTGGAAGATAGTTTGGAAACAAAAGACAAGATGATTGAATATCAAAATAGGGAGGTGGATAAGCTTAAATAAAGCACGGGCAACCTTAACCGAGTCAACCGTGACTTAAAGAATAAGATCGATGTGGATTTTCTAGGGTAAATCTACATTCGATCTCAATAGATAGAGTTTGGAAAAACAAAAGATATTAACATCTAAACCAAGGATAGATATATATCTCTGGTGAATCGATGAAAATTGTAAAGGAGTTTCCCCCTTTTACAATTCAATTTTAAATTGGCGAGACCGCCGACTCACTAAAAAGATGATTCGAAGCGGAGTTATGGGATACTCCAGAATCAAAAGGAGAGGAATAGTGAGGGACAAGAATGGATTTTGGAACCGTAGGGAACGTTCCAAAATTCAAAGAAATTCGAATCAAAGAGGAAAGATTCAAACTCGAACGAAAGTGATTCTGTACATAATTTACCTTATATTCTAAGTTTTGCCTCAAAGCCAAAGCTCTGATACCAACTGTAACAACCAGCTATTTTCAACCACCGCACATGTTAGACTTGAATTGCTCAAAATACCGCGTTGTAAATAAAATTTGGCAAATCTCAGAACATACAGTAAATAATAATCACAGATTACAGACACAGAGTATTTAATAATGCAGCGGAAGTAAAAGAAATAGTAGTTCATGAAGCTACTATATAAATATATCAGAGTTAAATAAAATACAACAGAACAAATAAAGTACAACAGAAGCCTCAAGATGATAACCAAGTATAAGCTGAATAGACAACAAACTGGAATAGATAAAACTAGATAAGCAGATAATCTCCAGTGATTCCAATCTCCAGAAAGTGGAATCCAAATCTGTGAATAACTTAGGCTGACCCGAGCGTAAATAAAAATACAAAGACTCGAGTCAGGATAATATATACTTATATAATGTAAACCAACTCAAGTGAACTGTAATAAGGTACAAGTAACTTAAAGGATGCCTGGGACCGCCCATCCTCTAAGGATCCGTTGAACTATTTACTATGTAGTAATATTTCGCTATTATAATAATGTCTACAGTAAAATAAACTTACTTTTAAATAGCATTCCGGGCTACCCATATCACCCTTCACACATAATAGCCCCAGTTGTCCATCCAGTATCAGCATGTCTCCGAGAGACTACCCTAAATACTCCATGGGCTACGGGAGAAAAACAAACTCGTAGAAAAGGCTCGATATGGTAGGTGACACAGCACACAAGGGAAATGACAGGGTAGATATACCAATCACGCACACGGGCTGGTGGTAATGCAGCAGCCACATACGCCCACCTCGGAACACACCCCCAATCAAAATCATAGGATGGCCATCTAATCAATCACCAGTAAGAGTATAGTATCGAAGGAATGTTTCCGATCGAAGGAATGACCTCACTTGGCCCGAGATCGCTCCTGTTTTAGCCACCTTATGCCAACTCACGGGAGTTGGGTCAACGTAGTATACCTCAAGAACGTCGCCACTATCCTACTTCATTCCGGAATCTTCACCGCGTACACAGTTGTTGTTATCCCGCTTTTTAGCAAAGCCGCGATACCAAAAGATCGGTCAGAAATGGAGAACAGTTCGTCTCAGAGGCTGGTCATACTTCGTTTCGCCATGGATATCACTGAATTTTATCCGAGTCCAGATTGAGCTACAATTGATAGGACACAGCAAAAAAGACTATAGGAGTCAGCATTTCAAATTTCAAGTCAATCCGAGTTCATATGCTCGAGTTATGATCGATTCAATTTGAAGGGCAAGGCTTAGGTTTCGAATCCATTGTTGACCAACGTTTCGAAACCATCGCGTTCGAATCCATAAGATTCGAATCCACCGAACCACCTCAGGTTCGTCTCCATCACCTTCGAACCCATCAGGATGCCTCGGGTTTGAGACCATCGAGTTCGAACCTACCAAGCTCATAACAATGGACCTCGAACCCACCGGAGAATAGCCGCTTCGAACCCATCACAAAGCATTGTTCGAACCCAAACGTGGAGTCATGTTCGAACCCATCCACGATGCCATGTTCGAACCCATCCTGTGTAGCCTCATTCGGATTCACTGGGTCAACCAACCATGACGACGTGTCTTCCTTTGGTTCGAATTCGCCGAGATCTATGGAGTCGAAGCGGTCAACTCGGAGTGAAAACTGGAGTGGTTCGAAGTTTGCGCTCCACGCCACCACGAAGCCACGTGCCTCCATGGATTCAAAACCTTGGTTTCGAACCAAACAACCGAGCAACAAACCCAATTTCGAACCCATCGTATCTCCTAACCTATTGATCCAAATGCCATGAAATTTTCACAGAAGCTTGCATACATGTTGAAGAATGTCCATGCCAAATTTCACCTCGATTGGACTAATTCTTGATCGGTTCGAATGGAGTTCGAACCGATGCCGAAGTGGGCCCAAACTTCCTGAGACCGTGCGTGTGGTCCCCCTCACGTGCCAGACGTGGTCTCCCGAGTTTTCAGCGAAATATCAGCAGCCTATGCCTATAAATAGAGCCCCAGGGCCAACGAGAAAGGGATCTTCTGACTCTGAGGTGCCCAGACTCTGCCGGATCTTGATCTCCATCATCCTACATCATAATTTGATTGTTGATTTCGAATTTCCAGTTGTAACTTACTGTTGATCGCTGTAACAACTTGTAAACATTGAAAGAGAATCAATAAAACAATAAAAAACTTCACAGTGGACGTAGGCAACACGCCGAACCACTATAATCGATTGTCTACGCATTTTCTTTACTGTTGCTTGGAGTTTTTGTTAGATAATATCTGTTTTGAACTTGCATTCTTGACTATTATCTCTTCAACGACTCCCGAAGAGTGTTGTGCCCAATTTTGACGCAAACACTTTGGTGCTTTCACTGAGAAAACCCAGATTTTCTCCTGCTCGTTGGATCTGTCATCGATACCGGATTGAATAAATCTAAGAGAGAGATCCAGATCATTGAATCCAACTTCCTTCCCATCTATTCAGATTTGCATAAAGTCTAGGAAAGGAACTCAACTCTAAAGATGGCTAGCACAAGAACCACCTCAAACGCCGTCAATCAAGAAGAACAGGATAGACAGAATCCTGCCCCTCTACCTCCATCTAATCAAGATGCCGCTGGGCACTCAGAGCCGTCGGGTCCGGTTACCTGACAAGAGTTGCAGCTGTTACTCCAAGAGCTGACCGAGAGTCGGCGATAACTAGAAGAACAGCTATGCGCTAACACTGAGCTAATCAACAAGCTGGATCGTCAGAAACGAAAGAGATCCATGAAAGATCGTGCTTCTCACTCTTCCAGCGAAAATTCTTCATCTTCTGATTATTATAACCGGCCTCCACGACCCCGGTTAGATGGGAGTCGTTTGCCACCCGTTGGAAACCAACCGACATTGACCGTTGCACAAATAAGAGTTGGTCCGTCAGCCAGCTTCCAAACCGGACCCTCCTCCCGAGGAGGCGCCGTTCCTCACCACGCCGCTGAATACCGCACCGCTAGCGTTGCCGCTGAACTAGGGGTCGACGCTCAAGATCAGTCGGACCTGGACCGTCGTCATAGCGGTCGTACTCCTGAACCGTACGTCCCAGAGGACTATGTGCCGAGAAGGTAAGATGTGAACCGTCGACGATATCCGGTTCAAACTCAAAGTATGGAACGTGACCATACTCCGGCGCAAATGCCGGATCTTTCAACTATGATACGTCAGATGATCCGTGAGAGTCAGGGGTTCACAAACGACGATTGGGGAGTTTCCCGAAGTCATACTCCCTTTACGGACGGTATTCTTAATGCTGAACCCCCACGGCGATTCCGAATGCCCACTCTGCCCATGTATGAGGGAAACTCCGATCCCAACCAACATATTCTAAAATATGAATGGTCGATGACTGCCGCCAGAGCCGACGACGCTGTGAAGTGTCGTAGTTTCCCCATATCCTTGGGGGCATCGCCACCATGTGGTTCACCCGATTGCCTCCTTGATCCATCTCCTCATTCGACCAGCTGGCCACAAAATTCGTTGAGCAATTCCGCATGCACGTCGCAAGGCCGAAAGATGTCAACACTCTATCTAGTGTCACACAAGCTCCCGGAGAGACACTTAGACACTACTTAGAAAGATTCCATACTGCATGTGCAGAGATTAGTAATCCAAACGATAACTCCATCCTTATGGCATTAACTAAGGGGATCGACCCCGATTCTGAATTTGGCAATTGGCTAGCTGGGAAACCACCTGCGTCATTGGACCGTTTCCATGCCAAAGCAGCTCAATTCCTGAGACGGGAAGACGCGAAACAGTCTAGGAAGCAAACTGACGCAGGACCAAATGCGGGAGGAACCCAAAGCAATGTTGCAATAAAACAGTCCGGCGAGAGCTCCGGAAAAGTTCAGTTGAACATTAAAAATAAACAAGCTCGGCGAAGAGAGAGCATGAATCAACTTAAAAAACAAGATCAAAATCGCGGCCCGCAATGCAAAAATCCGAAGTTCGACAGTTATACTGCTTTGAATGCTTCACTGGAGGACTTGTATTTGCAGACCCGTAATGCAATTCAATACGAAAAACCTGCTCCAAGACCGTCGTCAGAGAGACAAATCCAGACGGGAAAATTTTGCAGGTTCCATGAAGGCTACGGGCACGATTCGAACGAGTGTCGTCACTTACAGGATCTCGTTGAAAAACTGGTAAGAGAAAGGAAGCTGGAACAGTTTGTGCGGACACCGCAGCCCAGAGAAGCGGGCCCATCCAATCCAATCAATGAACCCAATCGACCGAGGCAGGAGGACTCGACTTGTCCCCGTGGGAGATTGGTGATAAACGCCATCAGTGGCGGGCCTACTGATTCAGGAGCCTGGAACGATGAAGAACCTCGTCACTGTCACACGTGACAGGCTCCTTCAATCCATGAATACTTTGCAATTTCTTTTACGTTCTGAAATTTGAATTTGTAATAAGGCACTGATTTTTCCACATTTTCTTACTTCAGCAAATAAAATGCAATCTCTTCAAGCTAAAGCTGTGATTCACCGAATACGACGTTCAACAATCACGACACACGAAGAGCTAAGTTCCATCGAACAATGGAATTTATTCAAATAGCGAGTGACCGCGTTACAACCGGCCATTCACTAAGTGAAACCCCAGCTCGGGGACAAGCCAACACATCGAAGGCTGAACTGGACCAACACACGACAGTCCATTCAACAATTCGTTCCCGGAGCGCGAACGGACTCCAAATTCCCGGAGCGCGAATTGGAGTATAAACATTCAACAATTCGTTCCCAGAGTGCGAACGGACTCCAACTTCCCACAGCGCGAATTGGAGTATAAACATTTAACAATTCGTTCCCAAAGCGCGAACGGACTCCAAATTCCCGGAGCGCGAATTGGAGTATAAACATTCAACAACTCGTTCCCAGAGTGCGAACGGACTCCAAATTCCCGGAGCGCGAATTGGAGTATAAACATTCAACAACTCGTTCCCAGAGTGCGAACGGACTCCAACTTCCCACAGCGCGAATTGGAGTATAAACATTCAACAATTCGTTCCCAGAGTGCGAACGGACTCCAACTTGCCACAGCGCGAATTGGAGTATAAACATTTAACAATTCGTTCCCAAAGCGCGAACGGACTCCAACTTCCCACAGCGCGAATTAGAGTATAAACATTTAACAATTCGTTCCCAGAGCGCGAACGGACTCCAAATTCCCGGAGCGCGAATTGGAGTATAAACGTTAAACAATTTGTTCCTGGAGCGCGAACGGACTCCAACTTCCCACAGCGCGAATTGGAGTATAAACATTTAACAATTCGTTCCCAGAGCGCGAACGGACTCCAAATTCCCGGAGCGTGAATTGGAGTATAAACATTAAACAATTCGTTCCCGGAGCGCGAACGGACTCCAACTTCCAACAGCGCGAATTGGAGTATAAACATTTAACAATTCGTTCCCAGAGCGCGAACGGACTCCAAATTCCCGGAGCGCGAATTGGAGTATAAACATTAAACAATTCGTTCTCGGAGCGCGAACGGACTCCAACTTCCCACAGCGTGAACTGGAGTATAAACATTCCATAATTCGTTCCCACTGCGCGAACGGACTCCAACTTCCCGCAGCGCGAATTGGAGTATAAACATCCATTCTAGGTTCCCAGAGTGCGAACCAACCCATCAATGCGGACTCCAAATTCCCAGCGTGTGAATTGGAGCACAAACACCAAGTTAAAGTTCCCGTAGTGCGAACTAAAGTGTTAATACTAACTCCGAGTTCGTAGAGTGCAAGTTGGAATGTGAACATCATTCCCAAGTTCCCAGAGCGCGAACCGTGTTACAAGCATCAATAACTCTCGAATTCCTAGAATGCAAACCAGGTTATCGATCTCAAATTATTCTAAGTCCCTGGAATGCGGACGTGTGCTCAAGACTTGCAACAAGTGCGATCAACCACCAAAAATATGAGTGCTATTCCCCAAAACTGGGGGGCACGAAAGCTAAATATTAATCACTAACCGAAGTGATACAACGTCCGAAGTTCAACTCATTCATCAATCACAACCTGTGACCAAGATTTTCAGGCTTGGCAAATGAAACGAACTCTACTTAAACGGTAAAAACACCACAAGTACACCGGACCGAAAACAAGACACTGCAAGTACTTAAGCACAAATAGAACAAGAGTTGAAACAAAGGAACTAAATTTTATTTCAACTAACTTGAAATAAGGACTTACACGCAAATAAGTTCTTCCAAAAAAGAATGCCTACTAGCAGGAGCCGAACCTACATCTATACACGACCTACTGACAAAAAACGAAGACAAGTACCTATTTACCAAAACATCTACTTGAAAAGCCGATTTATTTCTTCTTTTTCGTCCTTCTTACTAGTGGTACATCATCAGTGCCACTAGGGACAGAAATTCTTCGTTTTGAATGTCTCCTCTCCAGCGGTGGCTTTTCGGCTGGGGGCATGATGTCAATATCCTCCTCGGAGCTTGAGTCTACATGAGGGCTTCCTGCCGGAGGAGTAGGGGGGACTGGATCCGTAACGGAAGTTGAGATAGTGCCACCCGATGGTACTACCCTAGCAGGTGCTGGACTCTGCGCCGCCGTGCTGCCACCGAAGCTACCACTATGCCCCACAGCCTCTATTTCGGCGTTGATCTCAGCCAAAATTTCCTCATCTCGAGTCGCTTGGGCCTGGCTGGGGGCATTCGCAGTTTGCATCGAAGAACTTGAGGTCGGCGGGAGGTTACTAACGATGATAAAGGGTAAGTCCGTGGAGAAACCACCCTGCTCACCGAGAAGCTCGCTCACCATTTGTTTCTCAAGAGATAACCCACTCCCATGTGCCGCCTCAGTTGATATCGCAGTTACAACAGTAGTCTCGGTGGCGATGGCCTTATCTCCTTTGCTTGATTCTTGAGCCACAACAGTCGGCGCAACTCCAGTCACTAGGCAAAAAAATAAGAAGTTATTAGTAACTGCTGCAAAACAAACACTCTATTCAGAAAACGCTTGAGATAACTTCGGAATACCTTCCCCAGTTTGGCTCGCAGACGGCTGAACGACCTCGGAAGTATGCTCGTGAATAGGAGATAAGCGCGGCTGTTCCGGGTCGTAAGCAGGAACAGGTTGCAAACCGACCGCAGATACAGACACCGACGAAGATGGTGTGGTGACTTCAGTGACAGTAGAATGGTGCTCAACACCTGATCCCTCTTCGACTTCCAGGGAACGACCGCCGATCATCTCCTACTCATGAGCGATGATGGCGTCATGAAGGACCTTCTTCTCATCATCTGTGAGCAGCCGGTTTTCAAGTTCGAATCAATCGACCGCTTCACCTGGATGCGCTTCCTCTTCCTCCTCAACCAATCGGTCCCAGGCGCTACGAAGGTGAACCGGATAATCTTGAAGCCAGGCCAAGTTTCTGTGTTTTAACACATTGGCGTTGTAAGTTATGGGCAAATCTTCGATATCGGCCTCTAGCCTGGCCTCTGCCTGTTGAACCTTCTCCTCCACCTCTGCTTCGACCGCCAGAACTTTGGCCACGGCCACATCTCTCTCAGTGCGAAGCACTACGGCTTGCTCGCAGGCTTCTTGCGCCACGTTAAGCGCGTCATCTCTATCTTTAATAATTTCGGCAAATTTAGCCTTGAGCTCATTAAGTTCTTTTAACGCCGCATCCCGCTCAGCAGTGACGACAGTGTTCCGGTGGCCCATGTCTTCCACCGTAACATAGTGCTCCTTTTTCATTCTATCCATGGCTGCTTGAGCTTCATCGGCCTTTGTAAGAGCCTCCATCTCTGATTTTCGAGACGATTCAGCCTCGGTATTCAGCACTTGTATGATGCGGTCTTTTTGAGCCAGCTCGGTTTGAAGCTTTTCAATGGTAGCCGCTCGTTCGAAGGCCAACGCCGATGCCTTATCGGCCGCCCTATACCATGCCTTGTATTGGGTGTAAAAGTCATGCACATAGTCGAGCGCCAACCGCTCGGCCTCCGGCGGGATTCTTTTCAGGTTCGGGGGAAAGACGTAGTTATCGAAGCAAATATTCGATAACTCCCTTTTTAATTGCGCAAGTCTAATTGCCCCATCCCCCGAGATTTCAGTAGGAGGCTGCTCCGCGATTATCGGGGTCATCGCCTCAGATCGGGAAGATTGGAAAACCGACGTATATCGAGAAGACTCGGAAGGATGGGGGACATGAGCAGGAGGTTGCACGGGATCTCTGGAAGGAGGAGGGGTACGCGATCGCGATCGACGCTTATGGCCTCTGTCCGTGTCATATCTCTCGTGACTAGAATACCCAGAGCGTACCTGGTCGTAATGCCCAGAGCGCCCCTGGTTATAACCTCTATGCCCTTCTCGTTTGCGCGAATCGTAATATGAAGGCTTGCGGGCATGTCGAAGACTCCCAAGCATTGAGCCTCGCTTAGACATGATATCTGCGAAGCAAAATAAAATAGAATTAATCACCTTCCGAAACAGGTAGTTTACAGTCAAAGGTTATGCAGTGTTGTGAAATGTGTATGAATATGCATTCCCCCCGACAAACCAGAAGTGTCGACCTCGCTGGTAATAAGAGGCTCGTTCAATTCTAGAGTACGATGGAATTCCTCCAACCCGGCATCATGTTGAAAAGACACATCGTCCGGGATTGGAAGATCGGCAAGCCCTTCAAAAAGATTTTCGGTTCTCGGAGGAGACATCTCCGAGATTCTAACTCCGGGAGCAGAATGGGCCGTGACAACCGATTTCCATCTCCCCTTCTTACTTGACTTAACCATGGAAGCCTTGCCTTTTCTCTGCTCCGCTACATCTGGAACTGCATCAGTAGGCCCGGTCAGCGGCTCATCATCGGTGTGGGTTCTTTCAGAGTCAGCTTCCTCAGCTGTAGTAACTCCGGGTTTCTTGTGCTTGACTCGTTTTTTCGAGACGACCCTTAATGCCACCTCAAAGCTTATGCTCTTCCCTTGTTCGATCAAACCGCAGGCCCGGAGATTCCTATCCGTCAATAACACGTCGATATCCCTATCTCCACTCCGGACTTCTCGAAGCACTCGCACCATCTCCCTGAGGTGCTCTCCCTCAGGTCGCTGAATCACCGCTGTAAAAATGGATAAAATATAAGTTCCACTTCGGCCGCAATTTCCGTAGTAATTATTTACGAACTCAGCTATACTTACGTCTGAATAGCCATCGTCGGGCAAATCCAGGAGGACATTTGACGTAAAACCATTCTGTCCTATAATAGCTCAACCTTGTCCAAGACCCAGTAACCACTTGGCAATTTCTCACCGCTTCCAGGAATGTGAAGGAGGGATAATCACCCCGAGTTTTGAAATTGAACAAGTATCTGATCTTAATTGGGAGCGATGGTCGATGGAGATATTCCATAAATGCAATGAGCAAGCTATTGATCGACGCATATCCGTTCGGGTGCAGCTGAGATGGGGCGATCCTCAAAAACGACAATACTTCCCTTATATACTCGTTGAATGGAGGAAGTGTCCTGGCCGCGCACGCGTGGCGGTTAAATGCTGTATATCCCTCCGGCGGATTATGCGGTCTATCATTCGGCCTCGGCAGTAGCACATCATCCAGCGACAGGCTGTGCCTCAAACATATTCTCCCCAACATGTCTTCAGAGATATTGGATGGAACGGAATCTGATGGATTGGCAATGAACAATGCATCGGGAAGTTCATCCGGGCTGGACCAATAATCTCAGGATCAATATCCGGAAGCCTCAGAGAGACTGTACCTTGAGTCTCCTGCTGCTGTGAACTTGACGGTTACATAACTAGCTAACTCACGAGAAACCATCGTTAGACGACAAAAACCCGTGCGTTCCCCAGTGTAGCGTGTATGAGTGTGTGTTGTGCAGTGACATGCATTACTTGAATAAATGTTGCAGAGTTAAAGAAATATGCAAACGACAAAGCTACGGAGTCCAGCTATAATGACCGTCATCGCTGACCGTCATCACTAATCCGTTTCCAAGATGGAAATTGATCCGGATAAAAGTTGTTATAGTTCCATCGACGAGCTTCGAAAGGCGGTCAAGTATGCAGTTTCATATTCAAGTCCAAATGTGCAAGAGTGAATCTCGTCGGAGTTATGCCTAGAAAATATCAAACTTTGGTATCCATCATAGAGGGTTCGAAACCATCACAAGGACTTCATTCGAACCCAACCGAACATCTCTGCGTTCGAATCCATCCTGACGTCGCTTCGAACCCATGCAGTTAGACGCGCTTCGAATCGATAACCAGATGCCAAATTCGAACCGATCGATAAGGGACGACTTCGAATCGATCATTGCTTGACAAGTTCGAAATGACAAGGAAACCCTCAACTTAACGTCATCCACGTTCGCATCGATACTCTTCGTATCGATGCGAAGTTGTGGACTTCGAAACCACAGCCGATGGGTTCGAATCCATCGATTCGAATGAACCCATCGAAACCATCAATAGGTACAAACTGCGTCACCCCCATAGGGTCGTCCAAGAAATTGATTCGAGCACGAGTCCCCATATGGCTTCGAAGCCCTCTGCCAGACCAGATCTGACTTTACCAATCGATAGAAAGGCGTGGGTTCGAAGTAACTTTGCTGTTCGCCGTTTGAATTCGAGGCTAATTACCTAGTTTGAACAATGAATTCGAGAGATTGAAGACTTGAATCTTGGTCGATTCGATGATGCGACACAGTGTTTTCTCTTTTGGAGCTTCGAAACAATGCACTACACAGTAAAAGCAAGCAAGAGTAAAAGTAAAAAATGAAAAAAGTGAAAACCACTGCTATTTATATGGAGCCTAGGATGTGACCGAGACGATTGCTCTCCCAGTCAACCCAACCGGCCACAACCGGTCAAGTACAAGATCAGTTCGAAGTTAGCTTTCGAAACCATCTGCTTAAAGCCCTATCGATTCGAAGTTCAACTCATGCTTCAACGGTACGAAACGCACTACAGAGGAACAGGCTGCATCGATGCGAAACGAACTGTGGGCACATCGGTTCGAAGACCTTGTTCACATCAACCACTTTGAATCCATCCCTGGCCTATCGATACGACAGATGACTTCATATCCATCTGCTTCCAATTCGAATCGACTCGAACAACTATTTCGTTTCCGTCCCCTCAAACCGGTTCGGATGTTAACTTCGAACCCATCATAGCACAAGCATACCGCGTCCATACAAACGTGAATTTCGAACCCATCGATGCTCGAATGCATCGGTTCGAAATATTACACTCACGCAATACAGAATTCACCTCCTTCAACCTTCAATATCGATTCAGGAGAGGATCGATACGAAGGGACTTTTCTAAACAACCGTCAAGCGTTGTCTCAACTAAAGTTTCCAAATCGGTTTAGGAGAGAATCGATACGAAATTCAATAGCCAACCAAGCTGGCAACGACCCGTGAACGCACAACGTTTGCAAGGGTCAAACTAACATATATGCATAAAAGTCGAACTAACAATCGATTTTAAACATTTACAGGGGTTAAACACTCATCCTGTTACAAATGCAACAGCCAACGGCTAAGCACTATTATACAGTAATCAATCATGTCAACACAAGGTTACAACAACACAGCATACGAGTTTCAGCAAAAAGAGAGCAATGATTGTTCAGAGAGAGATTGCAGCTATTCAAAGCACGTCATGTTCCCACAAGACGTACTTTGGGGGGCAAAATGTTATCCCGCTTTTTGGCAAAGCCGCGATACCAAAAGATTGGTCAGAAACGGAGAACAGTTCGTCTCAGAGGCTGGTCATACTTCGTTTCGCCATGGATATCACTGAATTTTATCTGAGTCCAGATTGAGCTACAATTGATAAGACACGGCAAGAAAGACTATAGGAGTCAGCATTTCAAATTTCAAGTCAATCCGAGTTCATATGCTCGAGTTATGATCGATTCAATTTGAAGGGCAAGGCTTAGGTTTCGAATCCATTGTTGACCAACGTTTCGAAACCATCGCGTTCGAATCCATAAGATTCGAATCCACCGAACCACCTCAGGTTCATCTCCATCGCCTTCGAACCCATCAGGATGCCTCGGGTTCGAGACCATCAAGTTCGAACCTACCAAGCTCATAACAATGGACCTCGAACCCATCGGAGAATAGCCGCTTCGAACCCATCATAAAGCATTGTTCGAACCCAAACGTGGAGTCATGTTCGAACCCATCCACGATGCCATGTTCGAACCCATCCTGTGTAGCCTCATTCGAATCCACTAGGTCAACCAACCATGACGACGTGTCTTCCTTCGGTTCGAATTCGCCGAGATCTATGGAGTCGAAGCGGTCAACTCGGAGTGAAAACTGGAGTGGTTCGAAGTTTGCACTCCACGCCACCACGAAGCCACGTGCCTCCATGGATTCGAAACCTTGGTTTCGAACCGAACAACCGAGCAACAAACCCATTTTCGAACCCATCATATCTCCTAACCTATTGATCCAAATGCCATGAAATTTTCACAGAAGCTTGCATACATGTTGAAGAATGTCCATGACAAATTTCACCTCGATTGGACTAATTCTTGATCGGTTCGAATGGAGTTCGAACCGATGCCGAAGTGGGCCCAAACTTCCTAAGACCGTGCGTGTGGGCCCCCTCACATGCCAGACGTGGTCTCCCGAGTTTTCAGCGAAATATCAGCAGCCTACGCCTATAAATAGAGCCCCAGGGCCAACGAGAAAGGGATCTTCTGACTCTGAGGCGCCCAGACTCTGCCGGATCAAGATCTCCATCATCCTATATCATAATTTGATTGTTGATTTCGAATTTCCAGTTGTAACTT
This sequence comes from Allium cepa, assembly GCA_030765085.1. NCBI lineage: Eukaryota > Viridiplantae > Streptophyta > Magnoliopsida > Asparagales > Amaryllidaceae > Allium > Allium cepa. The sequence goes on along the minus strand of CM060938.1, from coordinate 750,277,451 downwards.
GCTGTTGATCGCTGTAACAACTTGTAAACATTGAAAGAGAATCAATAAAATAATCAAAAAACTTCACAGTGGACGTAGGCAACACGCCGAACCACTATAAATCGATTGTCTACGCATTTTCTTTACTGTTGCTTGGAGTTTTTGTTAGATAATATCTGTTTTGAACTTGCATTCTTGACTATTATCTCTTCAACAACTCCCGAAGAGTGTTGTGCCCAATTTTGACGCAAACAGTTGTTAAAGTGGTTTTCGGTATCGACAAAGAGTATGCCAGATATCTGATCCTGGTCTCTTTCACAACCAATCGTTATTATAACCCATGGTTATAATTTTAAAATATAATATTTTACACTTCGAAATAAAATATCATTTCAAAACCAAATCTTTATCAAAATAAAGATTAAATCATTTCCAAACCATTCCAATATATCAAAATAGCATATCCTTTCAAAACTTCACTACAAATCATTTTAATATCAAAATATCATTTCAAAGATAGTTTATACTTCGAAAACCCAAAATCATTTTTATTTCAAAACTATATTTATTTCAAAAACAATATCATTTCCATTCCAAGCATATATTCACTTTTCAAAATAGTTAATACTTTCAAAGTTATAACTCTTTTGAAACCAAAACATTGAAATCATTACACTTTAAAAATCAGAACATTTTGAAATCATACATTTGCAATCATCCTTTAATTCTATACATTTACCAAATTTATTAAATTAAACCCAAATTTCAATTTCAATTTAATTTAATTCAAACCATACAATATTATACAATGACAAGTATATATTTGATAACAATGAAAATCATACAATATCTCAAATCTCCTCAAATATCTAAAAAAAATATATCATACTCTTTAGCTTATTCACCAAAGCACAAATACTGAAAAAACATATCAATGCAAATTGTAAAAAATTAGTGAAAAAAATTCCAAAAATCAATAATTAGAAATCCAAAAAACATAAAAAGGGGGAGGCCTATCACTATAGAAGCATGAAAACTTACCAACACATGTATCATGAATGGGACGCTATTCCATAGGTCGCTAACCCATAAAAAAATACGGGGTACAGTTCTCCCTTGGGGACAAATGAGCCGAACATTGATGCACCTAAAATGATACGCATCATGCACAACAGATCATCGACGCACCTAAAAGATACGCCCCATGCACAGACTTATTTAGCCATTTGCTCCACGAATGGTCAAAAGACCATAGGTCATTAGTAGGCATGTCAATGGTACGGGTTTTATCCCGAGCCCGGCTCGAACCCACCCTATTTATGTGGGTATGGGTTTTACCTTTTACCACCCAAGCCCGACTCGAGCTCGGTCCGGGTCAGGTACGGTTTTATTAAAACCTGGCCCGGTTAGGGCCTGAACCAACTATTATTTTCTCGTCGTATCAAAACATAAGTGTGTATGTTATTTACTTACCATTTTATTTGTTTACATGTAGATGTTTTTCCATACTTTTGTTATGAGCTTGACTACACATAATGCAATTTATATGTTATTTTTATACAAATTTTAACAAAGTTGAAGTTTTAAAATTTGATTTTAACATAAACTCAAAACTTTATAAATACTTTATTGAACACGTAATTTGAAAGTATAATGACTCCACTTTTAAATGGTTTAAATGAGTTAATTTAATTGGAATATAAACTATTTAAAGGTGATTTGAAAGGATAATAAATGAATGTTATCTTAAAATTTAGAAGGTATTTAAAGTTGAATATTTGGATTTGAACTTATATGATGATTTGAAATAAAGTTTTGAAAAATATGATATTCTGATATTAAAATGATTTGAAAATAAAGTTTTGAAAGATATGATATTTTGATATTAAAATGATTTGAAAATAAAGTTTTGAAAGATATGATATTAAAATGATTTGAAAATAAAGTTTTGAAAGATATGATATTTTGATAATAAAATGATTTGAAAATGAAGTCCTGAAAGATATGATATTTTGATATTAAAATGATTTGAAAATGAATTTCTTAAAGATACGATATTTACGTATTAAAATGATTTGAAAGGATGTTTTGAAAGGATATGATAATTTAATATATTGAAATGGTTGGAAATGACTTGATATTTATTTTGATAAATATTTGAATTTGAAAGATATGGTATGTTGATATATTGAAATGGTTTGGAAATGATTTAATCTTTATTTTGATAAATATTTGGATTGAAATGATATTTTATTTTGAAGTATAAAATATTATTTTAAAGATATAACCACGGGTTATAATAACGATTGGTTGGCAAAGAGACCGGGATCGGATATGGGCATACACTCTGTCGATAACGAAAACCACTTTTACAACCGTGTACGCGGTTGAAATTCCAAAATGAAATAGGATGGTGGTGACATTCTTGAGGTATGTTACATGGACCCAGCTCCCGTGAGTTGGCATAAGGTGGCTAAAACAGGAGCGATCTCGGGCAAAAAGGGGTAGCTCCTCTGGTCGGACACATTTCTTCAATACCATTCTATTGCTTTTGTGATTGTTTGGGCACCCCTCCGATTTTGGGTATGTGTTCCGAGGTGGGCGTATGTGGCTGCTGCGTTACCACCAGCCCATGTGCGTAATTGGTATATCTACCCTAACATTGCCTTGTGTGCCATGTCACCTGCCCTATCGAGTCTTTACCACTAGTTTGGTTTTCTCCTGTAGTCCATGCGTATCTTCTCGTAGTCTCCCGATCAGGAGATATGCAGATATTTGATGGACTACTGGGACTATTACGTGTCTGGGGCTATATGGGTAACCACGTGATGCTATTTTAAAGTAAGTTTATTTACTATGGACATTATTATAATAGCGCAATATTAATACATAGTAAATAGTTTAACGGATCCTTAGAGGATGGGCGGTCCCAAGCATCCTTTAAGTTCCCTGTACTTTTACTACAGTTCACTTGAGTTGGTTTACATTATATAAGTATGTCCTGACTCGAGTATTTGTATTTTTATTTACGTTCGGGTCAGCCTGAGTATTCATAGATTTGGATTTTCACATTCTGGAGATTGGAATCGCTGGGGATTATCTACTTGTCTAGTTTTATCTTTTTCAGTCTGTTGTTCCTTTTAAGCTCTTGTATTAGTAGACTTCTATGTGTTAAGGCTTCTATTGTACTCTATTTCTTCTGTTGTATCTTATGTAACTCTGATATATTTATATAGTAGCTTCATGAACTGCTATTTCTTTTACTTCCACTGCATTATTAAATACTCTATGTCTGTGATCTGTGATTATTTATTAACTGTATATTCTGAGATTTGCCAAATTTTTATTTACAATGCGGTATTTTGAGCAATTCAAGTTCGACATGTGCGGATGCGAATGGTTGAAAATATCGGGTCGTTACATATTCCAAGTTAGATATACGGTTATTATCCAATAGGCTCAAAAAGCCTGACAAGCTAGGCTTGAATATTAGGTTGAAATACCTTACGGGTTCGGACCAGGCTTGGGTTTTGATTATCGTAATTGGACTCAGGTTTGGGTTTTAAAATACCCGGACCGAACCCGACTTATTAACAGGTCTAGTCGTTAGCCCACCAAATTGAGCCAAAACTCCAAAGAATGATCACCATAGATTAATAAGTGTAAATTACACTATGCTAGTAAATAAATGAGTTTATCTTCATGTTCCATAACTACTGGCTTAACTTAAATATTTACGAACAAATTGTAGATTTCCACTCGAAGATTGTCGTGAGATTTCAATCGAACAAGTTCAAGAATTAATCGAAAAAGTAAAAATAAGCGTTTCATACCACTTATTTTGCTATGTCGTTTATTTAGTTTTCTCATACGAATGAGGTAAAGGTTTGTATATATTATTGGAAAATGGATTTAAAAACGAGCTATATATTAAAAGTAATGTTGAAATCATTTTTTGTGTAAGAGTTGAATATTTACTACTAGTATAAATACCTTTTTATTTTAAAGTGACAAATCATAGAAATGATTGTAAAAACAATCTATCACCAAAATCCACATTCGACGACGTGAATTAGAACCGTAAAAGTCGATATGAAATCCAATCAAATGGATATTCCCAAAAATCTAGAAAAGAAGTCATCAAAGTCGATAATAAATGACAATGACTAACCAGATCAACAAAAATTGACGAAAATTGGAAATTCGCTCAAAAACAGGCAAAATAGGCAAAATTCAACAGGACTAGACGTCTGGTTGGTTTGGCCAGACGTCTGACCTGGAGTTTTGGAAATTTATATTATTTTATCCTTTTTCTTTTTATTTCCTAAAGCCTACTAAATGTCTAGTTGGTTATAACCAAACGTCTGGTCCTGGGCTCTGGAAATTTATTTTCATTTTGATTATTTATTTTTTCTCTGAAGCCTCTACCAAACATTTGGAATTTTCAACCAGATGTCTGGTTACATGGGCCTGGGCAAAATTTTCCAAGGCCAATAATGGCCAAATCAGTTCAGAAGCGATCGAACAAGCGATAGAGGCTAGGGATTTATGCCAAGCGACAACCCAGTCCTATATATTCTTCGGTACACCCCAAATAACATGTCTAAACATCCGTAGTAGGATTTTTTCATAAGTTTTGACTTCAAAACCAAAATTGGAAAATTCACCAAACTAATTCAAATGAAAAGCAATTAAACATGAAATAGATGTTAGGAATTCATACCTAACAACAATAAAAGTTATAGACACAGATGTGAGTTCAAGAACTCACCTTTAAATTCAAAAACAAGAAAAGAGAAGTTCTAAAACAAGCTTGGACCAATTCCATTTCACTACACCTCTAGAATCTTCAATCTATTATCAAATGTAAAGTTTTTCCTAAGTTAGGTTATAGGAAAAATCAAGAATTGAAGAGGGATTGAGATGGAGAAGATGAAGAGAATGCATACCTGAACTTCTCCTTGATTTTAGAACTTGAATATGAATTTCCTAAGAGAACTAGGGCTTAGGAATTTAGTTTCCCCTTCCTACCATTTTTCCTAAGGCCCGAGTGTTAGAATTTAGAAAATGGAATGAATGAATGAATGAATGAAGAGGAGTGGAGAGAAAGGTACTTGGTAGAAGCTTTGGGTTCTCTTATTGGGTTATTAGGCTAGAACAAACCCAAAGCCCAAACAAAATACCAAAATCCTAATCAACTCCAAACATATCAATGTTTATACTCAAACAAGTTGTAAACATCGTTTTGAACTCAATGAAAGTGGTCAGGAGTCCGGATTCGACCATTTACAAAAAATCACATTTCGGACTTTAATTCAACTAACGGTGCTATATTTAAATAAAACATTTAAATATGTAATCGTAAAATATGCGGGTTGTTACAAAATCCCCTCCTTAAAGAAATGTGGTCCTCGTAGTACTTAAGAAGAAAATAAAGAGTAACATATACTCTAAGGCATAACAACACAAAAGAAAATTTTGAAGTGAAAAGTTCACCTAAAGGAGCATGAGAGAGTAAGACCGGATGTGTTCGCTCGATGAATTCTTTGGATTCCCAAGAACAATCCTTAGGATTTGAGGACCATTGAACTTTCACAAGCGGAACATCTTTATTTTGAAGGCGTTTAACCTCTGTAGCAATGATATGAATAGGATGTTGATCATACGTCAAATTAGGTGAAACTTCAATTTGTTCAATAACACCGGGCTCAAGAATAGAATCAGAATCTCTAAGGCAGTTCCATAGTTAAGAAACGTGGAATACGTCATAAATAGTAGAAAATTGAGCTGGTAATCAAAGGCGATAAGCCAAGGAACCAATGTGTTCGGCGATGGAAAATGAGCCAATACAACGAGGTGCTAATTTTCTCGAATAACTGAAACGCACAACACCCTTCATAGGTGAAACACGAATGAATACCAAATCTCCCACAGGAAATTCTAATTTCCTTCTTCGGTTATCAGCATAGGATTTTTGTCTATTTTGAGCATCTTTCATCCTATGGTGAACAAAGTAAATCTTTTCTGTGGCATCACGAATGAAATCAGGACCTAAAACTAGCTTCTTGCTGGCTTCAAGCCAACACGAAGGAGATCGGCATGGCCTTCCAAAGAGTGCCTCAAAAGGTGTGATACTAATACTAGATTGGAAGCTATTATTATAAGTAAACCCAATAATGGAAATACGATCGTCCCAACATCCACTAGAATCAAGAACACATGCACGAAGAAGATCTTCAAGAGTCTGATTTACATGCTCGGTTTGTCCATCGGACTGAGGATGATAAGTGGTGCTAAATACAAGCTTTGTTCCTAAAGCTTTTTGAAGACCTTTCCAAAATCCACTAGTAAATAATGGATCAGGATCGCTAACAATAGAAGTAGGAACTCCATGCTATTTAACAATTTCTTTAACATAAAGTTTAGCTAAAAGAGTTATGGTCCGGTTGGACTGAACGACAAGAAAATGGGTGGATTTTGTAGGTTTGTCTACTATCACCCATAAACTGTCTTGACCCGAACGAGAATGGGGAAGACCGTCAATAAAGTCCATGGAAATTTGATCCCACTTCCAAACTAGAATGTCCAAAGGTTGCAATAACCCACTGGGCTTTTGATGCTCAGGCTTTACGAGTTGGAAAGTCATGCAACGCTTAATAAAGTTAGCGATATCATATTTCATTCCATCCCAATAATAAAGTCGTTTCATGTCCGCATACTTTTTACTACTGCCGGGATGAATGGTTAATTTAGAACGATGAGAATCTTCTAAAATATCTTTACGAAGATCATTTGGCACAATAAGTCTACCAAATTTTTGAATACCTTCATGAGCATCAATATCAAAGTCTTTCAAACCATCAACCTTATTTTTATTCCTACAACTTTGGCTAAGATGAGTCAATTCAGGATCACGCTTTCAACCTTCAAGAATGCGGTCTAAAAGCGATGGATGATCTTAGGGCTATATAAAATAGGAGATGAACCTGAATCGGATTCACGATCTCATATCTCATAAGTGGACAAAGTCTCAAGATCATTCCATATGGATATCATCATAGAAATATCCGCTTGTTGCTTACGACTAAGGGCATCGACAAAACGATTTCCCTTTCCAGGAGTATAAAGAATATCAAGATCATAAGATGCAAGGAATTTGAGCCAACGTTGTTGTGACGACCCGGAATTTTAGGCAATATCAATTAATAATCTGAATTAATAATTAATTGATTTGATAATTTTTCTTTATAATTTTAATTTAAACTGGTAAATTTAATCTTTTAAAGGTTAATAAATATTTAATCTGACAATATTGATCAATATCTTTATAACAATTTAAAAAATTGATAAAATTTTATTCTATTTATAATATATATATTTGATATATATTATGAGTACAAAAATCTTTTTGTTTTAAATAAAAATGAATTTTCAAATTGTAATATATATATGTATGTATATGTTATAATTTGGAATTGTTTTGAAATTTAATATAATCTATTTATAATATATATATGTATGAATATATTGTAATTTGAAGCTTTGTTTTTAAACTCAATATTTTTCAAAAGATAATTTAAGATTTATTCAATTATTTTCAAAGTATAAGATAACTATTTATTTTTAAATATGATAGTTTAAAAAGGATTTAATCAAAGTTTTATTTTGTTTCCTTTAAAATGCTTAAATTTAAATGGTTATATAAATATATATAAAGTTATTAATAAACTTTTTTTAAAAAAATATCTCTTAAACAGTAAAGATAAATGTTTTAGATTTTAAAAAACATGTATAAAGATTTATTTGTATTATAATTAGTTTTATAATATTTTCTTTAAAGATTAAACTTATATATACATATATAAGTATTTATTAATTAAGAAACTTAAGTAAGAGAGCATTCTATTAACATTTAAATTAAATAAAAATTTATTAAAAATACTTAAGTAACATATGTAACAATATTAGTCATCTAAAGAACACACATGAGGCAATTAAGCAATATGAATAACAAATGTAAGTTTAAATAACAAGTGTCATCATTTTATTTTAAAAAATAAAGAATTTAAATCCTATATTAACATGCTTTCCTTCTCTTCTACCCTCTTTTCTATCTTCATTCTAAAATTCTTCAACCTGAAATTTGGAAACCAAAAGCAAATCAAACCTGAAACTGAAAAGTAAAATGAAATCTGCAATTTACAAACCTGCAACCTTCATATCTATTGCAACTCAAATGGGATCAAGATCAACTCAGCAGTTTCAACTTTTAAAACATCAATTTGAGGCATGCATTAGGATTTCAACATCAAAGCATTTTTCAGATTTAGGATTCAAGCCTGGAAAAAGAATCAAAACTGCTCTGCTTATAAAAATGGTGAGTAAACTCTTTTAAAAATAGATTTAATTATATCTGTAGTTGAAATCTTTATGTAGTTGCTATGATATGAATATTTGTTACATAAATATTGTTAAGTTTATATGTTGGAAGTGTGAAATTGCCAGGAATTCAAGTAACTGTAAATATTCATCCTCTTTGTTTGAATTTCTGAAGTTGTATCCTTATGAAAATTCATATCTTCCAAACTAGACCATTTTTAAACTTGATGATGAAATGAAAGTTGTATGTTAATGTTTGATGGTAAATTTAAAAATAGTTTCTGTAAATTTAAATTTGCAAATAATTTTTAAAATGGGAATTACAGTAAAACTCTATTGCATGTCAAAAATTTATATCTTTAATTTCTGCTATGGATTATATAGTTGGATTTGTAGTTAAAATGATGATTTTTAGCATGCATTGCATAATTTTTAAATTGATATTCGGTTGGGATTTTGGAAATGAATTGTTTCGGCAATTTGGTGAATTGCCGACGATCAACTCAACGATTTGAGTTGAATTCTTGATCGAAGCTTGCTTTTGTGATGTGGATGATGGGAAAAATGCTTTCGAATTTTTCCAATGGCCATGGTGTTCAGATTCGAACGATCTAAAGTTTAGAATAGTGTTTTGTTCGTCTTGGTTGTCGAGGCATTTGCGTCACGGTTAGTGGACATGAGTCGTTTGCATTTGGGGGAGATGAAGCTCGTGGATGAGGTGTTCGATGGTGAGGTCGGTGAGTTCAGCAGCATCGTGATTATCAGCATTGATGGGGTTTTGTGGTCAGGGTTGTTTCAGATTTTAGAGAAGATGACCGAAATTTGATTCGCATGTTATTTGTTCGATCTGGGTGCTCGGTCGAGTTCGTGTGCATTCGTGTGAACGTCGGCGATGGTCACGATGGCCTACGGTAACCGGAGGCGATGGGGCACGTACATGTGTGTACGTTTGTGTGCACTGGAGGGAAAGGAGTTAGGGAAGACGAGTTCGTCTCGAAGTAGAGCTTGCGTTTCTCACGGTGACAACTCGAAGTAGAGGAGCATAGGGTTTGTCTTCGGGGCAGGCTCGGGTTGTTGTTGAGATCGACTCGAGTATTTAAGATCGTTTGCTTTTTTTCTGGTTAGTACTGTTAAAATACAAGTTTACAGATTTAACTTATTTGCTTGAAATAAACAAAATCAAGTTTAAGTTTTTATAAGAGGAAATAGGTTTGCAAAGTAAAAAGCTTATTCTTTGAAATAAAATGTAAATCAAAATTTAAAGGTGTTAATTGAATTTATTTTAAAATTTAAATTTGTTTAAGATGATTTCTTTTTGAAAGTAATTAACTTCATTAAATTTTGCAATTTAAATTTAAAAAGGAATGTTTTGAATTTAAAGTATTAAATCAAAGTTTTAAGTAAATTTAAGGTAATATTTTAATAACTAAGTTTTCAAATTCATATTGAAAATGAATAAGTTTAAATTAGATAATTAAAGTGTTCTAAGTTTTAAAATTGATTTCCAAATGTTTATTTTTCAATAAGGTTATTGTTATAATTTTGTAAACCAATAAAAATAGTTTATTTTTAAGTTAATAAGATTTGATTTATTCAAATAATTAAATTATGAAAATAAATATGGTTAATTTAGTATTGTTATGAATTTAAGAATACTTAATTAAATATGATTTGTTAATAAGTAAAGAGTTTAATTAAGATAAATGATTTTCTTAATTAATTAAGGGTTTTTAAATATAAGAAGTTAACTAATTATTTAATTAATTTTAAATAATTAGTTAATTGTTTGTTTAATTTTTAATAATCACTTAACTATGAATTAATTAATGAAGTAATTAATGTATAATTACTTAAAGCAATTAGAAAGAGGAAATTACTTATGGAAGTAATTAATGGAAATTACTTATAAAAGTAATTAAAGTTGAAGTGATTAAGGGTTAATCACTAGATGTTATTAATCAAAGGATTAATTAATATAATTGATTTGAAGTTAATTAATTAAAGATTAATTAATTAATTAAAGAATTAAGGATTATTTAATGATGGAATTAATTATTTGTTAAGTAATTAATTAAAAGAGTAATCATCTAATGAAAGTAATTAGAAAATAATTACTTATGTAAGTAATTAAGGGTTAATTACTTATGTAAGTAATTAAGGGTTAATTACTTAGTTAGTTTTAGTTAATTAATTAATGTGATTAATTAATTAATGGATGTGATTAATTTTAAGATTAATTACTAAGTGTAATATATTAAAAATGTAATTAATTATTAAAGTAATTAATTGAGGATTATTAATTAATTTAATTGAATAATAATTACTTAATGAAGTAATTAAAGATTAATTAATTAGAATAATTAATCAAAGATTAATATAATTAATTAAGATGTTAATTAAGATAAGTAATTACAAGTTATTAATTACTGTTTATGATTAATAAGATGGTTAATTACAAATTATTAAAGAAAGTATTAATTAATAAGGATTATTAGTTAATAAAATTAATGAAACTAATCAAGATTGATTAATGGAAGTGATTAATTTAAGTGTGATTAATCAATTGTAATTAATTGAGGTTTAATGTAATTAGTCATAGTTGATTAATTAATGGAAGTAAATGAAGGATCATTAATTATTGTAATTAATGATAGTAATTAAAGGTTAATTACTGTATATGGTTAAGAATGATTAATTTGTGGAATTGGTTAAAGAATTGAAGGATAATTACTTGAATGCAATAAAAGGATGATTAAACAAGGGAGATTAATTAAAGAAGATCATTAGACATGATTAATTTATTTTTTTGGAATAAATTAATGAAGAAGGATTTAGGTAATCCAATTGATTTAGATTTAATCAATTCTGCTTATGGATGATTGATTGATATTGGGTGATTGATATTGGATGTTTGAGTGATGTTGGATAATTTGGATGTGATATCTCTGATATGTGATATGCTGCTTTGTGAGATAATTGGTTGATATGAATTATCTATTGTGATAATGTGATTCATCTATTGTTATATCATCTGAATATAAGTTTAATTGTTTAAACCCTTAAACAACTTGGACATTAAAATGGCGTTTGGATTCGGTGAGACCGGGATCGGGTTTCCATATTTGGATAATTCGAAAACCACATCGATCCAAATTAAACGTTAGGTCATGAATCCAAGTGGAGTTTAGTGAAGACTCGAAGTGTAAGAACTATTCGTCAGTATAACTCTGGGGGTGATTCCGTGATGAGTTTGATGGAGATAGTATTTACAGGTTCGAGATGGTGATTCAGAGTGCAAGGGCTATGGTCGTTGACTCTGAGGGTGATTCCAAAATGAGCGCAACGAGATAGTGCCTTCGGTTCCGTTCGAACCCAGAATGGACTTGGATGGATTGAATGCTTTCAGAACATCGTCAGGTGGACGATGAGCATTCTAAGATAGATGTGTTCTATAAAGGTAATCGCAGCCTCAAGCCTCATCAACCGGGAATGGCTAAAACAGGGGAGGTGCAGCAAGGCTAGGTGGGTAGCACCCATTTCAGGGTGAGGTCATCCCTGTCTAGATGTCCCTTTTATTTCGGCTTAGTGAGTGGTTGGTCGCGCCAACCACGGGGTGATCTTACTTGGGACTGTTCAGTAAGGAATGGTCCCGGCTTTGTGTTGCAAGGGATTGGGAGTAATCCTCGGTACAGTGATCTAGGCCACGTACTGTGAAGGGCGGTACCCCGGTAGCCCTACCATTGATGGAAACCCATTCTTCCTACGAGATCCTACGGTTTTGTTTGTATTACCCACTTTTGTGGCTAGTAGTTGGAATTTAATAATGTAACAATTTCGGCTATTTCTTATTTACTTGAAAACCCTAGGCACTATTATAATATCACTGGATTTCCTATCAAATGTTTTGGTTAGCGTATGGTAAAAACTTTCCCATGTTTATGTGTGGGAAGTCTTACGTGATACCTTTTTCTTTTCAAAGGATTTTCTAAAGTTAAGCAATTTTAACCCGTTCACTCACACCATACCCCTGTCTGACCCGAGTGTTTATTTTCTATTTTATTAAACTCTTGGGTACTCATATTATGTATGAGTAGTCGAGGGATTCAGATTAGCTTGACGAATTATGGAGGAGATATGGAGCAGGATGCTTCCGCGTGTAGATATATTATGGTCTCGCTGTGTTTGTGTTGTATTTGTATCTTGTGTACTTGAGTTGTATAGTTAGACAGATGTTTATAACTGTCTAATATGTGTTGAATAAGTTGTGTACTCTGATGTAATATGATACTATGTAATATTTTATGTGATATATTATATTTCATTCGTTCCGCTGTGAGTATCTGATGTTGTTGAGTTTCTTCTTTCTTATCTTTTCTTCTTCTATCCCTTTCTTTCTCAATTCATGATGCGTTTTTCTGGAGATAGAAAAACGGGTCGTGACAGGTTGGTATCAGAGCATTAGGTTGAGTGAATACCTAGGCTCTGGAGTGGTGTCTTTCTTGAGAGAGCGTACTTGTAATTTTTATATATAACTATATATATCTATATCTACCTGATCTGTTGGGTTATCTGTTCGGATTTTCCAACATAAGTTTTAAAGGTAGATGGAGCTGTAGTGTGTGTGTAACACGACTACCACTAATGGAAGAGGTCCATATGTTTGAGGTTGGAAGTATATTTGTCGAGACTGTAGACCCAATACCGCCTCAAGTAAGATTTGTAGTTTGGAGTAAGGGTTTCTCTGATCTTCGAAGGAAATCTTTTAAAAGGTTCGGAGTCCATCTTTGAAGTGTAAGTTTGGATCTGTCGGAAGTGCAGTAGCAAGTGATGGTATCTTGATAGCCACGTGGTGAGATGAAGTACCCATGGATATCCCCGAGGATGTTTTCTCTTGAAGCAGTTTTAGAAGTGGTTGAGGAGCAGTCTTTACCTGCCGCAGGGAAGATTCGTCTGTATGGAAGTTATCTGGATCTTTAGAAAGGAGGTTGGCTATTTTGGTATATGAGACTAAGGTTTATGAGTTGCTTCGCTTCGACATGGTCTCATTTATCATCCCTTAAGGAGAGCGAGATGTTGATGCTTGGTTTGGAGCCTGAATTTCTTGGGAGGGTGTCTGACATCTCGAAGGTTCGTTGTGTGGTTTGTTGATCATTTTGGCTTTTGAGAAGCCTTTGGATTAGAAGTCTTTGGTTAGTTGTGGTAGCAGTGCAGCTCGAAGTGTTAGGTGTGCTGAGAGAAGGTCTTTTAGCTTTGCAGTATCATCGAGGTAGAGTTTGGAAGCAGTAGTGTGGCCGTTTCTCCGATGGTTCAGGAATCTTTGTGGTTCTTCTTTTAGAAGTTCGGGCAGATGGTGAATGTTTTCTTGAAGAGTTAACCTTGTTTGGAAAAGCTTAAAGTTGTTCAAATTGTTAAAGAGAGGACAGTTTCTTTGGAGTCCGAACTAGGTAGGATCTCAAAAGTGACTTGCGATTAGTTTGGGAATTTATCTTGGGCAATCTTTTGTTTGAGACTGAGGGTTTTCATGTAAAAGTAGAAGCTACTGAAGTAATCAGAAGTTTGTTTCCATCTGGAGTTGAGTTCCATATTTTTTTGGTTCCAGAAGCGATACTGGTAGTTAGCCTGGTAGTACAATGGTTCTTGGAGAAGGAAGAGTTGGTATAGCAGCTCAGGAATTTTTTGGAGTTTGGATTAGTCAGATCTAGTTTTTGAGTTGGATTTCTGCTATAAGGTTGTGTGACCGAGTCAGATGAGTCACTAAGATTTTATAGATTTGATGAACAAAGTTTTCCCTGATATATTGGATAAGCTTGTACTCGTGTTCATCAACAGTATTCTCATCTATTCCAGAATCAGAGTTGTGCAACGGATGCGAGGTAGCTGCTGTACGAGGAAGGTAGCAAGTTCAGTTTGCTATTGCTTGGGAAGTAGAGCTTGTGTTCTGGATTTCGACGGATCTTGGAGGACTTTTCTGTTGGATAGGATCCAGAAACTGGTTTGCTTTGGTCTAGTTGTTTCTGGAAGCATCCACATAGGTTGAGCTGATCAAGAAGAAGATTGGCAGCCCAGGATTGTCTGATGAGTTATGCACATATGAGATAAGGAGTTTGGAATTCGAAGTTGGAGACTTCATTATTGTTAAGATTTCTCTGGTTAAGGGAACAGTAATTGGGTAATATTAGATGGCTAGTTCTGAGGTATTTAAGATTTCTTATCTGTGTTTTTGATAGGATAAGACTGAATTGCCAGTTTGGATAACTGGAATTCATTATATTTCACGTATCTCCGAGGGAGTACGTGTATGATTCATCGTTTGTTGTTGAATCTACAGTTCAGTTGGATTTGGAAGTTGTGCTAGACTTGAGTATAGTCTGATCTTCTGTTCAGATTGATGGATCTAGATTTGAGAGGAGCTTTGGATTTTGGTAGTGTAGTTAGTTAAGCTTCTGTAGAGCGAGTCTCCTAGAGATTTTTACTTGGGAAACTCTAGATAGTTAGAAGATCACTCCTGATCTGCGTTAGGATAATTAGTTAGGTATGTTTATCTGATTGATTGCTATGGTTAGTAGTAACTGGTTGATAGGTATGCTTTGCTGTTTGAAATTAAAATCGTTGCTGGGTTATTAAATTATCTTTGCTTTTAAATTTCGGGGACGAAATTCTTTTAAGGGGGGAGGAATGTGACGACCCGGAATTTTAGGCAATATCAATTTAATAATCTGCATTAATAATTAATTGATTTGATAATTTTTCTTTATAATTTTAATTTAAATTGGTAAATTTAATCTTTTAAAGGTTAATAGATATTTAATCTGAAAATATTGATCAATATCTTTATAACAATTTAAAATTTTGATAAAATTTTATTCTTTTTGTAATATAATATATATATATATTTGATATACATTGTGAATAGAAAAACCTTGTTGTTTTAAATAAAAGATGAATTTTCAAATTGTAATATAAATGTATGTATATGTTATAATTTGGAATTGTTTTGAAATTTAATATAATCTATTTATAATATATATATATATATGTGTGTGTGTGTGTGTGTGTGTGTGTATGAATATATTGCAATTTGAAGCTTTGTTTTTAAACTCAATATTTTTCAAAAGATAATTTAAGATTTATTCAATTATTTTCAAAGTATAAGATAACTATTTATTTTTAAATATGATAGTTTAAAAAGGATTTAATCAAAGTTTTATTTTGTTTCCTTTAAAATGCTTAAATTTAAATGGTTATATATATAAAGTTGTTATAATTTTTTTTTTTAAATTATCTCTCAAACAATAAAGATAAATGTTTTAGATTTTAAAATACATGTATAAAGATTTATTTGTATTATAATTAGTTTTATAATATTTTCTTTAAAGATTAAACTTATATATACATATATAAGTATTTATTAATTAAGAAACTTAAGTAAGCGAGCTTTCTATTAACATTTAAATTAAATAAAAATTTATTAAAAATACTTATGTAGCATATGTAACCATGTTAGTCATCTTAATAACACATGTAAGGCAATTAAGCAATATGAATGACAAATGTAAGTTTAAATAACAAGTGTCATCATTTATTTTTAAAAAAAATAAAGAATTTAAATCCTATATTAACATGCTTTCCTTCTCTTCTACCCTCTTTTCTATCTTCATTCTAAAATTCTTCAACCTGAAATTTGAAAACCAAAAGCAAATCAAACCTGAAAACTGAAAAGTAAAATGAAATCTGCAATTTACAAACCTACAACCTTCAAATCTATTACAATTCAAATGGGATCAAGATCAACTCAGCAGTTTCAACTTTTAAAACATCAATTTGAGGCATGCAGTAGGATTTAAACATCAAAGCATTTTTCAGATTTAGGAAGCCTGGAAAAAGAACCAAAACTGCTCTACTTATAAAAATGGTGAGTAAACTCTTTAAAAAATAGATTTAATTATATATGTAGTTGAAATCTTTATGCAGTTACTATGATATGAATATTTGTTACATGAATATTGTTAAGTTTATATGTTGGAAGTGTGAAATTGCCAGGAATTCAAGTAACTGTAAATATTCATCCTCTCTGTTTGAATTTCTGAAGTTGTTTCCTTATGAAAATTCAAATCTTCCAAACTAGACCATTTTTGAACTTGATGATTAAATGAAAGTTGTATGTTAATGTTTGATGGTAAATTTAAAAATAGTTTCTGTAAATTTAAATTTACAAATTATTTTTAATACGGTAAAACTCTGTTGCATGTCAAAAATTTATATCTTCGATTTCTACTATGGATTATATAGTTGGATTTGTTGTTAAAAATGATGATTTTTAACATGCATTGCATAATTTTTAAGTTTATATTCGATTGGGATTTTGGAAATGAACTATTTCGGCAATTTGGTGAATTGCCGACGATCAAATCAATGATTTGAGTTGAATTCTTGATCGAAGCTTGCTTTTGTGATGTGGATGATGGGAAAAATGCTTTCGAATTTTTCCAATGGCCATGATGTTTAGATTCGAACAATCTAGGGTTTAGAATGGTGTTTTATTCGTCTTGGTTACCGAGGCGTTTGCGTCACGGTTAGTGGACCGGGGTCGTTCGCATTTGGGGGAGATGAAGCTCGTGGACGAGGTGTTCGATGGTGAGGTCGTCGAGTTCAACGGTGTCGTGATTGTCGGCGTTGGTGGGGTTTTGTGGTCGGGGTTGTTTCAGATTTTAGAGCAGATGATCGAAATTCAATTCCCATTTTATTTATTCGATCTGGGTGCTCGGTCGAGTTCATGTGCATTCGTGTGAACATCGACGATGGTCGCGATGGCCTATGGTGGTCGGAGGCGATGGGGCACGTACACGTGTGTACGTTTGTGTGCACTGGAGGGAAAGGAATTGGGGAACACGAGGTCAACTCGAAGTAGAGCTCGTGTTTTTCACGGTGACAACACGAAGTAGAGGAGCATAGGGTTTGTCTTCGGGGTAGGCTTGGGTTGTTGTTGAGATCGACTCGAGTATTTAGGGTCGTTTGCACTTTTTTTTGGTTAGTACTGTTAAAATACAAGTTTACAGATTTAACTTATTTGCTTGAAATAAACAAAATCAAGTTTAAGTTTTTATAAGAGGAAATAGATTTGCAAAGTTAAAAGATTGTTCTTTGGAATAAAATGTAAATCAAACTTTTAAAGGTGTTAATTGAATTTATTCTAAAATTTAAATTTGTTTAAGATGATTTCTTTTTGAAACTAATTAACTTCATTAAATTTTGAATTTTAAATTTAAAAAGGAATGTTTTGAATTTAAAGTATTAAATCAAAGTTTTAAGTAAATTTAAGGTTATGTTTTAATAACTAAGTTTTCAAATTTATATTGAAAATGAATAAGTATAAATTATTTATGTAAGTAATTAAGGGTTAATTACTTAGTTAATTTTAGTTAATTAATTAATGTGATTAATTAAATAATGGATGTGATTAATTTTAAGATTAATTACTAAGTGTAATTAATTAAAAATGTAATTAATTATTAAAGTAATTAATTGAGAATTATTAATTAATTTAATTGAATAATAATTAATTAATGAAGTAATTAAAGATTAATTACGTAGAATAATTAATCAAAGATTACTATAATTAATTAAGATGTTAATTAGGATAAGTAATTACAAGTTATTAATTACTGTTTATGATTAATAAGATGGTTAATTACAAATTATTAAAGAAATTATTAATTAGTACGGATTATTAGTTAATATAATTAATGAAACTAATCAAGATTCATTAATGGAAGTGATTAATTTAAGTGTGATTAATTAATTGTAATTAATTGAGGTTTAATGTAATTAATCATAGTTGATTAATTGATGGAAGTAAATGAAGGATCATTAATTATTGTAATTAATGATAGTAATTAAAGGTTAATTACTGTATATGGTTAAGAATAATTAATTTGTGGAATTAATTAAAGAATTGAAGGATAATTACTTGAATGTAATTAAAGGATGATTAATCAAGGGATATTAATTAAAGATGATCATTAAGAGATGATTAATTTATTTATTTGGAATAAATTAATGAAGAAGGATTTAGATAATCTAATTGATTTAGAGTTAATCAATTCTGCTTATGGATGATTGATTGATATTGGGTGATTGATATTGGATGTTTGAATGATGTTGGATGATTTGGATGTGATATCTCTGATATGTGATATGCTGCTTTCTGAGATAATTGGTTGATATGAATTATCTATTGTGATAATGTGATTCATCTATCTGTTATATCATCCTGAATATAAGTTTAATTGTTTATACCCTTAAACAACTTGGACATTAAAATGGCGTTTGGATTCGGTGAGACCGGGATCGGGTTTCCATATTTGGATAATCCGAAAACCACATCGATCCAAATTAAACGTTAGGTCGTGAATCCAAGTGGAGCTTAGTGAAGACTCGAAGTGTAAGAACTATTCGTCAGTATAACTCGAGGGGTGATTTCGTGATGAGTTTGACGGAGATAGTACTTATAGGTTCGAGATGGTGATTCAGAGTGCAAGGGCTATGGTCGTTGACTCTGAGGGTGATTCCAAAATGAGTGCAACGAGATAGTGCCTTCGGTTCCGTTCGACTTGTATGGATTGAATGCTTTCAGAACATCGTCAGGTCGATGATGAGAATTCTAAGATAGATGTGTTCTATAAAGGTAATCGTAGCCTCAAGCCTCATCAACCGAGAATGGCTAAAACAGGGGAGGTGCAGCAAGGCTAGGTGGGTAGCACCCATTTCAGGGTGAGGTCATCCCTGTTTAGATGTCCCTTTTATTTTGGCATGGTGGGTGGTTGGTCGCGCCAACCATGGGGTGATCTTACTTGAGACTGTTCAGTAAGGAATGGTCTCGGCTTTGTGTTGCAGGAGATTGGGAGTAATCCTTGGTACAGTGATCTAGGCCACATACTGTGACGGGCGGTACCCCGGTAGCCCTGCCATTGCTGGAAACCCATTCTTCCTACGAGACCCTACGGTTTTTTTTGTATTACCCACTTTTGTGGCTAGTAGCTGGAATTTAATAATGTAACAATTTCGGCTATTTCTTATTTACTTGAAAACCCTAGACACTATTATAATATCACTGGATTTCCTACTAAATGCTTTGGTTAGCGTAAGGTAAAAACTTTTCCATGTTTATGTGTGGGAAGTCTTACGTGATACCTTTTTCTTTTCAAAGGATTTTCTAAAGTTAAGTAATTTTAACCTGTTTACTCACACCAAACCCCTGTCTGACCCGAGTGTTTATTTTCTGTTTTATTAAACTCTTGGATACTCATATTATGTATTAGTAGTCGAGGGATTCAGGTTAGCTTGACGAATTCTGGAGGAGATATGGAGCAGGAGGCTTCCGCGTGTAGATATATTATGGTTCCGCTGTGTTTGTGTTGTATATGTATCTTGTGTACTTGAGTTATATAGTTAGACAGATGTTTATAACTGTATAATATATGTTGAATAAGTTGTGTGCTCTGATGTAATATGATACTATGTAACATTTTATGTGATATATTATATTTCATTCGTTCCGCTATGAGTATCTGATGTTGTTGAGTTTCTTCTTTCTTATCTTTTCTTCTACTATTCCTTTCTTTCTTAATTCATGATGCGTTTTTCTAGAGATAGAAAAACGGGTCATGACAGTTGTTGACACAAATTAAGTTCTTTTTTAGAGAACAAATAGTTCAAAGATTTATGATCGATGTAGAGAACAAATTTCTCTCCTAAAAAATAATGACGCCAACTTCTAAGGGCGAAAATAATGGTCGTGAGCTCTAAATCATGAGTGGCATATCTAGTCTTGGTAGGCTTTAAATGCATAGAAGCATAAGCAATAACTCGTTCTCTTTGCATGAGAATGGCTCCCAAACCAATACGACTAGCATCAGTATAAATAGTGAAGTCTTGGTTCCCTTTGAAAATCACAAGAATAGGAGCATTGGAAAGGAGTTCTTTTAATTTATAAAAAGCAGCTTCGCAATTTTCCAACCAAATGTACTTAACTCCCTTCTTTGTCAAACTAGTAAGAGGTATGAAAATTTTAGAAAAGCCTTTTATGAACCGATGGTAATAATCTGCCAATCCGAGAAAGCTACGAATTTCCGTCACATTCTCTAGTGTCTTCCAATTTTGAATCGCCTCAATATTTGAAGGATCCACGGAAATTCCAGATTCAAAAATAATATGTCCTAAAAATTTCACATAGGATTGCCAAAAATGGCACCTAGAAATTTTTTCTTTCAATTGATTTCTCCTAAGAGTTTCAAACACAATCCGAAGATGTTTTTCATGCTCTTCCTCAGTTTTAGAATAAATAAGAAAATCATCCTTAAAGAAGAGAACAAATCGATCAAGGAAGTTTTTGAAAACTCGATTCATAAGGTCAATGAAATAAGATGGAGTTTTCATTAAACCAATGGCATAACAAGCAATTCATAAGATCCATAACGAGTACGGAGCGATGTCAAAGGAATGATATCTTTTGCAATACGAAGCTGATGAAAACTGACTGCTAAGTCTAATTGTGAAAAGACTCTAGCACCGCTGCGTCGATCGAATAGATCATCATTCAAAGGCAAGGGATATTTATTCTTAATGGTAAAATCATTAAGCCTACGGTAGTCAAAACAAAGTCTAAGTGTACCATCAGATTTCTTCACAAAGATAGCTGAAGCTCCCCAAGGAGAGGAACTAAATCGAATAAACTATTTCGCCTCCAATTTGGGTAATTGTTTATGCATCTCCTTATTTTCCTTATTGGAGATACGATAAGGAGGACGAGTGATAGGTAGAGCTCCAAGGATTAGATTAATTCTGAACTCAATTGCCTGCTTAAGGGCGTAATCCTAAAAACGGGCTAAAATATATCGGGAAATTCATGAAAAATTTAAATGAGGGAAATGACATCTTCCTCATCATCATTATCATTATCATGTGGATTTAGAGAATATAAGGATGCCACCGAATTAGAATCTGAATCTTTAAAAACAAAAGAAATCTGCTTAACAGATTGGGGATGTCGAAGATGGAGAGTCCTCTAGGGACATAGCATGTGGGATTTATAACGATTAAGCCAATCCATTTCCAAAATCATTTCGAAAACTAAGTAAAGCATAACATGCAAATCGGCAGGGAAAGCATAGATAAATGAAATAATTTCAACATCCTTACAAAATAAATTGAGTGTTGTGGATCCACCAACCAACCGGATTCGTAATTCTTAATGAAGTCATCAAGCCCATAGCATTTAAAGGAAAAGTATCGACAAGTTCTTTCGATATAAAAGAGTGAGATGCACCAGTATCAAAAAGAACTCGAATAGGATGATCGCAAAAAATAATAATGCCTCCAAGGATAGAATGAGAAATACCTTGACCAAGAGAAGTGTTACCAGAAGCTTGCACAACATTCAGCTTTCCCTCTTTCTTGCTTTGAAGTTTGGGACATGTAGATATATGATGACCCAAACTTTTACATTTGCGACAATAAAGGGGTTTCAGACACCTATTTTCATAATGGTCCTTATAGCCACAATTGTAGCATTCTCCACGACTAGGGGTTGGAGTCTTTGCTCCCGAAGTCGCATGCTTCCCTTTCTTGTTAGAATTAGGTTTGAACATATTATCGGGATGCCTCTTCTTGTTATTTTGAAGTTCTTTTGGCACCCCCAACATCACCATCACTTTCTTTATCGGCCTCTTCAAGTCGAAGAGCGATATCTACAAGTTGATTGAAAGACACTTCTAGTTTCAAAAGTATAGCCTTTTTGAGATTCTTATTCAAACCATATATAAACCTTTGATTTTTCTTCAAAGGAGTATTAATATGCTCGATCCTATATTTAGAGAGGGATTCAAAAGATGCGACATAATCTATTACAGAAGATTCACCTTGAACAAGGTCAATAAAGCATCGGGCTAAAGTTACTTTTTCAGCTTCCGGCACAAACTTTAACTCGGACCTTTCCCGAAATTGCTCCCAAGTAAGATCCACTTCAACAATTTCCGAAACCAAAGGCTCATACCAATCTAATTCTCTCTTCTAGAGCATGCTAGAAGCCACTTGGACTAGATGTAGATCGACAAGATTCATGCGAGAGAAGATGGGATCGCATGTTTTAAGCCAAGCTCGGACTTCTATAATGCTTTCTGAACCCTCAAATGGCTTTCTACCCAAATTGGTGTAATCACTGCACAAGCGAATTTAGGATGAGTAGGCTCTGAAATGGGTCTGGCTGCTTGGTCATTCTTTACAAGATCCTAAAGCTGTTGGGAAGACAAGAATACGCAATCTTGAGGAGTAACATTGGATTCACCGGCGCTAGGATGGTCAGGTTTAACCATTTCTCTTCTTTAATAAAGAAATAAAGAAGAGGAAAAAGGTTGTTCTCAAAATGAATATCAAACAAATTTTATTGGTAAAACAAAGCATCATACAAGAAAATAGGATAAAATGGGTCTTATGACTCGAATTAAATCCTAGGGTACAATTCCTAAGAGGGACTTTGGACAATGATCCTTGCTAGATTATTCTACATTGTTTCGAAGTTTGGCTCTGATACCAAGCTGTGACGCCTTACCTCTATACTCACACTAACCAAGGACACTACTGGGTAATGCCGTCAATTAGTATGAAGAATAAGGTTGTTGAGGAGCGATCATCTGTGTAATTGCTTTGTGTGAGTATCGATATGTCAGATAGTACGACATGCATTTCATTTTAAGAGGTAATCTGACATATCAAATACAAACTCAAATCTACTACACATTGGCTATGTGGCCTTCAGAAACAAATATAAAATAAGCATAACATATTTCAGTCATGGATATTCATATCACTAAGGCGGAAGCAGATATGAATATAACACATAGAAGTGAACATCAAAGTAGTGGTCATACAAGATCCACTACATCACAAAAGAATAGGTACAAGTGCTAGACAAAAGAATATGTATACATCAAGGAGTCTCTATGTCGAATGTATAAAAAAAATTACTAAGATAAAGTAGTTGGCCAAAAGTTAGAAGCTAGTCCCTGCTAAGAAGTCAAGTGGAAGCACCTGAAACACCTCGGTCTGACCCAAGTATTATTTAAGAAGAAAAATAATAAACGGATCAGTCTAACTATAAATATCATATAAGATGAGATAGGATAAGAGATATCACAAAAATATATGATAATAATAATGTCATACTGTGACAAGTATATATTTGATGACAATGAAAATCATATAATATCTCAAATCTCCTCAAATATTCAAAAAGAATATCATATTCTTTGTATTATTCACCAACTCTCAAATATTGACAAAACATATCAATGCAAATCGCAAAAAATTAGTGAAACACAAATTCCAAAAATCAATAAATAGAAATCCTGAAAAAATAAAACCGGGGGGCCTATCACCATAGGAGCATGAAAACTCACCAACAGGTGTATCATAAATGGGACGCTATCCCATGGGTCCCCAGCCCATAAAAATACAGGTTACAGTCCCCCCTTGAGGACGAATGAGCCGAACATCGATGCACCTAAAAAGATACACCCCATGCACACGGAACATCGACGCATTTAAAAAAGAATGCTCCATGCACAGACTTATTGAGCCAATTGCTCCATGAACGTTCAAAAGACCATGGGTCGTTAGCCCACCAAATTGAGCCGAAACTCCACAGAATGATCATCATAGATCAGTAAGTGTAAATTACACTAAGCTAGTAAATAAATGAGTTTAGCTTCATGTCCCATAACCACTGGCTTAAGTTAAATATTTACAAACAAATTGTAGATTTTCACTCGAAGATTATTGCGAGATTTCAATCGAACAAGTCCAAGAATTAACCAACGAAGTAAATGCAAGTGTTTCTTACCTATTGTTTTTCTAAGTCGTTTAATTAGATTTCTCTTATGAATTAGGTAAAGATTTGTGTATGCTAATAGATTGGAAAATGGTTTTAAAAATGAGCTTTGTATTAAAAGTAATGTTGAAATCATTTTTTATGAATGAATTTGAATATTTACTACCAGTATAAAAACCATTGTATTTTAAAATGATAAATCGTAGAAACGATTGTAAAAACAATCAATCACCCAAACCACATTCGACGACGTGAATTAAAACCATAAAAATCGATATCAAATCCAATCAAATGGATATTCCCAAAAGTCCAGAAAATAAGTCATCAGAGTCGATAATAAATGACACGGACTAACCGGATCAACAAAAATCGTTAAAAAATGGAAATCCACTCAAAAACTGGAAAAATAGGCAAAATTCAACAAGACTAGACGTCTGGTTGGTTTGTCCAGATATCTAACCCGGAATATAGAAAGTTATATTTTTTTCTCCTTTTTCTTTTCATTCCCTGAAGCCTACCAGACATTTGGTTGGTTTAACAAAATGTCTTGTCCTAGGCTCTGGAAATTTGTTTTCGTTTTGATTATTATTTTTTCTCGGAAGCACCTACCAGATGTCTAGACTTTCAACCAGACGTCTGGTTGCATGGGCCTGGGCAGAATTTGCCTAGGCCAATGATGGCCAAATCGATTTGAAAGCGATCAAATGAGCGATGGGGGCTGGGGATTTATGCCAAGCATAACCCAGACCTATATGCTCTTCGATACACTCCAAATAGCATGTCCAAATATCCATAGTTGGATTTTTTCATAAATTTTGAATTCAAAATCAAAATTGGGAAATTCACCAAACTATTTCAAATTAAACGCGATTAAACATGAAATAGATGTTAGGAAATCATACCTAACAACAATGAAAACTATAGATATGGACGTGAGTTCAAGAACTCACCTTTAAATTCGAAAACAAGAAATAAGAAGCTCTAAAACTAGCTTAGAGCAATTCCTCTTAACCACCTCTAGATTCTTCAATCTATTATCAAATGCAAGGCTTTTCGTAAGTTAGCTTATAGGAAAAATCAAGAATTTAAGACGGATTGAGAGGGAGAAGATGAAGAGGATTCTTACCGAAGCTTCTCCTTAATTTTAGAACTTGAATTTGAATTTCCTAAGAGAACTAGGGCTTGGGAATTTAATTTCCTCTTCCTACCATTTTTCCTAGGGATTGAGTGTTAGGAATTTAGAAAATGGAATGAATGAATGAATGAAGAGGAGTGGAGTGGGAGTTATTTGGTAGAAGGTTTGGGTTCTCTTATTGGGTCAGTGGGCTAGAACACAACCCAAAGCCCAAACAAAATATCAAAATCCTAATCAACTCCAAATATATTAATGTTTATACTCAAAGAAGTTGTAAACGTCGTTTTGAACTAAATGAAAGTGGTCTCGAGTCAGGATTTGACCGTTTTCAAAAAGCCACATTTCAGACATTAATTCAACTAATGATGCTTTATCTAAATTAAACATGTAAATATATAATCGTAAATTATGCATGTTTTTACAGCCTCTCAGATCAATTTTTATAGATTTTTATACCTAGTATATAGTTTGCTTCTCCCAAATCTTTCATGGATAAGTTCTTGGAAAGCTAATCTTTCACTGATTGCAATAATAAAACTTCACTGCTAATTAATAGAAGATCATTAACCTATAAAACTAAGAAAATGATAACATTTCCCTATTCCTTTTGATATACACATGCTTCCTCTATGTTTTGATAAAACCAAACTATTTGATTACTTTATCAAAACAATTATTCCAACTACTTGATGCTTGTTTAAGTATATAAATGGACCATAATAACTTGCAAGCCTTGCCCTTACCCCCACTAACATCAAAACCCTTGTATTATGACACACGGACCATCTCTTCTAAATCGTAATTTATAAATGTTGCCTTTACATCCATTTTCCATATTTCAGGGTCAAAGAATGAGAAATAGCTAGCATTACCCGAATGAACTTAAGCATTGGTATGGGCGAAAAGGTTTCATCATAATCAACACCTGGAATTTGATGAAATCCTTTCACAACCATCATTTCTTTATAAGTCTCCACCTACCTATTTACATTTGACTTTTTTTTTAAATCCAATTTTAGCTTATGGGTTTTATCCTATTGGGTACTTGTAAAGACCCGTAAATCCGTACTCCTTGAATAGACACTAATCTCCTTTGTTTAATTCAAGATGAACGAAAATACGAACCCTTAGGGGTTTAAGAAAAATTTAAGAAAAGAAGAAGAGAGAAAAAGAAGAAAGTAGAAAATGGAGAGAGAAAAGAAAACAGAAAATAAGATAGAACATTTTAAAATAGAGGGAAAAAGAGAATAGAGGAAAAAGAAAAACAGAACGGAACAGAAAACAACAGAACAACATCAGAATCTCACAATTCGCAGCGGAACAACATATAATAATAAATGAATAATCTTTAAACAAAGAACTATATCAGTTATTACATTACATTTCATTACATCATATCATCAGAGTGTACAACATCAACAACAACAAACAATGCAGCGGAAAAAGAAATACTATATAAACTAGTGAATACGACATGCCATCCAGCTTGCCTCCAGCAATTCCAGAATATCCAGAATATCCTGATAAACCTTAACTCTTGACTGCCCGTGTGGAAATTGGTGGGCACCCAGAGTTTAGGAAGGAAAACAATAAACTCCAAGTCAGTCATGTGACTGGTGTGAGAACTCAAAACAGTTTATTTATCTTTAAAATCAAAATAGAGGAATATTTTTATTTCAATTCGCAATGCTTTTAAAAATGAGACTACCATAAGGCCTCCCGCACACACACACATGCAAACGCAGAATCGGAGGAGATTTCTTCTTATGATAGCCAAAGATGCTTGATACGCATTTAAAAAGACATTTGATATTATTATTAGTGTATAGCGTAGGAAAAATTCATTTCGAAAGTAGAATATAAATCTTAGCCAACATACGACCATTATCGTATGCCTACTATAGCTACCATCCAAACAGTGGTGACCACCATAAGTGAACGGCAGGTTCTACGACTAATACCGTACAAGTTTCGTATTGGGAATTGGATTTCCAACAAATGGTCATGCCAAGGAACTTCCCATTGCCACATGAGAATGCCTCTGGAAAGACATCCCCGAGAACCAAACCGGAACTCTGCCAACACAAGGCCGGGTTACCCCTAACTGGGTAACTACTGACACGAGCACGCCATTCCCCGACCGTAAACGACCTTTCTCACGGGATCCCGAAAACCAACAACCACAAAGTAATAAATTCGCAGTAACCACATAGGTTAAATATCTGGGCTCCATACCATGATACCACCTCTATCCAGAAGGAAATGTACATACCCTAAAGGGTGCTACCCCTCATAACCTTGCTGCATCTTTCCTGTTTTGACCATTTCCGGGGTGTGAGGCTCGACGAAGTCACGTCCACAAAAACATACTTTATACAAAAGCCATGCTTTGGGTCAACAAATGATCAACACAATGATCACTAAGATAGACGATCAAATAAACGATCCTATCACAATAATCAACACAATGATCATTTACAGCATCACTCAGCATATCACATTACCAAATTGGGAATATATCGCTGATAACATTCAACTACATAACCTCTGAGCTCGTACGTCTCAGAGAAGGGTGTTAAGCTAAAAGAATAAATTCTCCGCCACCAACAGAAATATATTTGAAAGAAATCGGCTTTATGTCTCAACTTGTAATGTCAGACACACAATCCATACAAGTCTGTTCTGGCCTCGAACAAAACCGAAGGCACTTACAAAGAAGTCCTTGCAATCCGGATATTCACAATCCTGATCGGATTCACCATCACATATGGAGAACTCAATACCGTAGCTACTCGGTGCAGAGTAAATCGACAGGTCATCCTATCGCTCTTGCAAATACCGGGTCTTCAACACCGATCTTCAATGCAATTATAACGACGTATCACATATTCGGAATGGGTTATACGACCCCATGGTCCTTTCCCGGTTAACCCGAATAGTGAGCGCTTATTCAAAAATAAGTGTGGCATTCACATTCAAACAAATCACATCAATTACCCATTCAAAGGGAAATATTGATAGTCGGTTATTGAACTATCACTGGATATGCACACATCACCAGTTTCCAAATAATTTTCCAATTATTTATTTCACAAGATATCTTTACAAGATATATAATTTCAATACTTCAAAAATAAATCAATATTTATTTTTTAGACAAATTCCACTTCCTTTATAAATTCCTTAGTGAATTTATAATTCCAAAATATCAATGAATATTCGATTTCAATTATTCATTTTCAATTTATGTTCAAAAAGATAAATTCTAAATATCACTTCATATTGGAAAACAATTCCATACTTATTTATTCATAAGTAATTCACAAATTTTATTTATTTTCACCCTTGGAAAATATTCAATATACTTAAATCGAAATTTAGTATATATTTCATTCTATTAAGGAAATCATTCTCTTCAACATATTTATTTGGGCCAAAACGAATGTTGCGTAAAACATCGTTACGATAACCCAAAATCACTAGTATAGGGATTCGAAATTAAAAATAGATATATAAATCCCAATACTATACAAAACATTTCCTTTCGGAAATCATTTACTATAACAACAGTGTTATAGTCCATCATCTCCTTTTATTTTCTCGAAAACGCCTATTTCAACAATCAATGTTGAAATCTATGGTTTCGAATCTCAACACATTTAAAACTTTGTTAGATCGTTTTAATTCTATTTCAAATATCACATTCAAAACAATTTCTTTAACATCTTATTCACTATTCAAAAACGTGAAGATACTACGTTAACACATTTCATCATTTCTATTCATTTTAATTCAAAGGATTATTCACTATTCAAAAACGTGAATATAACTCCATTAATAGGTTTCAACAATTTTCTTATCAAAATAAGTCATTTGCGAATTTATAAAACAACGTTTATAAATTCCATTTCTATTTATTTATAAAAGCTTCCTTTTTATAAATTCTTTTATTAACCTATTTCAGTTTATAACTCAATTATAAACTAAAAGTTCATACTATAAGTTAAATACTTATAAAATGATTATTTTACAAAAATCGTTCCTTAGAATTTCATAATTATAAATCTTATAACTTATAAGGTTCAATTATTTACCCAAGTCTATTCTTTTAATAACTTTACAAATTTTATAAACCTACTGTTTATAAAATTCCATTTATAACTTCACAGTTTATAATTCTATAAATTTCATTCATTTATGAAATTCATTTTCACTTCATTCAAACACTTATAAAAACTCGTTTTAAAATGTCCATATTTCAATTTATAAATATCCATTTATAAATCTCTTAATATAAATCAATTTATATTATTCTTTTTAAACGTCTTTAAATTCCTTTAAAAACTTCTTCCTTTTGATTCATAAAATAATTAAATTTTATAAATCCTATATTTCAACTTTTCATAATAAATTCAAAAATTCCGATTTAACTATTTATAAAATCATTAGCATCATATTCTCAAAAATCAGTTTTTAACTATATTTCTCAAAAATCATAATTTTTTATAACATTAAAAATTATAACGTTTATTTATTTAAAACAGATCAAATTCCAAACATATAGTATATTTTCAAAAATCACTTTATAAATCATTTTAAAATCCCAATATCTGGGTCCAATGATGCTACACACCAAATAGTCAATCACGACTACAACGATATAATATATCAATATGAAAATCCATCAAATATCAAAATATCTGAAATCAAATAAAAACTGTTGAGGAATCCAGTTGGATCCCTCCAACTTGTTTTCCTGCATCCAAAAACATTAGCACAATACCAATTTCGCTCCAGTACGAAATTATCGCGGTATATGTTTTTAATAAATATTATCCGCTTAATAACGGCGCAATAGGGTCTCATCCGCTAAAAAAATGCGGGGAATCAACAACTCCAATATATACATATGCCAATATATATATATTGCTATTATATATAATACCAATTTCACTGTTTATGAAATATTCGCGGTATATGTTTTTATTAAATAACATCCGCTTACTAACGGCGTATAATGTCTATTTTAATAATCAATAGATATCAATCAACATTCAAACATGCATTCAAATATTTTAAATCTAACTATTTAAAATAAAATCGAAACTAATTCGATTGAGTGAGAAGTTCTCACCTTGATTTTATTTCCGTTTTAGCGATTTATTTCGAATAAAATTAAACGGACGTTTAATTTTACCCAAAATTCTCACTAACTCCAAACGACTCCAAACCAACTCCATAGCGTAGTGCTCGTCCATACGATTCCAACGCAACTGGTTTCGCGCGTTTTCGACCTCGTATGAAAAAGTTATGAATTTTTAAAGATTGTATACGATTTATATAAACAAATTTCAACATAACTTAATTAATTTTAAATCTATCTCAAATCATGGCCCTTGGATCTAAACCCAACACATCAGGCCCGTGCATTGCATCCCCCTTCTTCACGTTCCCTCTCCAGATACCAAACACGCATATGAACCCATAGGAGCACAACTAGGGTTTGATTTTGTGATCTCTACGCTCAACGATACTTCATCAAACCACCTCCATTCGAACGCCCATTGCAAGAGCTACCTCCACCATGCACATAATGAAGCTCGGCCCTATGATTGGTCTTGAATTGCGTGCGCAGCCCATGACTGTCGGCCCCCACTTGCCCCCTCCACGTCGCTCCAAACACGATCATCACCGTATGGATTGAAAGCTCTCGTCGTGCTCTCCAACCTGCGTGTTAAACACTTTGGCTAAATCTTTGTAGATTGAAAGAGATTGAGGGGGAAAGGAGAATGATTTCTGGCCATTCAATAGTTAGGGCCGGCTGCACTTTGAAAACTAGGGTTAGGTTTTACTTTTTTTTTTAATTTGTGTGAGGGCTATTTATAGAGAAAACCGAAACACTATTCATTCCGGAAATTCTGAACTCCGATTTACGCGCCATATCCAGCGTTTCTAGGGTTTACCCCGCGTTCCGGACACAATGGAACAGGTTTCGGAAGCTAATTCGGAAGTATGTGCGAGTTATGGCTATAAACGCTCAATTTAAATTAAACCGATTTAAGCGATTTTCTAGGCGTTTTAATTTGTACCGGACAAACGGTAAATCCAATTGACTTAAAATTTGAAACCTTACAATAATATCACATTACGGATCCGATGAAACTGGTTTCGTCGAAATCCGAGACTTTTTGAAAAATGGCTATTTTAGCTCGCCAAATTTAAATTAAAAATAAATCGATGCGTTTCGAGCTGCCACGATCAAACGATAACTCCGATTGACACGAAATTTGAAATCCGGTAATAACTAACTATTACGGATCCAATGGAACTGGTTTCGTTCAATTCTGAGACTGTTCAAAAATTGGCTATTTTCACTAGTCGATTTTAATATTAAAATATTCAATTTTCACAAATTAACTCTTAATTCGATTTTAAAAGTTCTAAAATATCGTTCTAACTCCCATATGATAAAATAAAATTTTACAAATCATTTTCAATCATATTTAACCCTATTTTCAATTATTTCCATAATTTAACGTATTAAATTATCGATTTAAATTCTTCAATTAAATTCAATAATTCAAATAAAAATTTATTTGACTTATAAATTCACTTATTAATATTTAAAATTAATTAAATATTCATATTTTAAATTAATAAAAATTCTGGGTCGTTACAATCTTCCCCACTTAAAAGAATTTCGTCCTCGAAATTATTAAGTAAGAAAAGTTACAGAACCTATTAATTTTCCCAAAATTCATAGTTAAACTTCTTACAATACTTTACTAAGTTTTCAAATCATACTTAGTTATCTTTTCAAAAACAATTACTATTGTTTAACTTTCAATTCCAAATCAAAGTTTAAGTTTTCAAAATTTTCCAATTTTCTCAAAAATTTTCTAACGCCTTAAATTTCCGGAAAAATTCGCCATAGTCTCCTTTGCGCGGCTCGATCCGAAAAAAAAATGACAGTATATATATCACAAATATACATCTCATCAAGTAATGAGGCATCCCGCAGGGAAAAAAGTGTAAAAGTACGGTATGTAATCCGAGATATGTACCTTATATTTTATTAGCAAGCATATACGGCTAATATAGCGCGAAAGCGAGCTCCAAATGCGAAGCAAACGCGATCCGCACCTACTAAACACTCAACAAACAACATGAGAATCATGCATATAGACAATAATATCAATATACAACATATAGCAACATAATAACTATATATGCTAACATAGCAAATGTAGTAAAACAACAAATGCAAACATCAACCAACTAGCATCCAACTAACATCCATAACCAACAAATATTCATTCATATTCTCATTAATATTCAATGAAATGGTTTTCAATATAAATCACATTTGATTCATTAACAGTGAATGTTCTTACTAACATTCATTCTTATTCGATTTTAATTAGTTTGCATTCACTAATTAAATCCAATTCACTTTCAATTATATTCAAATTTATTTACTTTCAATTTGAATTTAATTACATAGCTTCCAATTTCATTAATACTTAATGAATTATATACAATCAACTAACAATCATATAACAACCAATGTATATTAATTACAACCAAATTCCTTTGCTTATCAATTGGTTCAATTAATTGATTTTCATTCAATTATTCAACTTTCTAATAACATTAGATTTTAATGAATCAACACTTATATCCATTATTTCATATCAATTTATTCACATTTAATTGATTAACATTCAAGCCATTCATTCAATTCAATTCTATTACAAAAGTTGAATTTCATTTATATAATTCAAGTTCACATCCACCACTTAACTTTATTAATTTAGTTTGATACTAATATCAATTCCATTCAACAACACTTAAGTTATATTCCATTTAACTTTAAATTCACTTTTATTTACAACTCATATTCATATAGTTTCACTTTATATATATATAAGTTTATTTCACAATTGTAGATCACTTTAATTATAATTCAATTCTTATAATTTATTTCCTTATACAATTATTCTTTTATTTAGATTATTCAAACAACTAAACAATCAACAATCTACTTATATACACTGCAATAATTCTGAAAAATTATTTCTTTATATACAAAATATACTCAAGGTAAAATTATTTCATTTACCCAATTTAAAACAATACTGTGCCGAATTGTTCTATTCAAGTGTTTAGAAACCCCTTCGGCATAGTCTTGCGGACCACGCTGACGAAAGTTCATATGCCACTCAACAAACCAACCATCACAATATAAAACAATTTTTATATTCACTAACAAATACGCACTCGTATCTATTATTACACTCAAATTCATTCTAGAGTACTACTGACTCTATCTCTAATGAAAAATACCCAACAGAACCATGGTTGTCGCTTAACCATAAGCTCTGATACCAACTGTAAAGACCCGTAAATCCGTACTCCTTGAATAGACACTAATCTCCTTTGTTTAATTCAAGATGAACGAAAATACGAACCCTTAGGGGTTTAAGAAAAATTTAAGAAAAGAAGAAGAGAGAAAAAGAAGAAAGTAGAAAATGGAGAGAGAGAAAAGAAAACACAAAATAAGATAGAACATTTTAAAATAGAGGGAAAAAGAGAATAGAGGAAAAAGAAAAACAGAACGGAACAGAAAACAACAGAACAACATCAAAATCTCACAATTCGCAGCGGAACAACATATAATAATAAATGAATAATCTTTAAACAAAGAACTATATCAGTTATTACATTACATTTCATTACATCATATCATCAGAGTGTACAACATCAACAACAACAAACAATGCAGCGGAAAAAGAAATACTATATAAACTAGTGAATACGCCATGCCATCCAGCTTGCCTCCGGCAATTCCAGAATATCCAGAATATCCTGGTAAACCTTAACTCTTGACTGCCCGTATGGAAATTGGTGGGCACCCAGAGTTTAGGAAGGAAAACAATAAACTCCAAGTCAGTCATGTGACTGGTGTGAGAACTCAAAACAGTTTATTTATCTTTAAAATCAAAATAGAGGAATATTTTTATTTCAATTCGCAATGCTTTTAAAAATGAGACTACCATAAGGCCTCCCGCACACACACACATGCAAACGCAGAATCGGAGGAGATTTCTCCTTATGATAGCCAAAGATGCTTGATACGCATTTAAAAAGACATTTGATATTATTATTAGTGTATAGTGTAGGAAAAATTCATTTCGAAAGTAGAATATAAATCTTAGCCAACATACGACCATTATCGTATGCCTACTATAGCTACCATCCAAACAGTGGTGACCACCATAAGTGAATGGCAGGTTCTACAACTAATACCGTACAAGTTTCGTATTGGGAATTGGATTTCCAACAAATGGTCAGGCCAAGGAACTTCCCATTGCCACATGAGAATGCCTCTGGAAAGACATCCCCGAGAACCAAACCGGAACTCTGCCAACACAAGGCCGGGTTACCCCTAACTGGGTAACTACTGACACGAGCACGCCATTCCCCGATCGTAAACGACCTTTCTCACGGGATCCCGAAAACCAACAACCACAAAGTAATAAATCCGAAGTAACCACATAGGTTAAATATCTGGGCTCCATACCATGATACCACCTCTATCCAGAAGGAAATGTACATACCCTAAAGGGTGCTACCCCTCATAACCTTGCTGCATCTTTCCTGTTTTGACCATTTCCGGGGTGTGAGGCTCGACGAAGTCACGTCCACAAAAACATACTTTATACAAAAGCCATGCTTTGGGTCAACAAATGATCAACACAATGATCACTAAGATAGACGATCAAATAAACGATCCTATCACAATAATCAACACAATGATCATTTAGAGCATCACTCAGCATATCACATTACCAAATTGGGAATATATCGCTGATAACATTCAACTACATAACCTTTGAGCTCGTACGTCTCAGAGAAGGGTGTTAAGCTAAAAGAATAAATTCTCCGCCACCAACAGAAATATATTTGAAAGAAATCGGCTTTATGTCTCAACTTGTAATGTCAGACACACAATCCATACAAGTCTGTTCCGGGCTCGAACAAAACCGAAGGCACTTACAAAGAAGTCCTTGCAATCCGGATATTCACAATCCTGATCGGATTCACCATCACATATGGAGAACTCAATACCGTAGCTACTCGATGCAGAGTAAATCGACAGGTCATCCTATCGCTCTTGCAAATACCGGGTCT
Organism: Allium cepa; assembly: GCA_030765085.1. Classification (NCBI taxonomy): domain Eukaryota; kingdom Viridiplantae; phylum Streptophyta; class Magnoliopsida; order Asparagales; family Amaryllidaceae; genus Allium; species Allium cepa. The sequence goes on along the minus strand of CM060938.1, from coordinate 750,241,881 downwards.
TCAACACCGATCTTCAATGCAATTATAACGACGTATCACATATTCGGAATGGGTTATACGACCCCATGGTCCTTTCCCGGTTAACCCAAATAGTGAGCGCTTATTCAAAAATAAGTGTGGCATTCACATTCAAACAAATCACATCAATTACCCATTTAAAGGGAAATATTGATAGTCGGTTATTGAACTATCACTGGATATGCACACATCACCAGTTTCCAAATAATTTTCCAATTATTTATTTCACAAGATATCTTTACAAGATATATAATTTCAATACTTCAAAAATAAATCAATATTTATTTTTTAGACAAATTCCACTTCCTTTATAAATTCCTTAGTGAATTTATAATTCCAAAATATCAATGAATATTCGATTTCAATTATTCTTCAATTTATCTTCAAAAAGATAAATTCTAAATATCACTTCATATTGGAAAACAATTCCATACTTATTTATTCATAAGTAATTCACAAATTTTATTTATTTTCACCCTTGGAAAATATGCAATATACTTAAATCGAAATTTAGTATATATTTCATTCTATTAAGGAAATCATTCTCTTCAACATATTTATTTGGGCCAAAACGAATGTTGCGTAAAACATCGTTACGACAACCCAAAATCACTAGTATAGGGATTCGAAATTAAAAATAGATATATAAATCCCAATACTATACAAAACATTTCCTTTCGGAAATCATTTACTATAACAACAGTGTTATAGTCCAACATCTCCTTTTATTTTCTCGAAAACGCCTATTTCAACAATCAATGTTGAAATCTATGGTTTCGAATCTCAACACATTTAAAACTTTGTTAGATCGTTTTAATTCTATTTCAAATATCACATTCAAAACAATTTCTTTAACATCTTATTCACTATTCAAAAACGTGAAGATACTACGTTAACACATTTCATCATTTCTATTCATTTTAATTCAAAGGATTATTCACTATTCAAAAACGTGAATATAACTCCATTAATAGGTTTCAACAATTTTCTTATCAAAATAAGTCATTTGCGAATTTATAAAACAACGTTTATAAATTCCATTTCTATTTATTTATAAAAGCTTCCTTTTTATAAATTCTTTTATTAACCTATTTCAGTTTATAACTCAATTATAAACTAAAAGTTCATACTATAAGTTAAATACTTATAAAATGATTATTTTACAAAAATCGTTCCTTAGAATTTCATAATTATAAATCTTATAACTTATAAGGTTCAATTATTTACCCAAGTCTATTCTTTTAATAACTTTACAAATTTTATAAACCTACTGTTTATAAAATTCCATTTATAACTTCACAGTTTATAATTCTGTAAATTTCATTCATTTATGAAATTCATTTTCACTTCATTCAAACACTTATAAAAACTCGTTTTAAAATGTCCATATTTCAATTTATAAATATCCATTTATAAATCTCTTAATATAAATCAATTTATATTATTCTTTTTAAACGTCTTTAAATTCCTTTAAAAATTTCTTCCTTTTGATTCATAAAATAATTAAATTTTATAAATCCTATATTTCAACTTTTCATAATAAATTCAAAAATTCCGATTTAACTATTTTATAAAATCATTAGCATCATATTCTCAAAAATCAGTTTTTAACTATATTTCTCAAAAATCATAATTTTTATAACATTAAAAATTATAACGTTTATTTATTTAAAATAGATCAAATTCCAAACATATAGTATATTTTCAAAAATCACTTTATAAATCATTTTAAAATCCCAAAATCTGGGTCCAATGATGCTACACACCAAATAGTCAATCACGACTACAACGATATCATATATCAATATGAAAATCCATCAAATATCAAAATATCTGAAATCAAATAAAAACTGTTGAGGAATCCAGTTGGATCCCTCCAACCTGTTTTCCTGCATCCAAAAACATTAGCACAATACCAATTTCGCTCCAGTACGAAATTATCGCGGTATATGTTTTTAATAAATATTATCCGCTTAATAACGGCGCAATAGGGTCTCATCCGCTAAAAAAATGCGGGGAATCAACAACTCCAATATATACATATGCCAATATATATATATTGCTATTATATATAATACCAATTTCACTGTTTATGAAATATTCGCGGTATATGTTTTTATTAAATAACATCCGCTTACTAACGGCGTATAATGTCTATTTTAACAATCAATAGATATCAATCAACATTCAAACATGCATTCAAATATTTTAAATCTAACTATTTAAAATAAAATCGAAACTAATTCGATTGAGTGAGAAGTTCTCACCTTGATTTTATTTCCGTTTTAGCGATTTATTTCGAATAAAATTAAACGGACGTTTAATTTTACCCAAAATTCTCACTAACTCCAAACGACTCCAAACCAACTCCATAGCGTAGTGCTCGTCCATACGATTCCAACGCAACTGGTTTCGCGCGTTTTCGACCTCGTATGAAAAAGTTATGAATTTTTAAAGATTGTATACGATTTATATAAACAAATTTCAACATAACTTAATTAATTTTAAACCTATCTCAAATCATGGCCCTTGGATCTAAACCCAACACATCAGGCCCGTGCATTGCATCCCCCTTCTTCACGTTCCCTCGCCAGATACCAAACACGCATATGAACCCATAGGAGCACAACTAGGGTTTGATTTTGTGATCTCTACGCTCAACGATACTTCATCAAACCACCTCCATTCGAACGCCCATTGCAAGAGCTACCTCCACCATGCACATCATGAAGCTCGGCCCTATGATTGGTCTTGAATTACGTGCACAGCCCATGACTGTCAGCCCCCACTTGCCCCCTCCACGTCGCTCCAAACACGATCATCACCGTATGGATTGAAAGCTCTCGTCGTGCTCTCCAACCTGCGTGTTAAACACTTTGGCTAAATCTTTGTAGATTGAGAGAGATTGAGGGGGAAAGGAGAATGATTTCTGGCCATTCAATAGTTAGGGCCGGCTGCACTTTGAAAACTAGGGTTAGGTTTTACTTTTTTTAAAAAAAATTTGTGTGAGGGCTATTTATAGAGAAAACCGAAACACTATTCATTCCGGAAATTCCAAACTCCGATTTACGCGCCGTAACCAGCATTTCTAGGGTTTACCCCGCGTTCCGGACACAATGGAACAGGTTTCGGAAGCTAATTCAGAAGTATGTGCGAGTTATGGCTATAAACGCTCAATTTAAATTAAACCGATTTAAGCGATTTTCTAGGCGTTTTAATTTGTACCGGACAAACGGTAAATCCAATTGACTTGAAATTTGAAACCTTACAATAATATCACATTACGGATCCGATGAAACTGGTTTCGTCGAAATCCGAGACTTTTTGAAAAATGGCTATTTTAGCTCGCCAAATTTAAATTAAAAATAAATCGATGCGTTTCGAGCTGCCACGATCAAACGATAACTCCGATTGACACGAAATTTGAAATCCGGTAATAACTAACTATTATGGATCCAATGGAACTGGTTTCGTTCAATTCTGAGACTGTTCAAAAATTGGCTATTTTCACTAGTCGATTTTAATATTAAAATATTCAATTTTCACAAATTAACTCTTAATTCGATTTTAAAAGTTCTAAAATATCGTTCTAACTCCCATATGATAAAATAAAATTTTACAAATCATTTTCAATCATATTTAACCCTATTTTCAATTATTTCCATAATTTAACGTATTAAATTATCGATTTAAATTCTTCAATTAAATTCAATAATTCAAATAAAAATTTATTTGACTTATAAATTCACTTATTAATATTTAAAATTAATTAAATATTCATATTTTAAATTAATAAAAATTCTGGGTCGTTACAGTACTTAAGTCAAATTTTTTTGTAATATTGTGACATTGATATTTTCTGTTTGACCTTAGTTATATTAACCAATAGAAAACTATCGAAAGAGTCATTCAGTAGTTATCTAATAACTTTTAGTACGTAACCCCTTCGTGTCCACAATAGCCATCAGTAATGCGGTCCTAACATTTGGAGTGTTACGTACTCTAGTCTCAAGGCATGTATTGATCTCTAGTCTCGATACATCTTGACAAGTAATTTTTAAAAGATTTGTTTATTATATTGTGATAAATCACTTATGATTACAATACATTGTAATTACTGTCATAAAACACACCATTTATGGGTTTTCTATTAAATATACATAAATTAAATAATCAATTAATATAAAACATTATAATAAGAACATAATAGAAAGAAAAACATCTTTTATTTCGAATGAGATTTCATTACGGAGTTAATAATTTACGACAAATCATAGAATTGCCCATAAGGCATACCCCAAACTCTATTATTTAAATTATGTTCAATTTAAAAGTTAAAATACATATATGCTAAAACACATACATATATAAGCATATATATAATACAATATTTGAAATTTTATATATGTATATATGCTTATATATTTATATATATATATATATATATATATATATATATATATATAATTAAGTAATTAATTCAGCTAACTTGTTTAAAGTTTGGAAATAAAATTCAAGAATAGGTTTACTAAAATCATTAAAAAAATTAAAATATAAAATAACATATTAAATGGCCATAATTTTTTTATTTAATATATGTGTATATATGTGTGTGTGTGTGTGTATGTATATATATTCTAATGACCCGTAAATTTCGATAATCAAATTGGTTAATTTAATAAGATTTTTTAATTAAATTTAGAAGGAAATAAAAATTTTATAATTTACAATGAAGTGAATGTTAAGAATGAATTGTAGCAATGGTTATTAAAACTAATTATCGACAATTGAAGTGAAATAACAATAATAATGAAATAGTGTACATTGTTGCACTTGGGTATAAAATTGAAAATAAGTAAATAAATGTAAGCATTGAATTAACCAATGAAATAATATATTGATTAATAATAGACTTAATAAAAGAGTTGAATGGAATCAATCAAAACTAATTAACTGGTATTCAAATTGATATTAAATGGGTTTATTGTAAGAAACTGAAATTAGATACTACGGTAAATGGGAAATAAGATGAAACTGGGAATATTAGTGTAATAGATATAAACCCATGTTGACATCACCTTTAAGATGGTAAGTTAATAATCGATTCATAATAAAATTAAAAACCAAATAAATGGATTTATTGGAATTGCAATTGATAATTAATGAATTTATTAAAATTGAAAGTTAAACACTGTAGTTGTGAATTGATTAACTTTAAATCGATATGGAAATTGGTTATAAATTACTAAAGTAATCCAAGATGATAAAATTTATGAATTATAGAATTTTAATTTAATGGTGATTTAATTAATTTAATATTAACTCATTCAATTAACCGGAAAATAGCCATTTTGGCCACTGACTCGGATTTCGATGAAACCAGTTTCATCGGATCCATAACGGTGAATTATTTTAAGATTTCAAGTTTCGTAGCGATCGGACTTGTCGTTTGATCATACGGACTCACAACGCCTAGAAATCAATTAAATTGAAATCAATTGAAAACAATTTGAAATTACTTGATTTTCGCATAACTTCTTCATACGATGGAATTTGGACTTGAAACCTGTTCCTTTGCATTTAAATTATTTAAAAACATCTATTTCGATATATGGTTGACTCATTTTCGTTTCAGAGTCGGAACGAGCTTTTCGGGTCATTTATCGTTCTACTTTCGATCCAAATCAATCCGGTCCATTCTAAATTCAGCTTCGCATATATATATATGTAACAGCCCTAGTTTTTAGCTACTTATTTCTTTTAATTATTTAGATTTTGAAATATATTTTATATAAATTGTGTTTACCAATATAGTTTAATTATTTGATTTGGAGATATACTTTATAAAATTGTGTGTGTCAATAAAATTAGATAATAACTGTGAAAATTTAAGCTATGTTTGAACGGTTAAATTTCACGTTTAAAAGACGCGTCAATTATAAGGTATAAGTGACGTAATAAAACGTGTAAATTTAAATTGTTATTTTTATAGAAATTTTTCGATGTTTTATATTACGCCAGTTTAACGTAATGTAAAAATCATATTTTCAGATATTTTTGAAGAAGAATATCAGTCAGTAAATTTCTACCCAACGTTACTTTGTTAACTAACAGTCTGATTTTTGAATAAATTGTATGCGTCTCTTTCTTAAGCTTTGCATAAACTCTGGCCATTTCATTTATTTTTATCAAACTAAAAATCAAAATTTATTTAAACATAAATGAATCATCACACACGTATAACGTTCCATGCTCATTTCTTTAATCACGCAAGCTTCAATGAAAATGAGTAACGTGCATGAGGAATATTCTAGCAGTTCTTTTGGCATTTCCAGTTTCTTTTATCTCTGGACCATATCTGCCTATCAAAGTATATAAAATGAAATGAAGATTTACATGAAGTAACGTGAGCAAACATTAGTGCATGCTTAATCTAAAACGTGCACATCGGTTTTTCCACCTTCTATTTTTCCAGCTACACACAGAGTAACATATACACATAAATACCAGATAACAAATGTTGGAAAATTGACACTAAACTAGGCCCTTATTTCTCTTCCCAGTCTTCACGCATAATACGTTCAACCTGGTATTCTCTGTTTGTATAAGGTCCTAAGCAAATTAGTTGCTTTAATCGCACAGCCTACATTAAAACAAATCAATATGTATTTGCTTGAGTCACAGGTAATATCAACTCCCCAATCTTTACACAACTTCCCTTCATCACCTTTGCCGTTTCTTAGACCAAAGAAAATATTGCATTAAATCAATGCTTGCCGTTTTGTTTCCCTGTAAATCAAAAATGTATAAACTGAAAATAAATCACGTATGCAGATTTAAATCTATATCAATGAAACTGACATAGTACCATCAAACTTTCAACAAGAGAAAATCCCTCTCGGCCCCCTCCTTTAATTTATACGAAAATTTATTTTTAAGAAACTGATATGTTATTTCTTTTACTTCTCCTCAAAGTCGCTTTGCCTATAAATATACCCACCTTATCATTCTCCTCTGCATCCCAAATATCCAGACTTCACATCTTCTTCACGAGCAGAAGCTTCATCAGGTAATATTTTGATCGTCTCCTTTCTTCTTCAGCTTCTTGTTTTTTTCCTTTTACTGATGACTTGCTCGGCCACCCTACCTTTCGTTCGCTGTGTTTACTGAGATTCTTGTCATAGGACGTGAGTCTAAACATATGGGATCTGGTTTTATTTTGTTTTAGTAGTTTGTGTTTAGGAACAGAGAGTTGCTTTGAAAAAAAAATTATATATAATAATAATAAAAAGAAGAAACATAACAGAGGAAGAAGGAGAGAAGAGTGTGCATCTGTGCACGTCTGTGCACGACTATATCTTGCATAAAGCAGGTTGGAGGAGAACTCAAAGTAGACTGTTCAAGATTTAGCAGCAGAGGAATTCCTGTATTTACTTTGTGTGATGATAAGTAAGTTCGTTTGGAAAACCATAGTTTTCGAATGGGAAAAATCCAGTACTTTTGGGAACAGACCATTGTCTGAAAATATTGGAAGGAAACTAGGGGAGACTAGCTATTGTTAGACATTTTCATGGAGTGATGCGACTTGGAATGCTCACCTGGTTGCTCCTTAATAGTTGATCAAGGTAGTAGATCCAATTTTGTGGTAAACTACTGTGAGAAACCCATCTGTATACACACATTTTAATTCGCTTGGTTGATTTTCCATAGGGCATTTTTAACTGTAATATGTTATAAAAAAAAAAAAAAAAGCAAGCAATCAGTTCACATAGGATCTGAAGCTTGGCCCAAGTAGTTTGTTTTCCTTCAAATGGCAGTTAGGTGAATGAAGTTATAGGGGAGATGGAGCCTGTATATGAGTGTATATAAGCATAACAGGGATGCAGTGTGTAGATGCGTGTGTGTATATAGCATCTGAGCTTGTCTATATTTTGTCCAAATTTAGTTGTAAGTTGCAAATTCTAGGGGGATGTGACTGACTGGGGTTTTAGTATATTTGTGCATATAAATTCAGTGGTATGATTGCTGACAAGGCCTAGAGAATTTTCTTTCATCTGCAAAGGCATGGGTTTCATCAAGTATTGTGTGACTATAAGTGGTTGCAGTTTGTACATGGTGATGAGTTGCATGTGTGCACGGCTGTGCATGTCAAGTCACCAATAGGAATAGGAAAACACGAGTTGGTCTGGAGTTGGTGATGATGAATAGAAGACTGGAGTAGTTGATGTTAGTGATGGAGGTAGGTAGGTAGCTTTTGTTCAAGTTCAGTGTTTGGATAGGTAGGAGTTGTCTTATTCAAAGCTTCAGTTTTGGTGGAAATCTTACTCGAAGTGTTTGCATAATCTGCTCGAAGTAAGTAAGGGTGTGACTCGGGTAGATGAAGATAGGCTCGGGTCTCTTTGGCATCTTTCAGTTTCTACCTGGAAAGTTTAAATATAAGATGAATGATAATATTAAAAAATGATGTAAAACTAAGTGTAAACATATATAGAAGCTTGGATAGGAATGGGCTGGAATTTGCATAAATTCCTTTTGCATAGAATATATAATATATTGAATAATAACAGAGGAAGGAGAAGGGTAGTTGTTTTCAAATATTTTATAGAGAGGGAGATATGCTCGAAGCTTTGCAAACTGACTCGAAGCAACTAGGTGGATTGGCTCGAAGTAGCAAGTTGTTGGTTCTGAATTAAAATAATTAGGCAACAAAAGATTTTGAAAAAAAAAAAACTGGGTATAGAAATGGAAACTGAAACCATGAAGTTGAATCTGATTTTTGATAGTAGAATGGCATCAGTAGTAAATGGTTTGTTGTATGTTTTGGGTGTGAGTTTCAGAAAAAATTCGTGCACGTGTACATGTGTATATGTCCCGACATAAAATAGGAAACCCCACCTTTTTGCCTTAGTTCGTCTTTAGGAAATTTTATTTTGGTTTTAGTGTTAGCACGGTTCACATATTTGGGTATATTTGGGTCATATTACACGGTGGAGTGGTCGAGCAAGTCAAACCAATTCTCGTTCTATTCTAATTTTTCTTTGACCGAAAAATCTAAGGTCGCGTATTCAATATTTGAATTTTGTTCTAGATTTGAATCTAGGCGACATCCGAGAAATTTTGATCGTTACCCTCTGTCGTTCTTTTCCGGTGAAATTATCGTTTTGAAATTTGAAATTTTCTGCAGTTTTCAGGTGAGTATTTCTCACCAGACATACGTACATATATTTTGGTAAATTATCGCAAGTGTATGTGTAAATTTTATTTAAATATTATCTGTCTGTAGTATAACGTAGAATGATGAACCCCATTTAAATTGACACCTCATCAGTTATTTATCTGTTGTATTATTTCTGCAGTTATATTATTAAATGTTTATTTACTGTTTAATCATCACTGCAAGTTCCCTGTAAAATTTAGATTGTTATGGACTGAAATGATAGGCCTAAAATGATTATTATTGTCCAATTATTCTGTAAACTGCTTAACTGTTAACTTGGGATTGCGGGTTTGAAATGATAGAACCTGGGGTTTTTAAATCTACGGATTGAAATGATATAAATCCGGTTCACTTGACCTAGGCTAGAAAATCTTATACAGACCCGTGGTTTATATATTATTTTCTGAAATTATTTTAAATTAATTTAAATTTAGAATTTGATGATATTCTGGTTTAAATAATATAAAGGATTTTATAAGATTTATAATGATTTAAAAATGTTAAATAAATCAATGTTTGAATAAAATTTTGGAATATAACTTATTTTGAAATTCTGGTTTTGTAAAAGTAATATTTCAGTTAAGAAATTAATAAAAGAATAAGTTGTATTTGGAAATAAATGATTAAGTTAAAATACTACAGCATTTAAATGCTGTCCTTCTTGAAATTGGACTATTTTAAACCCATAACATTTGATAGCATTTCATAGGTGCTGCAGTAGTTGAAATTGATTTATTTAAAAATCTATGGAAATTTATTTTGGGAATAAGTTAAAATTTTGGAATTTAATATGTAATAAATAAAGGAATCTAGAAATTGAGTTTGGATAGATTAAAGGAAGGAATTGATTTCTATTTTGATAAAAGCAATAAATTCCAAATTTAATTGAAAGGGTTAAAGTGGTATCTATCAAATGAAAGGTTTTAATCAAAGATTTGATATTGAAGGTATTTGAAATATATTTGATTTGAAAAGTATAAATACCATTTTTAACTATAACCACGGGTTATAATAACGATGGGTTGGCAAAGAGACCGGGATCGGATATGGACATACTCTCTGTCGATACCGAAAACCACTTTGACTAACCGTGTACGCGGTGGAGATTCCAGAATGAAGTAGGTGGTGGCGACGTTTCCTGTAAGGTAAATACGTGGACCCAACTCCCGTGAGTTGGCATAAGGTGGCTAAAACAGGAGCGATTCTCAGGCCAATGAGGTCATTCCTCTGATCGGACGCTCCTCTTCGATATTATACTTTGACTTGGATTGATTCAGTGGCCACTTCTATATTTTGATTTTGGGGGAGTTAGTCCGAGGTGGGCGGTAACTGCGGCTACGCGTTTCCACCAGCCTGGATAGCAATTGGTATATCTACCCTGGCATTGCCTAGTTGTGCCGTGTCACCCACCATACCGAGCCTTGTACGAGTTTGGATTTCTCCCGTAGCCCGTGTGGTATCCTCTGGTGGCTTCCCGATCAGGAGGGACTATGATATTGGATGGACTACTGGGACTATTACGTGTTAAGGTGGAAAATGTAAAGCCTTAACGCTATTTAAAAGTAAGTTTATTTTATAAATAGACACTATTATAATAAGCGCAATATACTACATAGTAAATAGTTTAACGGATCCTTAGAGGATGGGCGATCCCAAGCATCCTTTAAGTTACTTGTTGTATATTACAGTACACTTGATTTAGCTTACATTATATAAGTATGTATGTCCTGACTCGAGTGTTTTGTTTATTTTACGCTCGGGTCAGCCTGAGTTGCAGCTTCAGTTTTCTCTCCGGAGCTAGGACACAGTAGATCATTCGGGCTGCCGGGAGCTCTGTTTCAATCTTTATCTTCCTGTAATCAAGACTTTGTTCTGGTTATGCTTTGATTCTGTATTGAGAATTATAAACAATGTAATTTCTGTTTGGTTAAAGGTTTAGGTGGCTTCATGAACCACTGAATGTTTATTTCCGCTGTGAGATTCTGATATCTGTGTCTGTGATTCTGTGATTTTATTTACTGCATATTCTGAGTTTTGCCAAATTTATTCTACAACGCAGTATTTTGAACAATTCAAGTCCGACATGTGTGGACGCGAATGGTTGAAAATACTGGGTCGTTACATTTGGTATCAGAGCTTTGGTTCTAGGCAAAACTTAGAATGTATGGTAAATTTGATTTACAGAATCACGTTCATTCGAGATTGAACCACTCTCTTTTCGAATTTTGGAACATTCCCTACGGTTCCAAAGCTCATTCGTATCCCTCACTTTTTCATCTGCTTTAGATTCTGGAGTATCTCATAACTCCACTTCGGATGATCTTTATTGTAAATTGGCGGTCTCGCCATTATTCTAATAAAGGGGTGAAACTCCTTTACAATTAGCATTGATTCATCGGGAATTTATGTTTATCCTCGGTTTATATGCTAGTATCTTTGGTTATTCCGAACTCTATCTCTTCAGACCGAATGTAGATTTACCCCAACCACATCGATCTGACTCTTTAAGTCACGGATGACTAGGTCAAGGTTGTCCGCGACTTATATAGACTTACCCAGTTTCCTTATTCTGATCTTCTGATTTCAATTTATCTTGAATTCTATTTGATTTGAGTTCATCAAATTTGAATCTCTATCCTTGTTTTGGAAAAAAAATTTATGCCTATATTTGAAAATAAAATCTAATATTATATATAAGTATAATTTTCAGAATTTTATAATTAATTTAACTAGTTTTCAAGAAATAATAATTTGATTTTATTTATGGTTTTGTAAACCATGTGTTTTTTCTAATAAAAATTGAATATAAACAATGGTTATAAATTAATTTGGAAACAGAAATGAATTTAAACAAGAACTTGAGAATTCAAATTTCCGATGGTTTCAAACCTTGGGTTTTTAAAAGGATATATTATTTAAAGTATTTTCGAATAGAAATTTGTTCCCAAAGAATTTTAAAATTTAGTGCTCTTCTCTTTGTCGCTGGAAAATAATTTCGGTGATGACTGCAGCATCATCGACATTCATTTTCGAGTTTCGAAGTGAAAAGACCATTCTGTAGTCTGGCTACAGTGTTACCTTGAGAATTTAATTGATTTGAATTTCTAAAATATGACTTAATTTATAAAATTGATTTGACATATTATGTACATATATTTAGTCATCTCTAAATGGTTTGAAGGGAATCAGAAATTTAATTCTTAAATTTTATCTTGAGGAATAATTTCAATAAAATAAAAAGAAAATAGAATTTTGAATAAGGAATTCCAACTGGAGATAATTGAATTTGGAAGTTTTAGTTGTATAATACTCAATTTCATTTCAATATAACTTACCTTGAATTTTCAGAAGTTAACAATGTAATTGGATAATATACAATATAAATGAAGTATAGTTTATTTGGATATTCCATTCATAAAAGTTCGCTTTAATGTTTTTTTTTCAGAAATTGAACTGATTTGAAATACTATTATATCTACTGTAGCATATTTTAAGTGCTGCTGTTTCTAAAAATAAAATGTTTGAAATTTTTATAATCGAATAAATGAACCTAGGAATATTTCAACTTTGAAATGAATTTTATTTGGCATTGAATTTAAAAGGTATAAATGAAGATTATTTTAAAAGTGTTATGATTTTAGTAGCATGATTTCCAAATGATAACATCTATAAATTTTATTGATTTTCAAAGTATTATGATTTCAAAGCATTATGATTTCAAATGTATTATCTTATTTTTGTTTTTCCAAACTATCTTTTAGTTGTCCTTGGTTTCCTTATCTGCTACAGAATGGGGAGGCTATTGCTTATACCAGTCTATTTAGAAATATTTCTATAATCTTTGGAAATCTTCGTTACCCATCGGGATCTGAGCACTATCCCCAGACCAACGGTCAAACAGAAAAGGGTAAATCAGATTCTTGAGGATCCTTTCGTGCTTGCATCTGGACTATGGAGAATCTTGGAAGATCATCTCCATCCCGTGAATTCACCTATAACAATAGTTATCAGGAATAAAATTCCAATCCCTTGTTCTTATTATCTTAGTTCCTCTTTCTATCTCATTCTATCTTTTCAGGCTAGTCTTGAGATGTCTCCTTTCTGCTGCTCTATACGGGAGACCGGGTAGATCTCCTTCTTGTTGAATTGAGTTCGGTAACCGATTAGTTCTTGGCCAATAGATTCATCGGTCCATTCCGTATTTTAGAAAGGATTGGATCTCTTGCTTATCGACTAAGTTCTACCCGAGAAATTTGCCGGAATTCACAATGTATTTCATGTATCTCATCTTCGTCGCTGTCTTCACGATCCATCTCTTGTCATCCAGCCTACTGCTCTTGATGGTCTGGACATCGAGCCTGATCTAACTATAGAAAGAAAGCCGCTTCGTATCATCGATCGAGGTACGAAACCGCTTAGAAGAAAATCTGTCCTATTGGTCAAAGTGCAAATGGAGCACCGATGAGCGAGATTGCACGTGAGAGACGGAGGAGAGCATTCGTGTTTCAAATCCGAAACTATTCGTTTACGGTACTTGTTTATCTAGCTTATCTTCCTTTGTTTCTTTTCTTCGTTCCTTTTCGAGGACGAAAAGTTCTTGAGTGGGGGAGAGTGTAACAGCCCTAGTTTTTAGCTACTTATTTCTTTTAATTATTTAGATTTTGAAATATATTTTATATAAATTGTGTTTACCAATATAGTTTAATTATTTGATTTGGAGATATACTTTATAAAATTGTGTGTGTCAATAAAATTAGATAATAACTGTGAAAATTTAAGCTATGTTTGAACGGTTAAATTTCACGTTTAAAAGACGCGTCAATTATAAGGTATAAGTGACGTAATAAAACGTGTAAATTTAAATTGTTATTTTTATAGAAATTTTTCGATGTTTTATATTACGCCAGTTTAACGTAATGTAAAAATCATATTTTCAGATATTTTTGAAGAAGAATATCAGTCAGTAAATTTCTACCCAACGTTACTTTGTTAACTAACAGTCTGATTTTTGAATAAATTGTATGCGTCTCTTTCTTAAGCTTTGCATAAACTCTGGCCATTTCATTTATTTTTATCAAACTAAAAATCAAAATTTATTTAAACATAAATGAATCATCACACACGTATAACGTTCCATGCTCATTTCTTTAATCACGCAAGCTTCAATGAAAATGAGTAACGTGCATGAGGAATATTCTAGCAGTTCTTTTGGCATTTCCAGTTTCTTTTATCTCTGGACCATATCTGCCTATCAAAGTATATAAAATGAAATGAAGATTTACATGAAGTAACGTGAGCAAACATTAGTGCATGCTTAATCTAAAACATGCACATCGGTTTTTCCACCTTCTATTTTTCCAGCTACACACAGAGTAACATATACACATAAATACCAGATAACAAATGTTGGAAAATTGACACTAAACTAGGCCCTTATTTCTCTTCCCAGTCTTCACGCATAATACGTTCAACCTGGTATTCTCTGTTTGTATAAGGTCCTAAGCAAATTAGTTGCTTTAATCGCGCAGCCTACATTAAAACAAATCAATATGTATTTGCTTGAGTCACAGGTAATATCAACTCCCCAATCTTTACACAACTTCCCTTCATCACCTTTGCCGTTTCTTAGACCAAAGAAAATATTGCATTAAATCAATGCTTGCCGTTTTGTTTCCCTGTAAATCAAAAATGTATAAACTGAAAATAAATCACGTATGCAGATTTAAATCTATATCAATGAAACTGACATAGTACCATCAAACTTTCAACAAGAGAAAATCCCTCTCGGCCCCCTCCTTTAATTTATACGAAAATTTATTTTTAAGAAACTGATATGTTATTTCTTTTACTTCTCCTCAAAGTCGCTTTGCCTATAAATATACCCACCTTATCATTCTCCTCTGCATCCCAAATATCCAGACTTCACATCTTCTTCACGAGCAGAAGCTTCATCAGGTAATATTTTGATCGTCTCCTTTCTTCTTCAGCTTCTTGTTTTTTTCCTTTTACTGATGACTTGCTCGGCCACCCTACCTTTCGTTCGCTGTGTTTACTGAGATTCTTGTCATAGGACGTGAGTCTAAACATATGGGATCTGGTTTTATTTTGTTTTAGTAGTTTGTGTTTAGGAACAGAGAGTTGCTTTGAAAAAAAAATTATATATAATAATAATAAAAAGAAGAAACATAACAGAGGAAGAAGGAGAGAAGAGTGTGCATCTGTGCACGTCTGTGCACGACTATATCTTGCATAAAGCAGGTTGGAGGAGAACTCAAAGTAGACTGTTCAAGATTTAGCAGCAGAGGAATTCCTGTATTTACTTTGTGTGATGATAAGTAAGTTCGTTTGGAAAACCATAGTTTTCGAATGGGAAAAATCCAGTACTTTTGGGAACAGACCATTGTCTGAAAATATTGGAAGGAAACTAGGGGAGACTAGCTATTGTTAGACATTTTCATGGAGTGATGCGACTTGGAATGCTCACCTGGTTGCTCCTTAATAGTTGATCAAGGTAGTAGATCCAATTTTGTGGTAAACTACTGTGAGAAACCCATCTGTATACACACATTTTAATTCGCTTGGTTGATTTTCCATAGGTCATTTTTAACTGTAATATGTTATAAAAAAAAAAAAAAAAAAAGCAAGCAATCAGTTCACATAGGATCTGAAGCTTGGCCCAAGTAGTTTGTTTTCCTTCAAATGGCAGTTAGGTGAATGAAGTTATAGGGGAGATGGAGCCTGTATATGAGTGTATATAAGCATAACAGGGATGCAGTGTGTAGATGCGTGTGTGTATATAGCATCTGAGCTTGTCTATATTTTGTCCAAATTTAGTTGTAAGTTGCAAATTCTAGGGGGATGTGACTGACTGGGGTTTTAGTATATTTGTGCATATAAATTCAGTGGTATGATTGCTGACAAGGCCTAGAGAATTTTCTTTCATCTGCAAAGGCATGGGTTTGATCAAGTATTGTGTGACTATAAGTGGTTGCAGTTTGTACATGGTGATGAGTTGCATGTGTGCACGGCTGTGCATGTCAAGTCACCAATAGGAATAGGAAAACACGAGTTGGTCTGGAGTTGGTGATGATGAATAGAAGACTGGAGTAGTTGATGTTAGTGATGGAGGTAGGTAGGTAGCTTTTGTTCAAGTTCAGTGTTTGGATAGGTAGGAGTTGTCTTATTCAAAGCTTCAGTTTTGGTGGAAATCTTACTCGAAGTGTTTGCATAATCTGCTCGAAGTAAGTAAGGGTGTGACTCGGGTAGATGAAGATAGGCTCGGGTCTCTTTGGCATCTTTCAGTTTCTACCTGGAAAGTTTAAATATAAGATGAATGATAATATTAAAAAATGATGTAAAACTAAGTGTAAACATATATAGAAGCTTGGATAGGAATGGGCTGGAATTTGCATAAATTCCTTTTGCATAGAATATATAATATATTGAATAATAACAGAGGAAGGAGAAGGGTAGTTGTTTTCAAATATTTTATAGAGAGGGAGATATGCTCGAAGCTTTGCAAACTGACTCGAAGCAACTAGGTGGATTGGCTCGAAGTAGCAAGTTGTTGGTTCTGAATTAAAATAATTAGGCAACAAAAGATTTTGAAAAAAAAAACTGGGTATAGAAATGGAAACTGAAACCATGAAGTTGAATCTGATTTTTGATAGTAGAATGGCATCAGTAGTAAATGGTTTGTTGTATGTTTTGGGTGTGAGTTTCAGAAAAAATTCGTGCACGTGTACATGTGTATATGTCCCGACATAAAATAGGAAACCCCACCTTTTTGCCTTAGTTCGTCTTTAGGAAATTTTATTTTGGTTTTAGTGTTAGCACGGTTCACATATTTGGGTATATTTGGGTCATATTACACGGTGGAGTGGTCGAGCAAGTCAAACCAATTCTCGTTCTATTCTAATTTTTCTTTGACCGAAAAATCTAAGGTCGCGTATTCAATATTTGAATTTTGTTCTAGATTTGAATCTAGGCGACATCCGAGAAATTTTGATCGTTACCCTCTGTCGTTCTTTTCCGGTGAAATTGTCGTTTTGAAATTCGAAATTTTCTGCAGTTTTCAGGTGAGTATTTCTCACCAGACATACGTACATATATTTTGGTAAATTATCGCAAGTGTATGTGTAAATTTTATTTAAATATTATCTGTCTGTAGTATAACGTAGAATGATGAACCCCATTTAAATTGACACCTCATCAGTTATTTATCTGTTGTATTATTTCTGCAGTTATATTATTAAATGTTTATTTACTGTTTAATCATCACTGCAAGTTCCCTGTAAAATTTAGATTGTTATGGACTGAAATGATAGGCCTAAAATGATTATTATTGTCCAATTATTCTGTAAACTGCTTAACTGTTAACTTGGGATTGCGGGTTTGAAATGATAGAACCCGGGGTTTTTAAATCTACGGATTGAAATGATATAAATCCGGTTCACTTGACCTAGGCTAGAAAATCTTATACAGACCCGTGGTTTATATATTATTTTCTGAAATTATTTTAAATTAATTTAAATTTAGAATTTGATGATATTCTGGTTTAAATAATATAAAGGATTTTATAAGATTTATAATGATTTAAAAATGTTAAATAAATCAATGTTTGAATAAAATTTTGGAATATAACTTATTTTGAAATTCTGGTTTTGTAAAAGTAATATTTCAGTTAAGAAATTAATAAAAGAATAAGTTGTATTTGGAAATAAATGATTAAGTTAAAATACTACAGCATTTAAATGCTGTCCTTCTTGAAATTGGACTATTTTAAACCCATAACATTTGATAGCATTTCATAGGTGCTGCAGTAGTTGAAATTGATTTATTTAAAAATCTATGGAAATTTATTTTGGGAATAAGTTAAAATTTTGGAATTTAATATGTAATAAATAAAGGAATCTAGAAATTGAGTTTGGATAGATTAAAGGAAGGAATTGATTTCTATTTTGATAAAAGCAATAAATTCCAAATTTAATTGAAAGGGTTAAAGTGGTATCTATCAAATGAAAGGTTTTAATCAAAGATTTGATATTGAAGGTATTTGAAATATATTTGATTTGAAAAGTATAAATACCATTTTTAACTATAACCACGGGTTATAATAACGATGGGTTGGCAAAGAGACCGGGATCGGATATGGACATACTCTCTGTCGATACCGAAAACCACTTTGACTAACCGTGTACGCGGTGGAGATTTCAGAATGAAGTAGGTGGTGGCGACGTTTCCTGTAAGGTAAATACGTGGACCCAACTCCCGTGAGTTGGCATAAGGTGGCTAAAACAGGAGCGATTCTCAGGCCAATGAGGTCATTCCTCTGATCGGACGCTCCTCTTCGATATTATACTTTGACTTGGATTGATTCAGTGGCCACTTCTATATTTTGATTTTGGGGGAGTTAGTCCGAGGTGGGCGGTAACTGCGGCTACGCGTTTCCACCAGCCTGGATAGCAATTGGTATATCTACCCTGGCATTGCCTAGTTGTGCCGTGTCACCTACCATACCGAGCCTTGTACGAGTTTGGATTTCTCCCGTAGCCCGTGTGGTATCCTCTGGTGGCTTCCCGATCAGGAGGGACTATGATATTGGATGGACTACTGGGACTATTACGTGTTAAGGTGGAAAATGTAAAGCCTTAACGCTATTTAAAAGTAAGTTTATTTTATAAATAGACACTATTATAATAAGCGCAATATACTACATAGTAAATAGTTTAACGGATCCTTAGAGGATGGGCGATCCCAAGCATCCTTTAAGTTACTTGTTGTATATTACAGTACACTTGATTTAGCTTACATTATATAAGTATGTATGTCCTGACTCGAGTGTTTTGTTTATTTTACGCTCGGGTCAGCCTGAGTTGCAGCTTCAGTTTTCTCTCCGGAGCTAGGACACAGTAGATCATTCGGGCTGCCGGGAGCTCTGTTTCAATCTTTATCTTCCTGTAATCAAGACTTTGTTCTGGTTATGCTTTGAATCTGTATTGAGAATTATAAACAATGTAATTTCTGTTTGGTTAAAGGTTTAGGTGGCTTCATGAACCACTGAATGTTTATTTCCGCTGTGAGATTCTGATATCTGTGTCTGTGATTCTGTGATTTTATTTACTGCATATTCTGAGTTTTGCCAAATTTATTCTACAACGCAGTATTTTGAACAATTCAAGTCCGACATGTGTGGACGCGAATGGTTGAAAATACTGGGTCGTTACAATATACCTCGTAGTAAACCCTAGCCTATTTCCTATATTCATTCTTATGTACGTATAAAAGCCTAATTCCCAATTCAATTTCAAATCAAAATTCCACTTCAAAAATTCAGTCTACTCAAATAATATCAAATTATATACTGTTTCGAAGCTCTTGACGAATGTAATCTACTGCAACCATTTGTTTTTCGATTCGATGCATCGTTTGTCCTGAAATTCAAGGTGAACCTTGGCCGTTCATTGGCCACAATCTCGATCTAACGGTGGATCCTCAGCTATGGGTCGATCAGGAGGCACTATGATGTAGATGGTGGTGAGCAGGTCGTAGTGGTGATAGTCGCTTGCGTGTTGGTCCACGAAATCACGACAATTTCTGTTCAAAGCTAGGCGGAGGCGGTCGAGAGTGGAACGACCGATAGTAGTCGCGTGGTGGCTGGAGGGGCTTCCTAATGCGAGGAAGAGGGTGGCGTTTCCCGATCTTGTAGATGTCGATCACCGGAGGTGTGGCAGCATGAATTAGGGTGGCAGCAGTTGTCTACTTCATACGCGAGTGAACAGTCACGATGGATTAGGGTTTAGCAGCTGAAGGTGATGTGTCATGTTATTTTGAATTTCTTTTTTTGTTTTGTTTTATTTTGTTTTATTTATATAAAAAATTTAATTTCGAACGTTCTAACTCGTGTAATTTTCACATACGAGGTCCGATTCAAGCGCTTTTTGATCCACTAGGATCGTATCGAAAATCCGGACATTTTGACACTGGTTAGGACGAATTCTGAGACCGTTCAAATTTGAACTTATTTTGAATTTAAATTCAATTTAAACTCAAATGTGAGTGTTTTAACCCACTCATAACTTTTAAAATTTCTTATGTTTGTTAAATTGATTTATGACGTGATTAGAAATTTATTTATGACTGTTTGGCATATTAAATCATCATCTCAGTTATTTGAATTTATTTGGATAAAATATTTATTTAATTTATTATTGAATATAAACTGCCAGTAAATACCTGTTATTTATTATCTTTTCTATATTGATGTTATTGATTGAACTGGATGATGATTGGGATAAATGTTTGATGATTGATATTGGATGAGTTGATATTGTATTTTATATTGTTATGAACTGCAAGTTGTTATGGATTTTTATTTCATTTGGGATTGTAGTTTGAAATGATATATAACTGTATTATATTTTAAATTGCGGATTGAAATGATAAATATCTGTATCACCAGACCATAGGATAAAAAATTATATACAGACACCGTGGTCTACATATAAAAATATTTTTGAAATGATTTCTATGGTTTTGTAAAGAAATATATGGTTTTATATAAATATTGATTTTGGATGTTATATAAATGTTATTTATTCTTGATTTTAAGCTGTATAAATTTGTTTTAATATAGAATAAGCTTAATAATAAGTTTGATTTTTATTGGAGATAATATGATTAAGTATTTAAATTATATTTTAATAGAGAGATTATAGTGATTTAAATAAATTAAGGTTGGAAGATAAATTGGAAATTTATTTGAAATTGAATTTATTCAAGAATTAAACTTAAATAAGTTGATGAAAAATTTATTTAAATTTGAAAATTTTAAAGGCATGATTTTTATAACTTGAGTTTGGTTTGAGGTGAATTGAATGAATATTTCAAGTATAAATAAATTAAAGGAAATATTTAGTTATTTGTAAATTTGAGTTTATTTAAATGATAATGGATTTATTATGTAAAATACTTCAAAATTAAAGAATAGAAAATTGAATTGTCGAATCATAATGACCAAACTTAGTGTTGAAATTTGTTGAATACTTAAAGTTTGAAATATACTGAATTTGAAATGGTTTATTTTATGGATCAAATCTGTTTTGAAATCAATATAATTTGGAATGATTTATTTGGAAACTGAATTGAATTGAAACGTATGATTTGAGATTTGGTTAAATCTAAAATTTTGGAACTCGAGTTGTTTTGGAATTGATTTGTGAAATTGAAGAAGCTATTTATTATATAAAGTATTTTAATATTTAAACCATTTAAGTGGTGGAAGTTATGTTTCAAAGTTACGAGTTTCAAAGTATTATGATTTGAAAATGTATAATTCAAGTGTTTTGATTTCGAAGCGTTATAACTTTGGATGTACTATGATTTTGAAAAATGGATATATTTGAAATAAAAATGATATTATATTGATTTGCGTTTTTATAAAAATGATATCATATTGATTTGGTTTTGAAATGGAAACGTTATCATATTTATACGGTTTTGAAATGGATATTATATTCTAGTTTTGAAGTATAATTATTTTAAAATGACCATGGTGTTATGATAACGTTTGGTTATTAAAGAGACCGGAATCGGAAGTTGTCATACTGTCTGCCAACTCCAAAAACCAATTTAACAACCGTGTACGCGGTGGAGATTCCAGAATGAAGTAGGATGGTGGCGGCGTTCCTTTGAGGTATATACGTGGACCCGACTCCTGTGAGTTGGCATAAGGTAGCTAGAACAGGAGCGATTGACGAGCTAAGAGGGTAGCACCTTTTATCGGACACACTCCTTCGATACCATTCTATTACTTTGTGATTGACTTGGGCCCTTTTGATTTTGGAGGTGTGGCTCGAGGTGGGCGGTAGTAGCTGCTACGCGTTACCACCAGCCCAGAAGCGTAATTGGTATATCTACCCTGGCATTGCCTAGTTGTATCATGTCACCTACCCTAGCGCGCCTTGTATGAGTTTGATTTGTGTCGTACTTATGGAGTATCCTCTGGTAGCCATCCGATCAGGAGGTATTATGGTACTGTAGACTATTGGCACTATTACGTGTTAAGGGCTATATTGGTAACTCC
Organism: Allium cepa; assembly: GCA_030765085.1. Classification (NCBI taxonomy): domain Eukaryota; kingdom Viridiplantae; phylum Streptophyta; class Magnoliopsida; order Asparagales; family Amaryllidaceae; genus Allium; species Allium cepa. The sequence continues at coordinate 750,219,562 of CM060938.1, read as the reverse complement.
TTAACGCTATTATAAAGTAAGTTTATTTTACTATTAGACATTATTATAATAGCGAAATATTACTACATAGTAAATAGTTTAACGGATCCTTAGAGATGTGAATCCCGAGCATCTCTTAAGTTACTGCACTCACGTTTGACACTGGATAGGAGATGTCAAATCCCATAAACATTTCTGACGCCGTTCCACTCGTATTTTAGCGTTGATTTAACTTGCATAAGATCTTTTAGTTCTGACTCGAGTGTATTGTCTTTTCAATTCGCTTGGGTCAGCCAGAGCAGTTCAGGATTCGAAGACTTTATTTCTAGAGGACGAAGACGAAGATTGTACTACTATTATTATTATATTATTTATTTCGCTGCATCATGTATTCCGCTACATCATTTATTTTTCTCTGATATGTGCAACTCTGATATGTATTGTAAAAGTAAAATCAAATGTTTTGTAAAGTAGCATCATGAACTGTCTATTTGATTATTATATTTTGTCGTTCCGCTGCAAGATTCTGTTTTGTTTTTTCTTTCTCTGCTTTTTCTTGTTCACCCCAATAACAATCCGCCCTTCTGTATGGTTTGAATCTAACGTGTGTGATTTATAGTCGATTCAAAATGTACAAAAAGGTAGGATGTTACATTTGGTATCAAAGCTTTGGTTTAGCGATAAATCTTAGCTTTGCGTGGTCTGACTCTTTATTAATAGGGTAGTAATACCCTATGATGAGTCGTCGAGTATGTATATATATATATATATATATATATGAGAGCGTATTTGTTAGTGTTGTAAAAAGGTTTTATATTGTGTTAATTTGTTCCGTTTTGTATTTATAAATTCTGCTTGGTGCATAGGATGCTATGACATCAATAAGGATTTCTAAACACTTAATAGGACAGACCGAAACAATATTTGTTTTGAATATAGGTAAATGAAATAATTTTGCCTATTATATTTTCTATATATATAGTAATAAATTTTATAAAGGTTATATTTGGTTGTAATATATTGGTTGTTAGGTAGTGAAATTTATGAATAGTGGTTGGAAATAAGATTTAAAATAAAATAAATGAGAATAAATTGGAATTTAGAACTCAAGTTTCGGGGTATTTAAAAATTTCCTTCAAATGATTTTGGAATATAATAATAATATTATTTAGAATTATTTTGGTATAAATATTCCAATATGATTTGAAAGAATTGTTTTAAAGAAAGTTCGAAAAGAAATAAGTTCTGTACTCCCCTCTCTCTTGCTGGAAAATAATTTCGGTGATGAGTGCACGCATCATCGACATTCATTTTCAAGTTTCTAAGTGGGAAGGCCACTATAGTAGTTTTACTATAGATTTATTTTGATAAACAAATATAAATTTCAAATTGTTTTAAATGTAATTAGATATATAAATTGCAAGTGCATACATCTATCTATTATTTTAAAATGATTTGAAATTAAACCCTATTTAGTTCTTAAGTTCCATTAATTAATAGTTTCAATTATTATAGTGAAATGGAATGTAACTAATTAATAATTGGAACCTTTAATTAAAATAAGAGATTAAATGCTAGGTTATAAATGACATAATAAGAAAGTTGAAATTTGTAACTTATAAAAACAAAGGATATGATTATTGAACGTTCAATTTATTAAAAGAAATGAGATAAACTTGTATGGTTTTCAATTGCATTCTTAAAAAGCATATATATAACTTACCAAAAGATTTAAGATTTGAAATGTCTAATAAGATAATATAATGGGAATATTTGCAAGTATACTTATGTAATAGAAAGTATTCAATGAATTTGCTTTATAAATTAGAGTTTAATGTTATAATTATTATGAACTTAAGTTATGACCGAAATGCTGCTAATAAATATAATAGAAAGGTTATAAATAAATGATAATAAACTTAAGTAAATGTTGAAGTTATTTATAATGAAAATAAGTAAAAAAGATGAATACTTTAAGTAAAAGATTTTGAACTTAAGAAATGTTGAAAGTATGGATAAACAACAAATGTTGTGAAAGAAAATTTATAAAAATAAACTTAAAAAATGTTAGAATTTGCTGTTTGTTTGGTTTATGGTTTGTTGGGCATGGATACTTTAAAATTGTTTGAATGTATGAAAAATCTATTCAGTTTTATCTAAGACTGTTGAGTAAATGGTATACTTAATAGTTTATTTGCCATTCTATACAATTTAAAGTTGTCTAAGCCTGAGCTAACTACTTGTTTGGTTGATGCAGATGAATAAATTAATTTGTGTTGATTGTATATAATGATTGTATGTTGGTTGCAAGTGATTGTTATTTATATTGATTGTTTGTCAATGGTTGAAACAACTTTAAATAATTCATCTTATATAATTATTAACTTTTTGGATTATATAAGTGAAATAAAGGTTATGGAAGCAATTGCAACTGCTTTTGGTTTCATAAAATAAGCATAAATTGCCCAACAAATAAGTAGGGTTATTATATTGTTTTCTTGTATTAGGATATATTACTTTGGAAAAATATATGTTATATATTATTATATTTGATATTATATTTTCTCCTGAGCCTCTCCGTACAAAGGAGACTACCGAAATTTTCCGTAAATTTTGGACTTACAAAAATTTTGAAAAATGTTTTCCAAACTTTGTCAATTGGAGTATAAAAAGAGTTACTGGTTATAAATTGGTATATTTTATTTAAATTAATTAATTTAAAAAATTTAATTGTTTATAAAGTTAATATTTTTGAATAAGATGTATTGTTTACTCAATTCTATCTTTTCCCTTCTTTTTCCTTTTCGGGAACGAAAAGTTTTGAGTGGGGGAGAGTGTAACGACCCATAAATTTCAATAATTATATTGGTTACTTTAATAAGATTTTTGTAACTAAATTTAGAATGAAATAAAAAATTTATAATTTATAATGAAGTGAATGTTAAGAATGAATTGTAGCAATGGTTGTTAAAACTAAATTATTGACAATTGAAGTGAAATCACAATAATAATGAATAATGTAAATTGATGCACTTGGGTGTAAAATTAGAAATAAGTAAATAAAAGTAAGCATTTATTTAACCAATGAAATAATGTATTGATTAATAATAGACTTAATAAAAGAGTTGATTTGAATCAATCAATTTATTTGAAACTAATTAATTGGAATTCAGATTGATAATAAATGGGTTTATTGTAAGAAGTTGAAATTAGATACTACGGTAAATGGGAATTATGATGAAATTGGAAATATTAGTGTAATAGATATAAACCCTGTTGACATCACCTTTAAGATGGTAATTTAATAATTGATTCATAATAAGATTAAAAATCAAATATATGGATTTATTGGAACTGCAATTGATAATTAATGAATTTATTAAAATTGAAATTTAAACACTGAAGTTGTGAATTGATTAACTTTAAATCGATAAGAAAATTGGTTGTAACGGATTATAAATTACTAAAGTAATCCAAGATGATAAAATTTATGAACTATAGAATTTTAATTAAATGGTGATTTAAGTATTTTAAAATTAATTTATTTAATTAACTGGAAAATAGCCATTTTGGCCACTGACTCGGATTTTGACGAAACCAGTTTCATCTGATCCGTAACGGTGAATTATTTTAGGATTTCAAGTTTCATAGCGATCGGATTGTCGTTTGATCGTACGGACTCGAAACGCCTAGAAATCAATTAAATTGAAATCAATTTAAAATAACTTGATTTTTGCATAACTTCTTCATATGATAGAATTTGGACTTGAAATCTATGCCATTGCATTTGAAATATTTAAAAACATCTATTTTGATAGATGGGTTGATTCATTTTCGTTTCGGAGTCAGAACGGGCTTTTCGGGCCTTTTATCGTTCAACTTTCGATCCAAATCAATCCGGTCCATTCTAAATTCAGCTTTATATATATATATATATATATATATATATATATATATATATATATATATATATATATATGTATACACACACACACCTCGTTATAACCCAAGCCTATTTCTTATATTCATTTTTCTACATGTACAATTCCAGTTGCTCCCCTTCCTCATTTCAATGGCAGACAAAAACCTAATTCCCAATTCAATTTCAAATCAAAATTCCACTTCAAAAATTCAAACTCCTCAAATAATATCAGTTATATAGCGTTTTAAAGCTCTCGATGAGCGTAATCTTCTGTAACCATTTGTTTTTCGATTCGAAACATTGTTTGTCCTGAAATTCAAGGTGAACCTTGGCCGTTCATTGGCCACAATCTCGCTCTAACGGCAGATCCTCGGCTATGGGTCGATCGGGAGGCACCATGATGTAGATGGTGGTGAGCAGGTCGTAGTGGTGATGGTCACTTGTCGTGATGGTCGGTGAAATCACAGCAATTTTTGTTCAAAGCTAGGCAGAGTTGGTTGAGAGTGGAACGACCAGAAGTAGTAGCATAGTAGCTGGAGGGGCGTCCTGATGCGAGGAAGAGGGTGGCGTTTCCCGATCTTGTCGATGTCGATCACCGGAGGTGTGGCAGCACGATTTAGGGTGGCGGTAGTTGTCTGCTTCATACACGAGTGAACAGTCACAATGGATTAGGGTTTAGCGGCTGAAGGTGAAGTGTCGTGTTATTTTGAATTTCTTTTTTTGTTTTGTTTTGTTTTATTTATATAAAATTTTAATTTCGAACGTTGTAACTCGCATAATTTTCACATACGAGGTCCGATTCAAGCGCTGTTTGATCCGCCAGGATTATTGAAAATCCAGACATTTGACGTTAGTTTGGACGAATTCTAAGACCGTTCAAATTTGTGCTTGTTTTGAATTTAAATTCAAAGGTGAGTGTTTTAACCCACTCACAACTTCTAAAATTTCTTATTTTTGTTAAATTGATTTATGATGTGATTAGAAATTTATTTATGATTTGGCATATTTTGAATCATCATCTCAGTTATTTGAATTTATTTGGATAAAATAGTTGTTTAATTTATTATTGAATATAAACTGCTAGTAAATACCTGTTATTTATCATATGTTCTATATTGATGTTATTGATTGAATTGGATGATGATTCAGATAAATGTTTGATGATTGATATTGGATGAATGGATGTTGTATTTTATATTTTTATAAACTTCAAGTAGTTATGGATTTTTATTTCATTCGGGATTGCGGTTTGAAATGATATATAACCGTATTTATATTTTAAATTGCGGATTGAAATGATAAATATCTGTATCACCTGACCATAGGATAGAAAATTATATACAGGTACCGTGGTCTATATATAAAAATATTTTTGAAATGATTTCTATGGTTTTGTAAAGAAATATATGGTTTTATATAAATATTGATTTTAGATGTTATATAAATGTTATTTATTCTTGATTTTAAGCTGTATAAATTTGTTGTAATATATAATAAGCTTAATAATAAGTTTGATTTTTATTGGAGATAATATGGTTAAGTATTTAAATTATATTTTAATATAGAGGTAATAATGATTTAAATAAATTGAGGTTGAAAAATAAATTGGAAATTTATTTGAAATTGAATTTATTCAAAAATTAAACTCAAATAAGTTGATGAAAAATTTATTTAAATTTTAAATTTTTAAAGGCATGATTTTTATAAGTTGATTTGGTCTTAGGTGAATTGAATGAATATTTCAAGTATACATAAATTGAAGGAAATATTTAGTTATTTGTAAATTTGAGTTTATTTAAATGGTAATGGATTTATTATGTAAATTACTTCAAAACTGAAGAATAGAAAAATGAATTGTCGAATCGTAATGACCAAACTTAGTTTTGAAATTTGTTGAATACTTAAAGTTTGAAATATACTGAATTTGAAATGGTATATTTTGTGGATCAAATCTGTTTTGAAATCAATATAATTTGGAATGATTTATTTGGAAACTGAATTGGATTAAAACTTATGATTTGAGATTTGGTTAAATCTAAAATTTTGGAATTCGAGTTGTTTTGGAATTGATTTGTGAAATTGAAGAAGCTATTTATTACATAAAGTATTTTAATATTTAAACCATTTAAGTGGTGGAAGTTATGTTTCAAAGTTACGAGTTTCAAAGTATTATGATTTGAAAATGTATAATTTCAAGTATTTTGATTTCGAAGCGTTTTAACTTTGGAAGTACTATGATTTTGGAAAAAAGATATATTTGAAATAAAAATGGTATTATATTGATTTGGGTTTTTATAAAAACGATATCATATTGATTTGGTTTTGAGATGGAAATGATATCGTATTTATACGGTTTTGAAATGGATATTATATTCTGGTTTTGATGTATAATTATTTTGAAATGACCGTGGTGTTATAATAACGTTTTGTTGTTAAAGAGACCGAGATCGAAAGTTGTCATACTCTCTGCCAACTCTGAAAACCACTTTAACAACCGTGTAAGTGGTGGAGATTCCAGAATGAAGTAAGATGGCGGCGGCGTTCCTTTGAAGTATATACATGGATTAGACTCCCGTGAGTTGGCATAAGGTGGCTAAAACAGGAGCGATTGACGGGCTAAGAAGGTAGCACCTTTTATCGGACACACTCTTCGATAACGTTCTATTACTTTGTGATTGATTCGGGCCCTTTTGATTTTGGGCGTATGGCTCCAGGTGGGCGGTAGTAGCTGCTACGCGTTACCACCGGTCCGGAAGCGTAATTGGTATATCTACCCTGGCATTGCCTAGTTGTGCCATGTCACCTAACCTAGCGTGCCTTGTACGAGTTTGATTTGTGTTATACCTATGGAGTATCCTCTGGTAGCCTCCCAATCAGGAGGTATTACGGTACTGTATAGACTATTGGCACTATTACGTGTTAAGGGCTATATGGGTAACCCCTTAACGCTGTTAAAAAGTAAGTTTATTTTACTATTAGACATTATTATAATAGAGAAATATTACTACATAGTAAATAGTTTAATGGATCCTTAGGAGATGTGAATCCTGATCATCTCTTAAGTTACCGCACTCATGTTTGACACTGGATAGGAGATGTCAAATCCCGTAAACATCTCTGACGCCGTTCCACTCATATTTTACCGTTGATTTAACTTACATAAGATCTTTTAGTTTTGACTCGAGTGTTTTGTCTTTCAATTTGCTCGGGTCAGCCTGAGCATATCAGGATTCGAGGACTTTATTTCTGGAGGACGAAGACAAAGATTGGATTACTATTATTTATTATATTGTTTATTTCACTGCATCATGCATTCCGCTGCATCATTTATTTTTTTCTGGTATGTGCAACTCTGATATGTATTGTATAAGTAAAATCAAATGTTTTGTAAAACAGCTTCATGAACCATTTATTTGATTATTATATTTTGTCGTTCCACTGCAAGATTTTGTTTTGCTTTTTCTTTCTCCACTTTTTCTTATTCATCTTAATAACAATCCGCCTTTCTGTATGGTTTGAGTCTGATGTGCGTGGTTTATCGTTGATTCAAAACGTACAAAAAGGTGGGATGTTACATATATATATAATCATAATTAAGTTATAGTGGAAAAACAATAATTGCTTATAAATATTTACAAAATATATATTACATTTATATTTAAAATATTCAAACGTAATTACATAAAATAAATTCAAATTAAAATTATAATAACTTTTAATAGAGAAATAATATGATATAATTTTAAGGTAATGTCCAAACAGATATAAAACAAAATGGTTACTTTTTTAACTTGTCTACTTGTCATAACTTGACCGAATAGTCCCATGCTAGAAATATTTGATTTGAGAAAATAGGAGTTACAATGTCCAAATTATTTCACCTACGTGAGTGCTTATGAATTAGAGTTTAGGAGAGAAGAAATTTGGGTAGAGAAAGTGAATAGTTTTGATGAAGAGGAAGAGATTTATTTGTAAGCATTTGGGCTATATGTAAATAGATTGCTTTCCTTTATTATTTCTAATCAACAATTGATCCTTTCTCAATTAACAAATTGTTTCTCCATTAATTAGACATTTTTCCTTTCATTCCCTTATGTATGGCCGACCATATATGTACGTAATCAAAATATTTTTAGTTATTGTATTTGATATTAAATCAGTATTTAATATTAATATAAGATTTCCAAATTAAATAAACATATATATATATATATATATAATTGGTTAAGGACCATTAGCTTAGATGGTAGTGGTATGATGCTCTAGGCTGTGGTCTTAGAGGTCAATGGTTGGAACCACCGAAATATCAAAATGGGTGCTCTGCTTGAATAAAATACCACTCTTATTATCAAAAAAACATATATGTGACTATTATGTATATGACTTAAATAATTTCTAAAAGCCTCCAAAATTATCATAAGCACTAGCCATAAACAATATAACATTTATATTAATTAATTTGATTAATAATAATAGTTATCAATTAATTGAATCTAGTTTTACTTTAGTGATAACATAGATTCAGTTGCGTGAATCACGTGTGCAAACAAATTTGCATTTAATATCAAGCATTCCGAATATTAAAGTTCAAACATTATCTTAACTGATAGTGTGACATATTGGCTAGATTTATCACTTATAGATTTTCAAGGTAACATCCTATTTTAAACCTTCTAAGTCAAAAGACATCATATATCATCATGTTGAGATTTATTATTTGACTTAGTTATAATCTGTTACATACATATTTTCCAAACGTTACCAAACAAAAATTGATCCAAGCATCAAGCCAAAAGAACTATTTTCATAACATAAGTTGGACTATGGAAAGGGAGCGAGAGAAAAGTCCAGATAATACTATGCCAAAATATAAAACGGGGACAAAACATAAGAACAGTGCCTTTCCATCAGGCATCACTTCGATACTAAAATACTATGCTAAAAAAACATGAGAAATCCATGAAGTATAAGGACTGATCCATAATCCTAATGATTATTGCAATAGGAAGAACTGAGCATAGCATTCAAGTACAGAATATAAAGGTTGTGACACGGCTTAAAAAGTAGACCTTAATAAGTTGGAAATGCGGCACAATCTTTAAGTAACAGTAAGATGCAGAGATTGTGTTGAAGATCAAAAGAAACACCAGCGATAGCCATAATCCTTAAAGAAACAATATGTGATGGCAATGCACCGCAATCTTAAGCTAACAATTGAAGTAGCAGGGCTATGCCCCGGTCTTATATCAACATTTAATAGCAATAAGGATGTGCTACCATTTTGATTTATCATTAAAGTGATAGAACATCACTGCAATTTCAAAGGAAAACACTACCCACAAATACAAAGACTCAAAGGATGCAGCTATTGGGGGAAACTACTCTACAATAATAAGCTAAGGTACTATTCCCAAAAGCAAGCCAAGAGCTTTGGTCTCATGTTCGAAAACCCAAAACGCGGCTTAAATACAAGGGCCAAGGTGTAATCCTCTATTGACAAGGACAACTCAGAATGGGTTCGAAAGATATGATCTCCCTTCAAAATGGCGGTGCGATGCAGTTTCACTGACTAAAGCCATATAGCTTAGCCTCAATTACCCCCAACACTATACTTTCTATCTTTTTTCGATAAATGTGCAGAACGAATTCAAGAATGTCGACGCAGTTTAGATATTGTCACCCAGCATAATCACGAAGTCATAGTTCTCAATTGCCCATTCACAATAGCAAAATCATAGAATGTTTATAACTATGTAGCTTTCCTAAATATGGGTAGTTTCTCACTCCAGCTTCACCTAAACGTGTGTGAAGTCCATTGGCTTGGTGCTTTACAAAACCATCAGGTAAAGGTCTATTCAAAATTGGGATTTTCCGCTTCAATTTCAAGTTTCCCTCCAAAAGTCAAAATTCACCAAATCAAATTATAGTTTCTCACCAAAGGCCACATTGGAAATCCATGTTAAACAAATAAGAAAGATGTACGATCGACATATGGCATAATCGAAGGCTGAAATCAAATGAGCAGAAGAATGACATTTACAATCCATGTGAATCTCTAAGTACTATAAATAAATGAGGTACTATATTAGAAAAAAGGAGAAATTTTAGACTTTACTCTTTTTAGCAACATTGAAATAAAAAAATGCACTCTCTGTCCTTGTTTGTTGTACTAGGAACAAAAAAAGAATAACATTTTCCCATGGAAGTAATATTCATTAGTGTGACTATCCACACCTCCTGACACGCCCCAAAAGCTGCCGTGTTGAGAAATATAGATCATCGCGGTTTTAAACCTTTAACAATTCAAAGACTGCATAGACAGATATAAACTAATAATAACTAAAAATTTATAACTCATAGCAAAAGGAATAAAATATATAAATATCATAGAAAATATATTAACCTTAGAAAATCTCAAAACAAGTTATTAAAAAAATATCTGTACATGATCCAAAATAGAGTACATAGCAAAACATCCCACATAGATCGATACAAGAAAATAACCGTATTAATGTGATAAAATAATGCATAATACATGAAGAGAAGATGCAGCAAAGCATACTCCAAGAAAAGCACGACTCTATCCTAGTATCTAAAATGGGCAAATCACCTACTGCCATGTCGACCTGTGGCGGGGGAAAAAGACGGAAAAGGGATGGGTCAGACATAAAGTATGGTGAATGAGGACAAGTTTAATAAGTGAAGATTAAGTGCAATTAACTTTAAACTACTCTAAGTGATGTAGGGTGTGTAACAAGTGTCTGTGAATTCCTAAGGTCTAGTGCTTAAGGATTCTTTTCTAACATAATGGGTCGAACTACAATTCGAACCTCACACTAATGATCGACCAGTGTCTTTCGAACTATCGAAGAATACCTATCATTAATACGTGTGAGAGGAGAATCCCGAAATGAAACTCGCAAAGTGCCTCATCATATGCACCCAATATCCACCTCTCAATCATAGTGTCAAACGTCCTTTATAGTAGCCACTTACCATCTGATGCTGGCATCCACCTGTACCATTTCACGCAAGTACCGTGCACACAAGAACTCACGTTAGGATCGAGCCTGCTCGCCTGGATCTCCAAAACTGTTGCATGCCATCATGATGGAATACCCCTCGAATGTTTATGAAATACATCATCCTAGTAAATTATTTTCTCTTATTTTGGTATTTTACTATTAGCCTGATTGTGAAGACATATAGCCCTCTTGTAGGGGATTTAGCCGTGCAATTCTCTTGTTATGGGATTTACAGCCCTGCAATCTCTAGTCTCTCTACCTAGCTCTAAAATAGGCCCAAACAATCAAGTTTCTATTTATATAATTTTTATAGTACATTGTATACATTTTTATTTTAAACCTAGGTCTTAGGCCAAGGTTGAATCGGCGCATTTTACAGCCGAATGATCGACCAAGACCTACCCTAGGTCGACTGCTACCGGTCGACTGTTAGGGCCCTTTGATCGACCGTCAACAAATAAAATTGGTGTCTCGACCTGATTTTAATGGTTGATTGTTTTGTAATTAGTTTCGTTAATTTCCACAACCAACTAGTTCCAGTTAATCCCTAATTTTCATTTAATTAATTTTCCAATTCTAACCAATTCTAGAGTTTGTGAATTAGGGTGCAAATTTGACATTAAGCAAGTGTTTATTTAACTAATTAAAATTTACTCTAAATTGATTTCTAGGGTTTTAGGGATCAAATTAGTGTTTATATAATCTTTAATTAAGTTATTCAATTCTAGAGTACTAGCATATTCAATTTTGCTCAACATCTTAATTTAGCATTCTAACATCCTAGATCAATTAAAATAAATTAAATTAAAATACACTAATCAAATTACCAATTTTGTGTTCACTCACCTCTAGCCTAAGCTCTAGACTTTGAGAATTTAGCCTCCAATAGATGGTTCTTTTTAATCTTTTCCTTAATTTCTTGCTTTTCTCTTACTTTTGATTTTAATTTGGTTTATGAAAATTAGGGTTTTGAGGAGAATCAGGGTTTACCGTAGCAAATTTGGCAGAATGTGGTTACTATAAGTTTTCATTAGAGAATAAGGATTCCGTTAGCAACTTATTTATGGAGTCATTGTTAGGTTTAAGGTTATCAGATTAACCTCAACTATCATCTTAACCACATATCTAACCCTTCTTCACTTAGTAATGAATCCAGGCCGTTGAAATACGTCATCACAAAGCGACCAACGCTTGATTTTTATCCTCACTGGTTAGCCGCTCGTGCGACTTGGTTGACTATTACTAGCCGACCTGGAATCCTCCTATGTCGACCTAATGCCTTGTAATTTTTATTTTGTTTTTTGTTTTTTGATTTCGTTCCAACTCCCGTAACTCCTCCATACAAACTCAGGTTACAAAGTGTTTGTATGAAAATCGTTTTGAAAATCGCTATGAACGCATTGGTGCAAGTTTCGTACCCAAATTTGGATGTCTTTGAAAATTTTCTTTTATGTCAATATTTTAGTTTAATTTAATTTTATTATAAAATTTCCATTTTAAATCTCTATTTAATTCTTGTAAATTTCATGTAAATTTCCTTGGTGTTACATTCTTCTTTTTAAAAGTATACGTCCCAAATATCTCTAAGGATGGAAAAATGCAACTCATACACACAACCAATAAACAAAACCATCCACTCAACCAACATCCATGAGAAATCATTGTCCTTAAAAAATTCTAATGCAACACGTACTTATATGCGATGTGAAATGCATGTGAACCTACACTAGTTCAAAAGTAGATGGTCTATAGGTTCGGTCGACCTCTTATTATGCAAAAATGCTAATGCCATGCCTCCAAGTGTATGCAACATCCTAAGTAGATATGCTTGTAATTATTTGTGTATGCGCAACCATACAATTCATATGCAACATCCGTATGCTCAACATCCACCAGCATTCAAGAATCAAGAAGTAACATGTGACTAGATATTAGTGTGCATGTGTGTACCTAGAGGATATACTGTCCTGATGTTTTAAAGTGAAAAATGCAAACAATACATCCAGGTTCGTCCATTAGCATCCATCATCCATAAGACATCCTATCGACATGTTTGCAACCATTCCTACCATCTAATGGTCTCTACCTAAAATGTATAACACCCAAGTCCTATATATACAAATTCTACACTTTTGAGAATTAAATTAGTAGAGTACCATAAAAGAGATGTGGGCGGGTAGCATGGATTTTCTCCTTGGGCTGCCATGTACTCTCTACTGGATCGTCTCCCTATTGGACTTTAACAAGTCTAATCTCCTTGTTACGGAGTCGTTTTGTATGGTGTTCTAAAATGCGAGTGGGTGCACGAAGAACAAGTGACTTTCGATCAACCTCCACTTCCTCCCACTAACTTGGCTCGATCATTGTAGTTGTATCATGCAAATAATTTCACATATGCGACACATGGAAAACGTCATGTACCCCGTCAACTTCTCCCGAAGCTCTACTCTACATGCCAGCTTCCCACTCTAGCCACTATCAGGAAAGGTCCAACAAATCTGGGTGATATCATTCCCGATGTACCAAACCTCATCATATGCCTAAGGGGTGAAACTTTCATGAATACAACTTTCCCACTATGAAATCCAACTTCGTACGTCTACTGTCGGTGTAAGATTTCTGTCTATCCTAAGCAGTCTTCACTTTCCTACAGATCAATTCCACTTTCTTCAATGTTCTCTCACCATCTCCGGTCCAAGAATAATCATATCCTACCAACACAACAGTGTTCTATAGGGTCCACCATATAATGCCTTGAAAAGTGCCCTTCCAATGCTTCCTAATAACTATTGTTGTAGGTCAAGAACCTCCAAAGTCTATAATGCACATCCGTAGCAAGTCATCCAAAACCTGGTTTACTCACTTCGTTTGTCCATTAGTTTGTGGGTGACATGTAGCACTCAAACTCAACTCAGTCCCCAAAGCCTTTGATGACTCCTCCAAAATTCACTACTGAAAAGTAGATCTCGGTCAATAACTATACTAGTAGATACTCCATGTAGCCTAACGACCTATCTCACGTATAGAGCCGCTAATGAAGCCACCGTCTTAGTATTCATCACCAGTATGAAATGAGCGCACTTGTCAACCAATCAACTATGACTCAGATGCTCTCATTCCCTCTTACTCCTAGGCAGACCATCTATAAAATCCATGGAGATACTCTTCCCTTTCCAGTAAGGAATATCCAAGCAACAATCCTTTTGGTTTCTTTTGCTCCATCTTCACCCTCTAGCAAGTCATACATCTAGCCAAATACTCTGCTGCTTGCTTCTTCGTACTTGGCCAATAAAAAACTTGCTTCACATTGCATTACATATTGTCCCTACCGGTGTGAATGGTCATCCTAGAATGGTGAGACCTTGCTAGTACCGCATCAACCAAACCTATACTACAAGGATCACAAAGCCTATCATCCATATGTAACCATCCTCTCGAGTCAATAGCATAGTGCCTTAAATTATTCGATTACTCTCCTCTAACAATCCTCCCAAAAATATCACCTAGCTTCTTATTCTCCTTTTGCCTAGAACAGAACGCTTCATCAAGGTAAGCTAAACATAAAGAGCTGCTAGTAGTCGTAGGGTAATATCTTGTAATGGTCAGATATCAAAGGTAGATATATACTCCAAATGTATTCGCTATAAGAATAAGGGACCCAACACTGCTCGCTGCCTGCTCAAATCATCTGCTACTACATTACCATTGCCCGAGATATAAGGGATATCAAAATCATAGAGCCAAGAATTCCATCCACCTCTGCTGCTTCAAGTCCAAATCATTTTGGAAGAATAAATACTTCAAGGACTTATGATCTGTATATCGCTTAAATTGCTCTCCTAAAAGATAATACTTCAATGACTTGAGCATAAATAAAATGGTTGCTAACTCAAGATCATGTATAGGATAGTTCCTCTGATGGGTCTTCAATTGCCTACTTGTGTAGCTCACTACCCTACCTTCTAGCATCAACACTGCGCCTAACCCCATTCTACAACCATCGGTATAAACTATAAAAGGCTTCGTCTCATCGGGTAGCACCAAAACTGGCAAACTAGTCAATGCCTCTTTTAATTTGATAAAAGCATCCTCACACTTTGCATCCTATGAGAAAAAACTAAATTCTTCTAGGTAGGATGGGTTAGTGGGGCAAAATTCTTTGTAAAGTCCTTATGAACTTGTGATAGTAACCTGCCAAACCAAAGAAATTTCTTACCTCCATGGCATTCTTCGGAACATGTCAATCCCAAAGTGCTTCCACTTTACTATAATCAATTGCCCATCCACTTTCTGAGGCGATGTGTCCCAAAAATCATACCTCTTCTATCCAAAAGTGGCACTTAGAAAAGATCACCATCATATTATATACACGGTGTGTATTAAGCTCTTCTCCTAAATGCAATGTGTGCTCCCCCTTACTCCTCGAGTGTACAATAATATCGTCCAAAAATACCACGATGAAGTTGTTAAGAAAATCCCTAAATACTCGGCTCATTAGATCAACAAAAAAGGCAGATGCATTGGTTAATCCGAAAGGCATGACTAGTCACTCATTATGACGACCCTGACTCGACCTTCGAAAATTGGCACCCAAATACTTCACTCATATTCGAATGCCACAGATTTAAACGTCAAAGCGATTTAAACGTCGAATCTGGTTCGTCGGAGCTTATAACACATTAAGTACAACAACACAGTGGAAGAAAAACAATATATATATATATATATATATATATATATATATATATATATCATATATTATAATTAAAAGACAAATTTTAATTCATCTTAAAATATAGAGTATTCAAATTCAATTTATCTTCCAAGATATTTATTCTTGAATTTCAAATTTAAAATTTAATTAAAATCAATTTTATACATATATATAAATAAACAACATATATTATTTATTTTGGAAATTTTCAAATTCAAATTTCGATTTACAATTTATTTATATAAATAAACAGGCACATATCTTATTAAATTTGAAAAATTCAAATTAATTCACAATTAAATCCAAAAATTTTAATTAATTACTAAAATTAATTTGACTCAAAACTCGTGATCGTTATAGATTCCCCCTTATGAAAATTTCATCCTCGAAATTTGCTAGACAGGGTGACAAATAAAGAACAGACAAAAGATAGAGAAATGGTTCACCAGATCAGACTGAATATTTATTCTATATTTGGCTTACCAAATTAGAATATCAACAATAAATATGAGAACGACCTTGTTTAATATTTCATAAGATACTGGGTCACCAGATCTACGAAATATGCAGGGCATTGGTTAGTTCGATGGATAACTAACTACTCATAGAATGTATCTGTACCCAAAGAACAGACAAATGGATACAATTTAATTTAACTTTATATTTGTTAATCAATTTGTTTAAATTTCAATTTCAGATTTCAAATTTATTAAAGTTAATACAGAAAGCCGAGGGAAACTAATGATTAGGATACATAATAGGAATTCAGAACCTTTTCTACAACGATTCGTAGGGCCACCACCATACCAAAGCTTCTTCTTGTAGCTGCCACGAACCCTTTAAAGAATCGAAAAGAGGTTGATAGAGAAAGATTGTTCCTGGTTGTTACAGGATATCAACCAATTGTAGTGGTACTTCCCTGTCCCTACCTCGTCCTTTTCTTGCACTCATACCCACTATTAGTGGATAATAAGAGAATTTACTGAAGCATATGGATGGATATCTTAAGGACATACTCATTATAAGGCATTAGTATCCCTATCTTTGATGAGTCACTTAATGTGTTATACTCCTGAGCTAAAGTTCTTACTCAACCTTCAGCTCTGATACCAAATGTGATGATTTTGACTCGACCTTCGAAAATCGACACCTAAATACTTCACCCTTATTCGAAATGTCGCAGATTCAAACATCGAGTATGGTTCGCCTGAGCTTATAACACATTAAGTACAACAACACAGTGGAAGAAAAACAATATATATATATATATATATCATATATTATAATTAGAAGACAAATTTTAATTCATCTTAAAATATAGTATTCAATTCAATTTATCTTCCAAGATATTTTATTCTTGAATTTCAAATTTCAAATTTAATTAAATCCAAAAAAATTAATTAATTACTAAATTTAATTTGGCTCAAAATCCAGGATCGTTACACTCATACAAGCCATCAGGTGCACGGAACACTGTCATCTGGACACTGTTCTCGGCTACATGCAATTGATGGAATTCGTTAGCCAAGTTAAGCTATGAAAATACTCTAGCTCCAACTAACCGATCAAAGAGATCGTCTATATAGGACAATGGATAACGATTTTTCTTCGTCTGTATATTTAGTTCCCTATAATTGGCGTAGAGTCTGATAGAACCATTCGGCTTGGTTGCAAAAATGATTAGAGCTCCCTACTCTGAAATGTCTTCCAAATAAATTCGTTGTGTTCGGAATTTGACCATGAAATTTATGTCGTTGTGTTCGTTGTTATTTTTGATCAATTTCCATACATAATCTTTTAAAATCGAAGCTCAAATGAAAATTTTATGGATAATTGAAGTATTTGGATTCAAAATAATTTAAATGGAATTCACATTCAAACAAAATAATTTTTATAATTAAAATTTAAAAATTAATAGTAATTAGACCTGGGGATTAAGTAAACTTTTACATTAAAAATTAATTAAGGTATTAAATAAATAAATCAGTGGCAAGAAAATGGTCATAATACAAAGGACCTGCTTGGGGGTTAAAGGTATTTAGTGGCTGATTGAGGGCCTGCCTCTTCCCTATGTAGGAAGTATTAAATGGTTAGGGTTAAAGGTTAGGTGGGATAAAGGATATCTTGGGGAGAGTCCGCTTCGGGTTTTGGGTGTCGAGTGGCTATTGTGGGGTCTGTCCCTCCCATAAAATGAAGTATTAATTGGCCTGAAGAGATTTCATGCAATGTCTACTAGATAGTACCGTAAAGGAGTCCGCCTTGGAATTGGTATTAAATGATAGGGACTAGCCTTGAATGGGGTATTAAATAGCAATATCTTCCTAATTCCCATTAAAAGGTATTGAGTGGCTTGGGTGCTATCTCTTACATTGTTAGGACATTATTAACGATGGATACAAGTTATTGGGTTGAAAGAGTAATGATTATGGAATTGGACTAGGAAAGCCATAGGGCTTACAACTGGAAGACTTATAATATAGTTAGGATACGTAAGATATTCTTATTTCAATTATACTTCCCGAGTACTATTATAGGATGACTTGAAATTTTTATTCACCAGACATTATTGTTCTGATTCCCTCCTCATTACAACACATGTCAGAGATGATGACGTAGATTTTTAGAGATAGTGCAACAAACGCAGACTTATGACAGTTATTTATCAATCCATGTTACTTTTATATTTCTGATGTACCCTTTGAGACATGATGTATTTTGTACCATGAATATTTGGTGTTGTTATATAGGGTTATGTTGTTTGTTTTTGACATTTGAATTTTTAAATAAATGGGTACTGTTTTGATATTATATTTTATCCTTGTGTCGTGAGATTCTGATTATGTAGATAAATAGCTCTATGCATTATTCTTTAAATCAATTTTACCAACCAACAACCGACTTTGGAATGGTCCTAAGGTTCGATGTGCGTTTTTGGGTCAAAATTTAGGCCCGTTACGGGGTGGGTTATTACAAAAGGAGTTTAAATGGGAGAAAAAAGAAGGAGCTAATTGTAGATCCGGATCAACATTTTTCTCTACTCATTCATACTTAAATTATTCGCAAGCCCTCCCCTTAAGCTATATCCAAAAACTGCATAGGCCCATTTGGGCTTCCACTCCAATTTATAACAATTATGATATAGTTAAATTAGGTGGTAGTTAGAGTATTCAACATTGCGGTTGTGTGACTTTTCGTTGTAAATTTTGTCAACGATTAATGTTGAACAATTCGAATATTGATGTTCACACGTCACTTAAGCTAGTCATGTGATATTATAGCCAAATTTACCGCTTATATAGTTTCGACAAAATCCAATTTTACTTATTTTAAGCGGACTCCAATAGTGATAATTATTTACACCAATTCTCTTCATCAAAACTATATCACATTATTACTTATGGAATTTAGTAATGACCAGAATTTCATTATCGTCTATATTAAACTTGTATTGTCTGATGTAACGAAACAACTTTTAGACCCTTGAATGTCAACAATAAATACATCCACGGCATTCATGTGCTAAGCACCCAAGTGTCGAAAGATTTAAAGTTAGGGTAAATTAAAAGAAAAGTAATAGAACAAGAAAAGAAGAACACAATATCAGAATATCACAACAAAACTGTAATATATAATATCAAAGGAATGATACAAAGGGTTATTCTGAATACTCAAATATCAGAGTTACTAAAACCCAAGTACTATCATCGGTCAGGACAGTATAACTGCCTTGCTCGTAATGTTGATATATACGATACAAAAATGTAGTGGAAATAAGAATATCACAGAAGATAATCAACCAGCTCTTCTCCATAAGCTCTAAGCATCCAAAGTTAAATCAAGAATTATGCCCATGGCTGACCTGAGCATTATTAGAAAATAACACCAGGATCAATCTGGTATACTACCATGGGAAACACAAGAAACAATAGACAAGTAACAGTAACATTGAGACCATACGGATTACCACAACGGTTTTTTCTTAAATGAATCCGACCATTCATTAAGTTTTATACGGTGATATGATAGATACTGTCTAGAGTATAGCACATAATCATATCAAATAGTTGTTATGTGAACGACATAATAATAATTGGTATACAATCTATACCACTAAGGTGCGTTCGCATAATGGATTTTTCTACAGAGATCCCCTTGGTAGATTGCATATGAACTACATAATAAGGATCAGAAACTACCTTCCTAGCATCATATATCATATACTATTTAAATTGTTTTCATTTATAGACCACCATGCTTATATAGAAATGCTTTCTTATATAAATATTTTCACAAATATTTATTTCCAAAATATTCTATCTTCTCCCTGGATTGTTTTAAACATATTTGACTAAATTTTAACTTTTAACCCAACATTATCACCGAACGTCTTATAGTCAACTGTGAAACTTAATTGACAAGGTGTTCGTTCAATGTACCCATAATTACTATCCACCCAACCCCTAATATAGAAAGGTAAAAATGCTTATAAACTGGTTGAGCACAAACCAACAACAAATAATAGTCAATGTTCCTTAACTGATGAGCGTGATTTAAACAACCATCGTGGTTATGGGATAAGAAATTATTGGATTCAAACAAACACAAATAGGAAATGCAGATAGTATACCCTCAAGAATCTACAACCCATTATTAGCTACAGAAATAGAAAAGACCCAAGATTGTTCCTCCTTCTTGAGCATGGGATAATCTTTAACAAAATGGCCAGGCTGATGGGAACTATAGCAAATCTTCGGTACAAACTGCAGTACCTCCCCTACTGATTACTTTACCATCTGCCCTCCTCCTCCCTTCTTATAGTTTTAGCAAAGTGGCATTTCTGCCCACATCGATGGAAACAAGGCCGGACATATACTTTAAATGCTAAAACTTCCACTTATTGGTCCCAGTTGGTATAAAAGAAAGAAGCTGTGTATAGAAACAACAAGCTTTGACACCAAACTCTCAAACCTCAAACCCATACTCACCAAATTCACAAAAACCCCAAAAGGTGATTATTCATATCCCCTTAGAACTCAGGATGCATACCCGCAATGAACATCTCGTTCTTCTTCAATGGTGTATCAACCAATCCTAACCCGAGCCGAGACAAACTAATGAACCAATTCTCATACTCTGCCACGGTCATGGCCCTTTGCTTTAGATCCAAGAAGCTCCTATATTACAAAGTCTTTCCGGCTTCTGGAATAAACTTCACCTCAAACTCTTCTTTAAATTGGACCCAAGAGAAGTTATTCTCTTGGACATCTGCAGTGATAGTACTCTACCACTCCATGGCTGTATCCGCCAAATGTTATGATGTCAATCTACACTTCATTGCATCATCTTGCTCCATATCTCCAAATATCCAATCACATAGTCTTAGCCAAGGTTGGACTTCTATAACTGTCTCCATACCACCAAACCACTTACCCTCCAGCCTCTCATAATCAAAACAAAGAAAAAGAAAAACTCATTTGAGATCTGATCTACACGATCTCCTCTATGACATTCACCCTTTGTTCCTCAATTGGAGCAACATTCCTCGTTGCTCGATTCTCTCCATTTGTGATGGTACTACCTCAACCACCTCTACCTCTACCTTCTCGAGCATTGACGACTCTAATACTCATAGTTGTTACAGCCTAATCAAAGTGAAATAGCTTTAGGAAACTAAATGATAGGGTTACTCCAAAGAGAGTGTTACGAAGAAAGAGATATTCCTATTGAATAATTTTAAAATTCTAGTTCCTAAAATTACAAATATGCTCTCATATATATTATACTCTTGACATATTCTAGAGTGTCAATTATCTTATCTCTGATGAGCCATACCTAACCAAAGAAAGGTGTTTTCTCAACCTCGAGCGCTGATACCAAATGTAACGACCCGACCTTTTGACCCTCGTATGTTGAAACTAAATACATCCACGATATTCTTGTGTCGAGCACCCAAGTGCCAAAAAGACAAAAGGTTAGGATAAAATAAAAGAAAAGGAATAGAATAAGAAAAGAAGAACACAACATCAGAATCTCACAACAGAAGGGTAATAGATAATAGCAAAGGAATAGTACAAAGGGGTACTTTGAATATTGAATATCATAGTTATTAAAACCTAATATTATCATCAGTCTGGATAGTTATAATTGTCTGTCCTCACAATGCTGATGTATACAATACAGAAATACAACGAAAATAAGAATACTATGGAAGATAATCATCCAGCTCTTCTCTATAAGCTCTAAGCATCTAATGTTAAATCCAAAAACATATAT
Organism: Allium cepa; assembly: GCA_030765085.1. NCBI lineage: Eukaryota > Viridiplantae > Streptophyta > Magnoliopsida > Asparagales > Amaryllidaceae > Allium > Allium cepa. Next base: position 750,197,649 of record CM060938.1, on the reverse strand, counting down.
GGGGCTGACCCAAGCATTATAAGAAAATAATACATGGATTAGTCTGGTAAACCAACGTAAGAAACTCCAGAAATATGAGATAAGTAACAATAGCCTTTGAGACCATATAGATTACCATAGTGGTTTTCCCATCAAATGAAACTAAGCATTCCTTAATTTTTATATTGTAATATGATAGACCGTGTCTAGAGTATAGCACATAAATTATATCAAATAGTTGTTATGTGAATGCCACTACAATAATGGGCATATAACCAATACCGTAAAGGTGCGTTCGCATAATGGATTTTTCCATAAAGATCTCCTCGATCTGACTACATCCAAACTCCCTGACAAGGATCAGAAACTACCTTCCAAGCATTGTATACCTCTAGTTAGGATATACACTAAGGTAATATAATTGGACCATCCTCAGTGTGTGATCCAGCCATATCAACTTCCGATACCAATATATCGATAAGCATCTCTAAACATGGAGTTAATATACACTTGAGGTTTGCTAAACCTCCCTGGTCATGCACCTTCTCCATTTTATATCATTTTCCAAATGTTAAGTCTACATTCAGATCTCTCACATGAGTCATCACTACTCGAACCAAACAAAAATCCCTAAATGCATTTCATCATCTCAAATAGATCATGATACATGGATTCGAGCATGTCGAACAGATCTCAAACCTCCATATTGGTTCCCCGCATAAGTCATCCGATGAATGCTAACGCTATCCTCTATATTGGAATATTCCTCAAGATAGACAGTCCCATATGATAGCATCGTTTGAAATATTAATGTTGATCTCTCCCTTAGACTCAACCTTAGGATTGACAGTTCAACTCTATAACATTTCACTTCACGACCGCTTCCAGAACATAGATCATATATATGGTTTTGAAGTGCTTAAGGGTTTTGAGTCATCTCATATAAGTACGCTCTTTCATCTTATCAGACTCTCCAAAACCAATCAATGAATTTCTGATTAACTCAATTTTGGTTCTTTCAAAAGCAAGCGAAAGCTAGAGATGTTTTTTACCAATGCTCCTCCCTGCGGGTTCTCATTTATATGAAATTGTGAAGCCTTTTGATCACTTCTTAAATCATATTTGGTCAAGTTTAATAAATGATTAATCTGTTAGCTAGTCAAAACAATTGCTTATACAAATCATGATTCACCGCTTAACTCATTTCCAACATTCCAACTTAACTATTCCTCGTCCAAGAGTGAAACCAAGTAAGTTACAGCACTGGTTGCATCAAAACCTTGCGTAGACACTTTAATCTTGAATCTCACAAATAGATATGTCTTCCTCATCAGCTTTTATAGTTTAGTATAGTATTAATGATATCCATAAACAATAAAGAAATCAACATGATTAACAAGTTTTTGACATTTTTTGACTTATTATTATCAGCCAAGAGGGAAGCCCGATAGATTAGAGCTTTATTGCTCTGTCCTTACTCGACATCAATCTTAACTCTCATAAATAGATAAATCTTACTTTGTTGCTTTTTGTGTTAAGCATAATTAATTACTCTTGAACAACTAATTAAACAATCAATCATTCGGCCATTTAGCAATTCTAACCCCTTTCCGAAAACATTTGTATATACTTATAAAATACTTGAGAATACTTATAATCAATTTTAGAACATTTATCCATAATATTATTTAAAATAAAAAGTTTACAAAATCCTTAAAAACTTGAAAAGAACATGTTTTTAACAAAGTATCTCTTCTTTAAAAATTCACAACTAATTCTTGAAAATTCATAAATATCTTAAACCACTTTTGAAATATTATAATATGAGTTTGTAAACATTTATAAAAAAATGAAATAAAATACATAAATTTAAATATCTTTTCAACCCTTTAGTCTCCATAAATCAGGTCCAAATGGGGCAGTATTTCACAAGCGAAGTTTGGCCATTTTTTGAAATACTTCATAAATTTTTACTATTCAAGCTTCAAGTTGTAAAAAACATACATGTAGAACATTATAAATAGGGCAATAAACCCCTAAGGATCTCTTTACAAAGTTCCATAGAAATCGCCAAAAATAAGGCAAATCATAATTGCATCTATAGCGACTATAGTTATAAGTGCACTTTCAAATCCGAGTCCACTCTAAACCAAAGTCCATCTACAACCTATATGCTTTGTTCAAGGTCTATTCATATGTCATACAAGTCCATTCCACGTTCTTTCAAGTCCATATACATGGATCACATATGTCACTTACTTTTATAGTAAGAATCAAACCAATGTTTGAACATAAGTTAACAACAATTCAAACAACTTAAACAAAATTAAACACAAATATATATGTATTATATTTTCATTCAAACCGAGGTGTTAATTCACCTTTAAACTCAAAAACTACCAAGATCCAGGAATTTAAGTCCAAACTCAAGCTAGCCATCTTCTTTCCCTTCTTTCTCTCTTGCTTTTGCACCTCCCTTTGCCCCTTATCCTCAAACTACGCTGACGTCCATTCAAAGGGGTGAGAGTATGGCTTTGCTTCTTCAACTTTTGGCATACTGGAAGGTGTTCTAATATTTTACTAAGCCTTATGGCCAAGTTGATGTGACTTGGAGTTGAGTAGTAACTATTTAATTTTAGAACATAAAATTGAAAAAAGATGAAGAAGCCACTAATTTTCAACTTCAGGCTTTGTAAATTTTTGTGAATGATAACTAAAGGTATGCACCGGCATACATAGGCTTAAGAATGGTGTTTCCTAAGCTCTCACTCACCTCCCCGTCTTGCTATGGAAGCTTCACCTCCCATCACTTCTCTTTTAAGTCACTTCTTTTTTGTGCTAATTACCATTATACCCCTCTCAAAATGATATCTCTTATACTTTAGAAGCTTATGAACATTGCAAGATTTATTAATAGGTGAGTGTGTTAACTAGATGCTAATGTGTTCATTCGATCGTTAGTCAAGTGCCAGAGAGTTCTAACAACTTATGTCGATCGAAAAACAGTTTACCAATAAACCAATTTTCGATCATATTATCAACTTTTCTTCGAAGAAAAACTTTTTTGTAAACAAATTACAAGTACAAATTTATTATCATTAATTATCAATTAAATGATGCATAACAAGGTTGTAAAATCATATTTATAACATTTAATTATATTTCAAAACATTTCGATATTCGAAGATGAAATGTTTGAATTTTTGAGCCGCTACATCTAAACACAAATTCATGGTTCGATAATAACAATTATCATTAACCGCCGAACTATGCTGGCCAAAGACACTGACTTTGAGTTGACTTCAGTTGACCGTGATACTAACCTCATATTACCATGGAGACAAATTCTCTATTAAATAGTATTTCACTTCCAATGCCTCAACTAGACCCAACTACAGTTGCTTGATGGATGTCGTTCCACGATTTACCTATAATCAAAGCATAGTTTACATGCTGAAGTTCGACAGTGCACTAAAGTCAGGAGAATTTTGTAATATTGTCACATCGATATTTTCTATTTGATCTTAATATATAAATCAGCAGAAAACTATCAAATCAGCCATTTCATAGTTATTTAATAATTATGAGTACGTAATCTCCAAGTGTCCACAACATTGATGTGTAATACGCTACTGAACATTTAGAGAGCATTACATACTCTAGTATCAACTAATGTATCGATATCCAGTCTCAATATATCTTGACTAGAAATATTTAAAATGATATGTTTATTATATTGTAATAAATTGCTCATGATTATAACACGTTGTAATTTTATCATAAAAAACACCGTTTATGATTTTTTTATTAAATATACTTAAATAAAATATTTAATTTTATAATAATTATATCATAGAAATAAAAACACCTTTAATTTCAAACATTATTCCATTACGTAGTTAACAATTAATAATAATAAACTACTGAATTGCCTATAGGACATACTCCTAACTTTATCAATCTTCTACTTACACTTGGGGCCAATTATACAATCTCATTCCTATCCCTTTGATCAACTTGATGAAAAAATACCGAGCTAGTCCCTTAGTTAATGGATATGCTATATTGTCTTTTGTATCTACACTTTTTGGATGACCTCTTTATTTTCAAAGAATTCTCTAATTAGCTGTAATTTTTGAAGAATGTGTCATTATTTCTTATGTGCTCTAGGCTCCTATTCAATCTACATCACTGCATTGTCGTAAACAAAAGAAAGCCTCTAGATTCTCCATGCGAGGAATCACTCCTAGCTCACCAAAAAAATTGGGCATATAGACCACTTAACTTCTTTGTTGAGGGCGATGCACTCGACCTCCATCGTAGAATCAGCTACCGTTTCTTGGTTGCAACTTTTCTGACAGACGGTACCACTATTAATAATAAATACGTAAAATGACACTAACTCACTATTGCCGATATCACTTTGAAAGCTAAAGTCGGTATACTCCTTCATAAGGAGGTCTCTATTCTCATATATTAGGAATAAATCCCAAGTATTTCTTAAATACTTAAGTTTATATTTTACAGCTGTCCAATGCCTTTCTTAAGGATTAGACTAGTATTGTCTTACACATCCTAATGTGAATGCCACATTCAGTCTAGTACATAGCATAGCGTACATTATGGAATCGATTACTGAAGCATACGTTATCCTCTTTATATACTCTTTCCCCTTATTGGTTTGTAGAGCTTCTTATAAACGATAATTTAATATTGAATTGGAACATTTCCATGCTTGGAATTCTCCATACAGAACCTTTACATTATGGTATATATGAATAGGAATTAGGACAATCCTAATAGCCTTTGTGATGCCCCATCTCTATACTCAAACTAACCAAAGATACTACTAGGTAATGCCGTCAATTAGTATGAAGAATAAGACTCTTGAGGAGCGACCATCTCTGTAATTGCTTTGTGCGAGTACCGATATGTCAGATAGTATGTCATGCATTTCATTTCAAGAGCAAATCTGACATATCAAATACAAACTCAAAGCTAATACACAGTGACTATGTGGCCTTCAATAACAAATATAAAATATGCATAACATATATCAGTCACAGATAATCATACCATTAAAGCGGAAATAGATATGAATATAACACATAGAAGTGAACATCAAAGTAGTGGTCATACAAGATCTACTACATCACAAAAGAATAGGTACAAGTGCTAGACAAAAGAATATGTATACATCAAGGAGTCTCTATCTTGAATGTATAAAATCGAAAACTACTAAGCTAAAGTAGTGAGGCAAAATTCAGAAGCTAGTCCCTGCTAATGAGTCAAGTGAAGCACCTGAAACACCTCAGTCAGAACCGAGTATTATTTAAAAAGAAAAATAATAGATGGATCATTCTAGCTATAAATATCATATAAGATAAGATAGGATAAGAGATATGACAAAATATATGATAACAATAATGTCATACTATAACAAGTATATATTTGATAACAATGAAAATCATACAATATCTCAAATCTCCTCAAATATCAAAAAAGAATATCATATTCATTAACTAACTCACCGAACCTTAAATATTGAAAGAACATATCAACGTAGATCACAAAAAATTGATGGAACACAAATTCCAGAAAGCAATAATTAAAAATCCAGAAAACATAAAAAGGGGAGGCATATCACCAAGGGAGCATGAAAACTCAACAACACGTGTATCATAAATGGGATGCTATCCCATGGGTCGCTAACCCATAACAATACGGGGTACAGTCCCCCCTTGGGGATCAATGACCAAACATTGATGCGCCTAAAAGATACACTCCATGCACGATCGAACATCGACACATCTAAAAAGATAGGCCACATGCACAGACTTATTGAGCCGATTGCTCCATGAACGGTCAAAAGACTGTAACGACCCACCCTTTTTGGACAGTTTAAACCGACGATCAAATACACATGCCGATTCCAATCCATTCAAAAGGGCGGATGGTTATTAGGGTAAATAAGAAAAGAAAAGAAAGGGAAATAAAGGAAATGAAACAACACAGAATCTTACAGCGGAACGATAAAATAAAATAGTCAAATAAACAGTTCATGAAGCTGTTTACTATACTTTGATCATTATTTATACAACATATATAAGAGTTATACATATAAACCTGAACAAGTAAAATAATGCAACAGACAACATGATGCAAAGATAATAATAGTAATAGTATACCAAATCTTCGTCTTCGTCCTCCAGAATAGATCTTCAATAAGCTGAAAAACTCAGGTCTGACCCGAGCGTAATGAAAAGACAAAACACTCGAGTCAGGACTAAAATATCCTTATGTAAGTTAAATCAATCGTAAATAAATATGAGGGTAATTGCATCAGAGATGTTTACGGGGTTTGACAATTCCTATCCACTGTCAACGAGAGTGTAATAACTTAAGAGATGTTACGGGATTTTCCATCTCTCAAGGATCCGTTAAACTATCTACTATGTAGTACAATACGCTATTATAATATGTCTACAGTAAAGTAAAAGTATTAAAATAGCGTTAAGGCATTACCATAATTCCCCTTAACACATTTTATAATGCCATAGTCTATACAGCACTGTAAACCCCACCGTAAACTAGTGGTTATCAAAGGGTACCCCATAGATATAACACAAAACAAATCATAGTGGTCGCGAATAGGATAATCAATACGACAAGGTACATGAGGCGATACCAAATAGGATACTAGTAGTTGCGTGATCCGGACTGATGTTTAGCATAGCCAGCAGCTACCTCAACACCGCGCAACTACACTCCCAAATCGAGGGGTGCACCCAAATCGAATCACAAAAGTAATAGATATGGTATCGAAGAAGTGTGTCCGCTAGAGATGGCGAACCTCAATGGCTCGGCGTGGCTCCTGTTTTATTCATGCCAGGGGTCATCCAATATCGTTCTCTTTCTTCAGTCAATGCGTTCACCAAACCATCCACTTCATTCTGGATCAACACTCCGCGTATACTAGTTATTAAAGTGGTTTTCGATATCCACAGAGAGTATGTCCATATCTGATCCCGGTCTCTTTAATAACTACGTATTATTACACCGATGGCTCTTTTACATTACAAATCAATTCATAATTGATATCAAAATATCATATTCGCTTCAAAAATCAAACCCATTTCAAATATCATCATATCTATTCAAAATGTAAGGTTCCGTTTCGAAAATCAATTTTCTTTCGCCTCAATATCTGATTTCGATTTCGATATCATTTCGAAATTCAATTTAGGTTGCAAATTCATTTAACCCAATTCGTATTTAAATTCAAGATTTAAATATAAACATTTCACTCGACTGACCAGCTTGAATTTTTAGAAAATAGTTCTAAGTAGTTTAAATAATTAAAATACTTAAAATATTTAAATGGATTTCAAATAGATAAATTAAGTTAATATAGTTAAATGGATTTAAGATAGATTAAATATAATTAAACAGGTAAATAGCTTTAAATCGGATTAAATATAATTAAAATAAATTAAATTGGGTTAAGTAGATTTAAATAGATTAAAATAAGTTAACATGGTTTAAGATAGGTTAAAATAATTTAATATAGTTAATGTAGGTTAAAATAGTTTACATATTTACAGATGGTTTATATAACAGAGTAATTTGAAAAACAAAATGAAACAGCTTCAAAACCAAACCGTTTCAATTATAACTTCCCAATTCAAATCAATTTCAATTTCCATTCTACCGATTCAATTTCGATTTCAATTCAAATCAATGTCAACTTTGACTTCAAATTAATTCAATTCCACATTCACCTTCAATTAATTCAATTTCAATTTATAACGATTTGGAGCTTGATTTTTCAAAATATCAATTTATACGCTCAAAAATTTTTCCTTCAATATTCAAATTGAAATCCAAATTTCAAATATGATTCAATTCCAAGCTCAATTTCAAAATATCGTTTTTATATCACTTTTACTTAGTAATACTCAAAGCTCGAAATAATGTTCAATTTTTAAAACAAATAAATTTTCGAAATTCAATCATATCCAAATTTTAAATTTCAAAGTCTCAACTTAAATTATTTATAACCAAAATTTATTTCAACGTTCCAAACTCAATTTTGCGATAAATTCGATTTCTATAAATTGATTTTATTTATAACTTTTAAATCAAAACATTTTAAATAAATTTCAAATCAACTATTTTAAAATTTATTAATTTAACCAATCCGGTGTCTATATATAATTTTCTATCCTATGGCCAAGTGATTAATTATTTCAATTAAATGTCAGGGATGAATATCATTTAAATCAAATCGCAGTGTCATATGTATGCATAACAGGATATATATATATATAAGCAAATAAACCTCCAAACATTTAAATATCGACCAATAGCATCCATCGAAATACACCATCCAATAGACAATACAATTCACGGCAATTTTATAGTTATCGATATCAGGTAATTTAATCGCAATTAAATTTTTTAATTTCAATTTGACTTTTAATTTTCTATCGTTACATTCGATGTCAAATCTAGATGACAATTTTAGTTTATCAAACAACAACAAGTAAAATTTGTATCACTGCATACTGCCAAACTTAACTAGCATAAAGATATTCTAGTACGTTGTGAGCGTTAGAAAACACTCACCTTGATTTTCCGTTGACACCGAGACGTTCCGGTTTGGAACTAAACCGGACGACTCCTGATTTTAGCCCAAATTTCAACTGTCACCAAATTCTTCCAAACTAGTTGCATTTTGAAGCTCTCGTCATCGTGATAGCATCGAAAAAAGTTTCGTTCCAATCGGACCTCGTATATTAGAGTTATACATTTTATAAGATATCAACCATTTTATTTTAAATCAAAAGCTAATGTTTAAATAAATAAATAAGCCTCCACTACCTCCTCTTCCCAGACTCATACCTGTATACGAAGACACAGAGCAACCCACTTCTCGTCGTGCACAAACCCAATGATACAGAGCTACAGGCGATGAAAATCGAAACCGATCGCGCCGCCAAGCTTCTCCTCTCGATCTCCACCCCTCGGACCCCTTACATCGAAGCTCGCCCCTTCCTATCAAATCGCGTGCGAACCACCTCCCGCTACAGTAAAAAAATCGTACCCCCCTAGGAGTGGCCGCACGTCTCCAAACTTGGCACCCAGGTGCTATTCTTCGTGACAAATGCGATGCCACAAACGCTGCTCCTTATTGATGACCAAAGCTCGAGAAACAAGCAACCCTAGCTCTACTGCCTATTCGACCTTCATAGTCAAGCAACCCAAATCAAAGCCGCACCTTTCAAGTCGCATACCAATTCGAAACTCAGGATGAAACAGGATTTTTAGAGAAGGTTTCATGATTTTTAATCGAGTATTTGAAGAGAAAGAAATTTTTGAAGTTTGATTTATTATTTTCTTACTGCTTGAAGCTCGCGTGTGTGGGCTATTAAAGGAGAGTATGCGTGTTTGAATAGGAAATAGGTACTAGGGTGTCGGCGGATAAGAAGAAACAGACAGATGTGAAAGGTATGGTCAAATCAAATATATATATATATATATATATATGTTAATTAAATTTTCAAACCGTCTTAATTACGCAACTCAAAATCTTGAAACCTTATCGAGGCGTGCCGCTAGGCGTATATAATGTTTTACCCACATTGCGAACACAATGGAACATGTTTCAGGGCCTAATTCAATCTTATATGCGTGTTACGGAAATAAACGATCAATTTGAAATTAAATCGATTAAATTTATTTCTAAGCGTTTTGAGCTGCCACGGTTAAACGACAACTCCGATTGCTGTGGAAATTGAAACCTGAAAAAAAATAAACTATTACGGATCTAATGGAACTAGTTTCGTCGAATTCCGAGACTGTGCCCCGGAAGGCTATTTTTAACTCGTCGGTTAAATCGAAACTTTTCAAATTTACAGAATTGCCTAAAATTCCAATTTTAAAATCTTATTAACTCTATTATAATCCAAATATAACTTATATTCACTTTGGAAACCAATTTGAATCCTATTAAATCGAATTTCGGTTATTCACTCTATCTTCATACATTAAAATTTCAATATCATATTAATCATATCAAAGTCTGAATTTAATTATTCAAACATTTGTAATATTAAATTTAAACAAATTTGATTTATTCTTAAATCACTATCTTTTGAAATATCCAAAAACGAACTTATCAAATTAACTTTTGAAACAAATTCAACTTATAGAGCAACCATTTCCATTAAACAGTTATTCGATTCCCGTTATTCAATTGTTCAATAAATTCCAAATATTAAATTTAAACAATTTAATTGTTCAATATTTGATGGATTTCAATATGGAATTTTAAATAAATTTTCCTTATCAGTCGATTAATTATTACATCAAATGAATTCCACGCTATTATTTAACTTCGGTTAGAGATAATGCACTCAACTAATATATAAAATTTCATTGCAATCGCACTTGGTTCCCAAATTCAATTCGACTAACTAAATGAATAGGTAACTTAAATAATTATCACCATTAACTTTCAAATCACACTTATAAGTTTATTATTTACAAACAAGTGTCACAATTTCCTATATAATACAACTTCATTCCATTACCATTGACTATATATTATTTCAATTGATTTGGGATTACATTCAATTCATAAATAATTAATTTAGATAAAATTTGTTGCAATTCATTCTAGTTATTATTATCATAAATAAATTACAAATTTTTAATTCTTCCCACATTAAACCATGAAATCTTATTAAATTAACTATTTTAATTATCAAAAATTTACGAGTCGTTACACTCTCCCCCACTCAAAACTTTTCATCCCCGAAAAGGAAAAAGAAGGGAAAAGGAACTAAATATAGAATTCAACATTAGATATATTTTATTCAAAGTTACCAACTTATACAACAATGAAATTCCATTTATAAAGTCATTACTACACTTCCACTACGCTACTCTGATTAGCTTATGAAATTTACGAGTTAGTTATCAAAACAAGTTATAAAATTTTAAAACTTGAAAATTTTCTAACACCCGGATTTACGAGAAAATTCGGCAGAGTCTCCTTTACGCGGCTTGATCGGTACAGCTACAAAATGCCTCCACAGGCCCCAAACCAACAAAGAAAATCAAAAGCCAAGTGGCTCATCAAAAATCACCAAATCCAATGACAAAACAAACATGTACCTTTGTCGGGCAATCCACATTTTCTTGATTTTAAATACCTGCATCTCATTTACCAATGATATCCAATTATACAATTTAAAAGAATCATTTTATATTTGGCATCTTCAATTTCCAATATTAGCTTTAATTAAGTCCGTAAGCCATACATATATCATCCGTGAGCAGTATCAAATCTAATCGCATATTCGATCACACAACTTCACTTCAAACTTGTATCGTTCACACGACTCTCTAGTGCGGACTGAGATTTGGTTCTTTGATTGGAAACTGTTACTCTCCTTGCATAGCCATATACGATGATAGAGAATTCCAGAATCAAATCAAAAACCCATGTCCAGGGTTCGCCGTCGAGAATCGAGTGAAAAATCCTAACTTGGATCGATATAAATCATCTCGAAATTTTGTGCTCGAATTTGGATCAAATCGTTATGCGAACAAAATAATATACGTACAACTCACGTATTACCATTCAATGGATTTCCATCCAATTTATCTATACTAAATTATTTTATTGACTTTTATTTTTATTTATAATTAATTATTCATAATCCATTATTTAGTTAGTATATTCATTTCTTTACATAGCATATTCTTTAACATTATCTTTTCTTAAACATCATATCGCTTACTCAAGTTCATTTTAAACATTCTATATAATTTAATTAAATTCAATTTCATTTTCCAATTGATTCTTAGCTATACCAAATTCTTTTTTTTACATTTACTTCAATTTCATAATTTTAGTTAATAACAAATTTATTTATGGAACATTTTATTAACCCGCACTTTAGTTTATTAATCATCCTATAAATGTCTAACCTCTCATAAATGACTTTTCTTAGTTTACAGTTATCTTAAAGGTTGCAAATTCAAATTTTTTTTCAATCTCTTTGTAATTTATATTTATTTTCTATAACTAATTTACAAAGATATAATACGATTCATTTATCTTCTTTCTTAAGTTCACTTACTTGTTCCATTTATCCATTCATCATTTCATGTTATATTTAAGTATTTATAATTTTTTTCACAACCAAATTTTCCATTTATACACATTTTAATTCCTTTCGAGTTTTCCTTACTTGTATACTTCAATTATTTTCAGGTTCCGTTTGTTTGTACAACATCTCATTACATATCCAAAACATCATTTCAACTTCTTAATATTTGGCAAGTCATATTATATGTTATTAGAATGCAAATTTGGTATTATACAAATTTATAGAATTTCATTTTACTTAATTAGAATGTTCACAAATTTAATTTATTTAAATCCTCTTTACCTTTTAACTTTAAAGGTACACTACAACTCTAAAGTTTTCCCAAAACATAAGCTTAGATATCTTAATCCTCTTATTTTATAAATTCTGGTTATTCACATTTCATTCAAATAATTTGAAAATTACTAATTAACATAACTTAGAAATTTAAATGCACGGTTCTTTTCAAATTGTTTGAAATAAACATATACACTTATATCTTTAATATATCAAATCATACCTTTGGAGTTTAAACCAAAACCCATTTACCCAAAATAATTTCGAAGAAAAGCAAAGCTTCTTAGAAGTCTCCTCCACTTTGAGACTCGAAAATGAACATCGATGATGCTGCGCAGTCATCACCGAAATTATTTTCCAGCAATAGAAGAGAGGAGTACTGAATTCATTCCTTCTTGAAAATCCTTTTAAAATATTTCCCATAAGTATTTTCCAACTAGCATCACATATATTTTCTTCAAAGCTTTGAGAACCATTGTCAAAACCTTCGGGTCTTAAATTCAATATTTTCCAATTTAAATCTATTTTAAATTTATAAGTCACCTTTATAAATATTCTTACAGGAATTTCTTTCTTAAAATATTCCACAAGTGTTTTATCATTGTTCATTTTGTAATTCACCTTATTTATTAAATTACAATATCTAATTAATGATAATAACCAATATTATCATTCCTAACAACCAGGTAAGCTAGATAAGTCACAATAATTTTTGAATATTTTTCTTTATATACAAAATATAATTAGAGAAAAATTATTTCATTTACCCAATTTCAAAACAACACTATGTCGAATTGTTCTGTTTAAGTGTTTAGAGATCCCTATCAATGACGTTAATTACTCGTATTGACCAGGATCCATAAGCCACTCAACAAATCAACCGACACAATATAAAACATTTTATATCACTAACAAATACGCTGTCTCATATGTATACACTCAGCGACTCATCATAGGGTACTACTACCCTATTTATAAAGAGTCAGACCCCATAAAGCTAAGGTTATCGCAAAACCAAAGCTCTGATACCAACTGTAACGACCCACCCTTTTCGGACAGTTTAAACCGACTATCAAATACACATGTCGATTCCAAACCATTCAAAAGGGCAGATGGTTATTGGGATAAATAAGAAAGGGAAATAAAGGAAATGAAACAACACAGAATCTTGTAGCGGAACGATAAAATATAATAGTCAAATAAACAGTTCATGAAGCCGTTTACTATACTTTGATCATTATTTATACAACATATATCAGAGTTATACATATACACCTGAACAAGTAAAATAATGCAACAGACAGCATAATGAAAGATAATAATAGTAATAGTATACCAAATCTTCGTCTTCGTCCTCCAGAATAGATCTTCAATAAGATGAAAAACTCAGGTCTGACCCGAGCGTAATGAAAAGACAAAACACTCGAGTCAGGATTAAAATATCCTCATGTAAGTTAAATCAATCGTAAATAAATATGAGGGTAACGGCGTCAGAGATGTTTATGGGGTTTGACATCTCCTATCCAGTGTCAACGTGAGTGAAACAACTTAAGAGATGTTACGGGATTTTCCATCTCTCAAGGATCCGTTAAACTATCTACTATGTAGTACAATACGCTACTATAATATGTCTACAGTAAAGTAAAAGTATTAAAATAGCGTTAAGGCGTTACCATAATTCCCCTTAACACATTTTATAATGCCATAGTCTATACAGCACCGTAAACCCCACCGTAAACTAGTGGTTATCAGAGGGTAGCCCATAGGTATAACACAAAACAAATCGTAGTGGTCGCGAATAGGATAATCAGTATGACAAGGTACATGAGGAGATACCAACTAGGATACTAGTAGTTGCATAATCCGGATTGATGTGGAGCATAGCCAGCAGCTACCTCAACACTGCGAAACAACACACCCAAATCGAGGGGTGCACCCAAATTGAATCACAAACGTAATAGATATGGTATCGAAGAAGTGTGTCCACTAGAGATGGCGAACCTCAATGGCCTGGCGCGGCTCCTGTTTTAGTCATGTCAAGGGTCATCCAATATCGTTCTCTTTCTTCAGTCAACGCGTTCACCAAACCATCCACTTCATTCTGGATCAACACTCTGCGTATACTAGTTATTAAAGTGGTTTTCGTTATCGACAGAGAGTATGTCCATATCTGATCCCGGTCTCTTTAATAACTACGTATTATTACACCGATGGCTCTTTTACATTTCAAATCAATTCATAATTGATATCAAAAAATCATATGCGCTTCAAAAATCAAATCCATTTCAAATATCATCATATCTATTCAAAATGTAAGGTCCCGTTTCGAAAATCATTTTTCTTTCGCCTCAATATCTCATTTCGATTTCGAAATCATTTCGAAATTCAATTTAGGTTGCAACTTCATTTAACCCAATCGTATTTAAATTCAAGATTTAAATATAAACATTTCTTCCTATTGACCAGCTTGAATTTTCAGAAAATAGTTTTAGTTTAAAAGTAGTTTAAATAATTAAAATAATTAAAATACTTAACATATTTAAATGGATTTCAAACGGATAAATTAATTTAATATAGTTAAATGGATTTAAGATAGATTAAATATAATTAAACAGGTAAATAGTTTTAAATCAGATTAAATATAATTAAAATTAATTAAAATAGGTTAATTAGTTTAAAATAAATTAAATTGGGTTAAGTAGATTTAAATAGATTAAAATAAGTTAACATGGTTTAAGATAGGTTAAAATAATTTAATATAGTTAATGTAGGTTAAAATAGTTTACATATTTAAAGATGGTTTATATAACAGAGTAATTTGGAAAACAAAATGAAACAGCTTCAAAACCAAACTGTTTCAATTATAACTTCCCAATTCAAATCAATTTCAATTTCCATTCTACCGCTTCAATTTCGATTTCAATTCAAATCAATGTCAACTTTGACTTCAAATTAATTCAATTCCACATTCACCTTCAATTAATTCAATTTCAATTTATATCGATTTGGAGCTTGATTTTTCAAAATATCAATTTATACACTCAACAAAAATTTCCTTCAATATTCGAATTGAAATCTAAATTTCAAATATGATTCAATTCCAAGCTCAATTTCAAAATATCATTTTTGTATCACTTTTACTTAGTAATACTCAAACCTTGAAATAATGTTCAATTTTTAAAACAAATAAATTTTCGAAATTCAATCATATCCAAATTTTAAATTTCAAAGTCTCAACTTAAATTATTTATAACCAAAATTTATTTCAACATTCCAAACTCAGTTTTGCGATAAATTCGATTTCTATAAATCGATTTTGTTTATAACTTTTAAATCAAAACATTTTAAATAAATTTCAAATCAACTATTTTAAAATTTATTAATTTAACCAATCTGGTGTCCGTATATAATTTTCTATCCTATGGCCAAGTGATTAATTATTTCAATTAAATGTCAGGGATGAATATCATTTAAATCAAATCACAGTGTCATATGTATGCATAACAGGATATATATAAGCAAATAAACATCCAAACATTTAAATATCGACCAATAGCATCCATCAAAATACATCATCCAATAGACAATACAATTCACGGCAATTTCATAGTTATCGATATCGGGTAATTAATCGCAATTAAAAAAATTTAATTTCAATTTGAATGTCAATTTTAATTTTCTAGCATTACATTCGATGACAAATATAGTGACGATTTTAGTTTATCAAACAACAACAAGTAAAATTTGTATCACTTCATACTGTCAAACTTAACTAGCATAAAGATATTCTAGTACGTTGAGAGAGTTAGAAAACACTCACCTTGATTTTCCGTTGACACCGAGACGTTCCGGTTTGGAACTAAACCAGACGACTCCCGATTTTAGCCCAAATTTCAACTGTCTCCAAATTCTTCCAAACCAGTTTCATTCGAAGCTCCCGTCATCGTGATCGCAACGCAAAACGTTTCGTTCCAATCGGACCTCGTATATGAGAGTTATACATTTTATAAGATATCAACCATTTTATTTTAAATCAAAAGCTAATGTTTAAATAAATAAATAAGCCTCCACTACCTCCTCTTCCCAGACTTGCACTTGTACATGAAGATACAGAGTAACCCACTTCTCGCCGTGCACAAACCTAGTGATACGGAGCTATAGGCGATGAAAATCAAAACCGATCGCGCCGCCAAGCTTCTCCTGTCGATCTCCATCTCCCGGACCCCTCACATCGAAGCTCGCCCCTTCCTATCAAATCGCATGCGAACCACCTCCCGCTACAGTAAAAAAATCGTGCCCCCTAGGAGTGGCCGCACGTCTCCAAACTTGGCACCCAGGTGCTATTCTTCGTGAAAAATGCGATGCCACAAACCCCACTCCTTATCGATGACCAAAGCTCGAGAAACAAGCAACCCTAGCTCTATTGCCTATTCAACCTTCATAGTCGAGCAACCCAGATCGAAGCCGCACCTTTCAAGTAACATACCAATTCGAAGCTCAGGATGAAATAGGATTTTCAGTGAAGGTTTCGTGATTTTTAATCGAGTATTTGAAGAGAAAGAAATTTTTAAAGTTTGATTTATTATTTTCTTATTGCCAGAAGCTCGCATGTGTGGGCTATTAAAGGAGAGTATGCGTGTTTGAATGGGAAATAGGTACTAGGGTGACAGCTGATAAGAAGAAACAGACAGATGTGAAGGGTATGGTCAAATCAAATATATATATATATATATATATATATATATATATATTAATTAATTAAATTTTCAAACCGTCTTAATTACGCAACTCAAAATCTTGAAACCCTATCGAGGCATGCCGCTAGGCGTTTGTAATGTTTTACCAACATTCCGAACACAATGGAACATGTTTCAGGGCCTAATTCGATCGCATGTGCGTGTTACGGAAATAAACGATCAATTTTAAATTAAATCGATTAAATTTATTTCTAAGCGTTTTGAGCTGCCACGGTCAAACGACAACTCCGATTGCTATGGAAATTGAAACCTGGAAAAAAATAAACTATTACGGATCTAATGGAACTGGTTTCGTCGAATTCTGAGACTGTGCCCCAGAAGGATATTTTTAACTCGTCGGTTAAATCGACGACTTTTCAAATTTATAGAATTGCTTAAAATTCTAATTTTAAAATCTTATTAACTCTATTATAATCCAAATATAACTTATATTCACTTTGGAAACCAATTTGAATCTTATTAAATCGAATTTCGGTTATTCACTCTATCTTCATATATTAAAATTTCAATATCAAATAAATCATATCAAAGTCTGAATTTAATTATTCAAACATTTGTAATATTAAATTTAAACAAATTTTTTTTTTCTTAAATCACTATCTTTTGAAATATCCAAAAACGAACTTATCAAATTAACTTTTGAAACAAATTTAAATTATAGAACAACCATTTCCATTAAACAGTTATTCGATTCCCGTTATTCAATTATTCAATAAATTCCAAATATTAAATTTAAACAATTTAATTGTTCAATATTTGACGGATTTCAATAGATTCAATATTGGATTTTAAATAAATTTTCGTTATCGGTCGATTACTTTATTACATCAAATGAATTCCGTGCTATTATTTAGCAGCGTGGTCCCCACTTAACATTAATTGGCTTGCTGGAAGAATTGGGTGTGTTAAATGTTTAGATGAAAGTACAGAGAAAATGGAAAGGTTGACCAATGCTAAAGCGTTGGTGGAAGTGACACTCATCTCCGAACTAGTGGATAGCTTTCAAGTACTGTGTAAGGATGGTACCAAACAAACTGTTTTTGTGGAATATCAGTGGAGACCACTAGCATGTAAAGCTTGTAATGTGTTTGGGCATGATATTTTTAGCTGCAAAAATAGTATTAAGTCAGATGAAGTTCTAAACAGTAATACTAATACCTTACCAAAACAAGTACCAAATAAAGATTCCCTGGTGAAAGAACAAAATAACATATTAATGCATAATAAGTCCTTAAGAGTTTGGAAGAAAGTTGAGCATGGAAGCAAAAGGAAGAGTGAATTAATGAAGATTAAAGATAATAATGGGAGTGGTAATAATGGGAGTGACAGAGACACTGAATCAAGTAAAGAAGGAAATGTACCTAATATTAGGAAAGTTAATGTGGTGGATTTAGTTGAAGAAGGAGAAGTTGTTGAGGTAGTGGAGATGAACTTAGGAAATAAATTTCAAGTGCTACAGGAATTGAATGAGGAAAATGAGGAATTGGGTAATGAAGGAAGAGGTGATAAAAGAAGCTCTGAACAGTTAAATGGTTTATCCGATCTAACCAGTAAGGAAGCATTAGTAGCTATAGATAGTATGGATGCATGCACTGAGAAGAATTCAGAAGAGCAAAGTGATGTAGTACATTTAAATGATAATTTGCAACTTGCTAATATTTATGGGAAGCTAGTTCAGGAATTGGTAGAGATAAGAAAGTCAAAACAGAATGAACTGATAAAAGGAAAACAAAAAGAAGTTATGCAAGCTGAAACAAATAGTCAATCTGGAAAAAATGGAAGCAATAATAAATTGGATGGTAATTTTGTTCCTTCCTTGCTACCCAGTGAGATAAATCAAAAGGCTATTGATAATGCATCCTATTCCTTCAGTTTGCACACTCCACTTGTGCAATATGCACAGTCTCATGCACACAATGTCAGTGTACATGATACAGTAGTGACCAAATCCCCTTGCAAACAACCAATACATCCTTATTCACATATATCTCCCCCCCCCCCCGGTTATTTATTTAATCGGGAACACCCTCAACTTGCTCTGCCCAAATCTCCATTCCCAACGCATAAGAACCACAGTAGCTTCAAGGAAAAAAAGGAAAGTTACTTGTCTGATTTTGACAAAGGCAAGGTTGTTGACTATGTTGAAACATTACCTGAAATGGATACAACCCCAAATTCAGGCCTTCGTAGGTCTATGAGATTGCAAACTCCAAAACCATAAGGTATTCCATGTTACAAAATATTGGGTTTTGGAATATTAGAGGCGCACATCAGGATATTAAACTTGTGCAAGCTAAAAATATTATCTCTGTGAACAATATTAGCATATTTGGCATTCTTGAGACCAAACTTAACCTTGATCTTACCCTCAAAGCTTCCCAACTTATTAATCCACTATGGAGTGTTCATCATAATCTGATTGAGTCTCCATATGGCAGAATTTTAGTGCTTTCCAATCCTAACATCTACTCTCTCACACCAATTATATCCCACAAGCAATTCATCCATTTCCATGCCTTGCATCTTCCAACCTCAATTTCCTTCTATCCGACCTTTATTTATGGGGATAACCATGTTGCTGCTAGGCAAGTTATGCTGAACTATTTACCACATCTTAGGCAGGATACCCATCCATGGTTTGTGTTAGGTGATTTCAACTGTATGCTAGCTGCAGATGATCGCTGTGGTGTCTCCCCTATCAATCTCTGACATTGCTCCTCTCAACTATGCTATCTCATCTTCCAACTTACATGAAGTTGCCTATGTTGGTCCAAAATACACGTGGAACAACAAAAGTCGATCTGGAGTTAGGACCTTGAGTAGACTTGACTTAACTTTTCTCAACACTAAAGCTCTTACTCAATTCCCCAACTCTCTGAATCACATCCTCCCCCCTTTGCTTTCTGACCATTATCCTGTGTTTTTAGCCCCTGATTGCAATGCCATTAAAAGGAACTCAAGTTTTAAATTTTTTAATTCCTGGATCAATGATCCAGACTTTATGCCTTTAGTGAATAATATTTGGAACTGCCCTAAATGTGGTAAAAAAATGTCCATTTTGTAGCAAAAACTGAAGGCAACTAAGGAAGCATTAAGGAGATGGGCTAAGTACAAGTATGGTGATGGTAACAAGTATTCAACTAATCTGATGAGTCAGATGTCTGCAATTCAACTGAGGATGCTTGATGATCCAGGTAATATCAGTCTTTCTCAACTGGAACATTATCTAACTCAGCTTCTATCTGATGCCTTGGAATTTGAGCAAAGTCTGAAGAAACAAAAATTGAGGAAGGAGTGGGATTTGTATGGTGAAAGAAACTCTAAACTGTATCATAGTTCCCTAA
This sequence comes from Allium cepa, assembly GCA_030765085.1. Taxonomy (NCBI): domain Eukaryota; kingdom Viridiplantae; phylum Streptophyta; class Magnoliopsida; order Asparagales; family Amaryllidaceae; genus Allium; species Allium cepa. Next base: position 750,177,111 of record CM060938.1, on the reverse strand, counting down.
ACATTAAAAATGCCAAAAGAAATATCTATCAAATTCAAAATGATGATGGTAGTATATTAAACAAACCAAAAGATATTGACAAAGCATTCATTGACCATTATATTAATCTGTTCTCCCCAAATGAAACATGGACCCATAACTCTAATGATCTCTTGTCTACACCATTTCCTATTCTATCTGATGCTGATAACCTTTTTTTATCTTCTACTGTTACTAATGAAGAAATATATAATGCTATGTTTAGTATGAAGAGAGATTCCTGTGGTGGACCTGATCGCTTTAATGCTGTCTTCTTTATTCATTGTTGGGATATTATTGCTAATGACCTCATGGCAGCCGTGCATAACTTTTTTGTGCACAATAAATTGCCTATCTCCATAAATGCTACCAATTTATGTTTAGTGCCTAAAGTCAAGCATGCTGCTACTCTTCATGCATTTCGTCCTATTGCCTGCTGTAACATTATATACAAATGCATATCTAAAGTCATTGCTGCTAGGCTTAGGCATGTGCTTCCTTCTGTGATATCTGAGAATTAGGCGGAATTTTTGAATAATAGAAGTATCCTTGATAATGTGCTGGTTACTCATGAACTTCTTAATGCTTATGGTCGTGCTCTTGTTTCTCCAAGAGCTATATTGAAGCTTGATATTAGAAGAGCTTATGATACTGTATGCTGGGAAGCTCTGACTGGTATTATGGGGTTAATGGGGTTTCCTTGCCATTTTGTCAGTTGGATTTATACTTGTATATCTACAGTTTCCTGCTCTCCGTGTTATAATGGTGGCACTGTTGGATATTTTAGAAGTAAGAGAGGCATAAGGCAAGGAGACCCGATGTCTTCCTATTTGTTCATTATAGTGATGGAATTTTTTACTCAACTCATTAACAAACAGGTCAGGAATAACATTTTTGAGTTGCATCCCAAATGCAGGAATCCTCTCATTACCTCTCTTCTTTTTGTTGATGATGTGATTCTATTTATTAAGCCAACTGTTTCATCTATGAATTATGTTAAAGGCATCGTTAACACTTTTGAGATGTGCACTGGTCTTCAGGTCAATAGAAGTAAGTCTTACCTCTTGGTGGCAAGTCTCAATGACACTGACAAACAGATCATTTTTCAACATAGTCAATTACCTACTCTACCTGATGGTACCATGCACCTGGGCATTCCTTTGTCCTCTAGAAAAATTGGTGCTACTGCTTGTTTACCTCTTTTTGAAAAATCACTGAAGCTATGAATAGATGGGCTAGCAATAAATTGTCTCAGGCAGGCAGAACCACTATCATTAAGTCTATAATTCAAGCCATGACTGTGTATTAGAGCATATGTTTTATTTTGCCCTCTACTCTTTTATCTAGCATAAGGAAAGCAACGAATCACTTTCTTTGGACTGGGGACATGTATTCTACTAAACTCATTCCAATTGCATATGCTAAACTGAAGAAACCTCAAAAATATGGTGGACTGGGAATTAAGTGTATGACAACTTGGAATCAAGCTGCTTTTTCCAAGCATTTTGACAATCTGATCAATATTAAACCTAATATGTGGGTTAAGTGGGCTAGGCATCATCATCTTGGCAATAAAAACTTCTGGAAAATTGAACCATCTCCTTTATGTGGTTGGGTGTGGAGATCTATCCTTAAACTCAGATGCATCTTACTACCTCATGTTCAGATGTTAGTGGGCCATGATAGTTCTGCTAGGTTCTGGTTTGAACCTTGGGTGGGTAGAGGAGTGATTTTGTACGACCTCCTTACCTTTGATCAAAGAAATCAAACTGGCATCCCCTTGAATGCCAGGGCTATTGATTATTTAAGTGATGGTGTGATTGATTCTCCCTACACTTCAAATCCTATCATAAACCAGCTGTGGGATGCTGTAAAATGCAATTGGATCCCCACTAGGGGTAATGGGTATGTGTGGGAATCTAAGCATGAACAGCACTCCATAGCAAGAATTTACAAAGCCTTGAAAAGAGATGATACTAGCCCTGTTTTTAGATGGCATGCTAGAGTCTGGAATACTTTAACTTCTCACAAACTGAACTTCATCCTATGGAAAGTACTCAAGAATGCTATTATGACCAAGGATAAATTATGCAGAAGAGGATTTATTGTAGACTTAATGTGTGTCTACTGCAATAATGCTACTGAATTTGTTTCTCACCTTTTCTTTGACTGTGTGGTTACTAATAAAATATGGAAAGCTTGTCTCATGAGTGCTGGTTTTAATGAGCCTATTCTACATGGTGGAGCTGAGTGGAATAGAGTTTTCAGGAATACGAGATGGAAGAATGCTTCTTCTTTCTGGCTTTTGTTGAATCTGAAAGTGTATGTGGACGTGATATGGGCTGAGAGAAATGCTAGAGTATTTGAGAATAAAATGAAGCTTGAATGTGCTTTGATCAATATCATAATTTCTAGGGTCAAGAAGAAGTCCTCACATCATGATGCTTATGACTTGAAGGATTAGGGTGTTTGTCTTGTTTTTCTTTGTGTTGTTCTTGTTTGGGTGTTTTTCTGTATTCTTTCTTCTATTTCCTTAGTCTTCTCTGTAGTAGTTTTGGGAGCTCTAGCTTGTTATTGCTCCTCTTTGTTTTTGTGTTGGTGTGCTTAATAAATATGGTTAGGGTCCATTCAACCCTCCTTGCCTTTCAATATATATATATATATATATATATATATATATATATATATATAATTTCATTCCAATTGCAATTGGTTCCCAAATTCAATTCGACTAACTAAATGAATAGGTAACTTAAATAATTATCACCATTAACTTTTAAATCACACTTATAAGTTTATTATTTACCAACAAGTGTCACAATTTCCTATATAATACAACATCATTCCATTACCATTGACTATATATTATTTCAATTGATTTGGGATTTCATTCAATTCATAAATAATTAACTTAGACAAAATTTGTTGAATTCGTTCTAGTTATTATTATCATAAATAAATTACAAATTTTTAATTCTTCCCACATTAAACCAAGAAATCTTATTAAATTAACTATTTTAATTATTGAAAATTTACGGGTCGTTACAAAGACTATGGGTCGTTAGCCCACCAACTTGAGCTGAAACTCCACAAAATGATCATCATAGATTAATAAGTGTAAATTACACTAAGCTAGTGAATAAATGAGTTTAGCTTCATGTCTCATAACCATTGGCTTAACTTAAATACTTACGAACAAATTGTAGATTTTCACTTGAAGATTGTCACAAGATTTCAAACGAACAAGTCCAAAAATTAATCGACGATGTAAGCGCAAGCGTTTCATTGCACTAGTTTTGCTAAGTCGTATAATTAGATTTCTCATACAAATGAGGTAAAGGTTCGTATATACTAATAGATTGGAAAATGGTTTTAAAAACGAGCTTTGTATTAAAAGTAATGTTGAAATCATTTTTTTGTGAAAGAGTTTGAATATTTACTAATAATATAAAAACCATTATATTTTAAAGTGATAGATCATAGAAATGATTGTAAAAAAAAATCTCTCACCAAAATCCACATTCGACGACGTGAATTAGAACCATAAAAATCGATATCAAATCCCATCAAACGGATATTCCTAAAAATCCAGAAAAGAAGTCATCAAGGTCGATAATAAATGAAAATGACTTACCGGATCAACAAATCCACTCAAAAACAAGCAAAATAGACAAAATTCAACTGGACCAGATGTTTGGTAGGTTTGGCCAGACGTTTGACCCGGAGTTCTGGAAATTTTATTTTTTTTTCTCCTTTTTCTTTTTATTTCCTGAAGCCTACCAGACGTCTGGTCCTGGGCTCTTGAAATTTATTTCGTTTTGATCATTTATTTTTTCTCAGAAGCACCTAACAGATGTTTGGAATTTTCAACCAGACGTCTGGTTGCCTGGGCCTGGGCAGAATTTGCCTAGGCCAATGATGGCCAAATCGATTCGAAAGCAATCGGACGAGTGATGGAGGCTGGGGGTTTATGCCAAGCGGCAACCCGGTCCTATATGCACTTCGATATACACCCCAAGTAACATGTCCAAACATCCATAGTACGACTTTTTCATAAATTTTGACTTCAAAACCAAAATTGAAATATTCACTAAACTAATTCAAATCTAAAGCAATTGAACTTGAAATAGATTTAGGAATATATACCTAACAAAAATGAATGCTATAGACATAGATGTGAGTTCAAGAACTCACCTTTAAATTCAAAAACAAGAAATGAGAAGCTATAAATCAGGCTTAGACCAATTCCTCGTCACTACACCTCTAGAACCTTCAATCTATTATCAAATGCAAAGTTTTTCCTAAGTTAAGTTATAGGAAAAATCAAGAATTTAAGAGGGATTGAGATGGAGATGATGAAGAGGATGCTTACCTAAGCTTCTCCTTGATTTTAGAACTTGAATTTCCTAAGAGAACTAGGGCTTGGGAATTTAATTTCCTATTCCCATCATTTTTCCTAAGGCTTGATTTTTAGGAATTTAGAAAATGGAATGAATGAATGAAGATAAGTGCAGTGGAAGGTTTTTGGTAGAAGGTTTGGGTTCTCTTACTTGGTTAATGGGCTAGAACACAACCCAAAGCACAAACAAAATACCAAAATCCTAATCAACTCCAAACATATCAATGTTTATACTCAAACAAGTTGTAAACGCCATTTTAAACTCAATGAAATTGGTCTTGAGTCCGGATTGGATCTTTACAAAAAATCACATTTCGGACTTTAATTCAACTAACGATGATATATTTAAATAAAACATTTAAATATTTAATCTTAATATGCGGGTTGTTACAGACTCCCCTCCTTAAAGAAATTGCATCCTCACAATACTTAAGAAGAAAATAAATGGTAACAACCACTCTAAGTCATAATAACACATAAGACAAATTTTAAGTGAGAAGTTTACCTTAAGGAGCACAAGAGAGTAAGTCTGGATGTGTTCGCTCGATGAATTCTCTGGATTACCAAGAATAATCCTTAGGGTTTGAGGACCATTAAACTTTCACAAGAAGAACATCTTTATTTAGAAGGCATTTATCCATAGCAATGATACGAATATGATGTTGCTCATAAGTCAAATTAGGTGAAACTTCAATTTCTTCAAAAACATCGTGCTTAAGAGTAGAATCGAAATCCCTAAGGAATTTCCATAGTTGAGAAACATGGAATACGTCATGAATAGTAGAAAATTGAGTCGGTAATAAAAGGTGATAAACCACGGAACTAATGCGTTTGGTGATGGGAAATGGACCAATATAACAGGTGCTAATTTTCCTGAATGACTGAAACGCACAACACCCATCATAGGTGAAACACGAATGAATACCAAATCTCCCAAAGAAAATTCTAATTTTCTTCTTCGGTTGTCGGCATAGGATTTTTGTCTACTTTGAGCTTATTTCATCCTATGGCGAATAAGGTCAATCTTTTCTGTGGAATCATGAATGAAATCTGGACCTGAAACCAGCTTCTCGTCGGCTTCAAGCCAACACATAGGAGATCGACATATAGGCTTTCGTAGAGTGCCTCAACAGGTTCCATACCAATACTAGATTGGAAGTTATTATTGTAAGAAAACTCAACAAGGGAAATATGATCTTCCCAACTTCCACCAGAATCAAGAACACATGCATGAAGAAGATCTTCAAAAGTCTGATTCACACGCTCAGTTTTTCCATCGGACTGAGGATGATAAGCAGTGCTAAAATTAAGCTTTGTTCCCAAAGCTTTTTAAAGACCTTTCCAAAATCCACTAGTAAATAATGGATCCCGATCACTAACAATAGAAGTAGGAACTCCTTGCAATTTAACAATTTCCTAAACATAGATTTTAGCCAAAAGAGTTATGGTCCAGTTGGACCGAACGAGAAGAAAATATGCAAATTTTGTAGGTCTATCTACCATCAGCCAGAAACGGTCATCACCTGAACGAGAGCGAGGAAGACCGTCAATAAACTCCATATGGACTTGATCCCACGTCCAACTGGAATGTCCAAAGTTTGCAATAACCCACTGGGCCTTTAATGCTCGGCCTTTGGAGTTGGCAAGTCATGTAGTGCTTAATAGCAATATTAGATTTCATTCCATCCCAATAATAAAGCCGTTTCATATCCACATAAATTTTACTACTACCGGGATAAATGGGAAATTTAGAACAATGAGAATCTTCTAAAATGTCTTTATGAAGATCACTAATACATGGCACAATAAGTCTGCCAAATTTTCGAATACCTCCGCGAGCATCAATATCAAAATCTTTCAAACCATCAACCTTATTTTTATCGCTACAACTTTGGCTAAGATGAGCCAATTTAGGATCACACTTTTGAGCTTCAAGAATGTGGTTCAAAAGAGATGGATGAGCCTCAAGACTACATAAAACAAGAGATGAACCTAAATCAGATTCACGATCTCAGATCTCACAAGTGGGCAAAGTCCTGAGATCATTCCATTCAGATATCATCATGGAAACAACCATTAGTTGCTTGCGACTAAGGGCATCGGAAACACGATTTTCCTTTTCGGGAGTATAAAGAATATCAAGGTCATAAATGCAAGGAATTTGAGCCAATTTTGTTGATCCAAATTAAGTTCCTTTTAGGAAAATAAATACTTCAAAGATTAATGATCAGTGCAGAGAACAAATTTCTCTCCCAAAAGATAATCGCCAAATACTAAGGGTGAAAACAATGGTCGTAATGTGACGACCCAAACTCTATGCCCAACAAAAGAGATTGAAATCTATATCGCCGGAGCTTATAACAACATTAGATGTAAATAAACAGCGGAAACAAAATGAATATCATTGATCATAACACAGATACAACTTTGATACTATCCATACAACATCGATCACTAATATCAGAGTGATACACAAAAGATACTACAACATAATGACCACTCTAAAGCGGAACCATAGACACTTCAAAGAAAAAGCTTCCACAATACATCAACTTTGATAAGGTCTTCAAAAACTCCACAACTCCAAGCGCTTCGAAAGATTTCCAAATCCAAAAGCTTTTCAAAATCTGACAGCTTCCAAAAGACTTCCGAATCAAAGTTAGCTCCCAAAACACGGATAACCTGCTTCTAGGCTGCCCGTATGGAAAATTGTAGGCACCGAGAGTCTAGGAAGGGAACAATAAACTTCGGGTCAGTCATGAGACTGGTATGAGTAAACAAAAACAGTTGTTTGCACAAAACAATTTATAAAAAGAAATCTTTTCATGCTTTTTGGAAAATGAAACTGCCATAAGGCTCCTGCCACACACACAATGCAAGCGCACACTTGGAGGAGATTTCTCCTTATGACGGTTAAAAATGCTTGACACGCGAAAACCATTTGGTATTATTATTAGTGCATAGTGCAGAAAACCTTTCGAAAATATAATATTAATCTTAGCCAGCATACAACATTTCGTCATATGCCAGCTATAGCTGCCATGTTCAATAGTAGGTTACCACCACATTCCATGGCAGGTTATACAACTAAAATCGTACAGGGTGCGTATTGTTTCTTCGGATTTCCAACAAATGGTCAGGCAAAGGAACTTCCTACACCGAAATGGAACGCCTCGGGAAGGACGCCCCCGATAACCTAACCGGATCTCTGCTAACACAAGGCCGACGCTACCTAATGCTTTGACCAAGCTATAATATAGGTAGCTACCACACAAGTATGCCATCCCCGGCCATTACCGACCTTTATCTGAGGCGCCTCTCAACCAACAACAACACAGCAATAAGTATTAGCAACCACATAGGTTAAATATCTAGGCTCCATGCCATGATATCACCTTTTATCCAGAAGAAAATGGACATACCCTAGGGGCGCGACCCTAAAAACCTTACCGCAACATTCCTGTTTCGACTATTACCGGGTTGTGAGGCTCGACGAAGTCTCGTCCACAAAGCTACGCTTATTCACAAAGTCATGCTTTGATCAACAAATGATCAGCAGCACTTCGTATGCCACATTACCAAATTGGGAATGTATCACTAGTAACCATCAACTACATAACCTCTGAGCTCATACGTCTCAGAGAAGGGTGTTAAGCTAAGAGAATAAATCTCCGCCACCAAACAGAAATGTATTTGATAGATACCAGTTTTACATCTCAAAGTGTAATGTCAGACACACATCCATACAAGTTTGTTCCGGGTTCGAACAGAACCGAAGGCACTTCACAAAGAAGCCCTTGCAATCCGGGTATCCCCAATCCCGGTCGGACTCCCCATCACATATAGAGATCTCTATACCGTAGCTACTCAGTGCAGAGTCATTCGATAGGTTATCCTATCATTCTCGATGACACCAGGTCTTCACCACAGTCTTCAAATGTTATCTAATTCGTCGTATCACTATTCGAAATGGGTTATATGACACAAAGGTCCTCTCCCCGCTAAACCGAATGGTGAGCGCAAAATTTAAAAAACCATATGGATAATGGGATCTCAGTTAAGTCACAACTTATTATCCAAAACCTTTCTTTCAAATGATTTAAACGAATTACCATTTCCAAATCTTTAAACAAAAAGATTCATTTCACAAAGTTCACCAATCTTTCACACAGATTCATTTATAGGTTTTTCAAAACAATTCCCCTCTCACATCGTTTATAGAAAGGTTAAAAACCTTTCTTTCAAATGGTTTTAAACATATTACCATTTACAAATCATTAAACAAAAAGATTCACTTCACAAACTTCACCCACTTTCACAAAGATCCATTTACGGATTTCAAAACAATTCCTATTTCAATTGGATTAACACATTCAATCTTTAAATCAAAGATATACCTTATAGCTTTCAAAACCCGTTTCCAAAGATTCATTCATAACTTGAAAAACCATTTCATTTCAAATTGAAATCCCTTTGATTCAAATTGGTAATTCCTTCCTTATATGAAAGCTCTTATTATTTGAAAACAAATAGTTTTCATTTCGGAAAAGTCCAATTACATTTATACAAGTTAAAATCTTTGGGTTAAATTCAAATTCCCAAAACAACACTTTTAAAATGGTTTAAAAACCCATATAAACTTGTATAACCTTTTTTTTAAATCGTAAATCATAGAATTCAATTTCAAATTTTTGAATTCGAATTTAAATCAAATTTCAAAACTGAATCAAGTTATTCAAAAATAACTTTTATCCTTGAAATTATTTTTCAAAAGCCTTTCACTTTAAACCCAATCCATTTCCAAAACCATTTGGATTCAAAAGTTCAATTTTAAAACTATTTCAAAAATATTAAATTCAAAAATCTATGACTTAACTGATTCCTCGTGAAATCCATATTTGTGTGTGTACAGTGTAGTACAGGGGGTTTTACACAATAGTGCATAGCATCAATCATCACAGATTCAATCATATCAATATCGATAAGCGGTATAACCCATAATGCTTATCTTCATTCACTGATTCATAGATAAAGTAAATTTATCAATCACAAAGATTCACCATTATGATTCGATGTGGGTTTCGGATAACCAACTGGAATCCGACTCACTGTCGCATCGAAATTCAAATGCCGTTTTACGGGCCAAGGGGTTTTCATATTCATACAACAGTATATTCATCACAGATATAACAGCTCAGCACAAAGCATTTCATGTTACATAGCATCACACCACATATCAAATATATCAATCCAACACACATCATTCAATAACAATCAACCATCTTCAATTAAGATGAATAAATCGTGTGGTTTTAAATTTATCAACTACATAATTACTTGCATTAGTAATCTTTAATTAATGATTTATTATCATTAATTACAATTGATTAAGTCTTAATCACCTTCATTAATTAATCATTCCTTAATTAATTAGCTTAATTAATTAACCCTTAATTGTTAATTAATTAATTCTCAATTACTTTTATTAATTAATTACTCCTTAATTAATTAATAATTGATTACAAATTAATTACCCTTCGTTACAATTTAATTAACTTTTAAATTATTTCTCAGTTAACCTTTAATTATCCATTACATTAATTAATTAACCATAATTTAGTCATATTAACAAATTATTCTTTAAGTAATTAAGTAAGTAAACCTTTAATTAATTACTTTAATAAATTAATCAATTAATTATACCTTTAATTATCTACCTAAATTAATTAAAGATAAACCTTTTTATCTTAATTCATTACTGAATTACATTATTATATTTTTGAAAATAATAAGATAATTAACCTAACACATAATCAAATAAATTTTAAAAACATTTATTGTAAAATTAAATCTTTGAAAACTTTGTTCTAAAACTTGAATTGCTTTAGTATATTAAAACTTGGTTTAACATATCATTTGAAAATCCATTCATACATTTAAAACTGATTTATACTTCATATTTTAAAACCTGAAACAAAGTTTTCCTTTTAAATTTTAAAAACCTGGTAATTAAAAATAAAAAACCCAAGCAATTCACCAAAAATCCCGAGCCTCTCGCGTGCCACTCGCGATCCATTCATGCCCCCGAGTCACTCATGCAACATTCTCGAGTTCGACACCAAGAAACGATCGTCTTCCCCCAAACTCGAACTCACAACATAACCCAAACTAACCCAACATGCGCGTGCACGTGCACATCTACTCTAACCACCAGAGATCAACGCTCCGACCTTCGCCAAGTCGCCGAACATCCCCTTAGACGAACCGACCACTCAGATCGTCAATAACCACAGCAAATCAAAATCGAACCCTCTATCGAACTGGAACTAAAACCGAACGAAGCCAATCACCTCGCCACTGACGAATTCGATCACCGAAGCCCACGTCCTTCCGACCATAGCTATGCCACGACCTCCAGCAACATTTCCCCCACATGCGAACGCCTCCGGTGCATCATCGCCACCGCCTTCACCTTGGAAACACAGACGAACCAAACGGAGTTTAAAACCCTAAACCATCGCTGTTTTACCTCCCCGATCACTGATAAATTCAATATGCATTTTTTCGATAATCTCCAACATAGACATTACCCTCCACATAAGTCTCGAAGTTCAACAATTTGCCGATCATTAGAAATTGACGAATTCGCGATCTCTGATCATCCACAATATCTCGATAGCCATGCAACTAAAAATTCTAATTCTGTTTTAAAAATCCTTGCTTTCGAAGTGGATTTAGATGATGTAATCGAATCAAAAATTCATGTAGGTTGAAATTTCGATAAATTTGAATTTTCACTATTATTCCTCCTTCGGAAAAAACTATTTCATATTATCTTGAAATTATATTTTTAAACCTTAAACCATAGCTAAACAAACAAAGTTTGTTCAGATTCTAAAGCCCAGTAAGGATCAAGGGAAGGGGAATTTAATTTTGCATAGGTTTTATAAATCTGAGAACAGACAGAGGCAAATGTGCTTGTAATTCAAACATGCACAATTTTCTCTACATATAAACATCTTCAAATTAGCATGCATGTCAATCATTAAAATTTTATTGTTAACATCATCACAAACAACACATAATGCATCAGATTTTAAGTGTTTACTCACCAGAGTGACGAAGATAGAAAATTGGAATGTTCAAACAGAAGAGCTTTGAACAAAAATCTAGAAATGCTTTAGATTTGCACTGATTTGTTTTTAGTTTGTTTGATCTGTTACTTTCTTCCAGGCTTGAAATGTTTGAAAAACTATTTTTTGATCTTTAGTTTCAGGTTTGATTCTTTACTGCTGAGGAAATCTTGATGTTGAGTTGCATGAAGCTTAATCCTTGCATTGAATTTAATTTATTTTCCTCTAATCTTCACTTGCTTTAATTCGTTTCTGGTTTTGGAGTTTTTTTATTTTTATTTCTCAGTTTTTTTAACTTTTGAAAGAGAAGAAAATAATGTAACCTGATTTAACTTCTTTGATATTTATATTTTAAATTTTTAAGGAATTAAGATTGCCACTTGTTATTCATTTGTTAACCCTTGTCATAATAAAATTTAAAATGGTTACACTTATTAAACTTCATAAAAATTATGTTTAGATCCTTAACTTAAATTAATTTATACACTTATGTTTAAATCCCTCTCAGCTTTATTTTTTCACAAAACATTTCCTTTTATATTAACATAGGCATTTTACTTCGAATACAAGTTCAAATTCAAATTTAAAGTCAAATTCAAAGCTACTCATACATATGTATACATATATATTTCAAATTCAAATACATCTAAAACATTTATTATTTTGAATTCTTAAACTCAAATAATTTTACAATCTTACATTTATACACAGATCATCACTTAATTTATTTATTTTGAAAAATTCAAATTAATTTCAAAATTTTATCCCAAAATTTACATCAATAACTAATTTAAATTTAATTAAAAATTGAGATCGTTACAGATTCCCCCCTTAAGAAAATTTCATCCTCGAAATTTGAAAGAGAGAGAGAAAGAAACAAACAATATAAGATCACAGAAAAGGATAGAGAAATCGCTTATCAGATCAAGCCATGATATCCACAAATATGAGAATAAACTCACTTAACACTCTACGAAATATTTGGGTCATCTGATATACGAAATATGTAGGCCATTAGGGCATTGGTTAGTCCGATATATCGAAACCTAATGAAACAGACAAGAATAGGTTCGACTACGATCTCAGATTCAAGATTTAACTCACTTACGATTTGCTGAGAAATAAAACTTATGTGTAGTTCCCGTATCGAACAAAACTCGAAATTTTTTATCGTAAGTGAGAAGGTTACCTTCTAAAATTCCTTTTCCCTCATCGACCTTTGAGGTTGAAGGATCATCTTTGATTGCATACACCTTTGCTACATGAGCTTGCTTTTTCTTTGGGCAATCTTTAACTTCATGACCTGGCTTGTGACAGTAATAACATTCTTTAACTCCTTGACCAGTCTTCACAGGTTGTTCATTATTAACTTGTCTCTTCGGATTCTTGCAGTTGTCTGAATAATGGCCCATTTCTTGGCAATTATAACAAGTTATATCTTTTGCCGGGTTTCCCTGATTGTCCTTCCTTTCGTTGCCTTGATATGGTTCTTGCCCTCGAACTTTCTTTTCTTCCAATTTTTATTGCTCGTATTTCCTCCTTCCCTCGGGACTTCCTGCATATCCAGGGTAGCATATCTATACCCCATATCTTTCAAATATGAAAAAGATTCTTTGACGCATGTTGTCATCCTTTCATGGAATTTCTTATTCATCCCACGAATGAATCTTTCATTTTTATTTAGAGGCGTGTTCACCAATTCTGGACCGAAACAGGATAATTCGTTAAATTTGTTTAAGTACTCCTCAAATGAAAAACTCCCCTTCAAGTCCATGAATTCTTGGTTCATTTGGGAGATACCAGCTGACGGCATATAGCGTTTCTCAAACATTTCCTTAAATCGATTCCAACTAAACTCATCTTCCGGCTCATCCACGGTAACTGTCTCCCACCATACTAGAGCATCTTCCTGGAGTTGCCAAGAAGCTATTAATCTCATTTGATCGTCTTCAAATTTCAGTCCCCTGAAAATCCTTTCACATAATCGGATCTAGGCATGGGCTTCAATAATGGATTATCTGCCAGTGAACGGCTTTCCACCTAGTATGGAAAAACTTCGATTCAAATCAGCCAGATTCGGCTGAGGTTGAGTGGGAATAGCTGTCGTTGCAGGGACTTGACCAGATGTAGTGGTATTTCCCCGTCCTCTACCTTGTCCTCTTCTTCCTCTTATTCTCACTATCTGTAAATAGTAAGAAAACATGATTTAGGCATATGGACAGGATATCTTAGGGATATCAACAGTTTAAATAAATAGACTGAGTAATTCGAGTTTTCGGTTCTCGGGTTGTACTCATTCTAGGGTATACTTCACCCTATCTCTAATGAGCCATCTAATGTGTTATACTCCTTAGCTAAAGTTCTTACTCAACCTTTAGCTCTGATACCACTTGTGATGACCCAAACTCGATGCCCGACAAACGACATCGAAATCCGTATCCCCGGAGCTTATAATAACATTAGATGTAAATAAACAGCGGAAACAAAATGAACATCATTGATCATAACACAAATACAACTTTGATACTATCAATTACAACATCGATCACTAATATCAGAGTGAAACACAAAAGATACTACAACAAAATGACCACTCCAAAGCGGAACAATAGAGATTTCAAAGAAAAAGCTTCCAACATACATCAACTTTGATAAGTTCTTCAAAAACTCCAAAACACCAAGTGATTCGAAAGGTTTCCAAATCCAAAAGCTTTTCAAAATATGACAGCTTCCAAAAGACTTTCGAATCCAAGTTAGCTCCCAAAACACGGATAACCTGCTTCTAGGCTGCCCGTGTGGAAAATTGTAGGCATACAGAGTTTAGGAAGAGAACAATAAACTCCGGGTCAGTCGTGGGACTGATATGAGTAAACAAAAATAGTTGTTTGCACAAAATAATTTATAAAAAGAAATCCATTCATGCTTTTTGGAAAATGAAACTACCATAAGGCCTCCCGCCACATACACAATGCAAGCGCACACTTGGAGGAGATTTCTCCTTATGATAGTTAAAAATGCTTGATACGCAAAAACCATTTGGTATTACTATTAGTGCATAGTGCAGAAAACCTTTCGAAAATATAATATTAATCTTAGCCAGCATACAACATTTTGTCGTATGCCTACTATAGCTGTCATGTTTAATAGCAGGTTACCACCACATTCCATGGCAGGATATACAACTAAAACTATACATGGCACGTATTGTTTCTCTGGATTTCCAACAAATGGTCAAGCAAAGGAACTTCCTACACCAAAATGGAACATCTCTGGAAGGACGGCCCCGAGAACCTAACCAGATCTCTGCTAACACAAGGCCGACGCTACCTCACGCTTTAACCAAGCTTTAACATAGGTAGCTACCACACAAGTATGACATCCCTGGTCGTTACCGACCTTTATCCGAAGCGCCTCTCAACCAACAACCACACAACAATAAGTATTAACAACCACCTAGGTTAAATAACTGGGCTCCATACCATGATATCACCTTTTATCCAGAAGAAAATGGACATACCCTAGGGGCACGACCCCTAAAAACCTTGTCGCAACATTCCTGTTTCGACCATTATCGAGTTGTGAGGCTCGATGAAGTCTCGTCCATAAAGCTACGCTTTTTCACAAAGCCATGCTTTGATCAACAAATGATCGGCAGCACTTCGTACGCCACATTACCAAATTGGGAATGTATCACTAGTAACCATCAACTACATAACCTCTTAGTTTGTACGTCTCAAAAAAGGGTGTTAAGCTAAGAGAATAAATCTCCGCCACCAAACAGAAATGTATTTGATAGAAACCAGCTTTACATCCCAAAGTGTAATGTCAGACACACATCAATACAAGTCTATTCCGGGTTCGAACAGAACCAAAGGCACTTCACAAAGAAGCCCTTGCAATCCAGGTATCCCCAATCCCGATCGGACTCCCATCACATATGGAGATCTCTATACCGTTGCTACTCAGTGCAAAGTCATTCGATAGGTTATCTTATCATTCTTGACGACACCAGTTCTTCACCACCATCTTCAAATGCTATCTATTTCGTTGTATCACTATTCGGAATGGGTTATATGACACAAAGGTCCTCTCCCAGCTAAACCGAATAGTAAGCGCAATATTTTAAAATCCATATGGATAACGGGATCTCAGTTAAGTCACAACTTATTATACAAAATCTTTCTTTCAAATGGTTTAAACAAATTACCATTTCCAAATCTTTAAACAAAAAGATTCATTTCACAAAGTTCACCAACCTTTCAGACAGATTCATTCATAGCCTTTTCAAAACAATTCCCCTTTCATATCTTTTATAGAAAGGTTAAAAACCTTTCTTTCAAATGGTTTTAATAATATTATCATTTACAAATCTTTAAACAAAAAGATTCACTTCACAAAGTTCGCCCGTTTCACAAAGATCCATTTAAGGATTTCAAAACAATTTCCATTTCAATTGGATTAACACATTCAATCTTTAAATCAAAGATATGACTTATAGCTTTCAAGACCCGTTTCCAAATATTCATTCATAACTTGGAAAACAATTTCATTTCAAATTGAAATCCCTTTGATACAAATTTGAAATTCTTCCTTATATGAAAGCTCTTATTATTTGAAAACAAATAGTTTTCATTTCGGAAAAATCCGATTACATTTATACAAGTTAAAATCTTTAGGTTAAATTCAAATTCCCAAAACAACACTTTTAACATGGTTTAAAAACCCATATAAACTTGTATAACCTTTTTTTAAATCATAAATCATAGAATTCAATTTCAAATTTTTGAATTCAAATTTAAATCAAATTTCAAAATTGAATCAAGTTATTCAAAAATAACTTTTATCCTTGAAATTCTTTTTCAAAAGCCTTTCACTTTAAACCCAATCCATTTCCAAAACCATTGGGATTCAAAAATTCAATTTTAAAACAATTTCAAAAATATTAAATTCAAACATCTACGACTTAGCTGATTTCCTTATGAAATCCATATTTGTACGTGTATAGTGTAGTCCAGGGGGTTTTACACAATAGTGCACATCATCAATCATCACAGATTCAATCATACAATATCGATAAGCAGTATAACCCATAATGCTTATCTTCATTCACAGATTCATAGATAAAGTAAATTTATCAATCACAAAGATTCACCATTACGATTCCTCGTGAAATCCATATTCGTGTGTGTACAGTGTAGTACAGGGGGTTTTACACAATAGTGCACAGCATCAATCATCACAGATTCAATCATATCAATATCGATAAGCGGTATAACCCATAATGCTTATCTTCATTCACTGATTCATAGATAAAGTAAATTTATCAATCACAAAGATTCACCATTATGATTCGATGTGGGTTTCGGATAACCAACTGGAATCCGACTCACTGTCGCATCGAAATTCAAATGCCGTTTTACGGGCCAAGGGGTTTTCATATTCATACAACAGTATATTCATCACAGATATAACAGCTCAGCACAAAGCATTTCATATTACATAACATCACATCACATATCAAATATATCAATCCAACACACAGCATTCAATAACAATCAACCATCTTCAATTAAGATGAATAAATCGTGTGGTTTTTAATTTATCAACCACATAATTACTTTCATTAGTAGTCTTTAGTTAATGGTTTATTATCATTAATTACAATTGATTGAGTCTTAATCACCTTTATTAATTAATCATTCCTTAATTAATTAGCTTAATTAATTAACCCTTAATTGTTAATTAATTAACTCTCAATTAATTTTACTAATTAATTACTCCTTAATTAATTAATAATTAATTATAAATTAATTCCCTTCAATTACAATTTAATTAACTTTTAAATCATTACTTAATTAACCTTTAATTATCCATTACATTGATTAGTTAACCATAAATTAGTCACATTAACAAATTATTCTTTAATTAATTAAGTAAGTAAACCTTTAATTAATTACTTTAATAAATTAATAAATTAATTATACCTTTAATTATCTACCTAAATTAAATAAAGATAAACCTTTTCATCTTAATTCATTACTTAATTACATTATTATATTTTTGAAAACAATAAGATAATTCACCTAACACATAATCAAATGAATTTTAAAAGCATTTATTGTAAAATTAAATATTTGAAAACTTTTTTCTAAAACTTGAATTGCTTTAGTATATTAAAACTTGGTTAACATATCATTTGAAAATCCATTCATACATTTAAAACTGATTTAAACTTCATATTTTAAAACCTGAAACAAAGTTTTCCTTTTAAATTTTAGAAACCTGATAATTAAAAATAAAAAACCCGAGCAATTCACCAAAAATCCCGAGCATCTCTCGTGCCACTCGCGATCTATTCATGCCCCCGAGTTACTCACCCAACATTCTCAAGTTCGACACCGAAAAACGATCGTCTTCCCCCAAACTCGAACTCACAACACAACCCAAACTAACCCAACGTGCATGTGCACATCTACTCTGACCGTCAGAGATCAACGCTCCAACCTTCGCCAAGTCGTCGAACATCCCCTTAGACGAACTAACCACTCAGATCGTCAATAACTATGGAAAACCAAAATCGAACCTTCTGTCGAACTGGAATTAAAACCAAACGAAGCCAATCACCTCGCCGTCGACGAATTCGATCACTGGAGCCCACGTCCTTCCGACCACAGCTACGCCACGACCTCCAGCAACATTTCCCCCACATGCGAACATCTCTGATGCATCATCGTCACCGCTTTCACCTCGAAAACACAGACGAACCAAACGAAGTTTAAATCCCTAAACCATTGACGTTCCACTGCCTTGATCATTGATAAATTCAATTTGCATTTTTCCAATAATCTCCAACATGCACATTACCCTCCACATAAATCTCGAAGCTCAACAATTTCTCGATCATCAGAAATTGACAAATTCGCGATCTCTGATCATCCACAATATCTCAATAGCCATGCAACTAAAAATTCTAAATTTTTTTAAAAAAATCCTTGCTTTTGAAATAGATTTAGATGATGTAATTGAATCAAAAATTCATGTAGGTTGAAATTTCGATAGATTTGAATTTTCATTGTTATTCATCCTCCAGACAAAACTATTTCATATTATCTTGAAATTATATTTTTAGACCTTAAACCATAGCTAAACAGACAAAGTCTTTTTAGATCCTAAAGCCTAATAAGGATCGAGCGAAGAGGAATTTAATTTTGCACAGTTTTAGAAATCTGAGAACAGACAGAGGCAAATGTGCCTGTAACTCGAACATGCACCATTTTCTCTGCATATAAACATCTACAAATTTGCATGCATATCAATTCATTAAAATTTTATTGTTAACATCATCACAAATAACACATAATGCTTCAGATTTTAAGTGTTTACTCACCAGAGTGATGAAGACAGAAAACTAGAATGTTGAAACAGAGGAGCTTTGAACAAAAATTTGGAAATGCTTTTGATTTGCAATGATTTGTTTTTAGTTTGTTTGATCTGTTACTTGCTTCTAGGCTTGAAATGTTTGAAAAGAAATTGTTTGATCTTTAGTTTCAGGTTTGATTCTTTACTGCTGAGGAAATCTTAATGTTGAGTTGCCTGAAGCTTAATCCTTGCATTGAATTTAATTTATTTTCCTCTGATCTGTACTTGCTTTAATTCGTTTCTGGTTTTAGATTACTTTTTTTGTTTCTCATTTTTTTTCTTTTTAAAGAGAAGAAAAAAATGTAACCTGGTTTAACTTCTTTGATATTTATATTTTAAAGTTTTTAGGAATTAAGATTGCCGCTTGTTATTTATTTGTTAACCCTTGTGTTAATAAAATTTAAAATGGTTACACTTGTTAAACTTCATAAAAATTATGTTTAGATCCTTAACTTAAATTAATTTTATAAACTTATGTTTAAATCCCTCTTAGCTTTATTTTTTTACAAAACTTTTCTTTTTATATTAACATATGTATTATATTTCAAATACAAGTTCAAATTCAAATACAAGTTCAAATTCAAATTCAAAGTCAAATTCAAATCTACTCATATATATGTATACATATATATTTCAAATTCAAATAATTCTAAAACATTTATTATTTTGAATTCTTAAACTCAAATGAATTTTACAATCTTACATTTATACACAAATCAGCACTTAATTTATTTATTTTGAAAAATTCAAATTAATTTCAAAATTTTATCCCAAAATTTACATCAATTACTAATTTAAATTTAATTAAAAATTGGGATCGTTACATGTAAGCTTTAAATCATGAGTGGCATATCTAGTCTCGACAGGCTTTAATTTCCTAGAAGCGTAAGCGACAACACGTTTCCTTTGCATGAGAACGGCTCCCAAACCAATACAACTAGCATCGGTATAAACAGTGAAGTCTTGGTTTCCTTCGGGAATCACAAGAATAGGAGCATCGAAAAGGAGTTCTTTTAATTTCTGAAAATCAGCTTCACATTTGTCCGACCAAATATACATAACTCCCTTCTTTGTCAAACTAGTAAGAGGTACGAAAATTTTAGAAAAGTCTTTTACGAGCCGATAGTAATAGCCCGCCAATCCAAGAAAGCTACGAATTGTCACACTCTCCGGTCTCTTCCAATTTTGAATCGCCTCAATATCTGAAGGATCCATGGAAATTCTAGATTTAGAAATAGTATGTCCTAAAACTTCACACGGGATTGCCAAAGATGGCACTTAGAAAAATTTTCTTTCAATTTATTGCTCCTAAGAGTTTCCAACACAATACGAAGTTTTTATGCTCTTCCTCAGTTTTACAATAAACAAGAATATCATCGATAAAGATGAGAACAATTCGATCGAGGACGTCTTTGAAAACTCGATTCATAAGGTCAACGAAATAAGCTAGAGCATTCGCTAAACCAAATGGCATAACAAGCCATTCATAAGATCCATAATGAGTACGGAACGATGTCAAAGGAATGCTATCATCTGCAATACAAAGCTGATGAAAATCGATTGCTAATTCTAACTGTGAAAAGGCTCTAGCACCGCTAAGTTGATCGAATGGATCATCAATCTGAGGAAAGGGATATTTGTTCCTTATGGTAAGATCATTAATCTTGTGGTAGTCAATGCAAAGCATGAGTGTACCACCAGAATTCTTCACAAAGATAGCTAAAACTCCCCAAGGAGAGGAACTAAATTGAATAAACTGTTTTGCTTCAGATAATTGTTTACGCATCTCCTCATTTTCCCTATTGGACATACGATATGGAGGAAGAGTGATAGGTAGAGCTCCAGGAATTAGATTAGTTATGAACTCAATTGCTCGCTTAGGGGGTAATCCTAAAAGGGGCTCAAATATATCAGGAAATTCTCGAACAACGTGAATGGGGGAAATGCCATCTTCCTCATCATCATTATCATCGTCATGTGGATTTAGAGAATATAAGGATAAAACCAAATTGGAATCTGAATCTTTAAGAATAATAGAAATCTGCTTAACAGATTGGGGATGTTGAAGATGGATAGTCCTCTCAAGACATAGGATGTAGGCTTCATAACGATTAACCCAATCCATTCCCAAAATCATTCCGAAACCTAAGTAATGCATACATGCAAATCGAAACGGAAAGCGTAGTTACATAAAATAATTTCAACATCCTTACAAAATAAATCGAGTGTTGCGGATACACCACCAAATTCAAAATTATTAATGAAGTCATCAAGCCCATAACATTTAAAGAAAAAGTATTGATAAGTTCTTTTGACATAAAAGAGTGAGTTGCACCCGTATCAAAAAGAACTCGAATGGGATGATCACGAAAAATAATAATCCCATCTAGGATAGAATGAGAAATACATTGACAAAGAGAAATGTTACTAGGCTTGCATAACATTCAGCTTTCCCTCTTTCTTGCTTTGAAGTTTGGGACATAAAGATATATGATGACTTGGACTTTTGCAATAGCGGCAATAAAGGGGTTTTGGACACTTGTTTGCATAAGGGTCCTTAGTACCACAATTGTAGCATTCTCCACGATTAAGGGTAGAAGTCTTTGCTATCGAAGTCGCTTGCTTCCTTTTCTTGTTAGAATTAGGTTTGAACATGTTATCGGGATGCCTCTTCTTGTTATTATTGAAGTTCTTTTTGGCACCCCAACATCACCATCAACTTTCTTTATCGGCCTCTTCAAGTTAAAGAGCGATATCTATAAGCTGATCGAAAGGTGCTACTAGTTTCAAAAGTAAAGCCTTTATGAGGTTCTTATTCAAACCATAGATAAACCTTTGATTCTTCTTCAAAGGGGTATTAATGTGATCGACCCCATATTTAGAGAGGGATTCAAATGATATGACATAATCTGTTATCGAAGATTCACCTTGAACAAGGTCAATAAAGCGTCGGGCTAAAGTTACTTTGTCAGCTTTCAGAACAAACTTTAACTTGAACCTTTCCCGAAATTTCTCCCAATAAAGATCCGCTTCAACAATTTCTGAAACCATAAGCTCATACCAATCTAATGCTTTCTCTTGGAGCATGCTAGAAGCCACTTAGACTCGATGTAGATCAATAAGATTCATGCAAGAAAATATGCGATTGCATGTTCAAAGCTTGGACTTATATAACGCTTTCGAAACCCTTGAATGGCCTTCCACCCAAATTGGTATAATCACCGCACAAAACCAAATTTAGGATGAGTAGGCTCTGGAATGGGTCTGGCAGCTTGGGCATTCTTTACAAGATCCAAAAGATGTTGGGCAGACATTAATATGCCATCTTAAGAGTAGCACTGGATTGACCGGCGCTAGGACGACCAAGTCTAACCATTTCTTTTCTTTAAGAAAGAAAGAAAGAAGAGGAAAAGGTTATTCTCAAAATGAATATCAAACAACTTGATTGACATAAGAAAGCATTATAAAAGAAAATAGGATAGAATGGGTCTTCAGACTCGAATTAATCCTAAGGTACGATTCCTAAGATAGACTTAGGACAATGGTCCTTGCTAGATTATTCTACATTGTTCCGAAGTTTGGCTCTGATACCAAGCTATAACGCCCCACCACTATACTCACACTAACCAAGGACACTACTAGCTAATGCCGTCAATTAGTACGAAGAATAAGATTGTTGAGGACGGACCATCTCTATAATTGCTTTGTGCGAGTTCCGATATGTCAGATAGTATGTCATGCATTTCATTTCAAGAGGAAATCTGACATATCAAATACAAACTCAAAGCTACTACACAGTGGCTATGTGGCCTTCGAAAACAAATATAAAATAAGCACAACATATATCAGTCATAGATATTCATATCACTAAGGCGGAAATAGATATGAATATAACACATAAAAGTGAACATCAAAGTAAGTGGTCATACAAGATCCACTACATCACAAAAGAATAGGTACAAGTGCAAGACAAAAGAACATGTATACATCAAGGAGTCTCTATCTCGAATGTATGAAAACAGAAACTACTAAGCTAAAGTAGTTAGCTAAAAGTCAGAAGCTAGTCCCTACTAAGAAGTCAAGTGGAAGCACCTGAAACACCTCGGTCTTACCTGAGTATTATTTAAGAATAAAAATAACAAACGGATCAGTCTAGCTATAAATATCATACAGGATGAGATAGGAAAAAAGATATGACAAAAATAATGATAACAATAATGTCATACTGTGACAAGTATATATTTCATAACAATGAAAATCATACAATATCTCAAATCTCCTTAAATATCCAAAAGAATATCATATTCTTTGGCTTATTCACAAAACCTCAAATATTGACAAAAAAAATATCAATGAAAATCGCAAAAAATTAGCGAAATAGAAATACCAGAAATCAATAATTAAAATCCAGAAAACATAAAAAAAAGAGGCTTATCACCATGGGAGCATGAAAACTAACCAATACGTGTATCATAAGCGGGATGCGATCCCGTGGGTCGCTAACCCATAAAAATACGGGGTGCTATCCCCCCTTGGGGATGAATGAGCCGAACATGCACGCACCTAAAAAGATATGCCTCATATGTACAATCGAACATCGATGCACCTAAAAAGATACACCCCATGCACAAACATATTGAGCCGATTGCTCCATGAACGGCCCAAAGACCATGGGTCTTTAGCCCACCAAATTGAGCCAAAAGTCCACAGAATGATCATCATAGATCAATATGTGTAAATTACACTAAGCTAGTAAATAAATGAGTTTAGCTTCATGTCTCATAACCACTGGCTTAACTTGAATATTTACGAACAAATTGTAGATTTACACTCGAAGACTGTCACGAGATTTCAATCAAACGAGTCTAAGAATTAACCGACGAAGTAAACGCAAGCATTTCATTCCACTTGTTTTTCTAAGTCGTTTAATTAGATTTCAAATGAGGTAAAGGTTTGTATATTCTAATAGATTGGAAAATGGTTTTAAAAACGAGCGTTGTATTAAAAGTAATGTTGAAATCATTTTTTTATGAAAGAGTTTGAATATTTACTATAAAACCTTTGTATTTTAAAGTGGCAAATCATAGAAATGATTGTAAAAACAATCTATCACCAAAATCCACATTCGACAACGTGAATTAAAACCGTAAAAATCGATATCAAATCCAATCAAATGGATATTACCAAAAATCCAAAAAAGTAGTCATCAAAGTCGATAATAAATGACAACAACTAACCGGATCAACAAAAAATGATAAAAACTGGAAATCCACTCAAAAACCGGCAAAATTCAACTGCACCAGACGTTTGGTTGGTTTGGCCAGACGTCTAACCCAGAGTTTTGGAAATTAATATTTTTTCTCCGTTTTCTTTTCATTTCCTGAAGCCTACCGGTCGTCTGGTTGGTTTTAACCAAACGTCTGGTCCTGGGCTTTGGAAATTTATTTTCGTTTTGATTATTTATTTTTTCCTCAAAAGCCCCTGCCATACATTTGGAATTTTCAACCAGACATCTGGTTGCCTGGGCCTGGGCAGAATTTTCCTAGGCCAATGATGGCCAAATCGATTCGGAAGCGATCGGACGAGCGATGGAGGATAGGGATTTATGCCAAGCGATAGCCCAGTCCTATATGCTCTTTGATACGCCCCAAATAACATGTCCAAACATCCATAATAGGATATTTTTTCATAGATTTTGATTTCAAAACCAAAATTGGAAAATTCATCAAACGAATTCAAATCAAAAGCAATTAAACATGAAATAGATGTTAGGAATTCATATCTAATGGCAATGAAAGCTATAGACATGGACATGAGTTCAAGAACTCACCTTTAAATTCGAAAACAAGAAATGAGAAACTCTAAAGCAATCTTAAACCAATTCCTCTTCACCGGGCCTCTAGAATCGTCAATATATTATTAAATGCAAAGTTTTCTCTAAGTTAGGTTATAGGAAAAATCAAAAATTGAAGAGGGATTGAGATGGAGAAGATGAAGATGATGCTTTCCTAAGCTTCTCCTTGTTTTTAGAACTTGAATTTGATTTTCCTAAGAGAACTAGGGCTTAGGAATTTAATTTCCTCTTCCCACCATTTTCCGTAGGGCTTGAGTGTTAGGAGTTTAGAAAATGGAATGAATGAATGAAGAGGAGTAGAGTGGGAGTTATTTGGTTGAAGGTTTGGGTTCCCTTATTGGGTTTGTGGGCTAGAACACAACCCAAAGCCCAAATAAAATACCAAAATCCTAATCAACTTCAAACATAACAATGTTTATACCTAAACAAGTTGAAAAATGTTATTTTGAACTCAATGAAAGTTGTCACAAGTTCGGATTCGACCATTTAAAAAATGTCACATTTCATTTTTTTATTAACTAACGGTGTTATATTTAAATAAATTTTTTAAATATATAATCGTAAAATATGCGGGTTGTTACAGTCTCTCGGATCAATCTTTATAGATTTTTATACCTAGCATATAGTTTACTTCTCCTAAATCTTTCGTGGATAAGTTCTCGAAAAAACAAGCTTTCACTGATTACAATAATAAAATGTCACGGCTAATCAATAGAATATCATTAACGTAAAAAATTAAGAAAATGATAACATTTCTCTGTTCCTTTCGATACATACATGCTTCCGCTATGTTCTGATAAAACCAGACTACTTGATTACTTTATCAAAACAATATTCCAATTACTTGAAGCTTGTTTAAGTCCATAAATGGACCATAATAACTTGCATGCCTTGTCCTTACCCCACTAACATCGAAACCCTCGGACTATGATATATGGACCATCTCTTTAAGTCATAATTTATAAATGTCGCCTTTGCATCCATTTTCCATATTTCGTGGTTAAAGAATGAGAAATAGCTAGCATTATCCGAATGAACTTAAGCATTGGTATGGGTGAAAAGGTTTCATCATAATCAACACCTGGAATTTGATGAAATACTTTCACAACCATCATTTCTTTATAAGTCTCCTCCTACCTATTTACGTTTAACTTTTTTTAAATCCATTTCTAGCTAATGTGTTTTATCTCTTTGGGTACTTAAGTCGAGAAAATTTTGTAATATTGTGACATTGATTCTTTTTGTTTGACCTTAGTTATACTAAAAAATAGAAAATATCGAATGAGTCATTCCATAGTTATCCAATAATTATCAATACATAACCCCTTGGTGTCCACAGTATCCATTAATAATGCACTCCCAACATTTGGAGTGTTATGTACTCTAGTCTTAATGGATGTATTGATCACCAGTCTCGATACATCTTGACTAGTAATATTAAAAGATTTGTTTATTATATTATGATAAATCACTTATGTTAATAACATATTGTAATTACTGTCACAAAACACACCATTTATGGTTTCTATTAAATATACATAAATTAAATAATTAATTAACATAAAACATTATAACGAGCACATAACAGAAAGAAAAACACCTTTTATTTCGAATGAGATTTCATTACGGAGTTATTAATTTACCAAAAGTCACAGAATTGCCCATAGGGCATACCCCTGACTCTATTATTTAAATTAAGTTGAATTTAAAAGTTAAAATACATATATGCTAAAACACATACATATATAAGCATAAATATAATACAATATTTGAGATTTTATATATGTATATATGCTAATATATTTATTTTAACTATTTACAATATATATATATATATGTAAGTTATTAATTCAACTAACTTGTCTAAATTTTAGAAATAAAATCCAAGAATAGGTTTACTATAACAATTAAAAAAAATTAAAATATAAAATAACATTTTAAATGAACCATAATTTTTTCATTTAATATATATATATAATAATAATTAGGTTATAGGGGAAAAACAATAATTGCTTATAAATATTTACAAAATATATATTACATTTATATTGAAAATATTCAAAAGTAATCACGTAAAATAAATTCAAATTAAAAATATAATAACTTTTAATGGTGAAATAATATGATATAATTTTAGGGGGATGTCCAAATAGATATAAAACTAAATGGTTACTTTTTTGACTTGTCTACTTATCACAACTTGACCGAATAGTCCCATGCTAGAAAGCTTTGATTTGAGCAAATAGGAGTTACAATGTCCAAATTATTTCACCTACGTGATTGCTCGTGAATTAGAGTTTAGGAGAGAAGAGATTTTGGTAGAGAAAGTGAATAGTTTTGATGAAAAGGAAGAGATTTATTTGTAAGAATTTGGGCTACGTATAAATAGATTGCTTTCCTTTATTTTTTCTAATCAACAATTGATCCTTTCTCAATTAACAAATTGATTCTCCATCAATTAAATATTTTCCCTTTCATTCCCTTATGTATAGCCGACCTTATATGTATGTAATCAAAGTATTATTAGTTATTGTGTTTGATATTAAATCAATATTAATATTAATACAAGAGTTCCAAAGTAAATAAACATATATATATATATATATATATATATAATTGGTTAAGGACCATTAGCTCAAGTGGTAGTGTTATGATGCACTTGGCTGTGGTCTTAAAGGTAATTGGTCCGAACCCTCGAAATATAAAAATGGATGCTCTGCTTGAATAATGTACCACTCTTAGTATCAAAAAAACATATTTATGACTATTATGTATATAAACCTAAATAATTTCTAAATGCCCCCAAAATTACTGTAAGTATTAGCTATAAATAATATAACATTTATATTAATTAATTTGACTAATTAATAATGGTTATCAATTAATTGAATCTGGTTTTAATACTTTAGTGATAGCATAGATTCAGTTGTGCGACTCACGTATGTAAAAAAAATTCACTTAATATTAAGCAATTCGAATATTAAAGTTCAAACATTACCTTAAATGATAGTGTAACATATTGGCCAAATTTATCGCTTGTAGATTTTTAAGGTAACATCTTATTTAAACCTCTTAAGTCAAAAGACATCATATGACATCATGCTGAGATTTACTATTAGACTTAGTTATAATTTATTACATCCATATTTTCCAAACATTATCAAACAAAAATTGATCCAAGCATTGAGCCAAAAGAACTGTTTTCATAACATAAGTCCGACTATGGAAAGGGAGCGAGAGAAAAGTCCAGATAATACTACGCCAAAATCTAAAATGGCGACAAAGCATAAGGGTTGTGCCTTTCCATCAAGCATCACTTTGACACTAAAATACTATGCTAAAAAAACATGAGAAATACATGAAGTTAAAGGACTGATCTGCAATCCTAATGACTATTGCAATAGGAAGAACTACAGCATAACATTCACGTGTAGAATATGAAGTTTGTGCCATG
Organism: Allium cepa; assembly: GCA_030765085.1. Lineage (NCBI taxonomy): Eukaryota > Viridiplantae > Streptophyta > Magnoliopsida > Asparagales > Amaryllidaceae > Allium > Allium cepa. The sequence goes on along the minus strand of CM060938.1, from coordinate 750,148,834 downwards.
GCTTCAAAAGTAGACCTTAATAAGTTGGAACTGCGGCACAATCTTTAGGTAACAGTAAGATGCAGAGATTGTGTTGAATCTCAAAAGAAACACTAATGATAGCCATAATCCTTAAAGAAACAATATGCGATGGGGATGCATCGCAATCCTAAACTAACAATTGAAGTAGAAGGGCTATGCTCTAGTTTTGTATCAACATTTAACAGCAATAAGGATGTGCGACCATCTTGATTTAACATTGAAGTGATAGAACATTGCTGCAATTTTAAAGGAAAACACTACCCACAAATACAAAGACTCAAAGGATGCAGCTATGGGGGAAAACTGCTCTGCAACAATAAGCTAAGGTACAATTCCCAAAAGTAAGCCAAGAAGTATTGATCTCATTTTCAAAATCCCAAAACACAGCTTAAATACAAAGGCCGAGGCGCAATTCTCTATTGACAAGGACAACTCAGAATGGGTTCGAAAGATACGATCTCCTTTCAGTATGGTGCAGTTTCACTTACTAAAGCCATATAGCTTAGCCTTAATTACCCCTAACACTATACTTTCTATCTTTTTTTGATAAACTATGCAGAACGAATTCAAGAATGTTAATGCAGTTTAGATATTGTCACCCAGCATAATCACGAAGGCTTAGTTCTCAACGGCCTATTCAAAATAGCAAAATCATAGAATGTTTATAACTATGTAGCCTTCCTAAATATGGGTAATTTTTCACCGTAGCTTCACCTAAATGTGTGTGAAGTCCATTGGCTTTGTGCTTTACAAAACCATCAGGTCAAGGTCTACTCAAAATTGGGATTTCCCGCTTCAATTTCAAGTTTCCCACCCAAAGGTCAAAATTCACCAAATCAAATTACAGTTTCTCACTAAAGACTACGTTGGCAATCCATGTAAAGCAAATAAGAAAGATGTATGATCGACACATGCAATAATCCAAAGGCTGAAATCAAACAAGCAGAAGAATGACATTTGCAATCCATGTTAATCTTTGGGTACTATAAATAAATGAGGTACTATAATAAAGAAGGGAGAAATTTTAGACTTTACTCTTTTTAGCAACATTGAAAAAAAAACTGTACTCTCTTTCCTTGTTTATTTGTACTAAGAATAAAAAAAGAAGAATAAGACATTTTCCCATGGAGGCAATATTCATTAATGTGACTATCCACACCTCCCAGCATGACCCAAAAGCTGTCGTGTCGAGAAATATGGATCATCGGGGTTTTAAACCTTTAATAATTCAGAGACAACATAGAAAGATATAATCTAATAATAATTAAACTTTTAGAACTCATAGCAAAAGGAATAAAACATATAAATATCACAAAAATATATCAATCTCAGAAAATATCAAAAAAATGTTAGAAAAATATCTGTACATGATTCAAAATAGAGTACATAGCAAAACATCCCACATAGATTGATACAAGAAAATAAATGTATTAATGTGATAAAATGATGCATGATACATGAAGAGAAGATGTAGTAAAGCATAATCCAAGAAAAGCACGACTCTCTCCAAGTATCTAAAATGGGAAAATCACCTACTGCCCATTCTAGCGGGGGAAAAAAGATGGAAAGGAATGGGTCAGACATAAAGTAGGTGAATGGGGACAAGTTTAATAAGTGATGATTAAGTGCAGTTAATTTTAAACTACTTTAAGTAATGTAGGATTTGTAACAAGTGTCTGTGAATTCCTAAGGTCTAGTGCTTAAGGATTCTTTTCTAACACAATGGGTCGAACTATAATTCGAACCTCACACTAATGATCGACCAGTGTCTTTTGAACTTTCCAAGAACACCTATCATTACTACGTGTGAGAGGAGAATCCCGAAATGCAAACTCGCAAAGTGCCTCATCATATGCATCCACTATCCACCACTCGATGATAGTGCTAAACATCCTTTATAGTAGCCACTTACCATCTGATGTCGGCGTCCACCTGTACCATTTCATGCAAGTACCGTGCACACAAGAACTCACGTTAGGATTGAGCCCACTCGCCTTGTATCTCCATAAGTGTTGCATGCCATCATGATGGAATACTCCTTAAATATCTACCCAACACATCACCCAAGTCAATTCTTTTATCTTATTTGGGTATTTAACTATTAGGCAGATCATGATGACATATAGTTCTCTAGTAGGGGATTTACGGCCCTGCAATTCTTTTGATGTGGGATTTATAGCCCTACAATCTTTAGTCTGTCTACCAAGCTTTGAAATAGGCCCAAACAATCAAATTCTATTTTATATAATTTTTATTCTAAATTGTATAAATTTTTATTTTAAACCCAGGCTTTAAGTCAAGGTTCAATCTGCGCATTTTACAATTGAACGATCGACCAAGATTTACCCTAGGTCGAATGCTACCGGTCGACTGTTAGGGCCCCTAGGTCAACCGTCAACAAATAAAAATTAGGGTTTCGACCAGATTTTAATGGTTGATTGTTTTATAATTAATTTCGTTAATTTCAACAGTTAACTAATTCCAGTTAATCCCTAATTTTCAGTTAATTAATTTTTCAATTCTAACCAATTCTAGAGTTTGTGAATTAGGGTTGCAAATTTGACATTAAACACGTGTTTATTTAGCTAATTAAATTTACTATAAATTGGTTTCTAGGGTTTTAGGGATCAAATTAGTGTTTATACAATCTTTAATTAAGTTAACAAGTTCAATTCTAGAGTATTAGCATATTCAATTTGATTCAACATCTCAATTTAGCATTCTTACATCCTAGATCAATTAAAATAAATTAAATTACACTAATCAAATTACCAAATTTGTGCTCACTCACCTCTAGCCTAAGATCTAGATCTTGAGAATTTAGCCTCCAATTGATAGTTCTTCTTAATCTTCTCCTTGATTTCTTGCTTTTCTCTTACTTTTGATTTTAATTTGGTTTATGAAAATTAGGGTTTTGAGGAGAATTAGGGTTTACGGTAGAAAATTTGGCAGAATGTCGTTATTGTAAGTTTTCATTAGAGAATAAGGATTCCCTTACCAACTTATTTATGGAGTTAGTGTTAGGTTTAAGGTCATTAGGTTAACCTGAACTATCATCTTAACCATTCATCTAACCCTTATCCACCAAGAAATGAATCTAAGCCATTGAAACACGTCATCACAGAGCGACCAGTGCTTGATTTTTATTGTCGTTGGTCAGCCGCTCATGCGATTTGGTCGACAATTACTGGTCAACCAGGAACCCTCCTAGGCCGACCTAATGCCTTGTAATTTTAAAATTTTTGTTTTGTATTTTCTGATTTTGTTCCAACTCCCGTAACTCCTCCATATTAACTCAGGTTACGAAATGTTTATATGAAAATCATTTAGAAAATCGCTACGAACGCATAGGTGCAAATTTCGTACCCAAATTCGAACATCTGTGAAAATTTGCTTTTATGTCCCTATTTTATTTTAATTTAATTTTCTTATTAAATTTCCATTTTAAATCTCTATTTAATTCTTGTAAATTTCACGTAAATTTCTATGGGATTACATTCTTCCTTTTAAAAGAATACGTCCCCAATATCTCTAAGGATGGAAAAATGCAACTCATACACAAAAGAACTAATAACTAAAACCATCTACTCACCCACATCCATGAGCAATCATTGTCCTTAAAATAAATTCTAATGCAACATGTACTTATATGCGACGGGAAATGCATGTGAACCTATACTAACGCAAAAGTTGACGGTCTATAGGTTCAGTCGACCTTTTATTATGCAAAAATACTAATGCCATGCCTCCAAGTGTATGCACATCCTAAGTAGATAAGCTTGTAGTTCTTTGTGTATGCGAAACCATACAATTCATATGCAACATCCATATGCACAACATCTAACTGCATTCAAGAATCGGGAAGTAACATGTGACTAGATATAAGTGTGCATGTTTGTACCTAAAGGATAGGCTGTCCTAATGTTTTAAAGTGCATAATGCAAATAATACATCCAGGTTCATCGATTAGCATCCATCATCCATAAGATATCCTATCGACATGTTTACAACCATCCTACCATCTAATGGTCTCTACATAAAATGTATAACACTAAAGTCCTATATATAAGAATTTTAAACTTTTGAGAATTAAATTAGAAGATTACCGTATAAGAGATGTAGGTCGGTAGCATGGATTTTCTCCTTGGGCTGCCATGTACTCTCTGCTGGATCATCTCCCTATTGGACTTCAACAACTCTAATCTCCTTGTTGCGGAGTGGCTTTGTACCATGCTCTAAAATACGAGTGGGCGCACGACGAACAAGTGACTTTCGCTCAACCTCCACTTCCTCCCAATGACTCGGCTCGACCACGGTAGTTGTATCATGCAAATAATTCCGCATGTGCGACACATGGAAAACGTCGTGTACCCCACCAACTTCTCCAAAAGCTCTACTCTATATGCCAACTTCCCTACTCTAGGCACTATCAGGAAAGGTCCTATAAATCTCGGTGCTATCGTTCGCAATGTACCAAACCTCATCACATGCCTAAGGGGTGAAACTTTCATAAATACCATGTCCCCCACTGCAAAATCCAACTCTGTATGTCTACTGTCGCTGTAAGATTTCTGTCTATCTTGAGCAGTCTTCATTTTTCTACAGATCAATTCCACCTTCTTTGATGTTTCTCTCAGCATCTTCGGTCCAAGAATATTCATATCCATCATATCACACCAACACAATAGTGATCTATAGGGTCAACCATACAATGCCTCGAAAAGTGCCCTCCCAATTCTTCTTGATAACTAATATTGTAGGGAAATCCTATTAATGGAAAATGATCCTCCCAAGAACCTCCAAAGTCTATAATGCACATCCATAGCAAGTCCTCCAAAACCTGGTTTACTCACTTCGTTTGTCCATTGGTTTTTGTGTGACAAGTGGTACTCAAACTCAACTCAGTCCCTAAAGCCTTTTGATGACTCCACCAGAATTCACTGCTAAGAAGTGGATCTCGGTCACTAAATATACTGGTAGATACTCCATCTAGCCTAATGACCTCTCTCACGTATAGAACCGCCAATAACGCCACCGTCCCTGTATTCATCGCTGGTATGAAATGAGCACACTTGGTAACCAATCAACTATGACTTGAATGCTCTCATTCCCTCTTACTCCTAAGCAGACCATCTATAAAATCCATGGAGAGACTCTCCCACTTCCACTGAGGAATATCTAAGCAACAATCCTTTTGGCTTCTTCCGCTCCATCTTCACCCTCTAGCATGTCATACATCTAGCTGCAACTCCGCTGCTTGCTTCTTCATACTTGGCCAATAAAAAACCCGCTTCATATTGCATTACATATTGTCACCATCGGGGTGAATGGTCATCCTAGAACGGTGAGACTCTGCTAGTACTGCATCAACCAAACTTACACTATAAGGAACACAAAGCCTATCATCTCTCTGTAACCATCATCGTGAGTCAATAGCATGGTGCCTCAAATTATTTCGATGACTCTCCTCCGACAATCCTCCCAAAAATATCACCTAGCCTTTTATTCTCCTTTTGCCTAGATCTGATATGCTTCATCATGGTAAGCTAAACATATAAAGTTGTTAGAAGTCCTAGGGTAATATCGTATAATGGTTTGATATCAAAGGTAGATATATACTCCAAATGTCTCCACTCTAAGAATAAGGGACCCGACACTGCTCGCTGCCTACTCAAACTATCTGCTACTACATTTCCATTGCCTCGGATACAAGGAATAACAAAATCATAGAACGCCGAGAACTCCATCTACCTCTGCTGCTTCAAGTTCAAATTTTTTTAAGAGAATAAATACTTCAAGGACCGGTGATCCGTATATAGCTTAAATTACTCTCCTAAAAGATAATACTTTTATGACTTGAGCGTAAATAAAATGGTTGCTAACTCAAGATCATGCATATGATAGTTCTTCTAATGGATCTTCAGCTGCCTACTCGTATAGCTCACTACCCTACCTTCTGGCATCAACACTACGCCTAACCTCATCCTACAACCATCGGTATAAACTATAAACGGCTTCATCCCATCAGGTAGAACCAAAACTGGCACATTATTCGATGCCTCTTTCAATTTGATAAGAGCATCCTCACACTTTGCATCCCATAAGAAAACTAAATTCTTCTGGGTAAGATGGGTCAGTGGGGCAAAATTCTTTGTAAAGTCCTTATGAACTTGTGATAAGAGCCTGCCAAATCATGGAAATTTCTTACCTCCATGGCATTTTTCGAAATATTCCAATCCTAAAGTACTGCCACTTTACTATGAGCAATTGCCAATCCACTTTCTGTGGCGATGTGTCCCAAAAAGCGTACCTCCTCTATCGAAAAGTGGCACTTAAAAAACTTCACCTTCATATTATATGCACAGAGTGTATTAAGAACTTCTCCTAGATGCGTTGCGATGCGTGCTCCTCCTTACTCCTCAAGTATACAATAAATCGTCCAAAAATACCATGACGAAGTTGTTAAGAAAATCCCTATAATCTCGGCTCATTAGATCAACAAAAAAGGCAGATGCATTGGTTAATCCGAAAGGTATGACTAACCACTCATGCAATCCATCAAGTGTATGGAACATTGTCATTTGGATACTGTCGTTGATTACATGCAACTGATGGAATTTGGTAGCCAAGTCAGCTATGAAAATACTCTAGCTTCAACTAACTGATCAAAAAGATCGTCTATGCGGGACAATGGATAACGATTCTTCTTCGTCCGTTTATTTAGTTCCGTATAATCGGCGCAGAGTCTGATAGAACCATCCGGCTTGGTTTGAAGAATGGTTGGAGCTCCCCACTCTGAAATGTCTTCCAAATATAGTCTTTCTCCGGTATCTCATTAAAATACTTATTCAACTTGCGTCTTTCCTTTGGAGCCATATGCCTTAGTGTTAAGGTGATAGGTCTACCGTTTTCTGCTAGATATATCCTAAACTCGATCTCTCCCTAGGGTGGGAGATTGGTAGCCTTAGCAAAAACATCTGGGAAATCTCTAACTAAAGGTACAGTACTAATATCCTCATGTGAAAGGTCCAAAGAATAAAGGTAGCTCAACATAACAGATCCTACGGGATCGTAGTAAACCTCTAAGCTGTGCCCACTACACATGATCAACTTAACAATCCTCATATCATAGTCTATAATAGCCCTATGCATAGTCCCCCAATCCATGCCTTATATCAATCCAAACCCAAAAAATCCTAATACAAAGGCATCACAATCAAACTTGACCCCTAAGACAAAAAACTTCAAACCCCTACATAACATGACAAACAAGTCGATCCTCTTACAGGGTTTGACACAACGAGGGGGGTCCACGACTATACTAGTGTATAAGTGCAAATCATCAACAAACCTATTATAAATGAAAGAATGTGAAGCCTTAGTTTTAGATAAAGTGTGAATAAATAATCTAAAAAGAGTCAACATACCTTGAATCATCACCTTCTTAGCTTTGCATGCCACTGGTTTTGCACTTGAGCTAAGGATTGTCTCTAGTGCATAAGCCAGAAACACTTGAGTAGACGTCTGAGTAGGAGCTTTCGATGATGCTTTACAAGCTTGCTTCAAATGACCATGCTAATCACAGTTATAACACTTCATCGTCAAGAAATCCATCCTACATTCATTTGCAAAATACCCCAGTTTACCGCATTTGATGCACTTCTTCTTCTGAATCTTCCCCATCGGTCCAAATCCTCCTTTCTCCTTATTCTTCTAATGCATTTTCTCTCAAACCGTTACAACCTCCTCTTTCTCTTCCTTCTTGGAAATGGTAGTAAGTAAAGCCATCTCCACTGACCCCTTATAGGTAGCACCCATCGGAATTGGACTCTCAATCAAATGTTGGAGAGTTTGGTTCAATCCTTTATCAAATTTAAGAGCTTTTTTGTGTGGTGTTGTGTAGTTAATGTCCCGCTATTACCCTGCTATAACCCCGCAATATCTCATAGCGGATTTCTACCGCTACGATTTTTTCATATAGCCCCAAAATATAGCTTTTTCCCTTTAATCCCCGCTATTTTCGCTATATCCCATTATTCCCGCTATATTTTGCTATTTCCGCTATATCTTCTTTTATAAAATGAATTAAAAATTTGCATTTATACATTATAAAAATTATGAAACTAATTTATTTGATTTAATTTTTAATATATTTTTAGAAATGAAAATACTCTAATATTCTACTAAATTCAATTATGTTATATAACAGTTTTACGTTTATTTAAAGTATATTCGCACATTTTTTGTTTAAAATCATTTATGTATTAATTATAATTCAATTGAATGATAATTTTTCACTTAATTATCATTTATATATTTGTAAAATCATTAAGTACGAGTTTTAGATGCTACTTTAGAGCTATCCGCTATATCCCACTATATCCTCGCTGTATCCCCGCTATAACTTTTTGCACCTCCACCGCTTTGAATTTGCTGAACGCTTTAATTGCACAGGTGTGGTGTACTAATCAACTCCATACCAAATCTAGCTAGCTCATTAAAATGATTCACATACCTTAACAGACATATCTCCCTAGTTGAGATGAATAAACTTTCCAACTGAATCCTTCCTCCATCCTAGAAAGAAACTTAATCTCAAGCTTCTTCTGGAACTCATCCCAATAAATATCATCTCCATCAGTTTCCAACTCAATACCCACCCACCAGTCCAAAGCCTATCCCTGTAACTGGCAGTAAGCTAACTATCTCCACATAACATTAGTCAAGCCCATCAGACCAAATACCATCTCACAACCATGGATCCATGTTCTCAAATCCATATAAGACTCTGTCCCCAAATATGCCTTGCCTCCAAGACTAGAAAATCTTTGCATGGCTTGGCAAAGTATGGAGGGGTAGGTGGTTGGATAGGAATCAGATCTATCGTTTCCTCCATAGATCCTCTAGTGGGATTAAGCTCGGCCTATCCCTAGATGGAAGGTATCGATGAAACCATATGGGAATGTTCATGCCTACGATTTTAGCTGCATTTCCAAAGCCTGGACCTAAGCGGTCGGTCATCTTCTATCTGTGAATTTCAAGGGTTTTATTAGCAATTTTTCATAGATGGTTTAGGCGCGAATAAAAGATATAGTATAGATATGAGTCAATGGTAGCATAGGCACAAAAAAGGGAGATTGCACCTTGTCTAAATCTTTGGAAAAGCTCTTTGAAAAATATTTACTTTTATATATGTATATACACACAATTTGAAAAAAAGAAAGACGATTTCTGAAAATATTTTTGGAAAATATTTTGAAATCCACATTGGAAACCATTTTTTCAAAAAAAAATCAAAATACATCTCTCAATATGGTCCAAATTCTTAAGAACATTGAACTTATGCTTTGATGCTAACTATGACACATGTTCCTCTCGACATGCCCCAAAAGCTATTGTGTAGAGAAATACGGACCGGTAGGGTTTTAACCTTTAACAATTCAAAGACTACAAAGGCAGATATAATATAATGATAAATTAACTTCCATAACTCATAGTGGAAGGAATAAAACATATAAATATCACAAAAAATATTAGTTTTAGAAAATCTCAAAACATAGTCTCAGAAAAATATCAATATACGATCCAAAATAGAGTACACAGCAAAACAACCCTCATAATCCAATAAAAGAAAATAAGTATACCGATGTGATAAAATTATACATGAAGAGAAGATGTAGTAAAGAAAACTCTAAGAAAAGCATGACCCTCTTCAAGCATCTGAAATGGGAAAATCACCTACTGCCCTATCCACCTGTGGTGGCGAAAAAATGATGAAAAAGGGATGGGTCATATAAAAAAGTTCGATGAATGAAAACAAGTTTAATAAGTGATGGTTAAGTACAATTAACTTTATAATTATGTAGGGTGTGCAACAAGTGTCTATGAATTACTAGGGTCTAATATGTAAGGATTCATATCTAATACAATGGGTCGAAATACAATTCAAACCTCATACTAACGATCAGCCAGTGTCTTTTGAACTATCCAAGAATACCTATCGTTAATATGCATGAGAGGAGAACCCCAAAATGTAAATCCGCAAACCGACTCATCGTATGCATTCACTATCCACCTCACAATCGTAGTGCCAAACCTCCTTTGTAGTAGCCACTTACCATCCTATGTCGGTGTCCACCTATACCACGTCACACAAGTACCATGCTACGAAAACTCCCGTTAGGATCGGGTTTATTTACTCGATATCTCCGTAAGTGTTGCATGCCACCACAAAGAAATACCCTTTGAGTGTTTATGAAATATATCTCCCTAGTTAGCGCTTTTCTCTCATTTGGTTATTTAATTGTTACCCAAATCATGATGACATATAGTCCTTTACTAGATGATTTACGACCCTATAATTCTCTTGATAGGGGATTTACAGCCCTACTATCTCTGATCTGTCTACTTAGCTAAGAAATAGGCTCAAATAATTAATTTTCTATTTATATAATTTTTATACTAAATTATATTAAAATTTATTTTCAACCCGGGCCTTATGCCGAGGTTCAATCAGCACATTTTACAATCGAACGATTGACTAAGGCTTACCCCATGTCAACTGCTACTAATCGACCATTATGGCACCAACGTCAACCATCGAAAAATAAAAATTAGGGTTTCGACCAGTTTTAAAGCGTCGATTGTTTTATAATTAATTTTGTTAATTTCAACAATTAATTAATTCCAGTTAATCCTTAATTTTCAGTTAATTAATTTTTCAATTCTAATCAATTCTAGGGTTTATGTATTAGGGTTACAAATTTGACATTAAACAAGTGTTTAGTTAGCTAATTAATTATCCATTTACTATAAATTGATTTCTAGGGTTTTAGGGATCAAATTAGTGTTTATACAATCTCAAACTAAGCTAACAAGTTCAATTCTAGAGTTCTAGCATATTCAATTTGGGTTTATCATCTCAATTTAGGGTGATAGCATTCCTAGATCAATTAAATAGATTATATTCAATTACACTAATCAAATTACCAAATTTATGCCTTCACTCACCTCTAGCCTAAGCTCTAGATTTTGAGAATTTGGCTTCTAATCTATAGCCCTCCTTAATCTTCACCTTGATTGCTTGCCTTGCTTCTTTGTTTTGGTTTTGGTTTTAATTTGGATTTAAGAAAATTAGGGTTTTGAGGAGAACCAGGATTTACAATAGAAATTTTGGTAGAGTGTCATTAATATAAGTTTTCATTAGAGAATTAGGGTGCCATTAGCATTTTATTTATAGAGTTAGTGCAAGATTTAGGGCCACTATATTAATCTCAACCATATTCTTAACCACTCATTTAACCCTTCTCTACCAAGCAACGAATCTAGGTCGTTCAAACGCGTCATCACAGAGTGACTAACCCTCGATTTTTTTATCATGGATCAACCACTCATCAGTCTTGGTCAACCGCTATCGGTCAACCTAGAACCCTCATCGGATGACCCCATGCTTTGTATTTATAAATTTCTATTTTTATTTTCTGATTTTATTCTAACTCCCATAATTCCTCCATGCTAACTTGGATTACAAAGTGTTATTTATGAAAATCGTTTGCAAAATCCTTATGAACACAATGGTGCAAATTTCATAGCCAAATTCGAACGTTTGTGAAAATTTGCTTTTAAATCCTTTTTAGTTTAGTTTAATTTTCAAAATTTCCTTTTTAAATCTTTATTCAGTTCTTGTTAAATTTTACGTAAATTTTGGAAGTGTTACAGTTAACATCCAAACTACGTAAATTCTCCGTATCATTTTATTGCTTTCAATACTTTATTTTACCTTTTCTATTTTTATTAGTAAAATTGTAATATATTGCTTAATAAACTACAAAATGATTTGTAATAAAACTGTGATATCCCCGAATTATGGACTTCTGTAATCGATAAATAATTGAGTTAATTAATAAGATATTTATTTATAGACTGAACAAATAAATATGATGATAAATATTTATACTTAGATAAATATTTATTTGATACTCTTCTAGTATAATTATTTAAAATTTACAAAATCATTTTTTTTCAAACAAATGTAATGTGTGCTTGTTTAAAATATATATATGAGTAAATTTAAATTTAATCTGAATTTGAGATTGAAAATTCAAAGATAAACATTTTAAAGTAAATTGGATATAAAAATAATGGATATCTTAAAGAAAGCATTTATTTGTTTAGAGATGTATTTATTTACTAGGAAGATAAATATTAAGGCTTTATAAAAACATTTAAAATATATATATATATATACACAAATAATTACAAGTGTTAGGTGTTTAAATTTATAAAATGACAAGTATTGTATTTTAAGACAAGTGTCACAAATTTGTTTATATTTTCTTTAAATTTATAATAAACCCCAATTTAATCTATGTAATCATCCATTTTATTTCCTTTTATTTTTTCCTCCTATCGTTTCAATTCAAAAGCAAGGAATTTTTTTTAAAAAAAATAAACCTGAGATTCTTTCAGAACCAGAAACTCAAAATAGTTTCAAACTAGAAATTTAATCAAGCTTCCATATTTTTTCCAACCTGAGATCAAACAAGAAATAAAATTTGCCTGCAAATATTTTATCACCAACCTAGGATATCAAGCAAAATAATCATGCAATCTTCTCAACAAATTTTTCAACCTGCATCAAAATCAGGATTAATTTCAAAGTTTCCAGGTTTTCAAATAAGGCTCTGTCCTTTGTTTGCATAAGCAGGTGAGTGATCAGACCTAGTTTTCTCTGTTTTATAGAAATGCCTGTGAGTTGTTTATAAAGTTTAATCTGGTGCTGATTTTGATATGCATGTTGGAAATTTGCAGTGATATAGTATAAAATTGTTTGCCTGAATGATGACTGTGATTTTAATGTTAGTAAATAGTATATAACTGTGTTTTTTTGTTCTAAAAATACATATCCTCTGATTTAAACAGGATTCTAATACATTTGCGAATTCATATCTTCTAATAAAATGATTTCAGACCTTGATCCTTAAAGTAAAGATGGTTATGATAGTGTAAACATGAAGCTCTATGTTGTTTTGCTGTTTATTGGAAACTACACTCTGACATGTCCTTCAATATTTCAAGCTACTGTGTAAAGGAAATAAGGAAAATCTTAAATACTTCTTCATATAAATAATTTAAACTTAGGAATTTAAATCAAATAAGTTAGTTTGAACTTAAGTCAGGATCTGGAATTTTTGTTTGGGGAGTTACAGTGTGATATAGATACTGGGTATTCATGTTTACAGTAAAAAGGAATTATATGTTAAAATTCGAATGTTTTAAATTGTAATTTGATTTCATATCTTGATTAAGCATATAAAGGAAAGATTTTTGAACCAAAAATGATGATTTTTAGGAGAGTATACATGGTGCAGTTCCTATATGAACTCAAAATGAAATTTCATCAATTTCTGTTGAATTAACAAATACCAGCTGCTGAAATTTGTTGTATAGCTAGTTTTATCATTCACGAGATTTGGCAAAATGCTAAAAAAATTATTAAATTCAAGGATTTTTGGGATGAAGTAAATTTAGGGTTTTGGTTCATAAAATTTCTGTGTTCTGTAAATTGGGGATCGTGTCGCCGTGGATTGATCGAGTTACACGTGATTTTGGGTGTTGGTCGAGGAGGGTATGGCCATGGCGTTGACGAAGTAGCGTCGCCTCTAGAGGTCGGTGTTGATAGGACGTGGCGAATTTAGGTGGGGTGTTCGAGTGATGGTTCGAGTGAATGGGTGATTTTGGGTTTCGGGCATTTTGGCGATGGATGGATGTGTGTTATCGTGTGTAGGGTTGATTCGTGGTTTGTGGAAGGCGATGAGGATCACTGATGGGGCGGCGAACCACCGTGCACGTGACGGTGGCGATCGATGCCAGATCTTGGCATGCGAGTGTTAGTGATATTTGAATGTTAATTCGACTCGAGTTCTTACTCGAGTAGAAAGGGAAGTTGCTTCGACGTTTCCAACGTGCGTGAATTCATAACTTAGGTAACTCAAACTTCAGAGGGAAAAAAGGAGAAGAAGAAGAGTTACGAGAGGGAGAGAGGCGACTGGAGAAAAACTGATGGGAACTCGAAGTACTACTCGAATTAAAACTAGGGGAAGCCTCGGGTTTCCCTTCAAACTGCTGTATTATCAAAAAATGATGAAGTTAAGTAAACTTGCGTTCAACGGTTTTAACATTGTAAAATTTATAAGTGTTTAACAGTTTTTTTTAAAAAAAAACTTAATACAGGTTTTAATTATCTTAACTAATGCTTAACGATGTTTTTAACACTTATTATTTTAATTTAGTAATTAATTTAAGTTGAGTATAAAATAAATTAATATTAAGTTGTGTAGTTAATAATAAATTGGTTTCCAAAGTTAAAGAATATTCTTTTAATGTTCATTACGTTGAATAGTAAGTAATTAATTAATTATTACTTTTTTAAAGGTAATTAAGGATAATTACTTAATAATTATTGTAACACCCCACCCCGAGACCCACCTTAGTAAAGGGAATTAACAAGTAATTCCGTCTACTATAGCGGAGAATAGGGCTGGTTAAGGGCGACCATCTATAATTTTGTCTTAAACATCTATTGAATACGTCGATAAATGCAAGTGGATCGACATACCCAGTAAATGCTTAATCCAAAACTATAGGTGGTTAACGGATCTATCAGAACAAAATATAATAACTGAATGTAAATCACATCACAAAACAGTAACCAACATCATATACATACATATACACTGATACATGTTTTGTACAATACAATATGAATACAATAAAGGTGGTACTCGACCACACCATAAATATCGAATCAAATGTAACTGCATCAGAGTATGCGGAAGAACAAAAACTACTCAAGAGAAAGAAGAGTTGATATCCAACATCAACTTCAAGCTAAGTCCAATAGATGATACCTGAAACAACTCGGTCTGACCCGAGTGATAAACACACGGGTCAGGCAACTGAATCTTCGTTAGAAAGGAATACGATAAGGTAAAGAGAAGTGCTTCGCAACGGGATAACATAAGTAGGTATGAACATCTAGGGTTGATATCAAGTAACTTCACTATGTCTCTATGGTGGTTTGCATATACATATACTTGGGTTAATCTGAAGGAATTCATGTATATGGTATAAGGGAAAACATTCAAACATTATCCATGAATAAATAATCTCTCAAGTCGTATATAAATCCCAAGTATAAATCCATAAAATTCGAAATCACCAAAATCCTCAAAAAAGTCATATTTGCCTTATTTGCATCTATAAGGCTAGGTAAACACATCAAAAATGGTGAAATCGAAATCATCATAACTTATATAAGAAATCTCATATTGGCCAATTATTACATGCAAAAGCATGTTGCACGTTCTATTTACCAGTACTGTTCACCATCATGGTACCATATCCATCTCTCGACCGGAATCCTCATCTCGAATTAATCCGGTCTATGACGTCATCTATATTCTCCCCGAACACCCGCCATCAAAAGTGATTGGAGCACCTCACTCCAATCGGTGTCCGCTGAGTCCCCGCCATCAAAGTGATCGAGTAAAGTATTACTTAACCCAATCGGGACTCTAAGTACTGGTAGTTCTCCCGGAATGTGTCAACAACTCTCGGATAGTAACCCGAAAAGTGGTTACGTGCGTCCCATACCGCACGTCCTCACTCAGCGGTTTTCTAACCGCTAGTCGATGCCACACTAACAAAAGCATCAAAATCTCAAAGAATCGCCTCATGTCATTGGCGTAAGACATAAAATATCTAACCCGTCTCATCTCATTGACAAGTGGAAAATTCCATAAAATCATAAATCTCATAAAATCTCATATAAAACAATTGCCTCATATCATCGGCAATAGTGTTTTTCCCAAGATAGTCTCATGTCGTATATGCTCTCGAATACGAAATATTAGACTAAAGTTATTAGTCTAAAAGACTAATATAACACTCTATCCTAGACCACAAAGTGGTAAATCCCAAGGAGGAAATCAAAAAGATTCCTCAATGTCGTTTCGATCGTACAAGTCCATAATTAACCGATTAAGTGAATGCACGAGTCTCATTCCTCGTGGATTTACTAAATCGTTTAATTTATTTTCTTATACGTCCGAATATATATATATATATATAAATAGTAAAAATAAGTAAAATTATACATATAATATTTTTCACGAGAAAACATGATTTTAAAATAATTTCCAGCAATTTTATAGAAAAGATTTTAGAGAGAAAACGGCTTATTTTCAGAGTTTTTAATAAATTATAAAATCTTAGAAAATAAGAACAAATCCTCAAATCCCCAACCATATATGATTTATTTATAGAATGGTTTAATCATCTAAGCTCAAACTATTCGCAAATCAAGTGAAAAGAAAATCATCATCAGAAAACTCATCAACCAAAGCAAATACAACACACAAGGCTACATGCAAGTGCTCAGGACAGCGATCTTGCATCAGCTATTTCGACCCTTTAATCATAAAATTTTAAGAAGTGATACAAATAAAGGTTTTAACATTTTATCAAATTTCCAAAACTTCAAAAATTATTGGATTTGGACAAGAAACGCGAAAGTTATGCGCAAAATACTAGCTCAGGTTTGCACAAAACACTGAGTACACTACAACAACAGGACAGCGAGTTTGCAAGAGATTTTTCATTATTTTACTCAACGAATTACAGAAAGTGATACAAATAAAAGTTGTCACATTATTTCTTCAGTTTCCAAAACTTCATAAATTTTGATATTCCGATCAGTAACGAAGAAGTTATGATAGAAATACTACTAAGAAAGAAATTATTTGCGCTGTCTGTCAACACAGGACAGCGATGAATATGCCAATTTTCCACTATGTAGACTTCTAAATCAGTCAAAACCAAAAACATGAAAGTTTTGGCATATTTCACAAGGATTTCATATCATCCAAGAAATCGAAATTCCGATAAGTAACACAAAAGTTATGGCAAAAACACTAACCAGCCACTAGAATATTCTGGGCTTAATCCCTCTCGGGTTTTCATTTTTGACAGCAATTAAGAAGGTCCAAATGGACTCAAAACCCAATGAATGTTAACATGAACAAACTATAATCAGCCCTCTACAATCTGAAAAAATAGTGGCATCAATACGACACCGGACGAGCCAGATATGAGCAAAACAAGATAGGGCATTTTCAGCATCAATCAATATAGAACAGAGGTAAAATTCAACATATTTAACCAAATATTTCAAGCAAGAGATTATTTGCTGCTGAAATTTGTTCACTTACAGTTGCTATAAGCCTTTGCTTACCTATTAGTAGCAAAAAGATGATGATTTAGGCTTGAAGATGGAAGTTTTCAACTCGAATTCGCCTTTGCCGGACCTATGATTGCTTAAACTTATGTATTTGCCTTGACTCTTTTTCCCTAGTTTTCTCCAAGTTTTTTTTCACTTTATCTTCCTTTTGTTTTTATTTTGTGAATGAAAGAAAAATAAGTGAACATTTCCACCCTTTATATAGTAATTTTCAAGGCTAGTTTGGTAATTTTAGTTTTGGACACTTGTCTACTTCTCTTTGAACAAGCTTTAGAATGTTGACACATGCCTACTTAGGTGTCTTAAGATGTTTCTACACATGGACACCTAATGGGGTTATGTGTCACTATTTTATTTAATCTTGTGACACATGTCCTTCATTTTTTTTATGTAAGCTTTATTTCATGACACATACCTTATTTTATATTGTTCTCCCAAAATTTATTCGTATTATATTGTTTATTCCAAATATACAATATAATTCATCATTTTCTTCCAATTAATTCAATTAATTCTAATATTAAATTATAATATTCATTATAATTTAATATTTACGGTAACCTCCAACCAGGGTTGTTACAATTATAATTAGGGATTAGTTAATTAATGATTAATTGATAAATAAATTTGTAATTTACTACTTAAGTTAATTAATGAATGATTAATAGATAAGTAATTTAATTAACCAATGATTAAAGTTTAATTAAATTGTAATTAAGGAATACTTAATTTTTAATTAAGTTGTGTAATCAATAATTAAGGTTTATTAATTAATGGTTAAAGAATAATTAATCTGCAATTAAGATTTATTAATTGGGTTTAAGGGTAATTAAGCGATAGATTACCCGATTGAAATTAATTTGATAATTAATTAAAGGTAATCTCTTGGAGATTAATTATATATAAATATTTGATGAGATTTAGTGAAGTAATTCATAATTACAAGATGTAATAAATCAAATGAAATTAAATAATGGGAAGTAATTAAAGGGTAATTACTTAATAGAAGTAATTGAGGATAAATTACTTGGTGTAGTTAATCAAAAAGGATTAATAATTAAGTAAGGGGTTAATTACTTAAGTAAGTAATTACAGAGGGGTAATTACTGTTTATGAGTAATTAGGGTTGATTAATGGAAGCAATTAATTAAGGATAATCATTCATGGAATGTAGTAGGTATAATTACTTAATGGAAGTAACTGGATAATGATGATAATCTTAATGTAATTAAAGATGAATGATTATGAGATGGTGAATCAATTGGGTTGTAATAAATCAATAAGTAGGACTTAAAGGTAATTGATTTAATTCAATTAAGGCTAATTAGATTTATTGGAGATGGTGTGATTGATTTATCCTGCTTATGTAAGATTAAATGGTTGTTTAAATGCCCTGAATTGATTGATACCCCTGATGTGAAATGGTTCGTGATATGATGTGTTTGGTTGGGCAATGATAGGTGGTTATTTGTCAATGATGAAATACAGAGTAAAAAGGGTGACATCTTCTATTTAAAGTTGAATTTCATTTCACTTGAATAACATGTGTTTAGATGAATTGAATTCGAAGAGACCGGAGTCGGGTATTAGTTAATATCCGAAACCACTTCGATTCTTTATAAAGTGATATGTGAAATCAATATAGTGGAATGAAATGATTTAAGTAAATTGGACCATTTAATCCAGTTTTTGGTTCTTATATGTTGATGTGTGATATTAGTGATATCTATAACCAATCGTGAATTTGTGAATTGATACGAGTTGCCCCCGGGTTATATAAGTTTTATGCTTTTGTATTCCATGTTATATGGGTTTACTCACGCTGGTTTCCAGCCTGACCTGGGTGATACTTTGATGTAATGCTCGAGTCAGACCGAGTATTACAGATTTTCAGGTAAGGACGTTCTGGAGCTCAAGAGGCGAGCTGGAGAGCTGGAACGTATGGAGAGTTCCTACTGTGATATATTATAGTATCTGAAACAGATTTATTTATCTGTCCTGTGCTTGTAAATATGTTGTAACATTGATATATATTAAAGTGTAATTTGTCAAGTACAGTTTTCCTTTGTATAACTATTATTTATGTGATATAATATAATTTATTCGTTCCGCTGTGAGATTCTGATGTTGTCTATTTCTTTCTTTTCTATTTTCTATCCCTTTTCTTTCATCTTAATGATGCGTCTTTCTTTGGAATGAAAGGCGGGTCATTACAAAAACTTTGGATAGTTCCCCTCATAATTGTGTAAGCATTATTTCATGTAATTACTTCCTTTAAAGGCAACCTTAACATTACTTAATTTTGCTGATTCCTAATCACGTAAGCGTTCAGCGGCATGATTACTCCATGAAATTCTAGGATGTTTCTGAGACGAAAAATATCATTAGCATAATTAACAAATGGAGAACTCTTAGTTGAGTCATTTGTAGTTATCCAATAATTATATGTACGCAACCCTTGGTTCCCCAAACAGTAATGTCAAATACACTATCAACCATTTGGAGAGCATTATACACACTAGTCTCAACGGATATATCGATATCCTTTTTCTTAGTACATCTTGACCAGGAATGATTTAGAATAAATTACTAATTAGTTAACAATTCAATGCTTATGGTTACAAAATTTGTAACTGCAATCATATCATACTTTATTTTAGGATTTTCTACTTATATATGTTTTCTAATTTTAGTCATTATTTATATCACATATTACAACATATATAATAGTAAAAAAAACCTAATGTTTACTTCATTTCGAATAAGATAGGTTCTAGAGTTAGGTCACGTAACAAATCACATAATTTCTCCAAGGCATACACCTTAACCCCTTCACTATATGCTAGTTCAATTGGAAGTTTGACGTATGCTATTGTAACGACCCACATTTTCGACCATCGAAAGTCGACATCAATTACATCCACGGTATTCTAATGCTGAATATCCAATCACTGAAAAGGTGGACTGTTAGGGTAAAAGAAAAGGAAACAGAAATAGAATAGGAAAAACAAAATCTCATAGCAAAAAGATCACATATAATATAACAAAGATAGTAAAAGCCATCACTCTAAAATACATAATATATCAGAATTAAAAACAAACATCATTAGTCTGGAAAGTTATAACTTCCAGACCATACAATTACTGATGGGTATACATAATAATACAGTGAAAAATAAAAATACTCCGACAGGTGAATATCCAACTCTACTCCATGAGCTCCATGCCCCACCAACGACAACTCGAAAATACTTAGTCGACCCGAGCATTATAATAAAATAACACCATGGTCAGTCTGAAAAAACCAACGCAAGAAATGAAGATGTAATAATTCTATGAGACAATGTCGCAAATCATGGAACGGGTTTTACCTCACTAGAACAACTTCCACGCATGAATGAATGGAAATGCATTAAAAACAAAACCCAAACTAGAAGGAATGGCAAAATTGAGATAAAAATATAAACTTAAAGAATGGACACAAATAATTAAACGTCGAAAAGTACTCCAGTCACTTCTTAATGTAATTAAGAAAACAATTCAAAGATTTGAATTAACAACAAGGGAAATGAAGTTTTCCAACAATGACTAGGAGGGTGCACCCCTTACCAAAAGTATACCTTTAGAAATATACTTAAGAACTCCGATGGATCTCGGATACATCTAAGTCGGACGCCACTTACCTTGCCGAGAATCCAAGTATTTAACATATCTACGCACATACAACCGAACCCAATTTAGAGTGGACGCTAAGATACCGTAATGCGAGCAACCCCACATAGCTTTGGCTTCCACTCGCACTTTTGTTTTAGTTATTTTCGACAAAGGATATCGACGCTCAAATGAGCAACAAATTGTCTTAAATTAATGATACACAAAGAAGAAAGCTGAATCAATAAATCAACTATCGAGGATAGACAAATTGATTGTATATGGAACTTATATCTCATACCCTTACCACTACTCATCGATTTCAAACTAGTACCATCCCTTGGTTAAAACTGAAGTCGACAAGTGAAGGTAGTGTTACCTCTAGGCATTTCCTTAACAACATTTTTAATCCTCGAGATAGAAACACATTCCCATACCTCGACGTTTAGTATCGAAAGTATAACTAAATCCTTTTCATATAGCGATATAAACTATGGAAAATAAATTTCTTATCTTTTCCGTATCCGAATCAAATTCTCAAACTTTTAAAACCGAATATGTGTTTGGTTTTCACATTACAAATATTTGTGAAACCCTTTAAAATACTCTTTAAAATATTCATTTTAAAGAGCAAATTACATTTTTAAGCATATTTAAAAAAAGGCAAAAAACAGATGCATTAAAACATTATTTACCATAAACCCAAAACGATTTATATTAAGCTTTTTTAAAACAATTCCTTTTAAAAGATTTTATCATTTATAGACTATATTTATAAATATCAAACAACATTTATTACCTCAGAAGGTAATAAGTCAATTAAATAGCTTTTATAAATTAAATAATGATAGTTATCTAGAAAGATAATTAATATGATTCTCTTATTACTTTAAAACTACATTAATTATCCCATCAGACAATGAACCAAACTTGTAACTCCTTTAGTAAATCAATTTATTAATTTTAAACACCTATATTAAATCAGTTAACTAACTTTAGTTACTTTAATTAAATAAGTTAAATATTTTTAAAAACATTTTTATTAAATCCGATAATTAATCTTAAATACCTATATTTGAACCAATTAATTAACTTTAAATACATTTATTAAAATGATTAATTAACCTTAGACAACATTGTTAAAAATGATTAATTAATTTTGAACATCATTATTAAAATGATTAATTGACTTTAAAACATCATTACTAAATGATTAATTAACCTTAAACATCATTATTCAAAATGGTTAATTAATTTCAAACATCATTATTAAAATGATTAATTAACCTTAAAAGTCATTATTTAAAATGATTATTTAATTTTAAACTCCTTTTATAAATTTTAATCCACAATCATGCTTTATTCTCAAAATTCTCAAAATATTTGAAAATATAATTTAAACAACTTTCAAGTGAAAAACACAATCATACATTTATTTTGTGAAAATACAAGCTCCAGCTCAAAAAAAAAAAAGATTTAAAAGGATAACACTTTGCAAGTGAAGGTATAGCGAAATTCGCTATAACAATGCTTATTCAAATCAAACAGTATGTCACAGATATATCAACCAAACACCAATACAACTAACATAAGAATAGTAGTAAATAAATAAATAGTAGCGAGAAACCCCTTAGGGTCTCGCAACAACAGTCCTCTATAAATCACATAAAACGCATGTGTGTTTTTCGAAGTGTTCAGTAGAGACTTGTTCGCTACTTACACTTTGACTTTCTTTTTGTTTTTGTTCCCTGCAAAACAATGATTATTTATGCCGTCTGCTTTTCATACTAGAATTTAAATCCGAACAACAATATAAATTATCATCAAAGCATTCAACGATAATCTATAGCAATAGACGTATCATATAATTTGATTCGAGGTGAGTAAACTCACCAAAATTCCAATTGATGCTTCTTCTTTTCAATTTGATCTAAAATCGAATGACGTTCAATTTTAGCTCAAAATTCAACCAACTTCAGATCCAATGAAATTAGTTCCACCGCGTAGCTAATGGCGATACGAGTCCAACACAACAGACCATGTTCAAATCCAGCCTCGTATGAGCAAAATATTAAATTTATAAGATTTGGTAATTAATTATACAGTAAAATCAATTTAACCACTTAATTAAATAATTAATTACCCTTAATGTTTCAAATCCTCTTCTACCCAAAACTTACTTCTCGGTTGATAAATAACCAAATCCCATAGCCTCCGACTTCCTTCCGCTACATCTCGCTCAAAACTCGACGAAATCGCGCATCGCCTTCATGGACATGCTTCTTAACAAAATCTCCATGCTCTCGACCTGATGAACTCAAGCTCCACATCCTAGGGAAAAATGCGACCGCGTATATGCCCAAAAACACCACCCAGGTTGCAATACCTAAACGGTAGCCGCACCCTTCCAATTATTTTAATATTTAAAATTAATTAAATATTCAAAATCAAAATAAAATTCTAGAATGTAACAACTATGGTTTGTACAAAGCATGATATTACATCTACTATTGGAGTGGTTAGTCACTAGATGGCCAATCTTGGAAAGTCTCATTAGGAATTTGTCAAAGGGATTTTAAGTTATCATAAAATGACACAAGTTTTTTGGCTTGTTTCTGATGATGAAAAAAATTGTCATTTGGTTGGCTACCGTGGTTCGGATTATGCTAGAGATAATGATTGAAAGAAGTCGACCTTCGGATATGTATTTACTTTTGATGGTACTACTATTAGCTGGAGAGCGATGTTACAAAAATGTGGTTGCATTGTTTACCACAGAAACTAAGTTGATATCTGTGGTTAAAGCAACTAAGAGGCACTATATTTGAAGCATTTATTGTGTAACTTGGGCTTTTCACATAATAGTATGGTGTTATCAAAGCCAAAGTGCAATTCACTTAGCTGAAAATTTGGCTTTTAGCTCGAGGACAAAGAACATAAAGGTGAGGGAACCTTTTCTTGTAGCTATGAATGAACAAATATTCGTTTGCTTGCAAAAAACTCAAGTAAAGGATAATGCAGCAAACATGTTCACTAAGTCATTGCCTTTTGCTAAATTCAAGCATCGCTTGAACTTGATTTTCTTATTGAGATGCTATGTGCCATATGGTGACACAATAGAGGAGTGCGAGGCCTAGTTGGAACTTTTATAAGGTATAATTTTCTTCTTGTTTTTATGAGATTGGTTGCTTCTACCTTTGGATTGGATACTTTCAACTCTTTGTTGGCACGCAGTGACTTTATCAATGCTCGTTAACAAAATGCAGTAAGAGGTGGCATTGTCAAAGCTCGTCGAGAAAGTAACCACGTTCGTATCCTCTTTGATTTAATGATATTGGTTAAAGGTGGAGTTTGTAATATGCTTTGCTTGTATATATATTTTAGTATAGGTGGAGTGTTGAAAACTCAAATATATGGTAGAGAATATCAATATCCTTCATTATTGTTATTGGAACGTGCCAGTCCAAAGTGGAAGTTATGGATGAATTTCAAAAAAATTCCTTTATTGGATCTATATTGGACGTATGATGCAATTCGTTTAGAATATTTCTAAATATTATTTATATAAAATCTTTTATATTACTTAAATTTATAAAATATATAGTTTTATTTAATATATGTATATATATGCATGTCTATGTGTGATATAAAATATATATGTGTGCATGTGTAACATATTAACTCGTGCAAGGTGTAACATGCCCATGTATAGATGTTGGTATTTACATTACAACGAATATGTTAGCTCATTACGTTGTCCAAATATATACATGTGAATATATTATTATTTTATATATGTATGTGCGTGTGCACGCATGTTAAGTTTATTTAAATAATTTTATATAAATGTATAATATTTATTTATTATTTTCACACACACACACACACACACACACACACACACACACACACACACACACACACATATATATATATATTAGTCTATATATAATCTTATTGTAATGACCCATAAATTCTAAAGGTTTTTAGAACGCAATTTACTAAAAATTTTCTTGAAATTTTACGATGAAATTTGAAATGAAAATTTGATATGAAATGCATACATCTAAACGTAGCAACCGGTAAATTTTCATTATCAAATATGGAGGTTGGTTTTGTTATGTAATTTCAGTTTCAATTTAAAACGGTTAAATTTGATTGAAATAAAATGTTTATAAAGCCTGAATATTTTTATATAATAAATTTGTAAATCATTATCTGAGTGAGAGGTCATATTTCATTTCGCCAAGTTTAGACTGCTATTGCTCCGTTATCTTAATTCCGACGTTTTAGCAGCATTTTCGATACCGAATATTGACTTTCAATAGGATGATCGTATCACTAATATCTGTATACGTACTATTTTGATCGTCTCATTGTGCTGATCTTCACAGTATACTCATTTGTAT
Source organism: Allium cepa (assembly GCA_030765085.1). Classification (NCBI taxonomy): domain Eukaryota; kingdom Viridiplantae; phylum Streptophyta; class Magnoliopsida; order Asparagales; family Amaryllidaceae; genus Allium; species Allium cepa. The sequence goes on along the minus strand of CM060938.1, from coordinate 750,123,454 downwards.
ATTTCAAGGTCTGGTACGTCGTGAAATCAGTACAACGATTTCCGTATCGATACCGTTTAAGTCTTTTTATCTTACCATGACCATTCATTTATTCATCGGTTGGTAACCAATAGCCTTCAACATTAATTTCCTGTATTGACGTTCTGACTTTCAACATTCTCATTGGCTTGAATATTTTCTCTCGTCGCTTTCTTTTGTAATTTTCTCTTTTCGTCTTGGAATCTGCAAAAAAAGAACCAAACTTGTTCATCCTCCATGCCTACTACCTCATAAATCATTTTTCCTCCTCTTCATTCAAAGTCGTGCTTCCCATCTCTTGTTGCTTTTACTTTTAAAAAAAGAAAAAGGGTGACAGCACATGAAGCTTGCTAGCCTTCTTTCATCCTCAACCGTTCCCCTTCCTTCGTGCGCCTCCAACCCTGAAAACATACGCAAGCACGTGCCTCCCCTCCGCTTGCCAATAGATCTACCGCCTCCTTTACCTTCCTTCATCTCCACCCTCCTCTTGAAGTCATCACCTCCACTCACCCAAGCACTGACAACCGCAGCCTCACCCAGTGCCCTCCCTCTCCTCTTGCCAACTAAGCAACCAGCCCGGTACCACCTCGCAGCCGCAATGCTCACTCTCCCCACCAGCTCAGGCTGAGCCTTCCACCACCAACAACCCACAACTAGCAGTCACCTCCGAGCCTTAGCCTGCCTCCTTTCATGGCTGCATACTTCTCGATCCTTACCCCTATTTCCATTCTCCCTAGTAGCTGTTGCATCCAGCCCTTCTTGTCTTTATATATAAAGCGTATTTATATATATACAGGTATACATATGTATATTGGTTCATGTGAAGCTTTGGAAGTATTGTTTGGTGTACTGTTTGGCATATATTGTAGTACGGTGTTTTAATTATACTATAAAGTTATTTTCATATATATCTACTGCATACGTAGATATTGCTTTTCTCATACATATATTTGCTTATATATATTCTTATCCTTTTCCATGCTGTGCATGTGCTGTCATTAAACAAATATATATGGATATCATATGTTTAAAAATATAAGTATACGTTTATATGTTCTATTTAGATTTTTTTTTTTTTTTTTTTTTAAATAAAGAAAATATATATAACATCCACCAAAAGCTGTCAACAAGCCTGACAGGTAACCTGAGAACAAAGCAAAAACAGAATCTATACAATGACAAAACCAACAAGCCCTGAAAAACAGCAACAACCAAATAAAGATAAAACCACCACAAACAACCCAACAACAGACAGGTCGGATACCGGAAAGAGAAACAAAACTCTGAAAACAAAGACCAAACAAAGATCGGGCGAAGAACCACGCCCTCCCCATAGAAATCCCTAACAATAAGCAAAGCCAGAACTCAGGAACCAGCCAGAGAACTATTCCGAAAAACTCCCAGAAACAACCCCATAACCAACATCGTCATCGAGCTCCGGCAAGGCCACCGCCCGACTACAATGAAGTAGGAACAGTACCCATAGATCAAGCCAATCACCGCTTCTACTACCATATCCGGAGGAAAGACAAATGGAAGAGGGCCAGCGGACTCACAGCAGAAACAATAGTTTCCAGAACCCAGCAAACCACAACCCGAATCCGAGCGAAAAGAAGGAGCATAAGATCCCAAACCAGTACCCCATGGAAAAGATAGGAGAACTCGATAAACCCAAACACCGAAACCAAAACAATCACCAAGAGCCTGAAGACAGCTGCGCTAGGAAGAATGACAAGACGACCCGAACACCACCGGTAACCGAACCTGAAAAGAAAAGCCACACAGCAAAAAAACGAACAAAAACACAAATAAAAATGGGGAGGAAGATGGGAGAGGAGAGAAGGATCCAGATGGGCCAGGGAAGAAAAGGAAGGAGAGGCACCCGACAAGCAAAGAGAGTCAACCAATTCCCGCTCTGACAGAAGAGCGAGAACATGAAACAGAAAAGAGGTTCACAAGATGAGCAGACCGCAAAGATACCATACCACGAAAAGGACGGCCGCGAAAAGCTAAGAACACATCCTCTCTGACTCTTCGAATAACTGATAGAGGATCCATCGGAGATTCATCAAAAATTGCCTTGTTCCGCGCACACCACAGATGCCAGCATAAAATACAAGGAATCAGACGGAAGATGATTGATCGAAGAGATCGACCAGAACACCCAGCCCACCAATAGAGCACCAAATCTTGGGAAGTGGACAATGTACCACTGACACCAAGAAGAGATCGGAAGTAGTTCCAACAGACGTTGGCACACCAGCCACCGAAGAAAAGATGGTCCACGGTCTCCATATCACCGTTACCGCAACACCTGCATCGGGAAACAAAAGGAATGCCGATCTGCTGGAGATTCGCATCCACCGCTATTCCCTTGTGGAACAACCTCCACATCAGGACAGAAACTTTTGGGGGGATACGAACGTCCCAAATGAACTCAAAAAAAGGAAGGATAGGAGACTGGATACGAACAGAATTCCAGGCCTTCTGAATGGAAAAGGAACCACCATCCCATCCGATAAGGCCATTGTGAGAATCAACCAGAAGTTTGACAGCTTGCATATGCTTCCAAGTCTCACTGGCGAAAGAAGGAGAACCGGTGTAACCCGAAGGAGCAAGACTTCGGTATTTAGCATGGAGAAAATTCGCCCATAAGGAGTCGTTGGTCCCAAACCTGAACCACAACTTACAAGCGAAAGCCGAACAGATGTCCTTCGGATTGCGCAATCCTAGCCCGCCCTCATTCTTCGGACGACAAATAACTTTCCACGACACCCAGTGATGACGACGGTTATCGCCCTTTGAACCCCAAAAGAAGGAAGAAGCCAAGGATTGAAAGGAGCGGAAGAAAGAGGAAGTAGGGGTCATAGCAGCGAAAATATGAGTACCCATAGAGCATAAAACAGATTGAATCAGAACCAGTCTGCCAGCTTGGGACAGAAAAGACGAATTCCACCGAATAATTTTACCCCTCACTTTATCCGTCAGAGGGTCGAAAATAGCATTCAATTTCCTACCTCTGTAAAGAACAATACCAAGGTAAGGGAGAGGAAGAGAAGACGCCCTGAAACCAGTAAAGGACTCAACCCACGAAACACGCGAATGGATCATATCCCGAGCAGGAATGAAGCAGCTCTTCGAAGAGTTGACCCGTTGACCTGAACACCTCTCGTAAAGCTGGATAAACCTAACAAGACGACGAACGGAAGAACGGTTGCCATTGGAGAATATGACAATGTCATCTGCGAAAGATAGAGAGGAAATAAGCGGACACCCACTGGGAATCCCAAAACGCTGAATCTAACTATAAACGGTCAACGTGTGGATTCCACGAATGAATGCCTCAGCCGCGATAACGAAAAGAGTAGGAGATAAAGGATCTCCTTGGCGAATGCCTCTACCAGCCTTGAAAAAGCCATTGGCCGTTCCGTTGATAATAACAGAAAACCAACAGTTGGAAATGAGCCTCCAAACCAAATCGATCAGAGTTTCCGGGAAACCAAAGGCACGAAGCACCTTTATGATGAAAAACCAAGACATACGATCATAGGCTTTCTCCATATCAAGTTTGAAGACCACGTTGGAACCCCTGACCTTACGGTTAATCTGAGAGATAAGTTCCTGGGCAAGAAGAACGTTATCAGTGATCAAACGGCCTTTAACAAAACCCGCCTGAGAAGAAGAAATAATGCGGTCGAGAAGCGGAGCTATTCTCGATGCCAAAATCTTAGAAATAACCTTATTGGCGAAATTACAAAGACTAATCGGACGAAACTCCGAACAGTACCTCGGGTTATCACACTTAGGAATGAGGATCAAATTTGTGGAAGACCAGCTAATCGGGAGGCTGGCTCCTGAAAAGAAATGCTGAACAGCCAGACAGAAATCAGCTTGGATAATATGCCATGCACTACGGAAGAAAGATCCGTTAAAGCCGTCCGGACCACTGGCACTATCCTTACTAAGAGCAAAGACACAAGCTCGAATCTCATCTGTCGTAGGCGGGCATGCTAAAGCATCACCCTCATCCGCCACAACAAAACGAGGAATAAACGAAAGGATATCCGACACCTCACCAGAAGCAGAAGGTGAGCCAAGATAAGACTGGAAGTGAGATACAATAACATCAATAACCCCTGACTGGGAAGAGACCATAGACTGATCCTCACGCAAAATCTCGCGGATGAAGAGCAGATTGGCTTTCTTGCGAATAGATGAATGAAAGAACCTGGAGTTCATATCACCATCAACAACCCATTTGAGCCTGGCCTTTTGGCGAAGGTAAGAATTTTCAATACGGAGTTCCGAGGAGAAAGCCTGTTTATAACATGTTCTATTTAGATCATGTTATAACAATATTGATTTTAAGGTGTATATGTATATAGATACTTGAGATGTGTGATTTGGTTTGATACAATTGTATATTAATAAAAGTATGAGTTTAATATAAAAAAATATACAGATTCTATGTTATATATATATATATATATATATATATATATATATATATATATATATAAGCTATACCTGTGTACATATTAATTTATATATATATCTAAGAGCATATGAGTTTATATTGGTTTTATAATATTGATTTTTAAATATAATATGTATATAAGTCTGTAAGCTATATATATTGATTTGTTTATTGATTTTGAAATTTATTACATAAAAGTCTCATTTGATTCTAACTATAATATGTAAATCTCGACGTATTTATTTATGTATAACTACTTATACTGATATTTCCATTGTCAAATATATATATCTATATATCTATATATATATATATATATATATATAGAGAGAGAGAGAGAGAGAGAAAGAATGTTGAAAAATATATATATTGATCCTTGTTATATATAAGTGTGTTTCCACAGTCGAGAAGCTGTTTTAATTTGGTATTGACTTTTAAATACGATATATATATAAGATTTTGAATTTAATAAGTGTTTTAAATTAAACATTGACTTTAATAGAACAATAATATATTTTCTTTTTATGTCAAGATGATTTTAATTTGTTTCATCGATTCCGATTTTCAGCTTTGTTCGTCGAATTCGTGTCAATCTTGCTTTGCTTTGGAATTTGTGCTTGGATTCGTAACTCATTTCATTGTCGAATATCTCTAGCTGCAAAAGGTGAGCAATCACTTATGATTAACATTCTTATATTTATTTAATTTGATTTCACTTGAAACGACAATTGAAATATGCTGCTAGATTTAACTATTATTTATATAATTGTTATATATGATATGCCATTATCTGTAATTATTCATATGTGATATATGACATCATATCCTGCTGTTTATATTTGATTTAATTTATCACTGATGATATATGCCTGTTGTTGAGATGTTATATTATTATGACATTTGTTCTCGCTCTGCAAGTTCCCAGTTACCATAGAATTCCCTATGGGTTGAAATGATACATACCCAAACAATCTTGTAGAATTGGAGAAAATTATTATGGGCTGAAATAATAAACCCAAGCAATTTTCATTGATTTTAAATTTTTGGGATTGCGGATTGAAATAATATATACCCATAGATATTTAAATTGCAGATTGAAATGATAAATATCCGTATCAATTGACTATAGGATAGAAAATTATATACGAACATCGTTGGTCTATATTTTAAAAAATGATTTCCAAAGTTTTGAAAGGAAATATATGGTTTAAATAAATATTGATATATGTTATTTTTATATATTTATAAAATCTAGATTTTTAAAATAATATGTTTTGGAAATATTAACTTATAAGTTAGTTTTGAAAAATATAAATTTTAAGATTTTCTTATAGTTATTTTTTTTTTAAATATATAAAATAAGGTTTAATACAAAATACAATTAATAATAAGATTAATTTAATAATATTTAATTTAATTAGTATATAATATGATTTAAAATATTTTGAAAAATATTTAAATTAATATTTTAAAATAAATTTATAACTTTAATAACAAAGTTGGGAAGATAAATTAATGTTGACTTGGAATTTAAATTGGTTAATAATTGAATTTGAGAAAGAGTTTATTTAAACTTATTAGTTTTGAGATTATGAAAAATATGATTATAACTTGATTTATAACTTGATTTGATAAAAGATGATTAAATGAATATTCTCAACTTTAAATAAAAATGGAGATTGAATATCTAATATTGATTTAGATTTATAAATTGGGATTCGAATAAATTCTTATTAAAATTATTAAGTGAATATCTTTCCAAATTGAAATGTATTAAATTTAAATGTTGAAATATAAATGAAATTTATATTGTAAATGTTTATATATATAAACTTGAATCTTTGAACTTTAAATTTGAAATGGTTAAACCCGAACTGATTTCAATTGAATTTTGGAATTTAAGTTGAATTGAATCGATTTGTGAAATTCGACGAAACAAATGAAGTATTTTAATTTATAACTATTTTAATATATATATACTATATCAATATCTAAACATTTTAGGTGGAAACTATTATCATTTTTAAAGTTGTATGGTTCTAAAATTGTTATGTTTCAAAAGTGTTATGGTTTCAAAAGTGTTATTATTTCAAAGGTGCTATGATTTCGGTAGTGTTATAAATTTGAAAGCGTTATGATTCTAGAAATGAATATGGTTTAAAATGAATAATGGTATCGAATTGATATGGTTTTGAAATGAATAAGATATTTTGGTATAAAGTATGAACTATTTAAATTGAACTGACCACGGCGTGAAATAAGCGTTTGGTTGTTAAAGAGACCATGATCGGATATTGTCATACGCTCTGCCAACACCAAAAACCACTTTAACAACTATGCACATGGTGAGATTCTAGAAAGAAGAAGGATGGTTTGGCGACGATTCTTTATATGGTATTTACTTGGCCCCGACTCTCGTGAGTCAGCTTTATGTGGCTAAAAAGGAGCTATACCGGGCCGAGTGGGGTCATTCCCCCTATCAAACACATTTCTTCAATACCGTTCTATTGCTTTTGTGATTTGATTGGGTGCACCTTTCATTTGGGAGTGTGTCACGAGGTGGGCGGTAGTAGCTGCTATGCGTTACCACCAATCTGGGAGTGCAAATGGTATATCTACCCTGACATTGCCTCAACTGTCGTGTCGCATACCTTATCGTACCTTCTATGAGTTTGGTTTGTACCATTTCTATGTAGTGCCCTCTGATAGCCCTCCAGCTTACGGAGGAATTACGGTACTGTATGGACTATGAGAATATATAAAAATGTGTTAAAGGGGATATAGGTAACGCCTTAGCACTATTTTAATAATTTTACTTTACTATAGACATATTGTAATAGCGTATATTACTACATAGTAGATAGTTCCATGGATCCTTAGAGGAAGGAAATCCCAAACATCCATTAAGTTACTTGTATTTCAGTTGACATTTCACTTGAGTTAAATTTATTAATACAAAAATGTTAATTCTAACTCGAGTATTTTGTGTTTTGCTTTATGCTCGGGTTAGACTGAGTGTCAAAGCATTTGCTACTCACCATTGGAGTTTGGAGCTTCGCTTGGAGATCCATTTATATCAATTCAGCTTTTAGTTTTTCAGTTGACTCCAATGATTTATTCAGATTTTGTCATTTTCTTATGTAATTAAGGCTTCTATGTATCTTGATTACTGTTGTATTTTTGTTTCATACTCTATTGTTTATATAGTAGCTTCATGAACTACTATTCATCCGTTTCTGCCGCTTATTATTATATTACTCTGTGTGTTTGATTCTGTGATTGATTTATTTACTGTATGTGCTGAGCTTTGCCAAATATGAATTTACAATCTGATATTTTGAGCAATTCAAGTCCGACATGTGTGTCTGCTTATGCACTTGGCGGATGCAGCATGATAGGGGTTCTTGCATTTGGGTTTGGTGGCTAGCGGATAACTTTTACTCCAACATGCCCCACGGGGTTGGTGCAGTCGAGAGGCGGGTCGTAAAAGCAGAACATATGTACGGTTGTATGCTACGGTGGGCGTTATCCCACTGGCGTGGTCCTGTTATAGTTGGTATCAGAGCTCCGGTTTAGGCAAAACTTAGCATATAGAGTAAATTTAGTTACAAAATCACCTTCGTTCGAGCTTGAATTTCTTCCTTTTAGACTCATGTTTCCATTTAAATTTGGAACTTTCCCTTTCATTTTGAAATCCATTCTTGTTTCTTCCTATTCGTGTTCTTCTTGATTTTCGAGCATCCCATAGCTCCACTTTGGTTGATCTCTATAATAAAATTTGACAAAATCTTACCAACTCAATTGGCAATTCCATCGTTGGGTGTAACAATTCCATCGGCGGTCCCGCCAACTTTATATGATTTGTAAATGGGTGAAACTCCTTTACAACAAGCGTCGATTCACGGGAGATTACTATGTCCTTGGTTTTGATGCTGTTATTTCTTACAAAGCCCGAATGTCTCTACTAGACGATCAGCGTAATTCCCTTGTAATCTTGACCCCACTCCGATAATCATAGATTATCCTGATATTGGGTGAAGCTACTTTTCTTCCCTCCAAGTGGGAAATTGAATTTTCGCATTAATCTTATTCTTGGAAATCTCGGTTGACGCATTGAAGGTCGCTCGCGATCAATATGAGTCTATCCAACTTATTCTTTAGTAATTTAGTTATTTTATCTTCCTTTCGAGCCTATCTTCGAATTAGTATTCTCCTTGGTTACGGTTCCTCTAGATTTGGATCTCTATCCTTGTTTTTGAAATCCATTCTGGAATCATCGAGTGAGGGAGTGTATTTGTAATTAATATAAAAATATCTTATATTGTGTTGTTTGAGTTGTTAAGTTTGAATTTTGGATTTCGATCGATTCGTCTGAGCAACGCTATTGATAGGAATTTCAAAACACTTGAACAAAGCAAACTGACACAATATGTTTTTTGAAATTTGTAAATGATATAATTTATGTACGATTATATTTATATATATAAGCATAATTTTCTGAAATTTGATAGTTAAATGAAATGGTTATTAGGAATGATAATACAAGATTATCACTTATTGTTAGTTACATTTCCTAAACTATTAACTATTCTTGTTATTAGGAGATGAATATGATAAATTGGTTTACATATTTGATTTATAATTGAAAATGGAATAAACATAAATCAAGGATTTAAGAATTTAATTTCCGTTATTTTCTAAATTTGGTTTTCAATGTTATGAAAAATATATTATTTGAAAGTTTTTTCGAATGAGAATTGTTTTCAAAAAAAATTTATATGAAGAAAATCTGTACTCTCTTCATTTGTCGCTGGAAAATAATTTCGGTGATGGCTGCAACATCATCGACATTCATTTTCGAGTCTCTAAGTAAGAGAGGCCCTTTAGCTACACTTTTGTTTTGGAAAAAGAATTTGATTTGAATTTCTTGAATATGACTTGATTTATAAAATATATATGTATATAATTATTTCAAAGTAGTTTGAAGTAAAACCGAAAAATTTGAATCTTAAGTTTTATATTGAGAAATGGTTCCAATATTGAAACGAAGTGCAATTTTTGGATAAGTGGAATATCTAAAATGATAAATGAAATTTAACCAACTTGAAATAGTTGAATTTGTATAAAACTTATTTGATACTAAATTGCATTCTAATATATATAACTTGCCTAAAATATTCAAAAAGATAAAAATGTTAGGGTGAATATATATAATTAAAGGTAATATAAGAGAAAACTTAAGAAATAAATTGTTCAACTAAAATTTTACTTAATATAAATGTTGGAAAAAAAATGGAAAAATTTGCATAGTATTTGATTACACTCATAAACACTAATATAACTTACCTAGAAAGTTTAAATGTAATTGGAATGTAATTGGATAATGTACACTATGATATAAGTAATATGATATCGAAAATGATATTTTATTAAGGGAATTTACTGATAATAAATTGGATATATAAAGGAAAATTTATTTATACACTTAATATATGTTGAAAAAAATATGTTAAATGAAATAAATTAAATAAAATATGAGAAAATACTATTTAACTAATAAAAATTTTAATTTTAGTAGAATCAGCTCAACTGAAGACAAATGGATAAAATAAATGAGTTAATTTAAAAGTGAATTTTTTGAAAGAAATGTTGAAAAAATGAAAGAAAATCAAATTTTAAATTGAATGGCTATTTATTAGTTGAATAAAATGGATTAAACCAAATTGTTGAATATTAAATTATTTGAAATTGAAATCTATAGGGTTTTGAATAGTTGAAGTTGAATGTTGAGGTGGAATTAACTATGGTTGATCAAATAGATGAGTAAAATAAAACAAATTTTGTTGTGAATTTTTTTGTAATAAATGTTAATAAATGTAAAACAAATCAATTGAATAAAAATATATGGAAATGAAACCAATCAAATGTGAAGACCATAAATTTGATTGATAAAATAAAATGAATTGGAATCGACTAATTTAATATCGACCAATTTTAAAATAAATGTAGTTTATATGGTTATAAATTAATTGTTGTATTTGGTATTTCAATCTATCTTCTCTTTCTGGTTGTTTCTATTCTTCTACCTCGTTCCTTTTTGGGGACGAAAAATTTTGAGTGGGGGAGAGTGTAAGACCCGTAAATTTTAATGGTTTTTATAACATAATTTACTGATATTTTGCTTAAAATATTACAATTAAATTCGACAATGAAATTTGATATTTAAAATACATCCATTTAAATGTAGCAATTGGTAAATTTTCAGTGTCAAATATGGAGGTTGGTTTTGCTGTGTAATTTCAATTTCAATTTAAATAGTTAAATTTGATTGAAATAAAACATTTTCAAAGTCTGAATATTTTTATATAATAAATTTGTAAATCATCTACTAAGTGAGACATCATATTTCAATTCGCCAAATTTGGACTACTATTGCTCCGCTTATCTTAATTCCGGTGTTTTAGCAGTATTTTCGGCACCGAAAATTGACTTTCAATAGGATAGTCATATAGCTGATATCTGTATAACGTTTTAATCGTCTGTCGTGCTGATCATTGCAATATACTCATTTGTATATTTCTGGGTCTAGTACTATGAAATCATTAAAATGATTTATGTATCGGTACCGTTTAAGTCTTTTTATCTAACCGTGACCATTCACTTATTCACCGATTGGTAACCAATAGCCTTTAACAACAATTTCCTGTATTGACGTTCTGACTTTCAACATTCTCATTGGCTTGAATATATTGCTCTCGTTGCTTTCTTTTCATTTTCTCTGTTCATCTTGGAATCTGAAAAAAAAAGAAAAGAACCAAACTTGCTCGTCCTCCTTGCCTGCTGCCTCATAATTCATTTTTCCTCCTCTCCTTTCAAAGTCGTGCTTTCCATCTCTGTTTCTTTTACTTTGAAAAAAAAAGAAAAAAAAGAAAGAGGGTGAGAGCACATGAAGCTTGCTTACATTCTTTCATCCTCAACCTTTTCCCCTTCCTTTATATGCCTCCAACTTCGAAAACCCATGGAAGCTCATGCCTCCTCTCCGCTTGCCACCAGATCTGACGCCTCCTTTGCCTTCTTTCATCTCCACCCTCCCCTCGAAGTCATCACCTCCACTCTCCCAAGCACCGACAACCGTAGCCTCACCCAACACACTCCCTCTCCTCCTCTTGCCGACCAAGCAACTAGCCCAGTACCACCACGCAGCCGCAACAGTCACTCTCCCCACAAGCTCAGGCCGAGCCTTCCACCACCAACAACCCTCAACTCGCAGTCACCTTCGAGCCTGAGCCTACCTCCTATCGTAGCCGCAAACTTCCCGAGTCTTACCCCTATTTCCATTCTCCCGAGCAGTAGCCGTAACTAGCCCTTCTTGTTTTATTTCTATTTATATATAAAGCGTATATATATAGGTATAATTGTATATTTTGGTTCATGTGAAGCTTTGGAAGTATTGTTTGGTGTACTGCTTGGCATATATTGCAGTATGGTGTTTTAGTTATATTATAAAGTTTTTTTTTAACAGAAGGAAGATTTTTATTAAAAAACACCAAAAGCTGTCAACAAGCCTGACAGGCAACCAACAGAAGAGGAGACAACAAAACTCGGCGAAGAAAGCCATAACAAACAAAAAACAGAAGAAACAAAAAACGGAAATAGCTGCCTAAGACGCCCTCCAGAGAAAGACGCAGTACAAACAGGACGGAACCCAGAAAAGACAGACGATAATGATATCGGCGATAATGAAATCCGGAATATCCTCTGCCCAAAATCCTACAATAGAGAAGGAAAAACATTCCCCGTACCAATCCTATATATCGAGAGCCTGAAAAACAAAAGCCACTAAATCAGATGAAAAAAGGGGGGATTAACGGAGTCGGAGTGCTAGAACCACCTGGCTCGAGATTGGTAATCATCCAATTCCCGCTCTAGTGGAAGCCTGAGAATAGGAAATAGACAGCAGGACCACCAGGGGGCCAGAACGGGAACTAACCGATCCCTTAAAAGGTCTACCACGAAAAGCTAAGAAAACATCATTTCTAACCCGGCGAATAACGGAAGTGGGATCCATGGGAGTTTCCTCAAAAATTTCCTTATTCCGCACTGTAACAACCCGCATATTTATCGATTTTATATTTAAATATTTTATTTAAATATTTTATCGTCCGTCGGATTTTGGTCCGAGAAGCTACCTTTTGCAAACAGTCGAATTGGGACTCGAGACCACCCCCATTGAGTTCAAAATGACGTTTGCGACCTTTTTGAAAATAAGCTTCGATATGTTTGGAGAAAGTTGATTTTTGCTACTTTTTCCCGCTTATGACTTTGTTTTGGACTGCACCCTTATTAGCTCAGCCCAACCCCTTCTCTTCATAACTTCTCCTCTTTACTCAAACACTTCAAGCTAAAGTAAAAATGGTGGAAGAGATGGGAAATGGAAATTCCTAAGCCCTAGCTTTCTTTGCAAATCCAACTTCTAGCTCCAAACTCAAAGAGAACCCATTGGTAAGCATCTCCTTCTTCTTCTCCAAACATTTCTCTTTCCAATTTCAGAAAATTCCTAAACCTAATTTAGGAAATGTTTCTCTTTTAAGCTTAGATTCAAGCTTATTGTGTTGAGATTGAAGTGTGGTTGATCTCCCCTTGTCTTCAAGCTTCTCATTCATTGATTTGGGTTCAAAGGTGAGATTTTTAATCTCACATCTAAGTCTATGAATTACCTTCGATTGTTAGGTATGAATTCCTAACACTTATTCATGTGCATTTGATTTTGAGTTGGATTGCTTTTATGAATATTCCAATTTTTAGTGTTTTGAGTTCAATTCGTTAAAAATCCTAACTTTGATGTTTGAACATGTTTTTGGTGATGCATCGAGGAGCATATAGGGCTGGGTAGTCGATTGGCATAAACCCTTAGCGCCGTTGCTCGCGCGATTGCAATTTGGTCGAGAGTTGCACCTCTTTTGAAATAGGGTAGGAAGTGCAAGCTTACAGGTTCGGCCGACCGAGCCCCCTGGGCCGGTCGACCGACCTGTAGTCCAGGCACTTCCTGCCTCTGTTTGGAAGTGCCGGTTACAGGCTTCGGCCGACCGAGCCCCTGGGCCAGTCGACCGAACTGGTGCCCCGAGCACTTCCAACCTCTGGTTCGGTCGACCGACTCAGGGAGTCCGGTCGACCGACCTGCTACTATTTGCCAGATTAGCCTATATTGCTAATTCATCTGAATTTCCAACTTTAATCGATTCGTGTTGTCTCCCTTTTGTTGTTGTCATTTATTATCGACTTTGATGACCTTTTCTTTGGGAATTTTAGATATATCCACTTTGATGGATTTGATATCGATTTCTTTGGATTTTATTCACGTCTTCGAACGTGAATTTTTATGCCCGATTGTTTCTACAATCACTTCTATGATTTGTCACTTTAAAATATAAAGGTTTTCTATACTAGTAGTAAATATAAAAACTCTTTCTTCAAATGATTTCAACACTATTTTATAACAAAGCTCGTTTTCTCAAACCGATTTCCAATCTATTAGTATATACAAACCTTTACCTCACTCGCATGAGAAATCTAATTAAACGACTTAGTAAAATGAGTGGTATGAAACGCTTGCGTTTACTTTGTCGGTTAATTCTTGGACTTGTTCGATAGAATCTCTTGTGACAATTTTCTAGTGGAGATCTACAATTTGTTCGTAAATATTTAAGTTAAGCTAGTGGTTATGGGACATGAAGCTAAGCTCATATATTTACTAGCTTATTGCAATTGACACTTCTCGTTGATCACGACGATCATCTTTGTGGTTTAGACTAGCAATGTGCGATGTCTCTTTGTTTATAAGGAGGACTGTTCCTCATTTTATTGAGCTTCGTCTCATTTCTCATATGGGTCGTACCTTTTCAGGTGCGTCAATGTTTTATTATGCATGGGTGTACCTTTCTAGGTGCATCGATGTTTGTTTATACATGGGTCGTACCTTTTTAGGCGCGTCAATGTTTTATTATGCATGGGGTGTACCTTTCTAGGTGCATCGATGTTTTTTTATACATGGGTCGTACCTTTTTAGGTGCGTCAATGTTTATTTATGCATGGGGTGTACCTTTCTAGGTGCATCGATGTTTATTTACTTCGTGGAGCAATCGGCTCAATAAGTCGGGACATGGGGCGTATCTTTCTAGGTGCGTCGATGTTCGTCTATGCATGGGGCGTGTCTTTCTAGGTGCGTCGATGTTCGACTTAGCATGGGGTGTATCTTTCTAGGTGCATCGATGTTAGACATTACATGGGATGTATCTTTCTAGATGCATCAATGTTTATTTATGCATGGGATGTATCTTTCTAGGTGCATCTATGTTTATTTATGCATGAGGCGTATCTTTCTAGGTGCGTCGATGCTAGAGCATGAGGCGTATCTTTCTAGGTGCGTCGATGTTCGACTGTGCATGGGGCGTGTCTTTCTAGGTGCGTCGATGTCCAGTTTGTGGGATTGGCCATCCTTTTATTGTGATTTCTGGATTTCTTGTGTTGATTTCTGGAATTTATGTTTCACCAACTTTTACGATTGGCATTGATATATATGTCATTTATTGTGGCTTGGTGAATAAAATTAGGAGTATGACATTCCTTTTTATCTTTGAGAAGATCTTTGTGGTATTGATTAATCTCTTGATGATTTTTCAGTTACTTATTTATCACAGCTTGGCATTGTGATTATTATATGTTTATGTCATATCTCTTATTCTATATCATGTTATCTGATATTTATAGCTAGATTGATCCGTTTATTATTTTCTTCTTAAATAATACTCAGGTCAGACTGAGATTTTACAGGTGCTTCTGCTTGACTCCTTATCGGATCATCATCTGACTTCAGGCTAACTACTTTAGTTTAGTAGTTTTTGTTGTATACATTTGAGATACAGACTCTATGATGTATACTTATTCTTTTGTCTAGCACTTGTATCTATTCTTTTTGATATTGTGGATCTTGTTTGACCACTACTCTGATGTACACTTTCATGTGTTATATTCATATCTATTTCCGCCTTTGTGATATGAATTGTCTGTGACTGATTTATGTTATGTTTATTTCTATATTTGTTTCCGAAGGATTTATATAGCCACTATGTAGTAGCTTTGAGTTTGGGTCGGTATGTCGGATTTCCCTCTTGATAAAGAAATGCATATTATACTATCTGACATGTCGATGCTCGCGCAAAGCAATTACACGGATGGTCGCTCCTCAATATCCTTATTCTCCATGCTAGTTGACAGCATTCCCGTAATGTTCTTGGTTAGCGTGGGTATAGAGGTGGGGCGTCACACGCACGCACCAGAGATGCCAGCAGATCAGACAAGGAATCAAGCAAAAGACAACAGAGCGCAGCGATTTACCAGAGATTCCGTTCCACCAAGTTCTCTGTAAATCCCCCGGCGAGTTGTTTCTACCTTGGATACCAATCAGATTTCCGAAGTAATTCCAGCAGGATCTGGCTGTGAAACCAGAGAAAAGTAAATGATCCAAAGATTTCGAATTCCTGGTGCCGCAGCATCTACAACGGGAGACATAAGGAATTCCAATCCGCTGAAGGTTCTCATCAACTGACAAACCCTTATGAAGGGTTCGCCACATGAACAGAGACACTTTAGGAGGGATTCTGGCGTCCCAGATGAAAGAGAATAGAGGGAGAACCGGGGCTGGATTACGAGCCGAACTCCAAGCTTTCAAGATGGAAAACGAACCACCATCCCAACCGGCTTGGCCGCCATGAGAGTCAGAGAAAGGTTTGACCGATTGCATGTGCTTCTAAGTCTCACTAGCGAAGGATGGAGATCCGGAAAAGCCAGTGGAGGCCAGACCATGGTACTTGGCACGGAGGAACTTCGCCCAAAGGGAGTCGTTAATCCCTTTCCATATATAAGTATATATAAGTTATATTATAAAGTTATTTTCATATATATTTACTGCATACGTATATATTGCTTTTCTCATATATATATATATATATTTGCTTATATATATTCTTATCCTTTTCCATGATGTGCGTCTGTTGACATGAAACAAATATGTATGGATATCATATGTTTAAAAGTATAAGTATATGTTTATATGTTCTATTTAGATCATGTTACAACAATATTAATTTTAAAGGTGTATATGTATATGGACATTTGAGATTGTGCTTTGGTTTAATGCAATTGTATTTTAAGAGAAGTATGAATTTAATATAAAAAATTATACAGATTCTAAGTTGAATGTATATTTAAGCTATATTTGTGTACATATTAATATATATATATATATATATCTAAGAGCATATTAGCTTATATTGGTTTTATAATAATGGTTTTTAAATATAATATGTATACAAGTCTGTAAGCTATATATTTTTATTTGTTTACCGATTTTGAACTTTATTATATAAAAGTCTCATTTGATTTTAACTATAATATGTAAATCTTGACGTATTTATTTATGTATAACTGCATGTATTGATATTTTGTTTGTTAGCTATATATATTTATATATATATATAAAGAGAGAGATTTTAAGATATATACATACATACATATATATATTGATCCTTGTTATATATAAGTGTGTTTCCATAGCTGAGAAGTTGTTTGATTTTGTTATTGACTTTTAAGTACGATATATATAAGATTTTGAATTTAATAAGTGTTTTAAATCAAATATTGACTTTAATAGAATAATAATTTATTTTCTGTTATATCAAGCTGATTTCAATTTGTTTCATCGATTCAGATTTTCAGCTTTGTTCGTCGAATTCATGTCAATCTTGCTTTGCTTTGGAATTCATGCTTGGATTCGTAACTCATTTCATTGTCGAATATCTCTAGCCTCAAAAGGTGAGAAATCACTCACGATTAACATTATTATATTTATTAAATTAGATTTCACTTGGAACGGCAATTGAAATATGCTGCTAGATTTAATTGTTATATATAATTGCTATATATTATATGTTGTTATTTGTAATTATTCACCTGTGATATATGACACCATATCCCCTTTTTTATATTTGATTTAGTTTATCATTGATCATATATGTCTGTTGTTGAGATGTTACATTATTATCACATTTGTTCTCACTCTGCAAGTTCCCTGTTCATATAGAATTCCCTATGGGTTGAAATGATACATAACCGACGATCGTGTAGAATAGGAGAAAAATTATATGGGTTGAAATGACAAACCCAAGCGATTTTTGTTATTTTAAATTTTTGGGATTGCGGGTTGAAATAATATATACCCATAGATATTTAAATTACGGATTGAAATGACAAATATCCGTATCACTTAACCATAGGATAGAAAATTATATACGGACACTGTTGGTCTATATTTTGAAAAATGATTTCCAAAGTTTTGAAATGGAATATATGGTTTTAATAAATATTGATATATACGTTATTTATATATATTTATAAAATCTAGATATTTAAATAATATGTTTTGTAAATATTAACTTATAAGTTAGTTTTGAAAAACATATATTTTAAGATTTTCTTATAGTTTTATTTTTTTAAAATATGTAAAATAAGATTTAATACAAAATACAGTTAATAATAAGATTAATTTAATAAAATTAATTTAATTAATATATAATATGATTTAAAATATTTTGAAAAAAATACATTAATATTTTAAAATAGATTTATATCTTTAGTATAAAGGTTAGGAAGATAAATTAATGTTGACTTGGAATTTAAATTGGTTAATAATTGAATTTAAAAAAGAATTGATTTAAATTTATTAATTTTGAGATTTTGAAAAGATATGATTATAACTTGATTTATAACGTGATTTGATAAAAGGTGATTAAATGAATATTCTCAACTTTAAATAAAATTGTAGGTTGAATATCGATCTAATATTGATTTAGACTTATAAATTGGGATTCAAATAAATTACTATTAAATTGATTAAGTGAATATTTTTCCAAATTGAAACGAATTAAAGTTAAACGTTGAAATATAAATGAAATTTATATTGTAAATGTTTAAATATATAAACTTGAATCTTTGACTTTAAATTTGAAATGGTTAAACCCGAATTGGTTTAAATTGAATTTTGGAATTTAAGTTGAATTGAATGGATTTGTGAAATTAGAGGAAACAAATAAAGTATTTTAATTTATAACTATTTTAATGTATATACTACTTCAGTATCTAAACTGTTTACGTGGAAACTGTTATGATTTTTAAAGTGTTATGGTTTCAAAAGTGTTATGGTTTCAAAAGTGTTATGATTTAAAAGTGTGATGATCTCAAAGGTGTTATTATTTCAAAAGTGCTATGATTTCGGAAGTGTTATAATTTTAAAAGTATTACGATTCTGAAAATGAATATTGTTTAAAGTGAATAATGATATCAAATTGATATGGTTTTGAAATGAATATGATATTTTGATATAAAGTATGAACTATTTGAATTGAAATGACCACGGTTTAAAATAAGCGTTTGGTCTTTAAACAGATCAGGATCGGATATTGTCATACTCTCTGCCAATACCGAAAACCACTTTAACAACTGTGCATGTGGTGCAGATTCCAGAACGAAGTAGGGTGGTTTGGCGACGATTCTCCATATGGCATTTATGTACCCCGACTCCCATGAGTCTGCTTGATGTGGCTAAAACAGGAGCTATATCGCGCCAAGTGGGGTCATTCCCCCTATTGGACACATTTCTATGATACCATTAAATAGCTTTTGTGATTTGATTGAGTGCATCTTTGATTTGGGAGTGTGTCACGAGGTGGACGGTAGTAGCTACTATACGTTACCACCAGTCCGGGAATGCAAATGGTATATCTACCCTGACATTGCCTCGAGTGCCGTGTCGCATGTCTTATCGCGCCTTCTATGAGTTTGATTTGTACCATGCCTATGGAGTGCTCTCTGATAGCCCTCTAGTTTATGGAGGAATTACGCTACTGTATAGACTATAGGAATATATAAAAATGTGTTAAGGGGGATATGGGTAAAACTTTAATGCTATTTTAATTGTTTTACTTTATTATAGACATATTGTAATAACGTATATTACATCATAGTATATAGTTCCACGGATCCTTAGAGGATGGAAATCCCAAACATCCTTTAACTTACTTATATTTCAATTGAAATTTCACTTGAGTTGAATTTATTAATATAAGAATGTTTATACTGACTCAAAAGTTTTATATTTTGCTTTACGCTCGGGTCAGACTGAGTGTCACAGCATTTAAGACTCACTTTTGGAGTTTGGAGCTTCGCTTGGAGATCCATCTATATCTATTCAGCTTTTAGTTATTCAATTGACTCTAGTTATTTATTCAGATTTTGTCATTTGCTTAAGGAGTTAAGACTTCTATGTATCATGATTACTGTTGTATTTTTGTTTCATACTCTGCTGTTTATATAGTAGCTTCATGAACTACTATTCATCTGTTTCCGTTGCTTATTGTTATATTACTCCACATTGTGATTCTATGATTGATTTATTTACATTATATGCTTAGTTTTGCCAAATATATATTAACAATATGATATTTTGAGCAATTCAAGTCTGACATGTGTGGATGCGAATGGTTTGAAATAGCGGGTCTTTACACTTATAATGAAATTCTAATAATATACGTACACATATTATTAAAATATATTTAAATATAAATAATTATTTAAAATATTAAAATAATTTTTTAAAAACCACTAAAAATATATTTATACATACACAATAATAATAATTTATTTTATTTTATTTTAGCAGGTAAATAGGCACAAGAAAGAAGTTCTAAACAAATTAGTCTCGGAGACAACAAGTTTGCTTTTTGGTCTGAATGACACTTTTTAGTGTAAACTGAGAATGATAGTTACAACTATCATTTTGTGATTTACACTAAAAAGTGTCCTTCAGCCTAAAAAACAAACTTCTTGTCGCGAAGACTAAATTTTTCTCTAACTTTTTCCTTGAGGCTAAAAACCCCTTATTTTAGTATATATACACATATAAATATATTTAATCAAATCTCAGGTTATATGAAAAGCTCAAAAATAATTATATGTATATAAATTTAAAATTCATTTTAATTAAATATTCATTTGAAAATTAATAATTAATTAATTTCAAAACTTTATTTTAAATTTTGGAATTTTATTAAATCCTACCTTTAATGGACTTCTTTATCCCATAAGAAACTAAGAAATGCAGGGAAACCTCCCCGTTGACATGTGCCCTACCTTTCATGGTGAATACCTCGTTCCTACCAGTGATGTTGTAGAAGCTGGAACTCAAGTATGGTATGAATATCTTGTTGGTTTTTTTCTCGATAAACCTCTATTATACTCTGTGGTAATCTTTAATCTCAAGGGAGTGTGAAAACTTAAAGGATCTATTAAAGTTTAATCAGATGGTTTGGTCTTCCTATTTCTTTTCTCTTCTGAAGAAGACAGGAATAAGATTCTACTCAGCGAACCTATAATTATGAGAAACAAGTTATTCATAATCAAACCCTTGGGCCTGTTGTAGGTAATGTTTGTGGAAGCATCACCTCAGTTTCAGTTTGGATAAGGTTCTATAATATCCCCATATTTTCCTGGTCTCCATATGGTATCAACTGGTTAGCTTATAGGCTTGGAAAATTACTCTCCTTGGATGAGTCTACTGAGAAGATTGAGAGGCTAGACTATGCAAAATGTTTGATTGAAGTAAAACCATACAAAATCCTACCCGATTCCTTCCCTATTCAGCTGCTTGATGGAGGAGTCAAAATGTATCTTTGGAAACCCGATTCCTTCCCTATTCTCCCGTAGCCTGTGTGGTATCCTCTGGTGGCTTCCCGATCAGGAGGGACTATGATATTGGATGGACTACTGGGACTATTACGTGTTAAGGGCTATATGGGTAACCCCTTAACGCTATTAAAAAGTAAGTTTATTTTATAAATAGACACTATTATAATAGCGCAATATACTACATAGTAAATAGTTTAACGGATCCTTAGGAGATGTAAATCCCGAGCATCTCTTGAGTTACTGTACTCATATTTATTTCTGTTAATTTAACTCACATAAGATCTTTTAGTTCTGACTCGAGTGTTTTTGTCTTTTCAAATTCGCTCGGGTCAGTCCGAGCGTTTCAGGATCGAAGACTTTAGCTTTGAAGGACGAAGACGAAGGAGTCGTATTATTATTATCTATAGTATTGCACCACTCTCATACTGTTCCGCTGCATTGTTTGTATTGGTATGTGTAACTCTGATATTTATTGTATAAAGAAGAATTAACTGTTTGTAACCATTTATGAACTGTATATTTATTATTATATTTTATCCTTCCGCTGTGAGATTCTATTTTGTTTTATTTCTTCTCTGTTTTTCTTATTTACCCCATAACAATCCGCCCTTTGCGTATGTTTTTAATTGGCACGTGTGTCGGTTTAAAGTGTGCGAAAAGGCTGGATGTTACAGTTGGTATCAGAGCTTTGGTTTAGCGATAAACTTTGGCTTTGTGGGGTTTGACTCTTTGTTAATAGGGTAGTAATACCCTATGGGAGTCACTGAGCGTATATATATGAGAGAGCGTACTTGTTAGTGTTATAAACAGATTTTGATATTGTGTTAATCTGTTCCGTTTTGTATTTATAAATTCTGGTTGGTGCATGGGACGCTATGACATCAATAGGGATTTCTAAACACTTAATCGGACAGACCGACATAATATTTGTTTTTAATATAGGTGAATGAAATAATTTTGCCTATTATATTTTCTATATATAAAAAAATATTTTTATAAAGATATATATATATATATATATATATTTGGTTGCTATAGATTGGGTGTTAGGAAATAAAAAAATATTTATAACAATTGAAGCTAAGTTGGAATTATAATAAATCAAATTGGAGATTTTAGAACTTATGTCCGGGATTTTGAAAATCTGTTTTCAATGGATTTATGGGATATAGGGATTTGGTTTATAAGTATTTTCTTATATAAATATTTAGTATAGTTCGGAAAAATTATTTTAAAGAAGATTTTGGAGAATATAAATTTTGTACTTTCCTCTCTGTCGCTAGAAAATAATTTCGGTGATGGCGGCCGCATCATCGACTTCTATTTTCGAGTTTCGAAGGGAAAGGCCACTGTAGTAAATTCTACTGCAGATTTGTTTTGAAATTATTTAAAATTTTAATCGTTTAAAGGTAATTAGAGATATAAAAGTTGTAAGAAATTAATTATCTATTATTTTAAAGAAATTTTGGAATTTGACCCGGTATTAATTCTTGAATTTCCATTAATTAGTGTAAAAATTTAGGTTAGTGAAATAAAGGTTAAGTAATCAATGAATTAAAAGGGTTGAGATTAAACTTGTATAAGTTCTTTTGCTTTTTCTTTAACATAAATAACTTACCAAGTATAAAAAGTTGAAATGTAAATTAAGAGTGGAATAGAATATTATATAAGTAGAAATTTTGGAAAAATGAAGTATTCAATGAATTGCTGTTATCAATAAGAAGTTAATGTTATAAACTAAAATTATAAATTGAATTTTTCCAAAAATAAAGGTAATTTTAACCTTAAGAAAATAAAAATGAAATTTCTTAATTAATAAAGATTGATGTGTAGGGTTAGTAACTTAAGTATGGTTGAAATACTACTACTTTAATATAATAAAAGTAGGTAATATAAATAAATGACTGTAAACCCTAGGTAATAAATTAATAAAATCCTTTATTTATAAGAATGGAGGTTTTAAGGTTAATAATTTAAGTGTAAGTAGAGGGTTACTGTAATTAAATATAATGGAAACTTCAACATTAAATAAATGAATGAGATTAAAGGTAAGTTGAAATTGTAATTTATAAAACAAATATATATTAATTAAAGGAATGGAGAAGAAACTTGTAAATTTTCACTTACACTCTTAAAACATACATAACTTACCATATAATAAAAGTTGCAATGTTATTAAGAAAATGAAAGGAGAAATCTTACAAGTGAAGCTTGAGGTAATAAAGGTATTCTATTAATTTGCTATTGTTAATGAGAATTAATTGTATAAGCATAAGATAAATTGGAAATTTTACTATATAAGTAAAGGTAAGTAGTATAAATAGATGATATATACTTTAGTCAATAAATTGGAATACAAATATAATGAATTTTGTAATAAATGGAAAATAAAATTGTAAGAAACAAAGAAATCCCTCCATGAATGAAAGAAAGAAAATCAAACCACTGAAGCATGAAATAAATGTATAATAAGTAATTTGGTTGTTGGTTTGGATTGTGTTGTTTGATTTATGTTGTTGGGTAAGAAATTTGAAGTGGTTAAATGAATAAGTATCTATCTTTGTTCCATCTAAGACTGTTGAGTAAAGAATGCACTTGATAGTTAATTTCATTTTATACAAATTTCAAGTTTTGGACCCAAACAACAAATTGTTTGATGGATTAAATGGTTGCTTTGTTTGTGTATGTATGTTGTTTGTAAGGTTGATGGTTGTTGAATTGTTTGGTTGATTAATGATTGAATCCACTTGAATAGTTCACTTTAAAATAAATATTTAACCTTTTAGATTATATAAGTGAATACAGGTGATGGAAGCAACTGCTACTACTTTTGGTTCCAAAATAATAAGCGTATATTGCCCGACAAATAGGTACGTTTTCGAATTATGTTTAAAGCGCTATTTTTCCCGTGTTGGGATATAATATTTTGATAATATTTGTAATATATTTGTTATATTTTGATATTATATTTTCTCCCAGGCCTCACCGTACAAAGGAGACTCTGCCAAAATTTTCCGAAAATTTTGGGACTTAGAATTTTGTTGAAAATATTTTTCCAAACTTTAATAATTTAAGTATAAAAGAATATAATGATTATAAACAGGTATATTTTATTTAAGAAAATAAATTTAGTAAATTATTGTTTATAAATAATATTTGAAATAAGATGCACTGTTTTATTCTTCCTTCTCCCTTCTTTTTCCTTTTCGGGGACGAAAAGTTTTGAGTGGGGGAGATTGTAACGACCCGGTAAATTTGATGATATTAAATGAATTAAATTAATATAAATTCTAATCTAATTTAGAATAAATTAAAGGTCTTAGGATTTTTGTGAAGAATAAATGTAGGAGTTAGATATAGAAACTGGGATTAAAGGTTAACGATTGAAATGTTTATATGGCAATAGATAGAATAACGTAAATTTGAGTTGTGGTTATAAGATTTAATTGGTTGTGAAATTAATACTGGAAGATAAATAGGAAATAATATTTGTGAAATAATAACTGAATTTAAGTGCAACCATATTTATGGAAGTAAATTGTACTTGGTGGATGTTAACATTTAATAAGTTATTTAGAATAAAAAGTTTAAATGCATGTTTGGATTGAATATATAATGGATGGATTAAGTAGTAAGTAATTAAAATATATTTTCTATAAAATTGGGAATTGAATGTATGTAAACAATTTTGTAGGAATAAATTAATGTACAATTTATTTGTGCATACCAGATTTAATTGAAATAGCAGAATAATAAAACTAGCACTTGATATGCCTAAGTATTAATATATTGAAACTATAATAAAATAGAAAGTTTGGTAGTAAATAGAAATTAAGAAGACTAAGGCAACTGGTAAAGAAATAAATGGAATTCATAATAACAAGTAGTAAATTTATGCATATATTTGGACGTCTGTCATAATTACCAAATTTTACCATCCATATAATTTATTTAATTAAAATCTATAGCAACATTGTTGTTAATAATGTTGTTAGTGAATTTGAATATAAAAGAATGACAAGTGTAGGTTAACCATTTATTTTATTCTGTTAAGAATGGAAATAAATTGAAATAAAGCTAATTTAATTATTTTGGTTGATTAATGGGTATAGTTAAATAAGGAGAAGTTATAGGAAATAAAACGCGCACTAATGAGATGCAGCATAATCCAAATGTTATTTATACCCATAAAAAGGCTATTTACTGAATAGAAAGATTGTATCAATAAACGAATTTATTTAGGGTCCAACTTATAATTTATAACCTTTAAATGTAGACTTAATTTCAATTAACTGATTTAATAGTGCAGTTAGCGTAGTTTTATTTGGTAGTTGAAATAGAAAATTCTATTAGGTGAAGTTAAGGCTAATTCTATTTAAAATTTGACCTATTGTTGATATAGATTTTAGGAAGCAGGATCTATAAATTAAATTGAGTATTAGATTCAATAATTGCATTTATTGCATAAATAAAGGGAATTTAACGTTAAATTTTATGTTATTTAATTTAAAAGGAATTTGTGGATGTTAAAGTGAAAACATAGACATGTTAAAGGGCATCTTTGTTTTGGATTTAAGTTGAGAGTACTAAAGTATAAGATTAAATAATTGGGTTTTGAGAATAAAATTTATAATTTCTAAATAATAAGAAAGTGCAGAAATGAACACTGCAATTGATATCTTGTCAATTTTTAATTCACATCTAATCTTGTTTAATCATTGAAATCGATTACGAATTTTATAGGCGATAAAATTTAGTCAATATTTGGAGTTTTAATATAAAATTGGATTTTATAATTTATTTTAATTTAATAAATGAATATAAAAATAGCCTTTTTGGTCACGGACTCGGATTTCGACGAAACCAGTTTCATCGGATCCGTATCGGTGAATTATTATAGGGTTTCAAGTTTCGTATCGATCGGGCCTGTTATATAGATTTAACCAATTCGGTTCCGGAGGCATAGCGGGCTTTTTGGGCCATAGTTTGTTCCGCACGTTCGTTCTACAGTCTATCTACTCTAACCCAACCCTACCTATAAATATACAGTTATAAACCCTAGCTCTATCCTATTGTCTATTTGCTGTACGTTCATCTTCTTCAAGCTTCTCTTCTTCTTCAATGGGGGCTAACCCTAGATCCAGTCAGTTCAAAAACAAAGTGAAATTTTAAAGTCCTCCTAAAAATCTCAAAAAAATATATATCATAGTTCTCGATGCATGTAATCTCATGGTGAAATTCGTTTTTCAATTGGAGTTATCGTTCACCCAGAATAAATTCAAACAGTTCGTGGCCATTCATCAGCGCCGTAACAAAGTTCGTCGGATCGTCAAACGATTTCTGGGTTTTGACGAGGGAACGTAGGGGAGTGCATCTATGTGGTTTTTGCATCGAATCAGTGGTTAGATTGGGAGATTAATTCGATTAGGGTTTATGCATGGATGGCGGCCGGTGGCGTTTAGGGACGCGCGGCTTCAGGGGGAGGCGCGGCCTGGGGTGCCTAGCACGATGGTGGTGGTCGCGAGCTCTCTGGTGGCCGGAGTTGTGAGCTTTAGGCGGTCAAAGGGTTGCTGGGTGCGTGCGTTACTCCTCTGGTCAGATGCGTGAGTTACTGTGAAGGGGAAGATAATGCAGTGACGTGGCAAGTTACTTTTCAAATGTGTGTCATTTTGTTTATGTTTAATTTTGAATTCAATCACCATTTTTCGCCATAACTTTCTCATACGAAGTCGGATTCACACGAAATTTCTTTTATTAGGATCGTAATTAAATTCCAGACTTGATGACGCTGGTTTGGACGAATTCTGAGACGGACGAATTTTTGAGTTTAAATTGAATTTAATTTCGATTTAAATTCAAAAGGTGAGTGTTTTAACCCACTCACAACTACTAGAAGCTTTTATGTTTGTTTAAATTAATTTTAGAAATGAATAGAAATTTATTTATGAGTATTTGGCATGTTTATTTTATTCATATCTGTTGAACTGCATTTATTTAATTTAACTGTTAATTTAATTAATTTATTGCGTATAAATTTACAGTTAAAATTTATTTGTTTGTATGTGAACTGCTAGTTAACAGTTATATAATTTATTTCTGAATATAGACTGTAGATTAATAGCTGTTAAATTTAATTTGAATAAAATTGCCAGTATTACCTGTTATGTAGTACCAAAAATAATATTGTTATTGATTGATATTGATTGATGATTGCGATTTGGATGATGGTTGATGTTGATGAATGGATGTTTATTGTATATCATTAAATTGCAAATTATCATGCATATTTCATTTCATTCGGGATTTGTGGTTTGAAATGATATATAACCGCAAAATTTTATATCTTTTAAATTGCGGATTGAAATGATAAATATCCGTATCACTTGACCATAGGATAGAAAATTTTATACAGGCACCGCGGTCTATATATAACTATTTTAATGTGATTTCTATGGTTTGGATGGAATACGGTTTATAATAATCTTAAATTTTATATTGTATAAATATTTTTCTTCCATATATATATATATACATATGAAGTTGAAAATTTTGACATTAAACGGTGTATAAAAATCTTTAATAAAAATGGAAGAAAATTAAGAAAATGGAGTTTAATAATTTGTATCATATGTTAAATGTTAAGTTTGGAAATTTTAAGATATGATATTTATAATTGGATTTTTCCCAAAATAAATTAAAATGAATATTCTAGTATAAATTTGAATTGGGAAAATATATATATTTTATTACTAGAAATTGAAGTCTTATTATTTATGGATTTTATATGAATATTCAAGACTAATAAATAGAACAATTGATTTGTTAAAAGAATAAATCCAACTTTAGTTTGAAATATTGATACTCAAAATGGATATACGTATATATAAATAAATTGAAGTGGTTTTGGAACGTGAGAGAGATAATATAAATTTTGGTTTAGACTTTAATAAAGAAATGTATTTGTAAAGCCATGAGAACTATTTTCTTTACAAAGTAACATTTAAGTTAAACCATTTAATTCATATACCGTTGAATGTCCAAACCATTCAAGTTTTAGAAGTTATGGTTTTAAATTATGATTTTCAAAATACTATGCTTTGAAAATATTTGATTTTCAGACGTTATGAAGTTAAAGCATTTTGATTTTGGAAAAGAATTATATTTGGGATAAGTGATAAAATATGGTTTTGGGTTTTGAAATGATATCGTATTCATGGTTATGAAATGGAATGTTTATTCTGATTTTTAAAGTATAACCTATTTTTAAATGATCGCGGTGTTATAATAACGATGGGTTGGCAAAGAGACCGGGATCGGATATCTGACATACTCTCTGTCGATACCGAAAACCACTTTGACTAACCGTGTACGCGGTGGAGATTCCAGAATGAAGTAGGTGGTGGCGACGTTTCCTGTAAGGTAAATACGTGGACCCGACTCCCGTGAGTTGGCATAAGGTGGCTAAATCAGGAGCTATTCCCAGGCCAATGAGGTCATACCTCTGATCGGACACTCCTCTTCGATATTATACTATGACTTTGGATTGATTCAGTGGCCACTTTTTATTTTGATTTTGGGGAGTTTGTTCGAGGTGGGCGGTAACTGCGGCTACGCGTTTCCACCAGCCTGGGTACGCAATTGGTATATCTACCCTAGCATTGCCTAGTTGTGCCGTGTCACTTACCATACCGAGCCTTGTACGAGTTTGGATTTCTCCCGTAGCCCGTGTGGTATTCTCTGGTGGCTTCCCGATCAGGAGGGACTATGATATTGGATGGACTACTGGGACTATTACGTGTTAAGGGCTATATGGGTAACCCCTTAACGCTATTAAAAAGTAAGTTTATTTTATAAATAGACACTATTATAATAGCGCAATATACTACATAGTAAATAGTTTAACAGATCCTTAGGAGATGTAAATCCCGAGCATCTCTTGAGTTACTGTACTCATATTTATTTCTGTTAATTTAACTCACATAAGATCTTTTAGTTCTGACTCGAGTGTTTTTGTCTTTTCAAATTCGCTCGGGTCAGTCCGAGCGTTTCAGGATCGAAGACTTTAGCTTTGAAGGACGAAGACGAAGGAGTCGTATTATTATTATCTATAGTATTGCACCACACTCATACTGTTCCGCTGCATTGTTTGTATTGGTATGTGTAACTCTGATATTTATTGTATAAAGAAGAATTAACTGTTTGTAACCATTTATGAACTGTATATTTATTATTATATTTTATCCTTCCGCTGTGAGATTCTATTTTGTTTTATTTCTTCTCTATTTTTCTTATTTACCCCATAACAATCCGCCCTTTGCGTATGTTTTTAATTGGCACGTGTGTCGGTTTAAAGTGTGCGAAAATGCTGGATGTTACAGTTGGTATCAGAGCTTTGGTTTAGCGATAAACTTTGGCTTTGTGGGGTTTGACTCTTTGTTAATAGGGTAGTAATACCCTATGGGAGTCACTGAGCGTATATATATGAGAGAGCGTACTTGTTAGTGTTATAAAAAGATTTTGATATTGTGTTAATCTGTTCCGTTTTGTATTTATAAAGTCTGGTTGGTGCATGGGACGCTATGACATCAATAGGGATTTCTAAACACTTAATAGGACAGACCGACATAATATTTGTTTTTAATATAGGTGAATGAAATAATTTTGCCTATTATATTTTCTATATATAAAAAAATATTTTTATAAAGATATATATATATATATATATATTTGGTTGCTATAGATTGGGTGTTAGGAAATAAAAAAATATTTATAACAATTGAAGCTAAGTTGGAATTATAATAAATCAAATTGGAGATTTTAGAACTTATGTCCGGGATTTTGAAAATCTGTTTTCAATGGATTTATGGGATATAGGGATTTGGTTTATAAGTATTTTCTTATATAAATATTTAGTATAGTTCGGAAAAATTAAGATTTTGGAGAATATAAATTTTGTACTTTCCTCTCTGTCGCTAGAAAATAATTTCGGTGATGGCGGCCGCATCATCGACTTCTATTTTCGAGTTTCGAAGGGAAAGGCCACTGTAGTAAATTCTACTGCAGATTTGTTTTGAAATTATTTAAAATTTTAATCGTTTAAAGGTAATTAGAGATATAAAAGTTGTAAGAAATTAATTATCTATTATTTTAAAGAAATTTTGGAATTTGACCCGGTATTAATTCTTGAATTTCCATTAATTAGTGTAAAAATTTAGGTTAGTGAAATAAAGGTTAAGTAATCAATGAATTAAAAGGGTTGAGATTAAACTTGTATAAGTTCTTTTGCTTTTTCTTTAACATAAATAACTTACCAAGTATAAAAAGTTGAAATGTAAATTAAGAGTGGAATAGAATATTATATAAGTAGAAATTTTGGAAAAATGAAGTATTCAATGAATTGCTGTTATCAATAAGAAGTTAATGTTATAAACTAAAATTATAAATTGAATTTTTCCAAAAATAAAGGTAATTTTAACCTTAAGAAAATAAAAATGAAATTTCTTAATTAATAAAGATTGATGTGTAGGGTTAGTAACTTAAGTATGGTTGAAATACTACTACTTTAATATAATAAAAGTAGGTAATATAAATAAATGACTGTAAACCCTAGGTAATAAATTAATAAAATCCTTTATTTATAAGAATGGAGGTTTTAAGGTTAATAATTTAAGTGTAAGTAGAGGGTTACTGTAATTAAATATAATGGAAACTTCAACATTAAATAAATGAATGAGATTAAAGGTAAGTTGAAATTGTAATTTATAAAACAAATATATATTAATTAAAGGAATGGAGAAGAAACTTGTAAATTTTCACTTACACTCTTAAAACATACATAACTTACCATATAATAAAAGTTGCAATGTTATTAAGAAAATGAAAGGAGAAATCTTACAAGTGAAGCTTGAGGTAATAAAGGTATTCTATTAATTTGCTATTGTTAATGAGAATTAATTGTATAAGCATAAGATAAATTGGAAATTTTACTATATAAGTAAAGGTAAGTAGTATAAATAGATGATATATACTTTAGTCAATAAATTGGAATACAAATATAATGAATTTTGTAATAAATGGAAAATAAAATTGTAAGAAACAAAGAAATCCCTCCATGAATGAAAGAAAGAAAATCAAACCACTGAAGCATGAAATAAATGTATAATAAGTAATTTGGTTGTTGGTTTGGATTGTGTTGTTTGATTTATGTTGTTGGGTAAGAAATTTGAAGTGGTTAAATGAATAAGTATCTATCTTTGTTCCATCTAAGACTGTTGATTAAAGAATGCACTTGATAGTTAATTTCATTTTATACAAATTTCAAATTTTGGACCCAAACAACAAATTGTTTGATGGATTAAATGGTTGCTTTGTTTGTGTATGTATGTTGTTTGTAAGGTTGATGGTTGTTGAATTGTTTGGTTGATTAATGATTGAATCCACTTGAATAGTTCACTTTAAAATAAATATTTAACCTTTTAGATTATATAAGTGAATACAGGTGATGGAAGCAACAGCTACTACTTTTGGTTCCAAAATAATAAGCGTATATTGCCCGACAAATAGGTACGTTTTCGAATTATGTTTAAAGCGCTATTTTTCCCGTGTTGGGATATAATATTTTGATAATATTTGTAATATATTTGTTATATTTTGATATTATATTTTCTCCCGGGCCTCACCGTACAAAGGAGACTCTGCCAAAATTTTTCGAAAATTTTGGGACTTAGAATTTTGTTGAAAATATTTTTCCAAACTTTAATAATTTAAGTATAAAAGAATATAATGATTATAAACAGGTATATTTTATTTAAGAAAATAAATTTAGTAAATTATTGTTTATAAATAATATTTGAAATAAGATGCACTGTTTTATTCTTCCTTCTCCCTTCTTTTTCCTTTTCGGGGACGAAAAGTTTTGAGTGGGGGAGATTGTAACGACCCGGTAAATTTGATGATATTAAATGAATTAAATTAATATAAATTCTAATCTAATTTAGAATAAATTAAAGGTCTTAGGATTTTTGTGAAGAATAAATGTAGGAGTTAGATATAGAAACTGGGATTAAAGGTTAACGATTGAAATGTTTATATGGCAATAGATAGAATAACGTAAATTTGAGTTGTGGTTATAAGATTTAATTGGTTGTGAAATTAATACTGGAAGATAAATAGGAAATAATATTTGTGAAATAATAACTGAATTTAAGTGCAACCATATTTATGGAAGTAAATTGTACTTGGTGGATGTTAACATTTAATAAGTTATTTAGAATAAAAAGTTTAAATGCATGTTTGGATTGAATATATAATGGATGGATTAAGTAGTAAGTAATTAAAATATATTTTCTATAAAATTGGGAATTGAATGTATGTAAACAATTTTGTAGGAATAAATTAATGTACAATTTATTTGTGCATACCAGATTTAATTGAAATAGCAGAATAATAAAACTAGCACTTGATATGCCTAAGTATTAATATATTGAAACTATAATAAAATAGAAAGTTTGGTAGTAAATAGAAATTAAGAAGACTAAGGCAACTGGTAAAGAAATAAATGGAATTCATAATAACAAGTAGTAAATTTATGCATATATTTGGACGTCTGTCATAATTACCAAATTTTACCATCCATATAATTTATTTAATTAAAATCTATAGCAACATTGTTGTTAATAATGTTGTTAGTGAATTTGAATATAAAAGAATGACAAGTGTAGGTTAACCATTTATTTTATTCTGTTAAGAATGGAAATAAATTGAAATAAAGCTAATTTAATTATTTTGGTTGATTAATGGGTATAGTTAAATAAGGAGAAGTTATAGGAAATAAAACGCGCACTAATGAGATGCAGCATAATCCAAATGTTATTTATACCCATAAAAAGGCTATTTACTGAATAGAAAGATTGTATCAATAAACGAATTTATTTAGGGTCCAACTTATAATTTATAACCTTTAAATGTAGACTTAATTTCAATTAACTGATTTAATAGTGCAGTTAGCGTAGTTTTATTTGGTAGTTGAAATAGAAAATTCTATTAGGTGAAGTTAAGGCTAATTCTATTTAAAATTTGACCTATTGTTGATATAGATTTTTGGAAGCATGATCTATAAATTAAATTGAGTATTAGATTCAATAATTGCATTTATTGCATAAATAAAGGGAATTTAACGTTAAATTTTATGTTATTTAATTTAAAAGGAATTTGTGGATGTTAAAGTGAAAACATAGACATGTTAAAGGGCATCTTTGTTTTGGATTTAAGTTGAGAGTACTAAAGTATAAGATTAAATAATTGGGTTTTGAGAATAAAATTTATAATTTCTAAATAATAAGAAAGTGCAGAAATGAACACTGCAATTGATATCTTGTCAATTTTTAATTCACATCTAATCTTGTTTAATCATTGAAATCGATTACGAATTTTAAAGGCGATAAAATTTAGTCAATATTTGGAGTTTTAATATAAAATTGGATTTTATAATTTATTTTAATTTAATAAATGAATATAAAAATAGCCTTTTTGGTCACGGACTCGGATTTCGACGAAACCAGTTTCATCGGATCCGTATCGGTGAATTATTATAGGGTTTCAAGTTTCGTATCGATCGGGCCCGTCGTTTGATCGTACGGACGCGAAACGCCTTGAAATCAATTTTATTAAAATCAATTTGAAATCAATTTGGAAATTTTGTTTTTAGCATAACTTCTTCATACGATCAAATTTGAACGTGAAACGTTTTCCATCGCGTTCGGAATATTTTAAAATACCTATTTGGATATATAGATTTAACCAATTCGGTTCCGGAGGCATAGCGGGCTTTTTGGGCCATAGTTTGTTCCGCACGTTCATTCTACAGTCTATCTACTCTAACCCAACCCTACCTATAAATATACAGTTATAAACCCTAACTCTATCCTATTGTCTATTTGCTGTACGTTCATCTTCTTCAAGCTTCTCTTCTTCTTCAATGGGTGCTAACCCTAGATCCAGTCAGTTCAAAAACAAAGTGAAATTTTAAATCCTCCTAAAAATCTCGAAAAAATATATATCATAGTTCTCGATGCACGTAATCTCATGGTGAAATTCATTTTTCAATTGGAGTTATCGTTCACCCAGAATAAATTCAAACAGTTCGTGGCCATTCATCAGCGCCGTAACAAAGTTCGTCGGATCGTCAAACGATTTCTGGGTTTTGACGAGGGAACGTAGGGGAGTGCATCTATGTGGTTTTTGCATCGAATCAGTGGTTAGATTAGGAGATTAATTCGATTAGGGTTTATGCATGGATGGCGGCCAGTGGCGTTTAGGGACGCGCGGCTTCAGGGGTGGCGCGGCCTGGGGTGCCTAGCACGATGGTGGTGGTCGCGAGCTCTCTGGTGGCCGGAGTTGTGAGCTTTAGGCGGTCAAAGGGTTGCTGGGTGCGTGCGTTACTCCTCTGGTCAGATGCGTGAGTTACTGTGAAGGGGAAGATAATGCAGTGACGTGGCAAGTTACTTTTCAAATGTGTGCCATTTTGTTTATGTTTAATTTTGAATTCAATCACCATTTTTCGCCATAACTTTCTCATACGAAGTCGGATTCACACGAAATTTCTTTTATTAGGATCGTAATTAAATTCCGGACTTGATGACGCTGGTTTGGACGAATTCTGAGACGGGCGAATTTTTGAGTTTAAATTGAATTTAATTTCGATTTAAATTCAAAAGGTGAGTGTTTTAACCCACTCACAACTACTAGAAGCTTTTATGTTTGTTTAAATTAATTTTAGAAATGAATAGAAATTTATTTATGAGTATTTGGCATGTTTATTTTATTCATATCTGTTGAATTGCATTTATTTAATTTAACTGTTAATTTAATTAATTTATTGCGTATAAATTTACAGTTAAAATTTATTTGTTTGTATGTGAACTGCTAGTTAACAGTTATATAATTTATTTCTGAATATAGACTGTAGATTAATAGCTGTTAAATTTAATTTGAATAAAATTGCCAGTATTACCTGTTATGTAGTACCAAAAATAATATTGTTATTGATTGATATTGATTGATGATTGCGATTTGGATGATGGATGATGTTGATGAATGGATGTTTATTGTATATCATTAAATTGCAAATTATCATGCATATTTCATTTCATTCGGGATTTGTGGTTTGAAATGATATATAACCGCAAAATTTTATATCTTTTAAATTGCGGATTGAAGTGATAAATATCCGTATCACTTGACCATAGGATAGAAAATTTTATACAGGCACCGCGGTCTATATATAACTATTTTAATGTGATTTCTATGGTTTGGATGGAATACGGTTTATAATAATCTTAAATTTTATATTGTATAAATATTTTTCTTCCATATATATATACATATGAAGTTGAAAATTTTGACATTAAACGGTGTATAAAAATCTTTAATAAAAATGGTAGAAAATTAAGAAAATGGAGTTTAATAATTTATATCATATGTTAAATGTTAAGTTTGGAAATTTTAAGATATGATATTTATAATTGGATTTTTCCCAAAATAAATTAAAATGAATATTCTAGTATAAATTTGAATTGGGAAAATATATATATTTTATTACTAGAAATTGAAGTCTTATTATTTATGGATTTTATATGAATATTCAAGACTAATTAATAGAACAATTGATTTGTTAAAAGAATAAATCCAACTTTAGTTTGAAATATTGGTACTCAAAATGGATATACGTATATATAAATAAATTGAAGTGGTTTTGGAACGTGAGAGAGATAATATAAATTTTGGTTTAGACTTTAATAAAGAAATGTATTTGTAAAGCCATGAGAACTATTTTCTTTACAAAGTAACATTTAAGTTAAACCATTTAATTCATATACCGTTGAATGTCCAAACCATTCAAGTTTTAGAAGTTATGGTTTTAAATTATGATTTTCAAAATACTATGCTTTGAAAATATTTGATTTTCAGACGTTATGAAGTTAAAGCATTTTGATTTTGGAAAAGAATTATATTTGGGATAAGTGATAAAATATGGTTTTGGGTTTTGAAATGATATCGTATTCATGGTTATGAAATGGAATGTTTATTCTGATTTTTAAAGTATAACCTATTTTTAAATGACCGCGGTGTTATAATAACGATGGGTTGGCAAAGAGACCGGGATCGGATATCTGACATACTCTCTGTCGATACCGAAAACCACTTTGACTAACCGTGTACGCGGTGGAGATTCCAGAATGAAGTAGGTGGTGGCGACGTTTCCTGTAAGGTAAATACGTGGACCCGACTCCCGTGAGTTGGCATAAGGTGGATAAATCAGGAGCTATTCCCAGGCCAATGAGGTCATACCTCTGATCGGACACTCCTCTTCGATATTATACTATGACTTTGGATTGATTCAGTGGCCGCTTTTATTTTGATTTTGGGGAGTTTGTTCGAGGTGGGCGGTAACTGCAGCTACGCGTTTCCACCAGCCTGGGTACGCAATTGGTATATCTACCCTGGCATTGCCTAGTTGTGCCGTGTCACCTACCATACCGAGCCTTGTACGAGTTTGGATTTCTCCCGTAGCCCGTGTGGTATCCTCTGGTGGCTTCCCGATCAGGAGGGACTATGATATTGGATGGACTACTGGGACTATTACGTGTTAAGGGCTATATGGGTAACCCCTTAACGCTATTAAAAAGTAAGTTTATTTTATAAATAGACACTATTATAATAGCGCAATATACTACATAGTAAATAGTTTAACAGATCCTTAGGAGATGTAAATCCCGAGCATCTCTTGAGTTACTGTACTTATATTTATTTATGTTAATTTAACTCACATAAGATCTTTTAGTTCTGACTCGAGTGTTTTTGTCTTTTCAAATTCGCTCGGGTCAGTCCGAGCGTTTCAGGATCGAAGACTTTAGCTTTGAAGGACGAAGACGAAGGAGTCGTATTATTATTATCTATAGTATTGCACCACACTCATACTGTTCCGCTGCATTGTTTGTATTGGTATGTGTAACTCTGATATTTATTGTATAAAGAAGAATTAACTGTTTGTAACCGTTTATGAACTGTATATTTATTATTATATTTTATCCTTCCGCTGTGAGATTCTATTTTGTTTTATTTCTTCTCTGTTTTTCTTATTTACCCCATAACAATCCGCCCTTTGCGTATGTTTTTAATTGGCACGTGTGTCGGTTTAAAGTGTGCGAAAAGGCTGGATGTTACATTAACATTATCTATAGGTTCACTTGTGTATTTGGATAAGTGTAAATTGCTTGTCATAGGAGTAGCAAGTGATTTTGCCTTGTCCATCTTTTCCCTGATAAGGATTTATGATATGTACTGCTTTTGAGATAGAAACAAACTTGAATTTGACTTTCTTTGAACATGTATTCCCAGGAATTGGTTGATTTCTCCTAGGTCTTTAATTGCAAAATATTTATCTAGAAGAATAACAACTTGATTTATCTCTGCCATGTCATCACCAGTGATCAATATATCATCTACATAAACTAGTATGTAAATGATATTTT
Source organism: Allium cepa (assembly GCA_030765085.1). Taxonomy (NCBI): domain Eukaryota; kingdom Viridiplantae; phylum Streptophyta; class Magnoliopsida; order Asparagales; family Amaryllidaceae; genus Allium; species Allium cepa. The sequence continues at coordinate 750,085,630 of CM060938.1, read as the reverse complement.
GACCTCTACTTCCGATGTATAGTGAGTTATTTGACTTAGTTGCATTGAAACCCATGTTGCCCAAAGTAAACTTTCAGTTTCTCATACCATGCTCTTGAGGCCTGCTTTAGACCATATATAGTTTTGTGTAATTTGCATACATGTGTGATGTGTGCTTCAGAGTAGTATCCTGGTGGTTGCTGCATGTACACATCCTCCTGAAGTTCACCATTTAAAAAGGCATTATGTACATCTAACTGCTTAATTTTCCAATGCTTGTGTAGTGCAATAGTCATAATTATTCTTATAGTAGCTGGTTTGATGACTGGTGAGAATGTTTCCTTGAAATCAAAGCCAAATTGTTCTGTCTACCCTTTGGCAACTAATCTAGCCTTGTATTTAGCTACACTGCCATCTGTGTTCCTCTTGATTTTGTATGTCCATTTGCTTCCCACAATCTTTTTGTGCTTTGATGGTGTGACTAAACTCCATGTTTTGTTTTTAATTAATGCCTCATACTCTTCATCCATAGCCTTTCTCCACTTTTCATCTTTTGCTACTTGGTCATAGTTAGTTGGTTCAATTTCGTTGAGAATGGCAGCATACATTTTGGGTTTAAAAATCCCACTTTTGGTCCTTGTGATCATAGGATGTCCACCCCTTGGTTGTGATTGATTCACGCCTTCACTATGGCTGTCAGTATTTTCTGTTGTTGAATGTCCACTATGATCACCAGTATTTTCAGTTATTGAATGTCCACTATGGTCACCTGTTGTTGAGTAGTCATTTTCATTGTGTTCATGCCCTGTTTGCTGTTCCTGGTTGATATGTGAGCTGTGATGAACATTGCTTGAGTTCAATTTGTCTGAACTGTAACCAGTCTTTGTGCTAGTGATGGATGTTCCTTCATATTGATGATTACTGCCATTATCTTGAAATTCACCTGCCAGTTTAGTTAATTCTGGAATCATTGGTACTTTGATTGCTTTAATGCTTGTTTGTTGTTTTTCCTTTGATCTATCTGCAAAAGGAAAAACATTTTCATCAAAAACCACATGTCTTGAAATGTATATTCTCCCATTTTTATCTAAGCACTTGTATCCTTTCTGATTATATGCATAACCTATAAAAGTACAAGCACTAGATCTTAGGCTCAGTTTATGCTTATTATATGGCCTGAGGTAGGGGAAGCATAGACAACCAAACATTTTCATATGATTATAGTCAGGTTTAACATTATTCAATTTCTCATATGGAGATTGCTTATTCAGCAATCTTGTGGGCATCCTATTTATGAGATACACCGCAGTAGCAAAAGCATCTTTCCAATATCTCATAGGTAGTGACCCCTGAGATAAAAATGTTATTCCTGTTTCAACTATATGTCTATGTTTCCTCTCAACCAGGCCATTTTGTTCTGATGTATGTGGGCAGGTGGACCTATGTATGATCCCTTTACTATCAAGAAATGTTTTCAAAGCCTTAAACTCACCACCACCATCTGTTTGTATGACTTTAATTTTACTGCCATGTTGATTTTCAGCATAAGTGATGAAATGTTTGATAGCATTACATGTATCCGACTTATTCTTAAGAAAATATATCCATGTGAATCTAGTACAAGCATCTACAAGAGAGAGATAGTACATGTCCCCTTGTGTTGATGATACAGGGGATGGACCCCAAAGATCTGCTGCCACTAATCTTAGTGGCTCATTATATACAGTTTCTGATTTAGCAAAAGCCAATTTGTGACTTTTCCCTTTTTGACAATGTGAGCATAGAAAAGGAACAAAAATTTTTTTAAAACTGATTTTATTTTCATTCAGAACCTGTTTTACAATATCAATCTTGGGGTGACCAAGTTTACAATGCCACAAACTAAGAGTGTTATTTCCTTTTTCAACATTGAAGTTAACAGGATTAGAATAAGTTGCCCTATTAGTGGGTTTTCTTGTGCCCATGTGGCCGAACTTGTAAAGACCATTGTCCAATTCACCCTGTAGCAGTATATTTTTATTTAGTAAGTCTCTAACAAGACAAAATTTTGGGTGAAACTCAAAGTACACATTGTTGTCCTTGGCAAATTGAGAGACACTTATTAAGTTCTTTTTAATCCTGGGGACTCTCAATAAGTTATTTAAAAAGAGAGTCCTACCACCTTTAACACTGCCAGTTCCAACATGTGATAATTTTATGGCTTCACCATCACCCATACGAACAGAATGCATACCTGAGTATTTCTTGTTCCCTAAGTTAAGATTCTGAAGGTTGTTAGTGATACAGTTTGTTGCACCTGAATCTGGGAACCAATCATCTATGCTTGCATCATCATTCTTGACTGCATCTTCACTTGTATCATCTTTGTTGCTTCTGCTTTGCTGGTTTACTTGAACTATGTTTGCATTATGTGTCTTTTGGCTTGATTGTCCTTGCTGTCCTGCATTGTATTCAGTGTTAAATCTGAAATAGCACTTGTTTGCCATGTGCCCTATTTTCTCACAAATTTGACACTTTATTCTGCCGTAATTATTGAACCTTTCTCTGCCCCTACCTCTTTGAGACTGACCTCCACGTTAAACTTGAGAACCAGGGTTGTTGGAATTGTTGGATGTCTTTGATTGGTTCTTGTCCCTTATATTTACAGCAAAGTTGATGTTAACATCTCCTTGTATAGCCTTTCTTTGCTCAATTCTTCCCTCATGAGCAAGAAGGGCAGCATGTACATACTGCAGATTTGGTAGCACAGGTTGTGTAGCTATGAATGTAACAAGTGACTTATATTCTTCATCCAAACAACTAGTGAGGGTGAGTATCTGATCACTTTCTGCAACCTTATGTCCCACTGCACCAAGTCTGTCACATAAGTTCTTGATCTTGGTGATGTATTCTCTCATGGGCATGTCCCCTTTTCTAGCATTTTGTAGTTCTCTTTTGTAGTGCATAATTCTAGCAGATGATTGAAAACTAAAAATCCGGCCTACAGTGGACCATATCTCGTATGATGTATTGCACCCAACAATTTGAGATAAAAGATTGGGACTTACAGATGATATTAACCATGATGCAAGTAAGTTATCTTGTTTCTGATGATAAGTATAATCTAGGTTACTGACTGGATTTCTGTCCTTGTCTAAAATGATTGCAGAAGGCACTTCTTTGGTCCCTTGCACAAATTCTTGAAGGCCATAGCCTTTTAATGCCATCTCAACTTGATATTTCCATAAGATGTAGTTATCTTCATCAAGAGGAATGGTGATGACATGGCTCTTTGGTTTAATCAGTGCAGGGATGCTTGTGGCGCCATAGTCTTCCCTTCTTAAGGTCACTGACTCAGATTCTTCAATATTGTCTCCCATCTTTGCAAGAAACTGAGTTTCTTGGAGTGGCAGACACCAGTTTGCTGCCAAGAGATCGGTTGGAATCAAGAAAATGGTGGGTTTGTATTATATCAATAAAATTGATATAATACACAGGCACTGCAGGTTGAAAAACTTTTCTGCAGAACAGAGAAAATATGAAAATGCTCTTGTTGTCACCGGTTGGAGATGAAGAGATGCCTCTGATGCAAACCCAGGAAGCACAAGAGCAATGATGAGAGCAGATGCTCTTGATCAAGAATGGTATATAAACTCCAATGATGATGCTTTTCTGAGGAGTCACACGAAATACCCCCTTTCAATCTTCAAGATGTGATGAAGAGGTAGAAAAGATGAATTAAATGCCTTTCGACAAGAGAGCTCTGATACCAAATTAAGAATTGAGAAAATGAATCTTTTTCTTTATTGCTGTTTTTGATTGAAAGAATTCATAGTTTACAAATCTCTGCATTACTTGTATTTATACATGCTATGTGCAGAAATAAAAGAAAGAAAAGAAAGCATGGGCTGAAGGCCCGACCCAAATACAGTTGAAGAAGACTCTTATTAAAGGGTAAAAAACCTCTCTTTATAATGCAACATCTCTACACCTAGAGATGAAGCTCTCGGCCATCTTTGCCTTCCTTCGGCTTCTTCAAGAATCATTAAAGCTTATTGTATGCCTCTGTATGAAAGAACCCTATCTAGAATAGACAACTGGTTTAACAGATTCCTTAGCCAGGCATGAAGACTAACTTTGATAAACTCAATTATATTCTTAATGACTACTTACTGGATGAGGACCTTTGTTCTTCCAGCAAAGCCAATTCAAATGATACGGAGTCTAATTCTTAGAACTATTGGCATAGAGGCATACATTCAAAAAAACTAATACCATCCTCCTTTTCCAAATTTGAAAAAACCAAAGCTAACGGGGGACTGGGAATTAAAAGGCTAGAACTGTGAAATAAGGTAGCATTTGCAAAATATGTGGATGATATGCAAAGTACAAAACTAATAACTGGGTAAGATGGCCTAAAGCATGCATCATAGGAAATAAATGCATATGGAATATGAAACCTCCACAAAATTAAGTATATTCAAACTCAAAAGTACCTTACTTCCTCTGTTAAATTGAATTTTCCTATAGTGGTAGGGTTAGTTTTTGGTTCGACCCTTGGCTGAAAAGTGGTCTAATTCTGGCCAATATTTTGAACCCTCGGCAAATACGTCAAAATGGGATCCTTATTTGCGCAAAAGCTTATTAGTCATCCATCAAGGCCATGTCGATCTACCATACTCTAGTAATCAGGTCATACGTCAACTATGGGCTCGGTTCAACGATAAAACCTTATCTCCATATGCAAATAATGACATAAAATAGACAAACAAGCAATGTGATTTCAGCATATCCTTAGTTTATAAAAGCTTGTCTAGAGACACTAATAATCCAAACTTCTATTGGAGTAAGAGGATATGGTTGCGACATAATTTTGAAAGAGAAAATCTTCTTCTTTGGAAAATTTTCCATAATGCTATCAATAAAATATCGAATTTGTACACAGGGGTAGCACAAGTGATTATTTATGCCCCGTTTTCTCTGTGTGTGAAGAGAATATTCTCCAATTATTCTTCAAATGCTCTTATATATATTCTATATTTGGAAAATTATTATGCAAAGGATAGGAAGAAATAATGCTTATGCAAATAGTTCGATTGAATGGGCTTTGATCTATAAAGCAACTAGATGGAGAGAAATGGATTCCTCCATTCACACTGAAGGTCTTTGTTCGAGTAATATGGCATGAAAGAAATTCCATTGTTTTTAGTGCAAAGAGAAGAACGTAGAAGGAGCTGCTACATCGTATTCTTCATGAGATCAGTTCAGGGATGAAATATTCTTCGTTTCGATTCACATAAGCATTATATGATGCTTTAGACTCTGATCTCTCCTTTGTTTTCTTTGTGTGTTTTTCTTTTCTACTGTGTGATGTGTTATTTCCATTTGTGTTTTAGAGCTCCTTGTTTCTAGGTTTTCTTTTATTTTTCTTTTCTACCCTTGTTTTCCTTTATATTCTCCTTACCTAAGCATGTTTAGGTTGGGTTTTATTTCTCTTGCGTGCTTCAATAAGCTGGTAGAGGACAAGTTAACCGTGCAGGCCATGCCAAAAAAAACCAAAAAATAATAATATATATTAACTTATAAAATATAGAATTATGTTCTTTTTACATATGGCTGCATTGACTTGACATATATGGTATAAATAAAAAATTAAACCTAAATATATACACACACACACACATATAACTATATCTATTTTATGACAACATTGCTTGCATATCATAATTCTCAGTTAACTGAAAGTAGATTATATATATATATACACACACACACATATATATGAAAAAAACATTCTATTGAAAATCATTAATTATAATCTTACAAATTCATATCTTGATTCCAAAGCCTTGAAGTACATATTGAAAAGATAAATTCTTCCATTTGAAACTCTTTTCGATTCAGCAGATTGCTAATCCTTGAACTGTTGACCTTCATCTATCGGTATTGATCAGGTCTGAGTTGATTTGAGCTTGTAGTAAAGGAAGAGATGGCAGCAAAAAGATGAGATCTAATTAGGTTAGAGATGCTTATATAGTAAATGGAAAAGAGAGAAAAGTAGATCTGAGTTCATACTCATTCTCTTTTGATGTAAGCCATCCAAAACTAGGCCTTTCTAACCCTAATATGAGCTGCCTATACTATCGCTTTTAGCCAAAATTTCTACCCTATGATGGGCCTTAAACCCATTTAACCCAAAATAAAATATTACTTAATTAAATAAAATTTAATAGCTTATCAATATCATATACCGATTGATATATCTATAACTATTATAAATTTATTTAATAATATTTATCCATCAAATTATAGTCAAATTTTACAATTAATGTTTTATAATATAAATTAATTTAATTAATTTATAATAATAGAAATTAATGAAATCATTTGATCAATGGAGAATTCATTTCGGTTGTATGAATCATCAAGTGTAAAATCGGCCAACGATCAATATCGAACTGTTCAAGTTTTAATGTTCATACATCACTTAGCAGGTGATGTGATATTTTTGCTCAACTTATCACCTACTTTATTTTGGTAAAATCCAATTTCACTTTGTTAAACGTTAGCAGATTGTGACTTTTACTTACACCTATTCTCTTCGTCAAAACTGTATCACTTTGAACTTACGGAATTTGGTAATGGTAAAATTCCAACATCGTTCATTCTCAACTCTATAATTCGAACATAAAGCCCTTGTTTCAATAATAAAACTTACTATTAATCGAAATGCTCTGGCTAGAGATTTTGACTTTAAGTTGACTTGAGTTGATTATGATACTAACCCCATATAGCTAAGGAGATGAATCCTCTCTTCAATAGTGCTTCACTTCTAATACTTGTACTCGACTTAACAATAGTCACTCTGTAACGAATCGTATTTTTAAACATTTAAAAGTATTAAATTAAATAAGATTTTGACTAAAATTGCTAGGAATAAAAAATAATATTTTACCGATACAATTAAATTATAATACAAGTTATGAGCTTAAGTAAAAATATTATTAACGAAACATGTTTGTAATGATGCAAGGATGATAACAAATGCTAGTGTGTATTTTAATAACATTGGTTTGAGTGAAAGTAACAATTGTCCGAATGTAAATTCCATTTGATTGGAATAATAAATGTTAGTAAAGAATAATAAATGTTTCTTTATTAAAGAAGAAATCATATGTTTATTTATTTGAAATGTTGGGTAGCTTAAAGATAGATTGCAGAGGAAAGAAACTATTATTTGGTAAGAAATGTATAACTTCCGTTTGTACCCAATAGTGTATAAATATGTTTAAACTACTATTAGATAAGAAATAATTGTTCTATTTTCCATTACATTTATTTTGTCCATTTTGAAGTTCGCCTTTGTAAATAATCGAAATTAATGCAGTTGAATAATTTTAATTAATGGTAGAGAGTACACCACATTATAAATTACTAGGTGTAATTAAACGTAACTTATATTTTGTGAAAATATAAGGAAAGTTTATTTAATGAATATAACATTTATATCAAATAATGTGAATGTTACATTTGTGAATGTAGGTTTAATTTCATTAAATAAAGAATAGAGTGATTGATTTAATGGAAGAAACATATGCATATTTGAATTGTTTTTAAGCATACAGATGGATTACAAGAGTAGGAAAATAATTTATTTAAGTAAGTTATTTATTACTCTGCTGTGCAAACAAAAAAAATGTAAAAAAAAGGTGTTTAAATGACTAAAGGAAACAATTATTCTATTTTTCAATCATTCTAGTTGTCTATTTTGAAATTTAACTTTGTAAATAATTACAATTAATGTAACTGAAATATTTCAATTAGAAGGGAAGAAAACATTGATTGCAATTAATAGATTTAATAACAGAAATGCACCTGTTGTGTTAAACAGAAATGATGTTTTAATGGAAATAAAAGATCATTTTGGGAAAACCAAATTGAACGTTTTTATTTTATGGCAAGTAATTTTATTTATTATGCGTAGATGGAAAAAAAAACTAAATGCGTAAAAATTTGAATATTATTTGAGTTAATGAAGTTAATTTGCTTACTTCATAAATTGAATTTCAAAAAGGTTACGCAATGTACACGGTCCCTTCATTTCTTTTGTTATTAATTGTTGCATGTACGTTTTAAAGTAGTTATATCATTATTAATACTTGATCCGTTCATTTCTTCTTCTGTGTATTACCTGAGCCCTAGACTTTTAGGTTGTATTTAATTCTTGCCACCTCATTTTCGCATATGCAAAATTTTACTTTTTTTTTAGTTTGCAAACTTTTCCATTCCTATATACGTTTCTTTATGCATTATTAATGCCTGAAGCTTTCATAATAAAACATGACATTTATTTTTTTGTCTCTCCACATTCATTTTTTAATTATTAAATAACCTGTAGCTTATTTCTTTCATTTGCAGTGTATATTTGTGTTTCATTTTTGGCTAAGTCTTGTTGGGTTTGTTTTAGATTAATGGGCTCATTAGTAAACCAAGAGACCCTAGAAACCCTAAGAGACTTTGGACCTGTAACAACCCTAGATTTTGACTATATACTTAAATTTGACTCTATTTCATTTTGAAATTATTTTAAATTTGTTTTATTTGTGTGATATCATTTCTAAACATTTTTAAAATGATAATATAATTTTTCCAAAATTTATTGTATTTATTTCCTATTTTTAAAGGCTGTTTTCTAATTTTCTGCCCTTTTTTTCATTTTAAATTTCTTTATTTTATTTTAAATTTGTTTTATTTGTGAAAATTCATCTCTAAATATTTTTAAAATAATAATAGAATTTTTTCAAAAATTACTGTGTTGATTTCCTATTTTTAAGGGCTGTTTTCCCATTTTCTACTATTTTCTGCATTAAAATTTTATATTTAAATTAAATTTTAAATATTTATTTTGTGAATATATTTGTATTTTATGTTATTATTTATGTTTAAAAATACTTTACAAGCTTATATGAATTTTCTAAAAATTATTTCATTTAATTTCAAATTTTGCTAGTCTAGTTCACTGTTTTAACTATTTTCCTTAATTTTACTTTACATAATTGATAAATATTATATATATTTGTATATTTGTTAAAAATTTCGAAATATTATATGATATTATTATTATTTCAGCTACATAAATTTATATAAATAATAAAAGGTAAATTGAAAGGGATTGTGACCTTTTGTTTCCTATGGCTTTTGATTTTCCCACCTTTTCACATTTTAACTTACTTTTGCCATCAATTAGCCATAACTACTCACATAATTCAGCTGCCTACCTCCATTCTTCATTCACGTACATCTTTTCCTCCTTCCTGAAAAAAAATTTCGGCCTCCTCTTGATTGAAAAGTTTGGTAAAATTCTATTTCCTTTTATCTTCTTTTGTTCACTTATGTTGATTTTTCTAGTTTGATTTTGCACTTGCTTCACCTCATGTAGGTTCAACCATGCCACCTTGTTGCCTAGCCGTCTCCACCACCTGATGACACACCACCAGCATCTCCTCCTCACCAGCCACCCAAGCCATGAACCCTCTTGGTGATGCATATCCGCAAAAGTTTCAAAACACCCTTCATATTGACCTAGCCGAGCACTAGCTTCCACATCCACCACTTCCACCAACCTTGGCCGCCCCCTACTCCACCACCACCACCTCCAGCACCCACGGCCACACCACCATAGTGGACCCCACTCCTCTGGCCGTGACACCTAGGGCCTTGGCCGAGCCCAATTCATGGCCCAAAACCCATGTGTATGCATGATTTTGTGTTCTTGCCTTCACCCACCTTTACACCATCACTCAAACTCATGTTAGGCCGACCTTAGCAACCCAGACCCGACCCTAAATCATTGTCTTAGACCTGTACTTTACCTCTGGCCGAGCCTAAGAGATGTCGGAAGCAAGTGCAAAGCATTTCAGCTTTGTTTTATGAAGTTATTTCTAGCATCGTTTATCGTATTTTTGGTCTGAAACCTTATAATTATTTGTCTGATTTGTATTCAAGGGAATTAATCCTTGGCTCCTCCATTTCGTATCTGTATCGGGCTTTTGTGCTAGTGTAGATCCCGTTGTGCAATTCATCGTTGTGTCATCAGCTCAAAACAGTGAGTTATTCTCACCAGACAGTCTTATACTTATATGAATAGTAAATTGATCGCTTGTGAATATGTAAACTGCATCACCATATTTCATTTGCTATGTCACTATTATATGATGTTCACACATGATTAAACACCAGTTATATCATATGTTACTGTTAAAATATTGCTGTTTTGTTATTTTATCAGTATATCACACTGCAAGTTCCCTTTAGATTAGAATCACTATGGGTTGAAATGATACATACTCGAACGGACTTTAGAATAAGGGAAAATCATTATGGGCTGAAATGATAGGCCTGAATGATTTTCAATTTATTTCATTTACTTGGGACTGTGGGTTTGAAATGATAAAACCCGGATTTTCTTTGTAAATTACGGGTTGAAATGATGTATTACCCGTATCACTTTTCCTAGTGTAGAAAATTATATACAGACCCGTAGTTAATGTATGTTTTCTAAAAATTTTAAAATTATTTTACAAATGTAAATATTAAAATATTTTGATTTATAGCTAATTAAAAATTATTTTTGTAAAATATTATGGATCTTTAGAATAATTATAAGTGAAATAAATTAATGAAAAAGTTAGAAAATTTTGAATGTAAGTTATTTTGGAAAATTTGATTTAATTATAATTGGAAATTAAGTTGAATATGAAATCATGATAAATTTATGATAATTTGAATTTAAATGAATTTAAAGTGATTTTATATCATATTAATGATTTTTAATAAAGTTGAAATGTGAAATGAATGAATAGTTAAGTTGAAATTTTGAAATATAACTAAAATAGGAAATTCATGAAATTGACTTAAAAGTGAATTTTAGTTAAGTAAATAAAAAATAAAACTATGTTATATTTGATAATTTGAACTTAATTGTTAGGTTGAAATTTTAATGTAAGAAATTTAAAATTGAACATTGCAATTTAATAAGTGAATTAGTGCTAAATATGAATTTTTAAATGGAAATTTAACTTTATGATATCATGAAATTAAGGAAAATTAAATGGTGTTTATAAAAGTAAAAGTGAGTGATTTTATAAGTTAAAAGTGATTTAAAGAAAAATATAATTATTGTGAAATTATATCGAAAATTTGAAGTTAATTAACTGCATTTTTGAAATGCTATTATTTATAATGTAAATGACAATACAACATTTGTAAATGCTGTAGTTGATAAGTGAACTAAATAGCTAAATTGAATTAATGGCTATTATAGCATCTTATAAATGCTATAATCGTTGGATTAAACTTAATTTTCTTTGAAACTAATGTAACTCTATTACAGCATTTTAAATGCTGTCTTTTGTTAAATTGAACTGTTTAGAATATAACTTTCAGTAGCATTTTCCAAATGCTGCGAAAGTTGAATTTTCACTGTTTTGATAAAATTTAAGTGAATAAATGAACTTTAAAAGTTGAAAATTATGGAAATTTAATAATTTAATTTTTTTATGTAATAACTTCATTTTTAGATGATTTAAATGAAGTAATTTGATTGGAATTGAACTATTTTGAAATGTGAATTAAAATGGTATTTTTAAATTAAATAAAATGAATATGTTTTCGAATGAAATGATAAGTTTGATATTTTGAAATGGATTTGAAATGATATTTTATTTTTGAAAAATAAATACCATTTTTAAATTATAACTATGGGTTATAATAACGATTGGTTGTTGAAGAGTCCGGGATCGGATATGGACATACTCTCTGTCGATACCGAAAACCACTTTAACAACTATGTACGTGGTGGAGATTCCAGAATGAAGTAGGATGGTGATGACGTTCCTAAGGTACATTTTGTGGACCTAACTCCCGTGAGTTAGCATAAGGTGGCTAAAACAGGAGCGATCTCGGGCCAAAGGAGGTAGCACCTCTGGCTGAACACACTTCTTCGATACCATTTTATTACTGTTGTGATTGTTTGGGTGCACCCCTTGATTTTGTAATGTTGTTCAGGGTGGGCGTATGTGGCTGTTGCGTTACCACCAGCCCGTGTGCGTAATTGGTATATCTACACTGACATTGCCTTGTGTGCCGTGTCACCTACCATACCGAGCCTTTACTACGAGTTTGTTTTTCTCTCATAGCCCGTGTGGTATCCTCTGACAGTCACCCGGAGTGGAGATGGCATGATATTGGATGGACTACTAGGACTATTATATGTGAAGGGTGATATGGGTATCCCGGAACGCTATTTAAAAGTATGTTTATTTTACTGTAGACATTATTATAATAGCGAAATACTACTATATAGGAAATAGTTTAACGGATCCTTAGAGGATGGGCGGTCCCAAGCATCCTTTAAGTTACTTGTATCCTTATTACAGTTCACTTGAGTTGGTTTACATTATATAAGTATATATTGTCCTGACTCGAGTGTTTTGTGTTTTGCTTTACGCTCGGGTCAGCCTGAGTATTCACAGCTTTGGATTCTCTTCCTGGAGCTGGTCTTTCACTGGAGTTTCTGCTTATCTACATATTTATCTACTTCTGTTTCAGCTGTTCTAGTTTATCTCATGTATTAGTGAACTTCTATGTATTTGGGATTTCTATTATGTTGTTTTCAGACTGTATTATGTATTTGGTTTGAGACTCTGTTATACTAGCTTCATGAACTACTATGTTATTTTATATTCCGCTCTGAGTTAGTCTGTTTGTTCTGTGTCTGTGATTCTGTATATTTGATTTTATTTGCTCCAAATTTATTTACAATCTGTTATTTCGCATCATTCAAGTCTGACATGTGTGGATTATTGTCGATTTGAATGGTATGAAATTGGGGGTTGTTACAATTGGTATAAGAGCTTTGGTTTTGGCAACCATTGCCTCCGTGGAGTAAAAACTCATTAGAGATAGGGTATTTCTACCCTAGAATGAGTGAAATCAATCTCAGAATCATATCTTTGTGAAAGACGTATTTTCAAAGTATAAAATGATTTTTCAAAATGTTTTCAAAGGATTTTCAAAGATTATTTTGATATATAAAATTTTCTTGCTTTTAAAGGATTTTCAAATGTTTTCTAACTTTCCTTTCTTTCGTATTTACCATGATATGATTTTTCTTTCTTTAAGATATTCATCCAAGTGTATTATCTTGCCTTATCTTAATTTATCTTTGGCTTGTCTTTATTCTTGTCCTAAATTCATTCTTGATATTTTTCAGGATGAATCGAGGAAATGCTAGAGGTAGGGGTCATGGTATTGCCCCAGTTCCTCAACTTGTTGCTCCAGTCAGGTTCATTGTTCTTTGTAAGGAATTCTCTCAACTAGGTGGAACCACATTCACCGGTTCAGAGACTATTATTGAAGCTCAGCAGTGGTTGCGGAGTCTTGAAAGGATATTTACTGGTCTTGACATTACTGATGCTCAAAAGCGTCAGCTAGCAGCCTGGCAGTTGCATGATTCTACTTTAGATTGGTGGGAGTCCGTTACGGCTAACACCGTTGAGGCTGATCTCACTTGGGAGCAGTTTAGGTATCCTTTGTGTTATCTTAATTTTGTTCATTTTTTTTCCTTTCTTTGAATCTATCTTAAGCTTATTTCTGTATCTCTTTTTCAGAGAGGCTTTTGTGGCAAAATGGATGCTAGAAGCCGGGAAATCTCAGCTTTATCGTGAGTTTATGGATTTGAAGCAGGGTACCATGTCTTTTGCTGAGTATGACAGGAAATTCAATGAACTTTCCAAGTTCGGTCCTAGCCTTATTGATACTTCTCTTAAGAAGAATGATAAATTTATTGCTGGTGCTCGGCCAGAATACTATAGTCGCCTTATTTCTCATGTTCATGGTTCTTTCACCCAGCTTATGGATATGGCTATTCGCTATGAGAATCCCACATCCAAAGGTCCTGCTGTTTCTGGTGCTCAGTCTTCCTCTGCAGTTTCCAAGAAGCGTCAGCCAAATTTCCAGCAGCAGAAGAAGAATTGGCAGAAGCGTCCTGGTTTGGGATCTTCATCATCTGCTCCTGCTCAGAGGCAACCAATTGATCTCTCCTCCATCACTTGCTTTAGGTGTGATCAGAGAGGGCACTACGCCAATAGCTGTCCCACATTCTCTGGTGTTGCTGTTCCTCCACCTGCTCAGTCGGCTAGATGTGATCTCTGCCATATCTGTCTCCAGCCTGGTCATTTTAAGAAGGATTGCCCTACCCAGCAGAGGGTTACTCCTTCTGGTATATTCGCTGTCACTTCTGCCTCATCTCCAGTTCCTCCACCTGCTCCTACTCCTAGTGATGACCAAGGTACACTCCAGGGTTCATTTACTTTATTTCATCACCCTGTTTGTGTATTTTTTGATACTGGTGCTTCACCGTGTATTGTTTGATATTGGTGCTTCACATAGTTTTATTTCTGTTGATTTGTGTGATAAGTTTCATCATCTCCTTTCTCCTGAGTATACTTCTGTTCCGTTATGTGTTTCAAATCCTATTGGGGGTCCTGCTAACCTTAATCGGATTTGTCGAGAGGTGAAACTTCTCCATTCTGATCATCGCTTTAGTGGTGATTTTTATATTCTGGGCTTCGATGCCTTTGATTTATTGCTTGGTCAGGATTTGTTAGTGAATCATGATGCCCATATCTCTTGTAAAGCCCGGTCTGTTCGTCTCTTTGATGATCATGGGAATGCCTTGACTATTCAGTGCCGCATGCCTCAGGATTTTGCTGGCAACTTTATTTATTCTTTGGATTCTTCTCCTAGTGATCTTGATTCTACTCCTGTGGTTAGACTATATCCCGATGTATTTGGTGAAGTCACTTCTTTACCTCCTAAACGGGAAATTGACTTTCGGATTGATCTTATACCTGGTGCTCGACCTATTGTTCTTCCTCCTAGAAGAATGGCACCCCGTGAGAAGGTTGAGATGGGAAAGCAAATTGAAGACTTATCTTCCAAAGGTCTGATTAGGCCTAGTTTTTCTGAATGGGGAGCTGCGGTGGTTTTTGTCACCAAATCTGATGGTTCTCTTCGGATGTGTGTTGATTATAGGGAGCTGAACAAGCTCACTATGAAAAACCAGATATCCAATGCCTCGTATAAATGATATGTTTGATCAGCTTCATGGTGCCACTATTTTCTCTCAGCTTGACCTTGCCACAGGTTTTCATCGGCTCAGGGTTGCTGAGGATAGCATTCCCAAGACCGCTTTTCGTACTGAGAATGGATTTTATGAATGGTTAGTCGTGCCTTTTGCTTTGACTAATGCTCCTGCTTTCTTTGTTGATTTGATGAATCGTGTTTTTCGTGATGTGCTTAATAAATTTGTGCTAGTCTTTTTTGATGATATCCTTATCTTCTCTAAGACTAAGGATGAGCATAAGTCGCATTTGAAATACGTTCTTGAGACTCTCAGAAATCATCAGTTAAAAGCTAAATTTTCTAAATGTCATTTCTAGAAGGATGAAGTCCATTATCTCGGGCAATATTGTTTCTAGTAATGGAGTTTCTGTTGATCCAGTCAAGATTGCTGCGATCAATGTAAGTCTTTCTTTCTTCTCTTTCTCTATCATTTTAATAATTCTATTTTTTTCCTGTTGTCCTTCTTTTCTCCTGATTCTATTCCAGGATTGGGAAACTCCAAAGACTCCAACTGATATTCGTAGTTTTCTGGGCCTTGCCGGTTATTACCGGAGATTCATTGAGAATTTTGCTCGGATTGCTGCACCTCTCACAGCTTTGACTCGGAAGAAAGCCAGATTTGTCTGGAGTGATCAGTGTAAGGCTGCATTCAGTGAGTTGAAGAGAAAGCTAACTTCTGCACCAGTTCTTACTGTTTCGAATGGAAGTGAGGGATTTACAGATTATACTGATCTAGTCGTGAGGGTTTGGGTGCTGTTCTCATGCAGGATGGTAGGGTCATTGCCAATGCCAACCGTCAGTTGAAAACCCACGAAGCAAATTATGCTGCTCATGATTTAGAGTTACTTATTGTTGTCTTTGCTTTGAAACTTTGGAGGCATCATCTTCTTGGAACTAAGTTTGAAATATTCATAGATCATCAGTCTCTGAGATATATCTTCTCCCAGAAGGATCTAAATCAGAGGCAAGTTCATTGGCTTGAGTTTCTGGCTTCTTACGACCTCGACATTAACTATACTCCCGGTAAAGCTAATGCTGTGGCCGATGCTCTGAGTCGGAAGAAAGCTTTGTTGTGTTAGCTTGTTGTTTCTTCTTCTCCTCTTCTGCATCGGATTATGGCTAAGCAGGATGAGGATGAGATGCTTAGATTGATGAAGGAGAGTGTTCGCAACAGAGTTGGTGGTGGTAGTGGTGGTAGTGGAGCTCAGATTGATGATAGAGGGATATTGAGGATTAATGTTAGGATTTGTGTTCCGAAGGTTGATAGTTTGAGGCAGGAGTTGCTTCAGGAGAATCATCGATCCAGACTTTCTATACATCCTGGTGTGTCGAAGATGTATCAGGATATCAAGAAGCTTTATTGGTGGAAGGGGATGAAGATGGATATTTCTATCTTTGTTAGTCGGTGTGCGACTTGTCAGCAAGTCAAAGCCGATCACCAAAAGTCCCATGGTTTGTTGCAGCCCCTTGAGATTCCTAATTGGAAGTGGGAACAAGTTTCCATGGATTTCATCGATGGTTTACCGAGGACTCGGAAGGGCAATGAGAGTATCTGGGTTATTGTGGATAGACTGACCAAGTCCGCTCATTTTATTCCGGTCAAGTCTACTCGTTCTGCTTCTAGTTTATCTGAGATTTACATGAGAGAGATCGTTCGTCTCCATGGTGTTCCTCTCAGTATTGTTTGTGATCGTGACCCTATTTTTACCTGTCAGTTCTGGAAGGCTTTTCAGCAATCTTTGGGTACTCGTTTGAATTTGAGCACTGCTTACCATCCTCAGACCGACGGCCAAACGGAAAGAGTAAATCAGATTCTCGAGGATCTTCTTCGTGCTTATGTGCTTGACTATGGAGGATCTTGGGAAGATTATCTCCATCTTGCCGAATTTACCTACAATAATAGCTATCAGGTATAATCTTATCTTTTGTTTTCAGTCTATTCTTGATCTTTTTATCTATCTCATTCCATCTTTATATTTAGGCCAGTCTCAAAATGTCTCTGTTTGCTGCTTTATATGGACGATCTTGTAGATCTCCATCCTGCCGGATTGAATCCGGTAATCGTTTGGTTCTTGGTCCTGAAGTGATTTTGGAAGCTTCTGAGAGAGTTGAGGAGATTAAGAAGAGGTTGAGAGTCGCTCAGGATAGACAGAAGAAGTATGCCGATAGGCGTAGGCGGAATTTGGAATTTGATGTTGGTGATCAGGTCTTCCTTAAGGTTTCTCCCTTGAGGAATGTCATTCGCTTTGGTCGTAGAGGGAAGCTTTCTCCTAGGTTCATTGGTCCTTTCCGCATTGTGGAAAGAGTTGGTTCTTTGGCTTATCGTTTGGATTTGCCCGAGAAGCTTTCTAGAGTGCATGATGTATTCCATGTCTCGCATCTTTGCCGTCATCTTCATGATCCATCTCTTATTGTCCAGCCTTCTGCTCTTGCTAGTTTGGATATTGAGCCTAACCTGACTGTTGAGAGGAAGCCACTTCGTATTGTCGATAGAGATACGAAGCAGCTCAGAAGAAAATATGTTAATCTGGTCAAAGTACAGTGGAGTACTGATGATCGAGATTGTACTTGGGAAACGGAGGAGAGCATTCATGCTTCGAATCCGGAACTATTCGTTTCAGGTACTATTTTGTTTGTATATCTTGTTTCTCTTTATTTTTTTTCCTTTCCGTTCTTTTCGAGGACGAAAAGATTTGAGTGGGGGGGAGTGTAACAACCCTAGATTTTGACTATATACTTAAATTTAACTTTATTTCATTTTGAAATTATTTTAATTTTTTTTTATTTGTGTGATATCATTTCTAAACATTTTTAAAATGATAATATAATTTTTCCAAAATTTACTGTATTTATTTCCTATTTTCAAAGGCTGTTTTCTAATTTTCTGTCATTTTCTTAATTTTAAACTTATTTATTTTATTTTAAATTTTTTTTTATGTGAAAATTCATCTCTAAATATTTTTAAAATAATAATAGAATTTTTTCAAAAATTACTGTGTTGATTTTCTATTTTTAAGGGCTGTTTTCCCATTTTCTGCATTAAATTTTATATTTAAATTAAATTTTAAATATTTATTTTATGAATATATTTGTATTTTATGTTATTATTTATGTTTAAAAATACTTTACAAGCTTATATGAATTTTCTAAAAATTATTTCATTTAACTTCAAATTTTGCTAGTCTAGTTCACTGTTTTAACTATTTTCCTTAATTTTACTTTATATAATTGATAAATATTATATATATTTGTATATTTGTTAAAAATTTCGAAATATTATCTGATATTATTATTATTTCGGCTATATAAATTTATATAAATAATAAAAGGTAAATTGAAAGGGTTTGTGACCTTTTGTTTCCTATGGCTTTTGATTTTCCCACCTTTTCACATTTTAACTTACTTTTGCCATCAATTAGCCATAACTACTCACATAATTCAGCTGCCTACCTCCATTCTTCATTCACGTACATCTTTTTCCTCCTTTCTGAAAAAAATTTCGGCCTCCTCTTGATTGAGAAGTTTGGTAAAATTCTATTTCCTTTTATCTTCTTTTGTTCACTTATGTTGATTTTTCTAGTTTGATTTTGCACTTGCTTCACCTCATGTAGGTTCAACCATGCCACCTTGCTGCCTAGCTGCCTCCACCACCTGATGACACACCACCAGCACCTCCTCCTCACCAGCCACCCAAGCCATGAACCCCCTTGGTGATGCATATCCGCAAAAGTGTCAAAACACCCTTCATATTGACCTAGCCGAGCACTAGCTTCCACATCCACCACTTCCACCAACCTTGGCCGCCCCCTACTCCACCACCACCACCTCCACCACCTACAGCACCCACACCCACACCACCACAGTGGACCCCACTCCTCTGGCCGTGACACCTAGGGCCTTGTCCGAGCCCAATTCATGGCCCAAAACCCATGTGTATGCATGATTTTGTGTTCTTGCCTTCACCCACCTTTACACCATCACTCAAACTCATGTTAGGCCGACCTTAGCAACCCAGACCTGACCCTAAATCATTGTATTAGACCTGTACTCTACCTCTGTCCGAGCCTATGAGATGTCGGAAGCAAGTGCAAAGCATTTCAGCTTTGTTTTATGAAGTTATTTCTAGCATCGTTTATCGTATTTTTGATCTGAAACCTTATAATTGTTATATTTGTCTGATTTGTATTCAAGGGAATTAATCCTTGGCTCCTCCATTTCGTATCTGTATCGGGCTTTTGTGCTTGTGTAGATCCCGTTGTGCAATTCGTCGTTGTGTCATCAGCTCAAAACAGTGAGTTATTCTCACCCGACAGTCTTATACTTATATGAATAGTAAATTGATCGCTTGTGAATATGTAAACTGCATCACCATATTTTATTTGCTATGTCACTATTATATGATGTTCACAC
Organism: Allium cepa; assembly: GCA_030765085.1. Lineage (NCBI taxonomy): Eukaryota > Viridiplantae > Streptophyta > Magnoliopsida > Asparagales > Amaryllidaceae > Allium > Allium cepa. The sequence continues at coordinate 750,066,076 of CM060938.1, read as the reverse complement.
ATGATTTAACACCAGTTATATCATATGTTACTGTTATATTATTGTTGTTTTGTTATTTTATCAGTATATCACACTGCAAGTTCCCTTTAGATTAGAATCACTATGGGTTGAAATGATACATACCCGAACGGACATTAGAATAAGGGAAAATCGTTATGGGCTGAAATGATAGGCCTGAATGATTTTCAATTTATTTCATTTACTTGGGATTGTGGGTTTGAAATGATAAAACCCGGATTTTCTTTGTAAATTACGGGTTGAAATGATATATTACCCATATCACTTTTCCTAGTGTAGAAAATTATATACAGACCCATAGTTAATGTATGTTTTCTAAAAAAATTAAAATTATTTTAGAAATGTAAATATTAAATATTTTGATCTAAAGCTAATTAAAAATGATTTTTGTAAAATATTACGGATTTTCTGAATAATTGTAAGTGAAATAAATTAATGAAAAGTTAGAAAATTTTGAATGTAAGTTATTTTGGAAAATTTGATTTAATTATAATTGGAAATTAAGTTGAATATGAAATCTTGATAAATTTATGATAATTTGAATTTAAATGAATTTAAAGTGATTTTATATCATATTAATGATTTTTAATAAAGTTGAAATGTGAAATGAATGAATAATTAAGTTGAAATTTTGAAATATAACTAAAATTGGAAATTCATGGAATTGACTTAAAAGTGAATTTTAGTTAAGTAAATAAAAAATAAAACTAAGTTATATTTTAGAATTTGAACTTAGTTGTTAGGTTGAAATTTTAGTGTAAGGAATTTAAAATTGAACATTGCAATTTAATAAGTGAATTAGTGCTAAATATGAATTTTTAAATGGAAATTTAACTTTACGATATCATGAAATTAAGGAAAATTAAATGGTGTTTATAAAAGTAAAAATGAGTGATTTTATAAGTTAAAAGTGATTTAAAGAAAAATATAATTGTTGAGAAATTATATCGAAAATTTGAAGTTAATTAACTGCATTTTTGAAATGCTATTATTTATAATGTAAATAATAATACAGCATTTGTAAATGCTGTAGTTGATAAGTGAACTAAATAGCTAAATTGAATTAATGGCTATTATAGCATCTTATAAATGCTATAATCGTTGGATTAAACTAAATTTTCTTTAAAACTAATGTAACTCTATATTAGCATTTTAAAGGCTGTCTTTTGTTAAACTGAACTGTTTTGAATATAACTTTCTGTAGCATTTTCCAAATGCTGCGAAAGTTGAATTTTCACTGTTTTGATATAATTTAAGGAAATAAATGAATTTTGAAAGTTGAAAATTTTGGAAATTTAATAAATTAATTTTTTTATGTAATAACTTCATTTTTAGATGATTTAAATGAAGTAATTTGATTGGAATTGAACTATTTTGAAATGTGAATTAAAATGGTATATTTAAATTGAATAAAATGAATATGTTTTCAAATGAAATGATAAGTTTTATATTTTGAAATGGATTTGAAATGATATTTGATTTTCGAAAAATAAATACCATTTTTAAATTATAACTATGGGTTATAATAATGTTTGGTTGTTGAAGAGTCCGGATCGGATATGGACATACTCTCTGTCGATACCGAAAACCACTTTAACAACTGTGTACGCGGTGGAGATTCCAGAATGAAGTAGGATGATGATGATGTTCCTAAGGTACATTTCGTGGACCTAACTCCCGTGAGTTAGCATAAGGTGGCTAAAACAGGAGCGATCTCGGGCCAAAGGAGGTAGCACCTCTGGTTGAACACACTTCTTCGATACCATTCTATTACTGTTGTGATTGTTTGGGTGCACCCCTTGATTTTGGAGTGTTGTTCAGGGTGGGCGTATGTGGCTGCTGCGTTACCACCAGCCCGTGTGTGTAATTGGTATATCTACCCTGGCATTGCCTTGTGTGCCGTGTCACCTACCATACCGAGCCTTTACTACGAGTTTGTTTTTCTCCTGTAGCCCGTGTGGTATCCTCTGACAGTCACCCGGAGTGGAGATGGCATGATATTGGATGGACTACTAGGACTATTATGTGTGAAGGGTGATATGGGTAGCCTGGAACGCTATTTAAAAGTATGTTTATTTTACTGTAAACATTATTATAATAGCGAAATACTACTATATAGTAAATAGTTTAATGGATCCTTAGAGGATGGGCGGTCCCAAGCATCCTTTAAGTTACTTGTATCCTTATTACAGTTCACTTGAGTTGGTATACATTATATAAGTATATATTGTCCTGACTCGAGTGTTTTGTGTTTTGCTTTACGCTCGGGTCAGCTTGAGTATTCACAGCTTTGGATTCTCTTCCTGAAGCTGTCTTTCACTGGAGTTTCTGCTTATCTACATATTTATCTACTTCTGTTTCAGCTGTTCTAGTTTATCTCATGTATTAGTGAACTTCTATGTATTTGGGATTTCTATTATGTTGTTTTCAAACTGTATTATGTATTTGGTTTGAGACTCTGTTATAGTAGCTTCATGAACTACTATGTTATTTTATATTCCGCTGCGAGTTAGTCTGTTTGTTCTATGTCTGTGATTCGGTATATTTGATTTTATTTGCTCCAAATTTATTTACAATCTATTATTTCGCATCAGTCAAGTCTGACATGTGTGGATTATTGTCGATTTGAATGGTACGAAATTGGGGGTTGTTACAGGACCCTTCTTTTTCTCACACATTTTCCTTCTATTTTTCTATCTGACTAAAACCAAGTACGTACAAAAATTCCTCATTTGAGAAACTTTCTACGTACTCTTCTTCTTCTACCTCAAATCTACAGAAAACTACAAACCCCAAACTCCTAAATCTCCAAATCAAATTTCATCCTTCCTACTTCAAAACCCTAGCCTACCTCTCTCCACTTACCGCAATCGACCTCCATCACCACCCACAACCCATGGCAGTAACCCATGGCTAAAGCCCCACCTTTCCTTTTCTTTTCTTTCTCTTTTTTCCCTTCTTTTCCCCTTCCTTTTTCCCTCCTCCTTTCCCTTATTTCCATGGCTTTTATATTCCACTAAACTATTCCAAATCAAATAATATTTTTCTTGAAACCGTGTATAATTTCAATGGAAACAACTTTATTGTTGAATCCATCTTCCCATTTCGAACATTTCTACATCAAAAACTTTATTTTTCAAGCTCTTTTTCGAGTCCAGTTTTTGACGAAAATAACCCATATTGTATCAATCATATCTCCTTCAAGAATGAACTAAATTACGTGACTCTTTTTTCACACCATTTATTTTTCCAATGGCTTCAAATTTTATTTAGATCATTTCTTCAATTCCTAAATTTTCTAATATTTGAACTCGGATTTTCAACTCAGAAAACACCTACGTTTTTTTTGACCATAACTTCCTCAAGGTAGAAGCTTTTTGAGGGACTCATTTTTTGAAAGTGTAGAGAGAAGAATTTTCAACAACTTTCTTGTTAATCACTTTATAGATTCAGTAATATGCTGGTACGTATATTTTCTTGAAAATGACCAAGTTTTTGGTTTGTCCGCTGTTCAAATTTGGGCATTTAATTGGATTTTTAATCGTCGACAAATCAAAGGTGAGTGTTTTAACCCACTCACAACTACCAAATTACCTTATGTTGATTAAATTAGATTTATGATGGGATTAGAAGTTTATTAATTGTTGGTTGGTGTTTTAATAGCCATGTAATTAATATTGAATATAATTTCTAATTAAACACCTAATAATGATAACCAATTAATTATTGTGATTTATTTGCTACTTTGGATGTTGATTGCGATGGATGTTATTGGTTGAAATTTGGGATGATTGGATATTTATGCCTTTATATCTGTTATCACTATGGATTGAAATGATATATACCCGAATGATCTTATAGATTAGAGAAATAGTTTTGGGTTAAAAATGATAAACCCGAGCGGTTTCCATTGATTTGAACGTTTTAATTTTAAATATTGGTTGAAATGATATATACATCCATACAGTTTATTCAATTTGAATTATGTACTAGAATTGAATTATTTAAAAGGTTTAAGTTGAACTTTGAATTTTTTAATTAAAGTGGTTTAAATTGATACTTCGAATTATTTGAAATCTTTTAATAATTAAATTCACGTTGTACACTTGATAGGAGATGGAAAATACCGTAACATCTCTGAAGCCAATGCACTCACATTTTATTTTAGATTAGTTTGACTTGCATAAGATCTTTTAGTTCTGACTCGAGTGTTTTGTTTTCATTACGCTTGGTTCAGTCCAAGTTTTCAGTGTTGAAGGCTATTTTATGGTGGACGATGATGAAGATTAAGTATATTATTGCTATTTATTATTCCACTATATTCTGTGTTCCGCTGCATTATTTATTATTTATGATGTATGTATAACTCTGATTTGAATTTGTAAAAGTGCAGTCAAATGTTATTTGTAAAACAGCTTCATGAATAGTTTATTTGATTATTATATTTTGTCGTTCCGCTGCAAGATTCTTTGTTTTTTTTCCTTTTTTATTTTTTTCTTATTTACCCCATTAACAATCCTCCCTTTTGAATGGTTTGAGTCTGACATGTGTGGTTTATTGTCGATTTGAACCGTCCAAAAAAGTGGGCCGTTACACACTCGATGCATGTCGTGCCATGATTTGATCATAATTAAAGTAATGCATTCATATTGAAGATCGATAGTATTCTTAAGTCAAGAGAACTATGTAAATTAGTTATATTGATATTTTCTGTTTGACCTTAGTTATATTAACCAACAAAAATCTATTGAGTGAGTCATTCCATGGTTATCCAATAACTATCAGTACGTAGCCCCTTGGTGCCTCCAACATCCATGAGTAATACATTGCTTAACATTTGACGAGCATTACTTACTCTAATCTCAACTAATGTATTGGTATCCAGTCTCGACACATCTTGATTAGGAATATATAAAGTGGTATATTTATTTTCATTGCGATAAATTACTCATGGTTACAATACTTTTAACTACTATCTCAAAACATACCAATATGCATTTTATATTAAATATACTTTTAATTAAATTAAATAATTAATGTAACACATTATATCAAGTATACAATAAAAAGAAAACACTTTTTATTTCAAACAAGATTAGTTATTCAGATAGATATAAGTAACAAATTACATAATTTCTCCTAGGGCATAACCGTGACTCTATCAATCTCCCTAATGCACTTGGGGTCAATAATGGAATCTTATTCCAACTTCTCCAATCGGTTTTCTAAAAACCAATTAGGTCAGTCTCTCAGTGCACATATGCTATTCTGTTTCAATTATCTACTCTGTCATGCAATGTAACAGGCCGCCTTTTTGTACGTTTTAAATCGACGATAAACCACACACGTTAGACTCAATACATATAAAAAGGCGAATTGTTATTGGGGTGAATAAGAAAAGCAGAGAAAGCAAAAAAACAAAACAGTATCTTGCAGCGGAACGATAAAATATAATAATCAAATAAACAGTTCATGAAGCTGTTTTACAAAACATTGATTATACTTATACAACACAGAATCAGAGTTACACATACGAAAGAATTATAAATAACAATGCAACGAAAGAATGTGATGCAGTGGAACAATATAGTTAGTAATAATAATACAATCTTCGTCTTCGTCCTCCAAAAGTAAGGTCTTCAAACCCTAAAATGCTCAGGCTAACCCGAGTAAATTGAAAAGACAAAACACTCGAGTCGGAACTAAAAGATCTTATGTAAGTTAAATCAATGGTAAATGCTGTGAGTGGAACGGCGTCAGAGATGTTTACGGGATTTGGCATCTCCTATCCAGTGTCGAATGTTAGTGCAATAACTTAAGAGATGCTCGGGAATCACGTCTCTTAAGGATCCGTTAAACTATCTACTATGTAGTAATATACGCTATTATAATAGTGTCTACAGTAAAGTATAATATAAATAAAAAATAGCGTTAAGGCTTTACATTTTCCACCTTAACACACTTTTATATTCCCATAGTCTATACAGTACCGTAATCTCCCCCGTACTGGGCGTCATCAGACGGCACTCCATAGGTATGGTACAAAACCAAAATCGTATGAGACACGCTAGGGTAGATGACACGGCACAACTAGGAAATGCCAGGGTAGATATACCAATTACGCTTCCGGACCGGTGGTAACGCCTAGCAGCTACTACCGCCCACCTCGAGCCACACCCCCAAAATCAAAAAGGCCCAATCAATCACAAAGTAGTAGAATGCTATCGAAGGAGTGTGTCCGATAAAAGGTGCTACCTTCTTAGCGTATCGATCGCTCATACTTTAGCCACCTTATGCCAACTCACGAGAGTCGGGTCCATGTATATACCTCAAAGGAATGCCGCCGCCATCCTACTTCATTTTGGAATCTCCACCGTGTACATGGTTGTTGAAATGGTTTTCAGATTTTCCAGAGAGTATGACAACTTCTGATCTTGGTCTCGTTAACAACCAAACGTTATTATAACACCGCGGTCGTTTCAAAATAATTTATACTTCAAAACCAGAATATAATATCCATTTCAAAACCATAGAAATACGATATCATTTCCATTTCAAAAAGCAAATCAATATGATATCATTTCCATTTCAAAAAGAAAATCAATATGATATCATTTCCACTTCAAAAACCAAATTAATATGATATCATTTTTATTTCAAATATATCCTCTCCAAGAATCATAGCACTTACAACGTTATAACACTTCGAAATCAAAACACTTGAAATATAACACTTTCAAATCATACTCATAACTTTGAAACATAACTTCCACTACATAAATGGTTTAAATATTAAAATACTTTATATAATAAAATAGCTTCGCAAATTTCACAAATCAATTCCAAAACAACCCAAATTTCTAAATTTTAAATTTAACCAAATCCCAAATCATAAATTTCAATTCAGCTTTCAAATAAATTATTCCAAATCATATGTAACAACCCTAGATTTTGACTATATATTTAAATTTGAATTTATTTCATTTTGAAATTAATTTAAATTTGTTTATTTGTGTGATATCATTTCTAAACATTTTTAAAATGATAATGTAATTTTTCCAAAATTTACTGTATTTATTTCCTAATTTTAAAGGCTGTTTTCTAATTTTCTGCCATTTTCTTCATTTTAAATTTCTTTATTCTATTTTAAATTTGTTTATTTGTGAAATTTCATCTCTAAATAGTTTAAAAATAATAATAGAATTTTTCCAAAATTTACTGTATTGATTTCCTATTTTTAAGGGTTGTTTTCCCATTTTTTGCTATTTTCTACATTAAAAATTATATTTAAATTAAATTTTAAATATTTAATTTGTGAATAATTTTTTTTTAATGTTATTACTTATGTTTAAAAATACTTTACAAGCTCATATGAATTTTTTATTTATCTATTTCATTTACATTCAAATTTTCTTGTCTAGTTCACTGTTTTAACCATTTTTTCTTAATTTTTCTCTATATAATTAATAAATGGTATATATATTTTTATATTTTGTTAATGTTTCGAAATTTTATCTGATAATATTGTTATTTCAGAATATATAAAGTTTTATAAATAATTAAAGGTAAATTGAAAGGGTTTGTGACCTTTTATTTCCAATGGCTTTTGATTTTCCCACCTCTTCATTTTCCTAAACTCTTGCCATCAATTAGCCATAACTCTCCACATCTTCAGCCGACCACTTCATTCTTCATTCACGTACATCATTTCTCACCTAATTTTTGAAAAAAAATTCGGCCATCACTTGTTTGATAAGTCGGTAAAATTCTATTTTCTTTTATCTCCTTTTGTTCACTTATGTTGATTTTTCGTTTGACTTGCACTTGATTTTCTCTATCATAGGATCGGCCATGCCCCTCTCCAAACCCTGCCACCACCACCACCACCTGAGCACGCCACCACCACCTCCTCCTCACTGACTATCCCCATCCGTACCACCCTAGGTGGTAGTTCCTTCACCAAGTTCACCAAACTCCAACATCTTGACCTAGCCGAGCACAAGCCTTCACATCCACCACTTCCACCACCCATGGCCACCACCTACATGACCACCACCACCTCCAGCACCTCCAGCACCCTCTGACACATCACCACAGTGGACCATACTCCTTTGGTCGTGACCACAGCAGCCTTGGCTGAGCTTTGTTTGCTTGAAACTTGTGATGTTGTTAGTAGTTACGCCTTGTTGTGTTGTTGTTCCATCTCCATAACTTTTGCCATCAACAAACTCATGTTAGGCCGACCTTAGCAACCCATACCTGACCCAAAACCATTGCCTTAGACCTGTACTCCACCTCTGGCTGAGCCTACGGGATGTCGGAAGCAAGTGCAAAGCATTTCAGCTTTGTTTTATGAAGTTATTTCTAGCATAGTTTATCGAATTTTTGGTCTGAAACCTTATAATTGTTATATTGTTTTGTTTGATTGGTATTCAAGGGAATTAATCCTTGGCTCCTCCATTCGTATCTTTGTCGTGCTTTTGTGCTTGTGTAGATCCCATTTGTGCAATTCGTCGTTGTGTCATCAACTCAAAACAGTGAGTTATTCTCACCAGACAGTTTTATACTTATATGAATAGTAAATTGATCACTTGTGAATATGTAAACTGCATCACTATATTATTATTTGCTATGTCACTATTATATGATGTTCACCCATGCTTAAACACCTATTATGACATTTGTTACTGTTATATTATGCTGTTCTGCTATTTTATCTGTTTATCACACTGCAAGTTCCCTTTAGATTAGAATCACTATGGATTGAAATGATACATACCCGAACGGACTTTAGAATAAGGGAAAATCATTATGGGCTGAAATGATAGGCCTGAATGATTTTCAAATTTATTTCATTTACTTGGGACTGCGGGTTTGAAATGATAAAACCCAGTTTTTCTTTGTAAATTACCGGTTGAAATGATATATTACCCGTATCACTTTTCCTAGTGTAGAAAATTATATATAGATCCGTAGTTAATATATTTTTCTAAAATTTTTAAAATTATTTTAGAAATGTAAATATTAAAATATTTTGATTTAAACCTAATTAAAAATTATTTTTGGTAAAATAGTATTGATTTTCGGAATAATTACAAGTGAAATAAATTAACGAAAAGGTTAGAAAATTTTGAATGTAAGCTATTTTGGGAAATTTGATTTAATTATAATTTGGAATTAAATAGAATATGAAAGCATGATAAATTTATGATAATTTGAAACTAAAGGAATTTAAAGTGATTTTATATCATATTAATGATTTTAATAAAGTTGAAATGTGAAATGAATGAATATTTAAGTTGAAATTTTAAATTATAACAAAAATTGGAAAAAAAATTGGAATTGACTTAAAAGGGAATTTTTAATTAAGTAAATAAAAATATAAACTAATTTATATTTGAGAATTTTAACTTAAGTGTTAGGTTGAAATTTAAATGTAATGAATTTAAAATTGGACACTGCAATTTAATAAGTGAATTAGTGTTAAATATGAATTTTTAAATGGAAATTTAACTTTATGAAATCATGAAATTAAAGAAAATTAAATGATGGTTATAAAAGTAAAATTATGTGATTTTATAAGTTAAAAGTGAATTATAGAAAATATAATTGTTGGATTAAACTAAGTTTTTTTTCTTTGAAACTAATGTAACACTATTACAGCATTTTAAACGCTGTCATTGTTAAATTTAACTGTTTTGAATATAACTTTCTATAGCAATTTCCAAATGCTGCGAAAGTTGAATTTTCACTGTTTTTATAAAATTAAGTGAATGAATGAACTTTGAAAGTTGAAAATTTTGGAAGTTTAATAATTTAATTATTAAATGTAATAACTTCACTTTTAAAGGATTTAAATGAAGTAATTTGTTGGAATTGAACTATTTTGAAATGTGAATTGAAATGGTATTTTTAAATTGAATAAAAATGAATATGTTTTTCAAATGAAATGATAAGTTGATATTTTGAAATGGAATTGAAATGATATTGGATTTTGAGAAATAAATACCATTTTTGAAATTATAACTACGGGTTATAATAACGATTGGTTGTTAAAGAGACCGGGATCGGATATGGACATACACTCTGTCGATACCGAAAACCACTTTAACAACTGTATGCGCGGTGGAGATTCCAGAATGAAGTAGGATGGTGACGACGTTCCTAAGGTACATTTCGTGGACCTAACTCCCATGAGTTAGCCTAAGGTGGCTAAAAAAGGAGCGATCTCGGGCCAAAGGAGGTAGCAACTCTGGCTGAACACACTTCTTCGATACCATTCTATTTACTATTGTGATCGATTGGGTGCACCCCTTGATTTTTGGAGTGTTGTTCGGGGTGGGCGTATGTGGCTGCTGCGTTACCACCAGCCCGTGTGCGTAATTGGTATATCTACCCTGGCATTGCCTTGTGTGCCGTGTCACCTACCATACCGAGCCTTTACTACGAGTTTGTCTTTCTCCCGTAGCCCGTGTGGTATCCTCTGACAGTCACCCGGAGTGGAGATGGCATAATATTGGATGGACTACTGGGACTATTATGTGTGAAGGGTGATATGGGTAGCCCGGAACGCTATTTAAAAGTATGTTTATTTTACTGTAGACATTAGTATAATAGCGAAATATTACTATATAGTAAATAGTTTAACGGATCCTTAGAGGATGGGCGGTCCCAGGCATCCTTTAAGTTACTTGTATCTTTATTACAGTTCACTTGAGTTGGTTGACATTATATAAGTATATATTGTCCTGACTCGAGTGTTTTGTGTTTTGCTTTACGCTCGGGTCAGCCTGAGTATTCACAGCTTTGGATTCTCTTCCTGGAGCTGGTCTTTCACTGGAGTTTCTGCTTATGTACATATATTTCTATTGATGTTTCAGCTGTATTAGTTTATCTCAGGTATTAGTGAACTTCTATGTATTTGGATTTCTATTCTGTTGTTTTTCAGACTATATTATGTATTTGGTTTGAGACTCTGTTATAGTAGCTTCATTAACTACTATGTTATTTTATATTCCGCTGCGAGTTATTCTGTTTGTTCTGTGTCTGTGATTCTGTATATTTGATTTCAGTTGCTCCAAATTTATTTACAATCTGTTATTTCGCATCATTCAAGTCTGACATGTGTGGATTATTGTCGATTTGAATGGTACGAAATTGGGGGTTGTTACAGTTGGTATCAGAGCTTTGGTTTTGGCAACCATTGCCTCTGCGGAGCAAAAACTCATTAGAGATAGGGTATTTCCACCCTAGAATGAGTGAAATAAATCTCAGAATCATATCTTTGTGAAAGACGTATTTTCAAAGTATAAAATGATTTTTCAAAATGTTTTCAAAGGATTTTCAACGATTATTTTGATATATATATTTTTCTTGCTTTTAAAGGATTTTCAAATGTTTTCTAACTTTCCTTTCTTTCGTATCTATCTTGTTAGGATCTTTTCTTTCTTTAAGATATTCATCCAAGTGTATTATCTTGCCTTATCTTAATTCGTCTTCGGCTTGTCTTTATTCTTATCCTAAATTCATTCTTGATATTTTTCAGGATGAATCGGGGAAATGCCAGAGTTAGGGGTCGCGGTATTGCCCCAGCTCCTCAACCTGTTGCTCCAGTCAGGTTCACTGTTCTTTGTAAGGAATTCTCTCAACTTGGTGGAACCCCATTCACCGGTTCAGAGACTATCGTTGAGGCTCAGCAGTGGTTGCGGAGTCTTGAGAGGATATTTACTGGTCTTGACATTACTGATGCTCAGAAGTGTCAGCTTGCAGCCTGGCAGTTGCATGATTCTGCTTTAGATTGGTGGGAGTCCGTTACGGCTAACACCGTCGAGGCTGATCTCACTTGGGAGTAGTTTAGGTATCCTTTGGGTTATCTTAATTTTGTTCCTATTTTTCCTTTCTTTGAATCTATCTTAAGCTTGTTTTCTGTATCTCTTTTCCAGGGAGGCTTTTGTGGCAAAATGGATGCCAGAAGCCAGGAAATCTCAGCTTTATCTTGAGTTTATGGATCTGAAGCAGGGTACCATGTCTTTTGCTGAGTATGAGAGGAAATTCAATGAACTTTCCAAGTTCGGTCCTGGCCTTATTGATACTCGTCTTAAGAAGAATGAGAAATTTATTGTTGGTGCTCGGCCAGAGTATTATAGTCGCCTTATTTCTCATGTTCATGGTTCTTTCACCCAGCTTATGGATATGGCTATTCGCTATGAGAATCCCACATCCAAAGGTCCTGCTGTTTCTGGTGCTCAGTCTTCCTCTGCAGTTTCCAAGAAGCGTTAGCCAAATTTCCAGCAGCAGAAGAAGAATTGGCAGAAGCGTCCTGGTTTGGGATCTTCATCATCTGCCCCTGCTCAAAGGCAACCAGTTGATCTCTGCTCCATCACTTGCTTTAGGTGTGATCAAAGAGGGCACTATGCCAATAGCTGTCTCACACTATCTGGTGCTGCAGTTCCTCTACCTGCTCAGTCGGTTAGACGTGATCTCTACCATATCTGTCTCCAGCCCGGTCATTTTAAGAAGGATTGCCCTACCTAGCAGAGGGGTACTCCTTCTGGTATATTTGCTGTTACTTCTGCCTCATCTCCAGTTCCTCCACCTGCCCCTGCTCCTAGTGATGACCAAGGTACACTCCAGGGTTCATTTACTTTATTTCATCATCCTGTTCGGGTGTTGTTTGATACTGGTGCTTCACACAGTTTTATTTCTGTTGATTTTTGTGATAAGTTTGAACATCTCCTTTCTCCTGAGTATACTTCTGTTCCATTATGTGTTTCAAATCCTATTGGGGGTCCTGCTAACCTTAATCGGATTTGTCGAGAGGTGAAACTTCTCCGTTCTGATCATCGCTTTAGTGGTGATTTTTATATTCTGGGCTTCGATGCTTTTGATTTATTGCTTGGTCAGGATTGGTTAGTGAATCATAATGCTCATATCTCTTGTAAAGCCCGGTCTGTTCAGCTTGTTGATGATCAAGGGAATTCCTTGATTATTCAGTGTCGCATGCCTCAGGATTTTGCTGGCAATTCTTCTTCCAGTGAACTTGATTCAACTCCTGTGGTTAGATTATATCCCGATGTATTTGGCGAAGTCATTTCTTTACCTCCGAAGCGGGAAATTGATTTTCGGATTGATCTTATTCCTGGTGCTTGACCTATTGTTCTTCCTCCTAGAAGAATGGAACCCCGCGAGAAGGTTGAGATGGGAAAGAAAATTGAAGACTTATCTTCCAAAGGTCTGATTAGGCCCATTTTTCTAAATGGGGAGCTGCGGTAGTTTTTGTCACCAAATCTGATGGTTCACTTCGGATGTGTGTTGATTATAGGGAGCTGAACAAGCTCACTATGAAAAACAGATATCCTATGCCTCGTATCAATGATATGTTTGATCAGCTTCGTGGTGCCACTATTTTCTCTCAGCTTGACCTTGCCACAGGTTTTCATCAGCTCAGGGTTGCTGAGGATAGCATTCCCAAGACTACTTTCCGCACTGAGAATGGATTTTATGAATGGTTAGTCATGCCTTTTGGTTTGACTAATGCTCCTGCTTTCTTTGTTGATTTGATGAATCGTGTTTTTCGTGATGTGCTTAATAAATTTGTGCTAGTCTTTGTTGATGATATCCTTGTCTTCTCTAAGACTAAGGATGAGCATAAGTCGCATTTGAAATATGTTCTTGAGACTCTCAGAAATCATCAGTTAAAGGCTAAATTTTCCAAATGCCATTTCTGGAAGGATGAAGTCTGTTATCTCGGGCATATTGTTTCTAATAATGGAGTCTCTGTTGATCCAGTTAAGATTGCTGCGATCAATGTAAGTCTTTCTTTTTTCTCTTTCTCTATCATTTTAATAATTCTATTTTTTTTTCCTATTGTTTTATTTTCCCCCAATTTTTCCAGGATTGGGAAACTCCAAAGACTCCATCTGATATTCGTAGCTTTCTGGGCCTTGCCGGTTACTACCGGAGATTCATTGAGAATTTTGCTCGGATTGCTGCACCTCTCATAGCTTTAACTCGGAAGAATGCCAGATTTGTCTGGAGTGATAAGTGTAAGGCTGCATTCAGTGAGTTGAAGAGCAAGCTAACTTCCGCACTAGTTCTTACTGTTCCGAATGGGAGTTAGGGATTTACAGTTTATACTGATGCTAGTCGTGAGGGTTTGGGTGCTGTTCTCATGCAGGATGGTAGGGTTATTGCCTATGCCAGCCATCAGTTGAAGACCCACGAAGCAAATTATGCTGCTCATGATTTAGAGTTACTTGCTGTTGTCTTTTCTTTGAAACTTTGGAGGCATCATCTTCTTGGAACCAAGTTTGAGCTTTTCACAGATCATCAGTCTCTGAGATATCTTCACCCAGAAGGATATGAATCAGAGGCAAGTTCATTGGCTTGAGTTTCTGGCTTCTTATGACCTCGACATTGACTATACTCCCGATGAAGCTAATGTTATGGCCGATGCTCTAAGTCGGAAGAAGGCTTTGTTGTGACAGCTTGTTGTTTCTTCTTCTCCTCTTCTGGATCAGATTATGGTTAAGCAGGATGAGGATGAGATGCTTAGATTGATGAAGGAGAGTGTTCGTAGCAGAGTTGGTAGTAGTAGAGGTAGTAGTGGGGCTCAGATTGATGACAAAGGGATTTTGCGGATTAATGGCAGGATTTGTGTTCCAAAGGTTGATAGTTTGAGACAGGAGCTGCTTCAGGAAAATCATAGATCCAGACTTTCTATTCATCCTGGTGTGTCGAAGATGTATCAGGATATGAAGAGGCTTTATTGGTGGAAGGGGATGAAGAGGGATATCTCTATCTTTGTTAGTCGGTGTGCGACTTGTCAGCAAGTCAAAGCCGATCACCAGAAGACCCTTGGTTTGTTGCAGCCCCTCGAGATTCCTAATTGGAAGTGGGAACAGGTTTCCATGGATTTCATCGATGGTTTACCAAGGACTCGGAAAGGCAATGAGAGTATCTGGGTTATTGTTGATAGACTGGCCAAGTCCGCTCATTTTATTCCGGTCAAGTCTACTCGTTCTGCTTCTAGTTTATATGAGATTTACATGAGAGAGATCGTTCGTCTCCATGGTGTTCCTCTCAGTATTGTTTGTGATCGTGACCCTATCTTTACTAGTCAGTTCTGGAAGGCTTTTCACGAATCTTTGGGTACTCGTTTGAATCTGAGCACTGCTTATCATCCTCAGACCGACGGTCAGACGGAAAGAGTAAATCAGATTCTCGAGGATCTTCTTCGTGCTTGTGTGCTTGATTTTGGAGGATCTTGGGAAGATTATCTCCATCTTGCCGAATTTACCTACAATAATAGCTATCAGGTATTATCTTATCTTCTGTTTTCAATCTATTCTTGATCTTTTTATCTATCTCATTCCATCTTTGCATTCTGGCCAGTCTCAAAATGTCTCCGTTTGCTGCTTTATACGAGTGACCTTGTAGATCTCCATCTTGCTGGATTGAATCCGGTAATCGTTTGGTTCTTGGTCCTGAAGTGATTTTGGAAGCTTCTGAGAAAGTTGAGGAGATTAAAAAGAGGCTGAGAGTCGCTCAAGATAGACAGAAGAAATATGCTGATAGGCGTAGGCAAAATTTGGAATTTACTGTTGGTGATCAGGTGTTCCTTAAGGTTTCTCCCTTGAGGAATGTCATTCTCTTTGGTCGTAGAGGGAAGCTTTCTCCCAGGTTCATTGGTCCTTTCCGCATCATGGAAAGAGTTGGTTCTTTGGCTTATCGTCTGGATTTGCCCGAGAAGCTTTCTAGAGTGCATGATGTATTCCATGTCTCGCATCTTCGCCGTCATCTCCATGATCCATCTCTTATTGTCCAGCCTTCTGCTCTTGATAGTTTGGATATTGAGCCTAACCTGACTGTTGAGAGGAAGCCACTTCGTATTGTCGATAGAGATACGAAGCAGCTCAGAAGAAAATCTGTTAATCTGGTCAAAGTACAGTGGAGTACTGATGATCGAGATTGTACTTGGGAAACGGAGGAGAGCATTCGTGCTTCGAACCCGGAACTATTCGTTTCAGGTACTATTTTGTTTCTCTATCTTGTTTCTCTTTATTTTTCCTTTCCGTTCTTTTCGAGGACGAAAAGATTTGAGTGGGGGAAAGTGTAACAACCCTAGATTTTGACTATATATTTAATTTTGACTTTATTTCATTTTGAAATTAATTTAAATTTATTTATTTGTGTGATATCATTTCTAAATATTTTTAAAATGATAATGTAATTTTTCCAAAATTTACTGTATTTATTTCCTATTTTTAAAGGATGTTTTCTAATTTTCTGCCATTTTCTTCATTTTAAATTTCTTTATTTTATTTTAAATTTGTTTTATTTGTGAAATTTCATATCTAAATATTTTGAAAATAATAATAGAAATTTTCCAAAATTTACTGTATTGATTTCCTATTTTTAAGGGTTGTTTTCCCATTTTTTGCTATTTTCTGCATTAAAAATTATATTTAAATTATATTTTAAATATTTAATTTGTGAATAAAATTTTGTTTTATGTTATTATTTATGTTTAAAAATACTTTACAAGCTCATATGAATTTTTTATTTATTTATTTCATTAACTTTCAAATTTTCTTGTCTAGTTCACTGTTTTAACTATTTTTTCTTAATTTTTCTCTATATAATTAATAAATGGTATATATATTTTTATATTTTGTTAAAGTTTCGAAATTTTATCTGATAATATTGTTATTTCAGAATATATAAACTTTTATAAATAATTAAAAGTAAATTGAAAGGGTTTGTGACCTTTTATTTCCAATGGCTTTTGATTTTCCCACCTCTTCATTTTCCTAAACTCTTGCCATCAATTAGCCATAACTCTCCACATCTTCAGCCGACCACTTCATTCTTCATTCGCGTACATCATTTATCACCTAATTTCTGGAAAAAAATTCGGCCATCACTTGTTTGAGAAGTTGGTAAAATTCTATTTTCTTTTATCTCCTTTTGCTCACTTATGTTGATTTTTTGTTTGATTTGCACTTGATTTTCTTTATCATAGGATCGGCCATGCCCCTCTCCAGCCCCTTCCGCCACCGCCACCGCCTGACCACGCCACCAGCACCTCCTCCTCACTAACTATCCCCATCCGTACCACCCTAGGTGGTAGTTCCTTCACCAAGTTCACCAAACTCCAACATCTTGACCTAGCCGAGCACAAGCCTTCACATCCACCACTTCCACCACCCATGGCCGCCACCTACATGACCACCACCACCTCCAGCACCTCCAACACCCTCTGCCACATCACTACAGTGGACCATACTCCTCTTGCCGTGACCACATCAGCCTTGGCCGAGCTTTGTTTGCTTGAAACTTGTGATGTTGTTTCATCTCCATAACTTTTGCCGTCAACAAACTCATGTTAGGCCGACCTTAGCAACCCAGACCTGACCCAAAACCATTTCCTTAGACCTGTAATCCACCTCTGGCCGAGCCTATGGGATGTCGGAAGCAAGTGCAAAGCATTTCAGCTTTGTTTTATGAAGTTATTTCTAGCATAGTTTATCGAATTTTTGGTCTGAAACCTTATAATTGTTATATTGTTTTGTTTGATTGGTATTCAAGGGAATTAATCCTTGGCTCCTCCATTTGTATCTGTGTCGTGCTTTTGTGCTTGTGTGAATCCCATTTGTGCAATTCATCGTTGTGTCATCAACTCAAAACAGTGAGTTATTCTCACCAGACAGTTTTATACTTATATGAATAGTAAATTGATCACTTGTGAATATGTAAACTGCATCACTATATTATTATTTGTTATGTCACAATTATATGATGTTCACCCATGCTTAAACACCTATTATGACATTTGTTACTATTATATTATGTTGTTCTGTTATTTTATCCGTTTATCACACTGCAAGTTCCCTTTAGATTAGAATCACTATGGGTTGAAATGATACATACCCGAACGGACTTTAGAATAAGGGAAAATCATTAAGGGCTGAAATGATAGGCCTGAATGATTTTCAAATTTATTTCATTTACTTGGGACTGCGGGTTTGAAATGATAAAACCCGGTTTTTTCTTTGTAAATTACGGGTTGAAATGATATATTACCCGTATCACTTTTCCTAGTGTAGAAAATTATATATAGATCCGTAGTTAATATATTTTTCTAAAATTTTTAAAATTATTTTAGAAATGTAAATATTAAAATATTTTGATTTAAACCTAATTAAAAATGATTTTTGGTAAAATATTATTGATTTTCGGAATAATTACAAGTGAAATAAATTAACGAAAAGGTTAGAAAATTTTGAATGTAAGCTATTTTGGGAAATTTGATTTAATTATAATTTGGAATTAAATAGAATATGAAAGCATGATAAATTTATGATAATTTGAAACTAAAGGAATTTAAAGTGATTTTATATCATATTAATGATTTTAATAAAGTTGAAATGTGAAATGAATGAATATTTAAGTTGAAATTTTAAGTAACAAAAATTGGAAAAAAAATTGGAATTGACTTAAAAGTGAATTTTTAATTAAGTAAATAAAAATATAAACTAATTTATATTTGAGAATTTTAACTTAAGTGTTAGGTTGAAATTTAAATGTAATGAATTTAAAATTGGACACTGCAATTTAATAAGTGAATTAGTGTTAAATATGAATTTTTAAATGGAAATTTAACTTTATGAAATCATGAAATTAAAGAAAATTAAATGATGGTTATAAAAGTAAAATTATGTGATTTTATAAGTTAAAAGTGAATTATAGAAAATATAATTGTTGGATTAAACTAAGTTTTTTTTTCTTTGAAACTAATGTAACACTATTACAGCATTTTAAACGCTGTCTTTGTTAAATTTAACTGTTTTGAATATAACTTTCTGTAGCAATTTCCAAATGCTGCGAAAGTTGAATTTTCACTGTTTTGATAAAATTAAGTGAATGAATGAACTTTGAAAGTTGAAAATTTTGGAAGTTTAATAATTTAATTATTA
The DNA here is from genome assembly GCA_030765085.1 of Allium cepa. Classification (NCBI taxonomy): domain Eukaryota; kingdom Viridiplantae; phylum Streptophyta; class Magnoliopsida; order Asparagales; family Amaryllidaceae; genus Allium; species Allium cepa. Next base: position 750,047,081 of record CM060938.1, on the reverse strand, counting down.
AATGTAATAACTTCACTTTTAAAGGATTCAAATGAAGTAATTTGTTGGAATTGAACTATTTTGAAATGCGAATTGAAATGGTATTTTTAAATTGAATAAAAATGAATATGTTTTTCAAATGAAATGATAAGTTGATATTTTGAAATGGAATTGAAATGATATTGGATTTTGAGAAATAAATACCATTTTTGAAATTATAACTACGGGTTATAATAACGATTGGTTGTTAAAGAGACCGGGATTGGATATGGACATACTCTCTGTCGATACCGAAAACCACTTTAACAACTGTGTGCGCGGTGGAGATTCCAGAATGAAGTAGGATGGTGACGACGTTCCTAAGGTACATTTCGTGGACCTAACTCCCATGAGTTAGCCTAAGGTGGCTAAAACAGGAGCGATCTCGGGCCAAAGGAGGTAGCACCTCTGGCTGAACACACTTCTTCGATACCATTCTATTACTGTTGTGATCGATTGGGTGCACCCCTTGATTTTTGGAGTGTTGTTCGGGGTGGGCGTATGTGGCTGCTGCGTTACCACCAGCCCGTGTGCGTAATTGGTATATCTACCCTGGCATTGCCTTGTGTGCCGTGTCACCTACCATACCGAGCCTTTACTACGAGTTTGTCTATCTCCCGTAGCCCGTGTGGTATCCTCTGACAGTCACCCGGAGTGGAGATGGCATGATATTGGATGGACTACTAGGACTATTATGTGTGAAGGGTGATATGGGTAGCCCGGAACGCTATTTAAAAGTATGTTTATTTTACTGTAGACATTAGTATAATAGCGAAATATTACTATATAGTAAATAGTTTAACGGATCCTTAGAGGATGGGCGGTCCCAGGCATCCTTTAAGTTACTTGTATCTTTATTACAGTTCACTTGAGTTGGTTTACATTATATAAGTATATATTGTCCTGACTCGAGTGTTTTGTGTTTTGCTTTACGCTCGAGTCAGCCTGAGTATTCACAGCTTTGGATTCTCTTCCTGGAGCTGGTCTTTCACTGGAGTTTCTGCTTATCTACATATATTTCTATTGATGTTTCAGCTGTATTAGTTTATCTCATGTATTAGTGAACTTCTATGTATTTGGATTTCTATTCTGTTGTTTTTCAGACTATATTATGTATTTGGTTTGAGACTCTGTTATAGTAGCTTCATGAACTACTATGCTATTTTATATTCCGCTGCGAGTTATTCTGTTTGTTCTGTGTCTGTGATTCTGTATATTTGATTTCATTTGCTCCAAATTTATTTACAATCTGTTATTTCGCATCATTCAAGTTTGACATGTGTGGATTATGGTCGATTTGAATGGTACGAAATTGGGGGTTGTTACATTATATTGATTTCAAAACAGATTGATCCATAGAACAAACCATTCCAAATTCAATATATTTCAAACTTTAAGTATTCCATAATTTCAAAACTAAGTTTGGTAATTTCATATATATATATATATATACATACATATATATATATATCAAACTCAATTTTCTATTATTTAGTTTTGAAATATTTTACTTAATAAATCCAATATCTTTTAAATAAATCTCAAATTACAAATAACTAAATATTTCTTTCAATTTATTTATACTTGAAATGCTCATTTAATTCACCTTAACCCACAATCAAGTTATAAAAATCATACCTTTTAAAATTTCCAATTTAATAAATTTCACAACAACTTATTTGAGTTTAATTCTTAAATAAATTCAATTTCAAATAAATTTCCAATTTATCTTCCAACCTTAATTTACTTAAATCGTTATAAACTCTATATTAAAATATAATTTACATACTTAACCATATCATTTTCAATAAAAATCAAGTATTCTTAAGTTTATTCTATATTAAAACAACTTTATACATAACTTAAAAATCAAGAATAAAATAACATTTATATAATTTCTAAGATCAAATATTTATATAAAACCATATATTTCTTTACAAAACCAAAGAAATCGTTTCAAAATACTTTTATATATAGACCACGGTGTCTGTATATAATTTTCTATCCTATGGTCAAGTGATACGGATGTTTATCATTTCAATCCGAATTTTAAAATATAAATACGGTTATACATCATTTCAAACCGCAATCCCGAATGAAATAAAAATCCTTAACTAATTGCAGTTTATAACAATATAAATACAACATCCATTCATCCAATATCAATCACCAAACATTTATCCAATCATCATCCAATTCAATCAATAACATCAATATACAACAGATAATAAATGATATGTATTTACTGGCAGTTTATATTCAATGATAAATTAAATGACTATTTTATCCAAATAAATTCAATTAAACTGAGATGATGATGCAAAATATGCCAAATAGTCGTAACTAAATTTCTAATCACATCACAAAACAATTTAACAAACATAAGAAATTTTAGAAGTTGTGAGTGGGTTAAAACACCCACCTTTTGAATTTAAATTGAATTTAAATCCAATTTAAGCTCAAAATTCAAACATTTTTCGAATTTGTCCAAACCAGCGTCAAAGTGTTACAAATTTGTATGCGATCTCAGCGGATCAATCCATGCGTGAATCAGACCTCGTATTCAGAAGTTATGGCAATTAGAAGATATATGATTAAATTTAAAAATAAATAAAATAATTGACATTTTGAACACGTCACCTGAGAATCATCTTCAACCAAACGAAAACCTTAATGAACTAACCTCATTCAAAGCGCACGCCGCCACTCTAGCCGTAGTCGTGCCGCCACAACTTCGGCCAAGATGATCGCCTGCGTAACCCCGCGCCTCGCAACCCCTGCGCGATCCACATGGCACGTCGATCGATGCCCCAAATTGGACAGCCGCTGCCGTTTAAAGTGAACCCTAGATGGAACTTTTCCAATGATCCAACTGTGGAAGCAACGAATCACCTATGCCGATGAGCTATGCTCCCCACTCTCCACTCCCCATTATCATCGATTTGACGATCAGTTGAGGTCCATCGACGAGCGATGAACGACCGAAAACAAATCAACAATTTCTGGTGACGTCGGAACCTAGATTGAAAAACAAATTACAAATCTGAGATGCGTCATCGAGAGCTTCAGATTGATATATAATTTGATATTCTTTGAGGTGTTTGAATTTTTGGCTTTGAATTTTATTTGAAATTGCAATTGGAATTTTTTGGTTTGTCTGTCATTGGAATAAAGAGGAGCAACTAGACTTGTACGTATATAACAATGAATATAGGAAATAGGTTAGGGTTTATAACGAGGTATATATAGGAAAAGATGAAATTAGAGGAACCGATACGATTGGTTTACATGTTGAACGATAAATGGCACAAAAAGCCCGTTCTAACTCCGGAATGAAATTGGGTCAACCCATATATCAAAACTGATGTTTTAAAATATTTTAAAATCAATGGAACAGGTTTCAAGTCCAAATATGAAAAAAATAAAGTTATTACAAATTGATTTCAATTAAATTGATTTCTAGGCGTTGCGAATCCGTACGATCAAGCGAAAAGTCCAATCGTTACGAAACTTGAAATACTACCATAATTCACAGTTACGGATTTGATGAAACTGGCTCCGTCGAAATCCGAGTCAATGGCCAAAATGGCTATTTTTACGTTAATTAAATAAATTAATAATTAGTTAATTAAATCAAATTTTCAACTTCAATTCTATAATTGACAATTTTTATCATTTTTAAATTTCTTAATCATTTACACTAATTTAAACAAATTAGATGTCAATTTAGAGTTGATTAATTTATCAATTTCAGTTTTAACCTCAATTCATTAAATTCAAGAATTATAAATTTAATTTCCAATAATTCCATTAAATTGACTTTTCATTCTATTATTCAATTCATTGTTGTCAAATGGATGAAATTAACATTAGATTCATGGTCTATTACATTACTATTCTCAAATTCCATATTAATTTCAATTGACATAATATTTTATTTTGATTTATTGCAATTGATTCCAATTCAATTTAATAGATTAAAATATATCGGTAACTTACAATAATTATCGACGATAACTCTTAATCATACTTTTATAAATTATCATTTCCAAAAAATATTATAATTACTTATAGAACATTGATTTTATTCAATTACTATTTATTATTATTATTATTATTATTATTAATTCATCAATTAATTCTATATTTACGTTTGTTTTCTTATATTAAATTTATTACTAAGTATATGTTTACCTTATTTCAACTAATTGGAATTCCATTCAAGTTGTAAATAATTAACTATAAATAACATTGTTGTGTTTCACTTTAGTTATTATTTCGTTAAATAAATTACAAATTTTTTATATCTTCCAATATTTATTCACAATTTCTAATTAAATTAACATTTTTAACTATCGAAAATTACGGGTCGTTACACTCTCCCCTACTCAAAACTTTTCGTCACCGAAAACGAAAAGAAGGGAAAAGAAAGAATTGAGCAAACAATACATCTTATTCAAAAATATTAACTTTATAAACAAATAAATTTACAAAATTTAATAATATAAATAAAATATATCAATTTATAACCATTAAATCCATTTATATTCAAGTAACAAATTTTTTTTTGAAAATATTTCATAAAATTTCCTAAGTCCAAAATTCACGAAAAAATTCGGCAGAGTCTCCTTTGTACGGATAGACTCTGGGAGAAAATATAATATCAAATATAACAATATATAACATATATCATCCAAAATAATATATCCCAACACGGAAAAAATAATATAATAGCGCTATAAACAGCAATCTGAAAACGTACCAATTAATCGGGCAAACAAACGCTTAATTATGAAACAAAAAGCAGTAGCAATTGCTTCCATAACCTGTATTTCACTTATATAATCCCAAAAAGATTAACAATTATATAAAATGAAGAATTTAAAGTTGTTTCAACCACTAACAAACAAATCAATAATAATTACTTGCAATCACAACATACAACCATCATATGAAGTCAATAAAATCAACCATCCATATATCCATAGCAAACAAACAAATAGTTGTTCGGGCTTAAAACTTTAAATTGTACATAATATAAAATAAACTACTAAGTGCACCATTTACTCAACATTCTTAGATGAAACTAAATAGATTATTCACACATCCTAACAATTTTAAAGTATCCATGCCCAAACAACCATAAACGAAACAAACAACAATTTCAAACAATAGGTCAAGCTCGTTCTTATTAATTTCATTCCATAAAATTTGTTGTTTGATTTCCTTTTCATTCATATAATGGCTTATCTTTTTAATTTACATTTATTTCTTGCAAATTTTCATTTCCATCCATTGATTCAGTGTTTATTTCACTTATTTGCACTTATACTTATATAAATTCATTTTTATTTATTCATATCATATAAATCTTCTTTTCATTGCATTACTTTCATTCATTTCTCAATTTCATTTATTTTCATTCATTTATCCACAGTATTCATGTTCCATTAAATTTCTTAGCATTTCAATTCATTTACTTAAGTTTATAATCATTTATTTATAATACTTACCTTCTATTATATTTACTTATAGTAACATTTCAATTATAACTTAAGTTTATAACAATATATCCTCAATTCTTATTTATTAAAGGACTTCATTGAATATTTTCATTACTTTAAGTTTTACTTGTATAATTTCCATTACATTTTCTTATTTGATATTTCAACTTTTAAATCTTTGGCAAGTTATATATATGCTTTTTAAGAATGCAATTGAAATTTATACAAGTTTATCTCATTTCATTTTGGTAAATAAATATTCAATAGTTACCTTTTCTTATATTTCTTCTATAACCTAGCATTTAATTTCTTATCTAAATTAGAGATTCCAATTATTAATTAGTTAAATTCCATTTCACCACAATAATCGAAACTATTGATTAACGGAAATTTAAGAACTAAATATCGAGTTAAATTTCAAATCCTTTTAAAATAATAGATAGATGTATACACTTACAATTTATATATCCAATTATATTTAAAACAATTTGAATTTATATTTGTTTATCAAAATAAATCTGTAGTAAAACTACTACAATGGCATTCCCACTTCGAAACTCAAAAATGAATGCCGACGATACATGCACTCATCACCTAAATTATTTTCCAGCGACAAAGAGGGGAGTATAGAACTTATTTCTTCCAAAATTTCTTTAAAACAATTCTTTCAAATCATATTAAAATATTTGTATTAGAAAATACTTATAACAATATTATTATATTCCAAAATCCTTTGAAGCAGTTTTCAAAAATCATGGAACTTAAGTTCTAAAATTTCAAATTTTCGTTTATTTTATTTTCAAATCCGACCTTAAACTAATATTTATAAATTACACTACCTAACAACCAATATATTACAACCAAATATAACCTTTATAAAAATTTATTTTATGTATAGAAAATATAGTAGGCAAAATTATTTCATTCACCTATATTCAAACAAATATTGTGTCGATTGGTCCTATTAAGTGTTTAGAAATCCCTACTGATGTCATAGCGTCCTATGCACCAATCAGAATTTATAAATACAAAACAGAACAAATTAACACAATATCAAAACCTTTTTATAACACTAAAAAATACGCGCTCTCATATATATACGCTCAGCGACTCATCATAGGGTATTGCTACCCTATTTATAAAGAGTCAGACCCTACAAAGCTAAGGTTTATCGCTTAACCAAAGCTCTGATACCAATTGTAACAGCCCGCCTTTTTGTACGTTTTAAATCGACGATAAACCACACACATCAGACTCAAAGCATATAGAAGGGATAATTGTTATTAGGGTGAATAAGAAAAGCAGAGAAAGAAAAAAACAAAATAGAATCTTGCAGTGTAACGACAAAATATAATAATCAAATAAATAGTTCACGAAGCTGTTTTATAAAACATTGATTGTACTTATACAACACAGAATCAGAGTTACACATACCAAAGAATATTAAATAACAATGCAGCAGAACAATGTGATGTAGTGGAACAATATAGTAAATAATAGTAATATAATCTTCGTCTTCGTCCTCTAGAAGTAAGGTCTTCAAACCCTGAAATGCTCAGGCTGACTCGAGCGAATTGAAAAGACAAAACACTCGAGTCAGAACAAAGATCTTATGTAAGTTAAATCAATGGTAAATGCTGTGAGTGGAACGGCGTCAGAGATGTTTACGGGATTTGACATTTCCTATCCAGTGTCTAACATGAGTGCAATAAATTAAAAATTGCTCGGGATTCACATCTCCTAAGGATCCGTTAAACTATCTACTGTGTAGTAATAAACGCTATTATAATAGTATCTACAGTAAAGTATAATATAAATTATACTTAGCATTAAGGCCTTACATTTTCCACCTTAACACACTTTTATATTCTCATAGTCTATACAGTACCGTAATCTTCCCCGTACTGGGCGTCATCAGAGGGCACACCATAGGTATGGTACAAAACCAAAATCGTGCGCGCTAGGGTAGGTGACATGGCACAACTAGGCAATGTCATGGTAGATATACCGATTACGCTTCCGGGCCGGTGATATCGCGTAGCAGCTACTACCGCCCACCTTGACCCACACCCACAAAATCAAAAGGGCCCAAATCAATCACAAAGTAATAGAATGGTATCAAAGGAGTGTGTCCGATAAAATGTGCTGCCTTTTTAGCCCGTCGATAGCTCCTGTTTTAGCCACTTTATGCCAACTCACGTGAGTCGGGTACACATATATACCTCAAAGGAAGCCACCACCATCCTACTTCATTATGGAATATCCACCGCGTACATGGTTGTTAAAGTGGTTTTCGAAGTTGGCAGAGAGTATGAAAACTTCCGATCCTGGTCACTTTAACAACCAAACGTTATTATAACACCGCGGTCATTTCAAAATAATTTATACTTCAAAACCAGAATATAATATAATATCTATTTCAAAACCATATAAATATGATATCATTTCCATTTCAAAAATCAAATCAATATGATATCATTTCCACTTTAAAAACCAAATCAATATGATATTATTTTTGTTTCAAATATATCCTTTCTAAAAATCATAGCACTTTCAACGTTATAACACTTCGAAATCAAAACACTTGAAGTATAACAATTTCGAATCATGATACTTTGAACTCATAACTTTGAAACATAACTTCCACCACTTAAATGTTTTAAATATTAAAATACTTTATATAATAAAATAGTTTCTTCAATTTTACAAATCAATTCCAAAACAACCCGAATTTCTAAATTTTTAAATTTAACCAAATCCCAAGTCATAAATTTCAATTCAATTCAGTTTCTAAATAAATTATTCCAAATTATATCGATTTCAAAATAGATTGATCCACAGAATAAACCATTCCAAATTCAATATATTTAAAACTTGAAGTATTCAAAAATTTCAAAACTAAGTTTGGTAATTTCATATATATATATATATATATCTCTGTGTGTGTGTGTGTGTGTGTGTGTGCATCAAACTCAATTTTCTATTATTTAGTTTTTAAATATTTTGCTTAATAAATCCATTATCTTTTAAATAAATCCCAAATTACAAATAACAAAATATTTCTAATGTAACATACTCGATTTTTCGTTGCCGAAAAACCGAATAGTTAGGGTTTAAGAAGAAGAAAAAAAGAAAGAGGAGAGAGGAAAAGATAGAAAAGATAGAGAGGGAAAAGAAAATAGAAAATAGAACGGAACAGAAAGAAACAACAGAACAATAACAGAATCTCACAATTCGCAGCGGAACAACATATAATAATAAATGAATAATCTTTAAACAAAGAACTATATCAGTTATTACATTTCATACATTTCATTTCATTACATCAGAGTGTACAACAACAAACAACAACAAACAGCGGAAAAGAAATACTATATACTAATAATACGCCATGTCATCCAGCTTGCATCCAGCAACTCCAGAATATCCAGAATATCCTGATAAACCTAACTCTCGACTGCCCGTGTGGAAATTGGTGGGCACCCAGAGTTTAGGAAGGAAAACAATAAACTCCGAGTCAGTCATGTGACTGGTGCGAGAACTCAAAACGGTTTATTTATCTTTAAAATCAAAATAGAGGAATATTTTTAAAGTCAATTCGCAATGCTTTTAAAAATGAGACTACCATAAGGCCTCCCGCACACACACACAATGCAAACGCAGAATCGGAGGAGATTTCTCCTTATGATAGTCAAAGATGCTTGATACACATTTAAAAGAACATTTGATATTATTACTAGTGCATAGTGTAGAGAAAATTCATTTCGAAAGTAGAATATAAATCTTAGCCAGCATAGACATTTCGAACTATGCCTACTATAGCTACCATCTAAACAGTGGTGACCACCATAAGTAAATGGCAGGTTCTACAACTAATACCGTACAAGATTCGTATTGGGAATTGGATTTCCAACGAATGATCAGGCCAAGGAACTTCCCATTGCCACATGAGAATGCCTCTGGAAGGACATCCCCGAGAACCAAACCGGATCTCTACCAACACAAGGCCGGGTTACCCCTAACTGAGTAACAACTGACCGAGTATGCCATCCCCCGGTCCTTTGGGACTCGTAATCAATTCACACAATCATAAAGTGTTTTCAACATGAGTAAGTATCTGGGCTCCATACCATGATACCACCCTTTTCCAGAAGGAAATGCACATACCCTAAAGGGCGCTACCCCTCATAACCTTGCCGCATCTTTCCTGTTTTGACCATTCCCGGGGTGTGAGGCTCGACGAAGTCACGTCCACAAAAACATACTTTATACAAAAGCCATGCTTTGGGTCAACAAATGATCACCAGGATAGACGATCAAATAAATGATCCTATCACAAATAATCAACACAATGATCATTTCACAGCAACACTCAGCATGTCACATTACCAAATTGGGAATATATCGCTGATAACATTCAACTACATAACCTCTGAGCTCGTACGTCTCAGAGAAGGGTGTTAAGCTAAAAGAATAAATTCTCCGCCACCAACAGAAATATATTTGAAAGAAATCTGCTTTATATCTCAATTTGTAATGTCAGACATACAATCCATACAAGTCTGTTCCGGGCTCGAACAGAACCGAAGGAACTTACAAAGAAGTCCTTGCAATCCGGATATTCACTAATCACGTACGGACTTCCCATCACATAGGGAGTCTCTATACCGTAGCTACTCGGTGCAAAGACAATCGACGAGTTGTCCTTTCGCTTTCAAGAAGATCCGGTCTTCAACACCGGTCTTCAATGCTATCCATTACGTCGTATCACTATTCGAAATGGGTAATCCGAATAACGAGCGCAATAATTTAAAAATAAGTGTAGCATTCAAATTCAACAAATCACAACAAATACCTTTCAAAGGTAAATATTGATAGTCGGTTATTGAACTATCAATGGATATGCACACATCACCAGATTCCAAATAATTTTCCAAATTATTTATTTCCCAAAAAAAAATTATCTTTACAAGATATATATAATTTTCACACTTCAAAAATAAATCAATATTTATTTTTAAACAAATTTCCCCATTCTTTATAAATTCCATAGTGAATTTTCATTCCAAAATATCCATGAATATTCGACTTCAATTATTCATTTCAATTTATCTTCAAAAAGATAAATTCTCTAATATTCACTTTATATTGGAAAACATTTCCATACTTATTTATTCATAAGTAATTCACAAATTTTATTTATTTTCAACCATTGGAAAATATTCAATATACTTAAATGGAGATTAAGTACATATTTCATTCTTTAATGAAATCATTCTCTTAAACATATTTATTTGGGCCAAAACGAATGTTGCGTAAAACATCGTTACGACAACCCAAAATCACTAGCATAGGGATTCGAAATTAAAATAGATATATAAATCCCAATACTATACAAAACATTTCCTTTCGGGAATCATTTACTATAACAACAGTGTTATAGTCCACCATTTCCTTCTATTTCTCGAAAACGTGTATTTCAACAGTGAATGTTGAAATCTATGGTTTCGAATCTTAACACATTTAAAACATCGTTAGATCGTTTTAATTCTGTTTAAAATATCACATTCTAAAAATTTTCTTTAACATATTATTCACTATTCAAAAACGTGAATATACTACGTTAATCAATTTCATCCTTTCTATACATTTTATTTCAATGGATTATTCACAGTCAAAAACGTGAATATAACTCCATTAATAGGTTACAACAATTTATTTATCAAAATAAGTCGTTTGCGTATTTATAAAACAACGTTTATAAATTCCATTTCTATTTATTTTATAACTACTTCCTTTTATAAATCTCCTTTATTAACCTATTCGATTTATAACTCAATTATAAACCAAAAGTTCACATTATAAGTTAAATGCTTATAAAACGATTATTTTACAAAATCGTTCTTTTTAAGACTTCCAAAGTTATAAATCTTATAACTTATAAGATCCATTTATTTACCCAAATATATTCTTTAATAACTTCACAAAATTTATAAATCTTACTATTTATAAATTTCATTTATAACTTCACCATTTATAATTTTATAAATTTCATTTATAACTTCACCATCTATAATTTTATAAATTTCATTCATTTATGAAATTCATTCTCACTTCATTCTAACACTTATAATAACTCGTTTTATAATTTCAATATTTCAATTTATAAATATCCATTTATAAATCTTATATAAATCAATTTATATTATTCTTTTAAAACATCTTTAATCCCCTTTATAATTTCACCATTTTGATTTATAAAATAATCAATTTTATAAATCCTATATTTAAACTTTTCACAATAAATTCAAAAATCCCGTTTTAACTATTTTATAAAATCATTAACCCCATATTTTCAAAAATCAGATTTTTTTTAACTATGTTTCTCAAAAACCATAATTTTTATAGCATTAAAATTGTAACGTTTATTTATTAAAAATGAATCAATTTCAAAAATATTTATAAACATATACTTTCAAAAATCACTTTAAAATCCTTTTAAAATTCCAAAATTTAGTCCAATGATGCTACACACCAAATAGTCAATCACGACAACAACGATATCATATATCGATATGATATTCCATCAAATATCAAAATATCTGAAATCAAATAAAAACTGTTGAGGAATCCAGTTGGATCCCTCCAACCTGTTTTCCTACATCCACAAACATTAGCACAATACCAATTCCGCTCCAGTACGGAATTATCGCGGTATATGGGATTTAAAATATTATCCCCTTAATAGACGGCGCAATAGGGTCTCATCCGCTAAAAAATGCGGGAAATCAATAACTCCAATATATACATATGCCAATATATATATATATTGCTATTATATATAATATCAATTTCACTGTTTATGAAATATTCGCGGTATATGTTTTTAATAAATAACATCCGCTTACTAACGGCACATAATGTCTATTTTAACAATCAATAGATAACAATCATCATTCAAACATGCATTCAAATATTTTAAATCTAACTATTTAAAATAAAATCGAAACTGATTCGATTGAGTGAGAAGTTCTCGCCTTGATTTCAATTTCGTTTTAGCGATTTATTTCGAATATAATTTTACCCAAAATTCTCACTAACTCCAAACGACTTCAATCCAATTTCATGCGTAGTGCTCGTCCATACGATTCCAACGCAGCTGGTTTCGCGCGTTTTCGACCTCGTATGAAAAAATTATGCAATTTCAAAGTTACACGAATTTTATTTATAATAATTACAACATATATTTTCTAATTTTAAACCTAAGATTCATCATCACCGTCCATTTTCCAACCTGCAAATCACGGCCGCCTGCATTTTCTCCTCCTTCTTCGTGAAAATCACGAACCCCTCCAACCCATAGCCGCCACTTCCATCTTGAATTATCCTCCCTCCTCGTCGACTTCCAGAGTGATCAGCCACCACCAAACGAACGAGCGTCACGCGAGCCACCACCGCCTGCCACCACTCGAAGCTCGGTCGTACCCATGCTCGGAAAAACAAGGACGAACGGCCACGAACGCGACTCGATTTCTTCCTCCACGTTGCGTCGTTTTAGATCATAGACATATAGATTTCAAGATCTCGTCTAGCTCTTTAACTTCGTAGTTGAAAGCTTTTACTAATTTTTTATGGATTGAGAAATATTGAGGGATGAAGAAGATAAGTTTCTGGCCGTTGAAAATAAGGGGAGGCGGCCTGGCCATGAGAAACCCTAGTTTTTTTTCTTCTTATTTTTGTGAAAAATGGGTCTATTTATAGAAATTATCGAAACACTATTCATCCCGGGTTTTCCGAACTCCGATTCACGCGCCGTAACCAGCGTTTCTAGGGTTTACCCTGCGTTCCAGACACAATGGAACAGGTTTCGAAAGCTAATTCGGACATCTGTGCGAGTTATGGCAATAAACGTTCAATTTGAATTAAACCGATTTAAACGATTTTCTAGGCGTTTTAATTTGTACCGGACAAACGGTAAATCCAATTGATACGAAATTTGAAACCTTAAAATAATATCACATTACGGATCCGATGAAACTGGTTTCGTCGAAATCCGAGACTTTTTGAAAAATGGCTATTTTAACTCACCAAATTAATATTAAAACAATTTAGATGCGTTTCGAGCTGCCACGATCAAACGACAACTCCGATTGACACGAAAATTGAAATCCGATAATAACTAACTATTACGGATCCAATGGAACTGGTCTCGTCCAATTCTGAGACTGTTCAAAAATTGGCTAATTTCACTAGTCGATTTAAATGTTAAAATATTCAATTTTCACAAATTAACTTTTAATTCGATTTTAAAAGTTCTAAAACATCGTTCTAACTCCAGTATGATAAAATAAAATTTTACAAATCATTTTCAATCATATTTAACCCAATATTCAATTATTTCTGTATTTTAACATATTAAATTATTGATTTAATTATTCAATTAAATCCAATTATTCGAAATAAAATTTATTCGACTTATAAATTCACCTATTAATATTTAAAATTAATTAAATATTCAAATTTTAATAAATTAAAATTCTGGGTCGTTACAATCTTCCCCCCTTAAAAGAATTTCGTCCTCGAAATTACTAAGTAAGAAAAGTTATAGAATTTATTAACTTTCCCAAAATCCATAGTCAAACTTCTTACAATAACTTTACTCAGTTTTTCAAATCATACTTAGTTATTTTTTCAAAAACAACTACTATTGTTTAACTTTCAATTCCAAATCAAAGTTAAAGTTTTCAAAATTTTCCAATTTTCTCAAATTTTTCTAACGCCTTAAATTTCCGGAAAAATTCGCCATAGTCTCCTTTGCGCGGCTCGATCCGAAAAAAAAATGACAGTATATATATCACAAATATACATCTCATCAAGTAATGAGGCATCCCGCAGGGAAAAAAGTATAAAAGTACGATATTTAATCCGAGATATGTACCTTATATTTTATTAGCAAGCATATACGGCTAATATAGCGCGAAAGCGAGCTCCAAATGCGAAGCAAACGCAATCCGCACCTACTAAACACTCAACAAACAACATGAGAATCATGTATATTGACAATAGTATCGACATACAACATATAGCAACATAATAACTATATATGCCAACATAGCAAATGTAGTAAAAGCAACAAATGCAAACATCAACCAACTATCATCCATAACCAATAAATATTCATTCATATTCTCATAATATTCAATGAAATGGTTTTCAATTTAAATCACATTTGATTCATTAACAGTGGATGTTTACTAACATTCATTTTCAATTAGTTTATATTCACTAATTTATATTCAAGTTGGTTCACTTCCAAATCAAATTCAATTCTATTTAAGATTCACTTAACTTCCAATTGAATTCCAATTACTTTAGCTTTCAATTTCATTAATTTAATGAATTATATACAATCAATCAACTAACAACCATATAACAATCAATGTATATTAATTACAACCAAATTCCTTTGCTTATTAATTGGTTCAATTAAATTGATTTTCCTTCAATTATTCAACTTCCAATAACATTACATTTTAATGAATTTACACTTATATCCATTATTCCATATCAACTTAATTCACATTCATTTGATTAACATTCAATCCATTAATTCAATTCAATTACAAAAGTTGAATTTCATTTACATAACTTAAGTTCATATCCACCACTTAACTTTATTAATTTACTTTGATACTAATATCAACTTAATTCAACATCTCTTAAGTTATATTTCATTTAAACATTATTTGGTTTTACATAACTTAAATTCCCACTTATAAATCAATTCAGCTTCCAATTCTAAAGTAAATTTCCATTTAACTTTAAATTCATTTTTTATTTATAACTCATATTCATAAATATATTCATTAGTTTCACTTCTCATATATATAAGTTTATTTCACAATTGTAAATCACTTTAATTATAATTCAATTCTTATAATTCATTTGCTTATACAATTATTTTTTTTATTTAGATTATTCAAACAACTAAACAATCAACTTACATACACTTTAATAATTCTGAAAAATCATTTCTTTATATATAAAAATATAATCAAGGTAAAATTATTCCATTTACCCAATTTAAAACAATACTGTGTCGAATTGTTCTATTCAAATGTTTATAAACCCCTTCGACATAGTTGTCCAGACCGTGCTGACGAAGGTTCATATGCCACTCAATAAACGAATCATCACAATATAAAACAATTTTATATTCACTAACAAATACGCTCTCATAGCTATTATTACACTCAAACTCATTCTAAAGTACTACTGACTCTATCTCTAATGAGTAATACCCAACAGAACCATGGTTGCCGCTTAACCATATGCTCTGATACCAAATGTAACGTACTCAATTTTTCGTTGCCGAAAAACTGAATAGTTAGGGTTTAAGAAGAAGGAAAAAAAGAAAGAGGAGAGAGGAAAAGATAGAAAAGATAGAGAGGGAAAAGAAAATAGAAAATAGAGCGGAACAGAAAGAAACAACAGAACAATAACAGAATCTCACAATTCGCAGCGGAACAATATATAATAATAAATGAATAATCTTTAAACAAAGAACTATATCAGTTATTACATTTCATACATTTCATTTCATTACATCAGAGTGTACAACAACAAACAACAACAAACAACGGAAAAGAAATACTATATACTAATAATACGCCATGCCATCCAGCTTGCATCCAGCAACTCCAGAATATCCAGAATATCCTGATAAACCTAACTCTTGACTGCCCGTGTGGAAATTGGTGGGCACCCAGAGTTTAGGAAGGAAAACAATAAACTCCGAGTCAGTCATGTGACTGGTGCGAGAACTCAAAACGGTTTATTTATCTTTAAAATCAAAATAGAGGAATATTTTTAAAGTCAATTCGCAATGCTTTTAAAAATGAGACTACCATAAGGCCTCCCGCACACACACACAATGCAAACGTAGAATCGAAGGAGATTTCTCCTTATGATAGTCAAAGATGCTTGATACGCATTTAAAAGAACATTTGATATTATTACTAGTGCATAGTGTAGAGAAAATTCATTTCGAAAGTATAATATAAATCTTAGCCAGCATAGACATTTCGAACTATGCCTACTATAGCTACCATCTAAACAGTGGTGACCACCATAAGTAAATGGCAGGTTCTACAACTAATACCGTACAAGTTTCGTATTGGGAATTGGATTTCCAACGAATGATCAGGCCAAGGAACTTCCCATTGCCACATGAGAATGCCTCTGGAAGGACATCCCCGAGAACCAAACCGGATCTCTACCAACACAAGGCCGGGTTACCCCTAACTGAGTAACAACTGACCGAGTATGCCATCCCCCGGTCCTTTGGGACTCGTAATCAATTCACACAATCATAAAGTGTTTTCAACATGAGTAAGTATCTGGGCTCCATACCATGATACCACCCTTTTCCAGAAGGAAATGCACATACCCTAAAGGGCGCTACCCCTCATAACCTTGCCGCATCTTTCCTGTTTTGACCATTCCCGGGGTGTGAGGCTCGACGAAGTCACGTCCACAAAAACATACTTTATACAAAAGCCATGCTTTGGGTCAACAAATGATCACCAGGATAGACGATCAAATAAATGATCCTATCACAAATAATCAACACAATGATCATTTCACAGCAACACTCAGCATGTCACATTACCAAATTGGGAATATATCGCTGATAACATTCAACTACATAACCTCTGAGCTCGTACGTCTCAGAAAAGAGTGTTAAGCTAAAAGAATAAATTCTCCGCCACCAACAGAAATATATTTGAAAGAAATCTGCTTTATATCTCAATTTGTAATGTCAGACATACAATCCATACAAGTCTGTTCCGGGCTCGAACAGAACCGAAGGCACTTACAAAGAAGTCCTTGCAATCCGGATATTCACTAATCACGTCTGGACATCCCATCACATAGGGAGTCTCTATACCGTAGCTACTCAGTGCAAAGACAATCGACGAGTTGTCCTTTCGCTTTCAAAAAGATCCGGTCTTCAACACCGGTCTTCAATGCTATCCATTACGTCGTATCACTATTCGGAATGGGTAATCCGAATAACGAGCGCAATAATTTAAAAATAAGTTTAGCATTCAAATTCAACAAATCACAACAAATACCTTTCAAAGGTAAATATTGATAGTCGGTTATTGAACTATCAATGGATATGCACACATCACCAGATTCCAAATAATTTTCCAAATTATTTATTTCCCAAAAAAAAATTATCTTTACAAGATATATATAATTTTCACACTTCAAAAATAAATCAATATTTATTTTTAAATAAATTTCCCCATTCTTTATAAATTCCATAGTGAATTTTCATTCCAAAATATCCACGAATATTCGACTTCAATTATTCATTTCAATTTATCTTCAAAAAGATAAATTCTCTAATATTCACTTTATATTGGAAAACATTTCCATACTTATCTATTCATAAGTAATTCACAAATTTTATTTATTTTCAACCATTGGAAAATATTCAATATACTTAAATGGAGATTAAGTACATATTTCATTCTTTAATGAAATCATTCTCTTAAACATATTTATTTGGGCCAAAACGAATGTTGCGTAAAACATCGTTACGACAACCCAAAATCACTAGTATAGGGATTCGAAATTAAAATAGATATATAAATCCCAATACTATACAAAACATTTCCTTTCGAAAATCATTTACTATAACAACAGTGTTATAGTCCACCATTTCCTTCTATTTCTCGAAAACGTCTATTTTAACAATGAATGTTGAAATCTATGGTTTCGAATCTTAACACATTTAAAACATCGTTAGATCATTTTAATTCTGTTTAAAATATCACATTCTAAACATTTTCTTTAACATATTATTCACTATTCAAAAACGTGAATATACTACGTTAATCAATTTCATCCTTTCTATACATTTTATTTCAAAGGATTATTCACAGTCAAAAACGTGAATATAACTCCATTAATAGGTTACAACAATTTATTTATCAAAATAAGTCGTTTGCGGATTTATAAAACAACGTTTATAAATTCCACTTCTATTTATTTTATAACTGCTTCCTTTTATAAATCTCCTTTATTAACCTATTCGATTTATAACTCAATTATAAACCAAAAGTTCACATTATAAGTTAAATGCTTATAAAACGATTATTTTACAAAATCGTTCTTTTTAAGACTTCCAAAGTTATAAATCTTATAACTTATAAGATCCATTTATTTACCCAAATATATTCTTTAATAACTTCACAAAATTTATAAATCTTACTATTTATAAATTTCATTTACAACTTCACCATTTATAATTTTATAAATTTCATTTATAACTTCACCATTTATAATTTTATAAATTTCATTCATATATGAAATTCATTCTCGCTTCATTCTAACACTTATAATAACTCGTTTTATAATTTCAATATTTCAATTTATAAATATCCATTTATAAATCTTATATAAATCAATTTATATTATTCTTTTAAAACATCTTTAATCCCCTTTATAATTTCACCATTTTGATTTATAAAATAATCAATTTTATAAATCCTATATTTAAACTTTTCACAATAAATTCAAAAATCCCGTTTTAACTATTTTATAAAATCATTAACCCCATATTTTCAAAAATCAGTTTTTTTTAAACTATATTTCTCAAAAACCATAATTTTTATAACATTAAAATTATAACGTTTATTTATTTAAAATGAATCAATTTCAAAAATATTTATAAACATATACTTTCAAAAATCACTTTAAAATCCTTTTAAAATTCCAAAATTTGGTCCAATGATGCTACACACCAAATAGTCAATCACGACAACAGCGATATCATATATCGATATGATATTCCATCAAATATCAAAATATCTAAAATCAAATAAAAACTGTTGAGGAATCCAGTTGGATCCCTCCTACCTGTTTTCCTGCATCCACAAACATTAGCACAATACCAATTCCGCTCCAGTACGGAATTATCGCGGTATATGGGATTTAAAATATTATCCGCTTATTAGACGGCGCAATTGGGTCTCATCCGCTAAAAATGCGGGAAATCAGTAACTCCAATATATACATATGCCAATATATATATTGCTATTATATATAATACCAATTTCACTGTTTATGAAATATTCGCGGTATATGTTTTTAATAAATAACATCCGCTTACTAATGGCGCATAATGTCTATTTTAACAATCAATAGATAACAATCATCATTCAAACATGCATTCAAATATTTTAAATCTAACTATTTAAAATAAAATCGAAACTGATTCGATTGAGTGAGAAGTTCTCACCTTGATTTCAATTTCGTTTTAGCGATTTATTTCGAATAAAATTAAACGGACGTTTAATTTTACCCAAAATTCTCACTAACTCCAAACGACTTCAATCCAATTTCACCGCGTAGTGCTCGTCCATACGATTCCAACGCAACTGGTTTCGCGCGTTTTCGACCTCGTATGAAAAAGTTATGCAATTTCAAAGTTACACGAATTTTATTTATAATAACTACAACATATATTTTCTAATTTTAAACCTAAGATTCATCATCACCGTCCATTTTCCAACCTGCAAATCACGGCCGCCTGCATTTTGTCCTCTTCTTCGTGAAAATCACGAACCCCTCCAACCCATAGCCGCCACTTCTATCTTGAATTATCCTCCCTCCTCGTCGACTTCCAAAGTGATCAGCCACCACCAAACGAACGAGCGTCACGCGAGCCACCACCGCCTGCCACCACTCGAAGCTCGGTCATACCCATGCTCGGAAAAACAAGGACGAACGGCCACGAACGCGACTCGATTTCTTCTTCCACGTTGCATCGTTTTAGGTCATAGTCATATAGATTTCATGATCTCGTCTAGCTCTTTAACTTCGTAGTTGAAAGCTTTTACTAATTTTTTATGGATTGAGAAATATTGAGGGATGAAGGAGAGAAGTTTCTGGCCGTTGAAAATAAGGGGAGGCGGCCTGGCCATGAGAAACCCTAGTTTTTTTCTTCTTATTTTTGTGAAAAATGGGTCTATTTATAGAAATTATCGAAACACTATTCATCCCGGGTTTTCCGAACTCTGATTCACGCGCCGTAACCAGCGTTTCTAGGGTTTACCCCGCGTTCCGGACACAATGGAACAGGTTTCGAAAGCTAATTCGGACATCTGTGCGAGCTATGGCAATAAACGTTCAATTTGAATTAAACCGATTTAAACGATTTTCTAGGCGTTTTAATTTGTACCGGACAAACGGTAAATCCAATTGACACGAAATTTGAAACCTTACAATAATATCACATTACGGATCCGATGAAACTGGTTTCGTCGAAATCCGAGACTTTTTGAAAAATGGCTATTTTAACTCGCCAAATTAATATTAAAACAATTTAGATGCGTTTCAAGTTGCCACGATCAAACGACAACTCCGATTGACACGAAAATTGAAATCCGATAATAACTAACTATTACGGATCCAATGGAACTGGTCTCGTCCAATTCTGAGACTGTTCAAAAATTGGCTAATTTCACTAGTGATTTAAATATTAAAATATTCAATTTTCACAAATTAACTTTTAATTCGATTTTAAAAGTTCTAAAACATCGTTCTAACTCCAGTATGATAAAATAAAATTTTACAAATCATTTTCAATCATATTTAACCCAATATTCAATTATTTCTGTATTTTAACATATTAAATTATTGATTTAATTATTCAATTAAATCCAATTATTCGAAATAAAATTTATTCGACTTATAAATTCGCTTATTAATATTTAAAATTAACTAAATATTCAAATTTTAGTAAATTAAAATTCTGGGTCGTTACATCTATCAATTTATTTATACTTGAAATGCTCATTTAATTCACCTTAACCCACAATCAAGTTATAAAAATCATATCTTTTAAAATTTCCAATATTATAAATTGCACATCAACTTATTTGAGTTTAATTCTTAAATAAATTCAATTTCAAATAAATTTCCAATTTATCTTCCAACCACAATTTATTTAAATCATTATAAACTCTATATGAAAATATAATTTAAATATTTAACCATATCATTTTCAATAAAAATCAACTTATTCTTAAGTTTATTCTATATTAAAACAAGTTTATACATAGCTCAAAAATCAAGAATAAAATAACATTTATATAATATCTAAAATCGATATTTATATAGAACCATATATTTCTTTACAAAACCATAGAAATTATTTCAAAATATTTTTATATATAGACCGTGGTGTCTATATATAATTTTCTATCTATGTTCAAGTGATACGAATGTTTATCATTTCAATCCATATGTTAAGATACAAATACGGTTATATATCATTTCAAATCGCAATCCCAAATGAACGAAAAATCCATAACAAATTGCAGTTTACAACAATATAAATACAACATCCATTCATCCAATATTAATCACCAAACATTTATCACAATCATCATCCAATTCAATCAATAACATCAATATAGAACAGATAATAAATAACAGGTATTTACTGGCAGTTTATATTCAATGATAAATTAAACGACTATTTTATCCATATAAATTCAATTAAACTAAGATGATGATGCAAAATATGCCAAACAGTCATAAGGAATTTTTTAATCACATCATAAATCAATTTAACAAACATAAGACATTTTAGAAGTTGTGAGTGGGTTAAAACACTCACCTTTTGAATTTAAATTGAATTTAAATCCAATTTAAGCTCAAAATTCAACGGTCTTCGAATTTGTCCAAACTAGCATCAAAATGTTAGAAATTTTGATACGATCTCAGCAGATCAATCCGCGTATGAATCGGACCTCGTATTCAAAAGTTATGGCAATTAGAAGATATATGATTAAATTTAAAAATAAATAAAATAATTAACAATTTGAACACGTCACCCGAGAATCATCTTCAACCAAACGAAAACCCTAACGAGCTAACCTCGTTCGAAATGCACATCGCCACTCTAGCCGTAGTCGTGCCGCCACAACTTTGGCCAAGACGATCGCCTGCGTACCTACGCGCCTCGCAACCCCTGCACGACCCACATGGCACGTCAATCGACTCCCCAAATTGGACAGCCACCGCCGTTTAAAGTGAACCCTAGATGGAACTTTTACAATGATCCAACCGTTGAAACAACTAATCACCTATGTCGATGAGCTGCGCTCCCTACTCTCCATGCCCCAGTATCATCAATTTGACGATCAGTTGAGGTTCATCGACGAGCGATGAACGGCTAAAAACAAATCAATAATTTCTGGCGACATCAGAACCTGGATTTAAAAACGAATTACAAATCAGAGATGACCATCGAGAGCTTCAGATTGATATATAATTTGATGTTGTTTGAGGAGTTTGAATTTTTGGCTTTGAATTTTATTTGAAATTGCAATTGGAATTTTTTGGTTTGTCTGTCATTGGAATGAGGAGGAGCAACTAGTATTTTACGTACAGAATAATGAACATAGGAAATAGGCAAGGGTTTATAACGAGGTATATATAGGCGAAGCTGAAATTAGAGGAACGGATACGATTGGTTTACACGATGAATGATAAATGGCCCAAAAAGCCCGTTCTGACTTCGGAACGAAATTGGGTCAACCCATATATCAAAATAGATGTTTCAAAATATTTTAAAATCAATGGAACAGGTTTCAAGTTCAAATTGCATTGTAACATCCCGCCTTTTTGTATGCTTTAAATCGACGATAAAATCACACACGTCGGACTCAAACCATACAGAAGGGCGGATTGTTATTGGGGTAAATAAGAAAAAGGAAGAAAGAAAGAAAATAAAATAGAATCTCGCAGCGGAATGACAAAATATAATAATCAAATAACAGTTCATGAAGTTGTTTTACAAAAAAAATTGATTATCCTTTTACAAAACAGAATCAGAGTTACATATGCCAAAGAATAATAAATAACAATGCAGCGGAACAATGTGATGCTGGGGAACAATATAGTAAATAATAGTAACAATGAAATCTTGGTCTTCGTCCTCTAGAAATAAGGTCTTCAAACCCTGAAATGCTCAGACTGATCCGAGCGAATTGAAATGACAAAACACTCGAGTCAGAACTAAAAGATCTTATGTGATTTAAATCAATGGTAAATAATATGAGTGGAACGGCGTCAAAGATGTTTACGGGATTTGACATCTCTGATCCAGTGTCAAACGTGAGTGCAGTAACATAAGAGATGTTTGAGATTCACATCTCCTAAGGATCTGTTAAACTAATTACTATGTAGTAATATTTCGCTATTATAATAATGTCTATAGTAAAATAAACTTACTTTTAAATAGCGTTAAGGAGTTACCCAATCTCCCCCTTAACACAATAATAGTCCTAGTAGTCCATCCAGTATCAGCGCATCTCCAGATCGGGAGACTACCCTAAATACTTCACGGGTTACGGGAGAAAACCAAACTCGTACAAGGCGCGCTATGGTAGGTGGCACGACACAACTAGGCAATGCCAGGGTAGATACACCAATTACACTTTCGGGCCGGTGGTAGCGCGTAGCAGCTACTACCGTCCACCTCGAGCCACACCCCCAAATCAAAAGAATCAAAAGTGGCCACCGATTCAATCTCAAAGTTAGAATATAACATCGAAGGAGTTTGTCCGGTCAGAGGAATGACCTCATTAGCCCGTCAATTGCTCCTGTTTTAGCCACCTTATGCTAACTCACGGGAGTCGGGTCCACGTATATACCTCAAAGGAACGCCGCCACCATCCTACTTCATTCTGGAATCTCCACCGCATACACGGTTGTTAAAGTGGTTTTCGGAGTTGGCAGAGAGTATGACAACTTCGGATCCCGGTCTCTTCAACTACCAACGTTGTTATAACACCGCGGTCTTTTCAAAATAGTTTATACTTTCAAAACCAAAATATCATTGCCATTTAAAACCATATCAATACAATATCATTTCCATTTCAAAACCTTTTCAAACCGTTATCATTTGGAAATCATAATACTTCGAAACTCGAAACTTTGAAGCATAACTCCACCACTTAAACAATTTAAATATTGAAATACTTTGTATAATAAATAGCTACTTCAATTTCACATATCAATTCTAAAACAACTCGAATTCCAAAATCTTGATTTAACAAATTTCCAAATCATAGATTTCAATCCAATTTAGTTTCCAAATAAACCATTCCAAATTGTATTGATTTCAACAATAGATTTGATCCACAAAACAAACCATTTGAAATTCAATATACTTCAAATTTTAAGTATTCAACAATTTCAAAACTAAGTTTGGATATTACAATTCTACAATTCAGTTTTCTATTATTTAGTTTGAGATATTGTACTTTATAAATCCATTATCTTTTAAATAAATCCCAAAATTACAAATACCAAATATTCCTTTCAATTCATTTATACTTGAAATGCTCCTTTAATTCACCTTAACCCGCAATTAAGTTATAAAAGTCATACCTTTTAAAATTTCCAATTTATAAATTTCACATCAAACTTATTTGAGTTTAATTCTTAAATAAATTCAATTATAAATAAATTTACAACTTCTCTTCCAACCTTAATGTATTTAATACGTTTTAAACTCTATATTAAACAATTTATACATAGTTTAAAATTAAGGATAAAATCGCATTTATATAATATTAAAAATCAATATTTATCTAAAACCATATATTTCTTTACAAAACCATAGAAATCATTTCAAAATATTTTATATATAGACCACGGTGTCTGTATATAATTTTCTATCTTATGGTCAAGTGATACGGATATTTATCATTTCAATCCGAAATCTAAAATATAAATACGGTTATATGTCATTTCAAACCGCAATCCCGAATGAAATAAAAATCCATAACAACTTGCAGATATAAGATGCAACATCCATTCATCCAATATCAATCATCAAACATTATCACAATCATCATCCAATTCAATCAATAACATCAATATAGAACAGATAATAAATAACAGGTATTTACTGGCAGTTTATATTCATTGATAAATTAAATGACTATTTTATCCATATAAATTCAATTAAACTAAGATGATGATGCAAAATATGCCAAACAATCATAAATAAATTTCTAACCACATCATAAATCAATTTAACAAACATAAGAAATTTTAAAAGTTGTGGGTGGGTTAAAACGCTGACCTTTTGAATTTAAATTGAATTAAATTGAATTTAAATCCAACTTAAGCTCAAAATTCAAAAAGTCTTCGAATTTGTCCAAACTAGCAACAAAATGTTAGAAATTTTGATACGATCTCAGCAGATCAATCCACGTATGAATCGGAACTCGTATTCAAAAGTTATGGCAATTAGAAGATATATGATTAAATTTAAAAATAAATAAAATAATTAACAGTTTGAACACGTCACTCGAGAATCATCTTCAAACAAATGAAAACCCTAACGAGCTAACCTCGTTCGAACTGCACATCGCCACTCTAGCCATAGCCGTGCTGCCACAAGTTCGGCCAAGACGATCGCCTGCGTACCTACGCGCCTCGCAACCCCTGCGCGACCCACATGGCACGTCGATCGGTGCCCCAAATTGGACAGCCACCGTCGTTTAAAGTGAACCCTAGATGGAACTTTTCCAATGATCCAACCATTGAAAAAACTAATCACCTATGTCGATGAGCTGCGCTCTCCACTCTCCATGCCCCAGTATCATCGATTTGACGATCAGTTGTGGTTCATCGACGAGCGATGAACGGCTGAAAACAAATCAATAATTTCTGGTGACATCGGAACCTAGATTTAAAAACGAATTACAAATCAGAGATGACTCTTTGAGAGCTTCAGATTGATATATAATTTGATGTTGTTTGAGGAGTTTGAATTTTTGGCTTTGAATTTATTTGAAATTGCAATTGGAACTTTTTGGTTTGTCTGCAATTGGAATGAGGAGGAGAAACTAGAATTTTACGTACATAATAATGAACATAGGAAATAGGTTAGGGTTTATAACGAGGTATATATAGGCGAAGCTGAAATTAGAGGAACGGATACGTTTAGTTTACACGTTGAATGATAAATGACCCAAAACGCCCGTTCTGACTTCGGAACAAAATTGGGTCAACCCATATATCAAAATAGATGTTTTAAAATATTTTAAAACCAATCGAACAGGTTTCAAGTTAAAATTGCATTGTAACATCCCGCCTTTTTATACGCTTTAAATCAACGATAAAACCACACACATTAGACTCAAACCATACAGAAGGGCGGATTGTTATTGGGGTAAATAAGAAAAAGGAAGAAAGAATGAAAATAAAACAGAATCTCGCAGCGGAATGACAAAATATAATAATCAAATAGTAGTTCATGAAGCTCTTTTACAAAAAAATTGATTATACTTTTACAACACAGAATTAATGTTACACATACTAAAGAATAATAAATAACAATGCAGCGGAATAATGTGGTGCAGCGAAACAATATAGTAAATAATAGTAATAATGAAATCTTCGCCTTCGCCCTCCAGAAATGAGGTCTTCAAACCCTGAAATGCTCAGACTGACCCGAGCGAATTGAAAGACAAAACACTCGAGTCAAAACTAAAAGATCTTATGTGAGGTAAATCAATGGTAAATAATATGAGTGGAACGGTGTCAGAGATTTTTATGAGATTTGAAATCTCCTATCCAGTGTCAAACGTGAGTGCAGTAACTTAAGAGGTGTTTGGGATTCACATCTCCTAAGGATCCATTAAACTATTTACTATGTAGTAATATTTTGCTATTATAATAATGTCTATAGTAAAATAAACTTACTTTTAAATAGCGTTAAGAGTTACCTAATCTCCCCCTTAACAGAATAATAGTCTCAGTAGTCCATCCAGTATCAGCGCATCTCCAGATCGAGAGACTACCCTAAATACTCCACGGGCTACGGGAGAAAACCAAACTCGTACAAGGCATGCTATGGTAGGTGACATGGCACAACTAGGCAATGCCAGGGTAGATATACCAATTACACTTACGGGCGGGTGGTAACGCATAGCAGCTACTACCGCCTGTTGAATAAGCGCTCTGCGCTTATATGATTTTTTTTTATGATAATAAACATATATACATTCATTTAAATGTATTTGGTAATGTACTATTTTGTTTTTCACAAATTAAATAAATATTTGTTGAATAAAATTAAATAACACAGAATTTGAATTCAAACGAATATTTTATTCAAACTAATATTTATTACAATTTTGAATAGTACAATTTCAAGCTCTCACTATAAATATACAACTTTGATTACAATACATCATAATTTTACATTTACAGTTAACCTCACTACATATCACTCACACTCGAATTTATCTTCAACTTTATTCCAGTTTGAATCCAGCATCTGAGCAATCTGCAAAAATATAAACTAACGCAGTAAAATTGAAAAAGAAATAATTTTGCAATATAAAATAAAATATGGTTTTCGAAAATATTGTTTGCCTCAGTTATTTGGGTTGTTCGTCATCGATTAAATTTGAATTCAACATACACGAACAACTTGTGACATACACAATGTATCACTGTATATGCCACAAGGTCGTGCACACCGATATACACTTGATTGATTTACAGGGACAGGTGAGCACAGGTCAAACTCAAATAAAAAGTCGGGTTCAACTCACGTGCAATAACATAAAAGTCACGACACGAGCACAAGGTCAAACCCTAGTTTTGAAATTGGATTCAACACAAGGCAACATAACATGAATGCAACGAAGACCAACAGCAAAATGGACTGCAACAATCATGTATGCAGATCAGGTCCAGTGCCAACAAACAAGAAGTCTCGACCAAAACAGTTGCAACATGGATGTCACAAGCAATGAACAGAACATCAACTGGGCAGAGACAAAAAATTCGAAAGCAAGGCATAGCAAATGCATAGCGACTGCAGCAGTGACAGTAACAAATGTGCAAATATATACAAGTTCAATATCTTGCATTCATGGACCATACTGCACAATTCAAAACTATATCAAACAGTGGCAAATGCTTGTACAAACTGTAGTGAATGCAGATAGTAAACCAAAGATATGACATCAACAGTGAAGAACATGGATGTCAAAGTCAAGACACATGTCAATGCAACACTGCATGCAACATGGTGCAGAAATAGAACTAAGGATGATACAATACAGTGAACATGGAACTATGCAAGACCAGAGTATTACAGTATGCACAAAACTGCCACAAGATACAGTAATGCAACAGTGACCAACCAAAGGTTCAAGTAAATCAAAGTGTGCAACTCGAGAACAGTGAAAGTGTAGACCAAATGCAATATGCAACATGGCCAAGACTACAAGCAACTGCATAGGACTGTAACAACCATAATGGAAGCAACTACACCAATGCAAACTCAATATAGAAATGCACAGTGAATAATGCAACATGGTAAAGGAACAGTGATACAATGTCAATGTCAATGCCAGAGACAAAGCATCACAAGCATATCAACTTAGCAACAGCCAGTCCAATGAACAAAGAACCAAAGTTACAAGCATACAAAATGCTCAATGCAAACTACAATGTCACCGCAAACAAGTGATGACACAAGCACTTACACAAGATTGCCACCAACATAGCAGCAAGCACATGAATGCACATAGAAAGCTACATGAAGACAGAGCTCGAGACTACAACTCAAAGTTCAATGCAGACTGCATAATGAACCAACTACAAAATTCGAAGCATAATGATCCAAACAACAACAAAGTCGACGCAAACATACATGAACAGGCAGTACACAGTGAACAAAGCAAGGTAAACCATGAAATCAACATCATCACGAAATGAATCAAAACCAAGAAGTGTCGAAATCGTGAAAATATACAGAAGTCAAGTGATAAAAATTCAAGTACGCATCTTTGAGAAAGTCAAAGCCGTGACTTTATCCAGAAATCAAAACAATTTCAAGATGAACAAGTCAAGGCCGAAGTAGTAGCAATCAAGAAGCCGATCAAGTCAAAGCCGTAGTCAACAACGTGATGACCAAGGAGTTGAAATCAATGCCGTGGGATTCAAGCAACAAAAAATATACGCATATGAATAAGTCAGTGAAATCATAAACATCCATACGAAAATCAACGATCAAAGCAATATCAGTTGACAAATTCAAATAGAGAATATACGATGCAAATCTAGGGTTACAAACCCTATATAATCAAATTCACATCATCGGCATCATCATCGAGTTCGAGCAAGGCAATACCAGAAAAGCAAAAGGAGTAAAGTACATACCGAAAACGTAGAACGAACTCGATCCAAATTGAAGAGCCGAGAGCAAATCAAAGAGCATCAAAGTCTACTATCAAACTATATCAATCGGCGAACTTCAATTTGCATAAGCCCTAAATTTCGCAAAAGAAACAAAGCCCTAAGATCGAACAGAGCCGCCACTATCTCAAAGAGGAACGAAGCCCTAATTTGCAGAGCCACCATTTTCACAAAGGAACGAGGCAAAAAGGAACGGGCAAGAGTGAACGAAGATATAAAAGGGGTCGGCCTTGTTAAAAGGAAAAGGGGGATTAATTTTGTTTAGGCCTTTATTTTTAATATAGGGTTTAATTTTCTTTTATTTGTTGTTTTTATTTTTCGAATCAAAAATTTGTAAATCACCACCTAGGGTTTAGGTAGTGTCAGATTGTCTAGCTAGAATTAGTTCAGTGAGCAGGGTGTGCGAGTTTGCAAAGCTCTATAGGCGGGAGCAGAGTTTGCGAGTAATCAAAGCTCTATAGGCGGGAGAAGAGTTTGCGAGTAATCAAAGTTCTAAAGGCGGGAGCAGAGTTTGCGAGTAAACGAAACTCTATAGGCGGGAGCAGGGTGTGCGAGTCTAGTAGAGTGTTTGTGAGCGGGAGCAAATGTTTGCGAGTCTAGTAGAATGTTTGTGAGCGGGAGCAAATGTTTGCGAGTCTAGTAGAGTGTTTGTGAGAGGGAGCAAATGTTTGCGAGTCTAGTAGAGTGTTTGTAAGCGTAATACTGTTTAATTCTATAGAAATCTGGGAATGCAGTAGTAGGCAGGGGTTGCCGAAGCTGGGTAAATTTTGTGTGTGATTTACTTTTCAGCATATTTATTTCTGCAGTTTGTTTCTGTGTTTTAGATCGAGAAAATTTGCTATAACCCTACTCACCCCCCCTCTAGGGTTAATCTAGATCCTACAAGTGGTATCAGAGCCTGGTATTTTGTTTTTAACTCTAGAGTCATGAATCCACCAAATAATATTTTTGTTGAGGGTCGTTTCAATATTATTCCTTCTATTTTCAATGGAACAGATTTTTTTAATTGGAAATTGAAAATGGAATTTTATTTAAAATCTGTTAATATTAAATGTTGGGATATTATTGAAAATGGGTGTGATATAACAAATAAGGAAATTATCTCGATTAATGCTCTTCCTATGCATATATTATATTCTCATATTAATCGTGATAATTTTTATTTCATCTCTCATTGTGAAAATGCACAGAAAATTGGGAAAACTCTCGATGCAATATATGGTGCAAATGTCATCAGCAATGAGAAGTCCTCCACAACCGACTCAGTTAAAGAAATATGCTTAACAGGATTGGTAAATAGTAGTTGTGATGAGAATGATGATGATGGAGCAGCCGAGCTGGCATTAGTAATGAAGAATTCAAAAAGGAAATTTGCAGCCACGTGAAATAAAAGTGATAGCAGTGAAAGTGAGAAAGCAGATATGTGCCTTCATGGGAATATAACCGATAGCGACGACGACGAGCCAAGCGAGGTATCAAAACTTACTCACTCTGAATTACTTATTTATTTCCACAAAGTAAATGGCTGTTTTGAACGACTTAGGGAAAAATACGTTAAACTTGAATCACAAAAAGACACTTTGATAGAATTAAATGAACAACTTAACCAATTAGTTAAAACCTATCAAAGTAGGATCCCTAAGTGTGATAAGTGTCCAACATTTGAAGAAGAAATTAAAAAATCAGAAATTAAAATGAAATCACTTGAAAATGAAATTCTGATTTTAAAAATTGAAAATACTAGAAGAGAGAATTCTATTAAAAAGTGCACACAATTGTTAAACGAAAATGAATCTCTCAAAATACAAGTCCAACAATTGTCAACGACTTTAGATAAATTTTCAAAAAGCGAAAAATCATTGAATATGCTATTAGAAAAGCAAACTGTTAACACGGATAGAAAAGGACTTGGATATAATCAATCTAAAATTGTTGAAAACAAGATTAATCAAGAAAATTCAATGTGCACGATTTGTAGAAAATATGGACACAATCACAAAAATTGTTGGTATAGACCCAAACATGTGAAAACTGTACCAATTTGGGTTCCAAAAGGCACAAATATAAAATCTTTGAAAGTCAAACAAATTTGGGTGCCAAAAGGAACGTATATAAATAGTTTTGGGTCTCCACAAACATATTTTTCATATTCTGCCACTAACAAACATGGACCTATAAAATCAAATAGGTTCACATAAATCTTTTCCCATGTTGGTATGGTGGCAGGCTAAGGAAAAACAACAGTGTTCTCTGGATTTTGGCTGTTCCAGAAACACAACGGGCGACAAAGCAAAGTTCCTTAGCCTAGTACAAAGGTGACAGAATCACAATGGGCAATCAAGAAAAATTATCGTAAAGGTAAAACAGGTAAATTTGTTTCTGAACGATATATCAAATGTGATAATGTGCACCGTAATCTTAAATAAATCAGCCAGCAATGTGATGATGAAATGAATGATGTCTTTAATTCTGACTTATTCTTAATTGATATGATTTCTTTTGACTTGTTCTTATTTATGACCTTGATTTGTGCTTAAATGATGACCAACCCGATGTTCAACATTGAACTAATCCATATAAATTTGTTCGGTCAAATGATGGTTACTCATGCTACACGTAGATATATATTTGATATTTTGGTCACTGCTTGTAAATTTGCACGATTTCAAATTTCATGTGAAAAGCTGTTAAAAAGGTTTTTAAGAAATTGTTTTTGAAATAATTATGATGTTGATTGACTGTTGATTACTCATGAAAATAACTCTTTCTGAAAATGACACTATGATATTTGTTTGATTGTTAACACGGTCTCAATTCAAATCCAAGAGAATTTCATTTAAAAATTGTTGAAAACAATCTTGAGATAATTTGTTGAAATTTCACAATCTGGTCTTTGACTACAACGAGTGAATATTGAGTGAAATTTAAATTCAGATGCAGATTACACTGGTAATATAGTTGATAGAAAAATTATTAGTGTAACGTGATTAATTTTTGAAACATTCATTTGCTGCATCGTTTTTCAAAGAAAATATCTGCATATTTTTCACTTGAAATAATTTTTCAAATGGCAGAATTTTTCTCATATAACCCCTTCGAGAAAATCATTGTTGACCATATTTTCAGATTAGTCATTTTTATTTGACTTCAAATGACAAATTATTGACTAATCTAACTCCCTAATGATTATCGAAAAGATCAATAGTGATTGAAAAAGTGATGAGTGTCGATATTTGTCATACATTACTCAAGACAATATATTTAAAAAAATTTCTTTAGAATTTCATAACAAGAGTTATAAAAACTTTTTGCTGGGTAAAAATTCCATGATCATTTCTATTTCTATCATCTTTCTATCGACCATCACTCATCAAAATCATATATAGTATGTAAATTTGTGGTAGTTTACAAAGGAAATTATTCGTTCTTCAATCTATTATTATAAAGGAAATTATCTGTGCTTCAATTTATTATATTCTTCAATAAAAATAAATATCCAAAGTATTCACTCTCATTTAAAAGTCCTCACGGTTATGCATGGGTGAATTACTTGGATTTTTGATTATGTGCTTTCATGCTCATTTAAAAGTCCTCACGGTTATGCATGTATGGAACGCATATCAAAATTAATTGATTTAATAGACAAGTTGATTCTAATCCCATTTAAAAGTCCTCACGGTTATGCGTGGTTAAAAGATACTTGAATTCTTTTTTAAATAAAAATTGTGAATACTACTAATCTCATTTAAAAGTCCTAACGGCTATGCATGGTTAGTAGATATTCAAATTTCCTGAAATAAATATACCACCAATAGACAGAACTGTATGATTTTTTGATAATTTTATCTCCATCACTTTTGAAAGTGGAATATGCGTCTGACAAGGGTAATTATGATTTTTGTTTGAGTTTTATTGAAATTTGATATTTATATCCAATTAAGTTAAATGTTTGATTCATGTCTGTCACTTCATCCCTATTTTTATAACACTGTTATTCTTTTGCTGATAATAAAAGGGGGAGAGAAAAGTTAAGATTTTGTCAAATAGAATCAAGCAAAGGTCAAATAATTTTCCATTTTCATATAGGCTCATTTACATATTTTTATTTGTATGCATATATGTAGGGGGAGTATTGTGTAGAAAGGGAGCATTTAAATAGGGGGAGCAAATTGAACGATCAAATACATTTAATACATTCAAAATCTTAAATATATGTTTGTTATCATCAAAAGGGGGAGATTGTTGAATATGCGCTCTGCGCTTATATGATTTTTGTTTGATGATAATAAACATATATACATTCATTTAAATGTATTTGGTAATGTACTATTTTGTTTTTCACAGATTAAATAAATATTTGTTGAATAAAATTAAATAACACAGAATTTGAATCAAACAAATATTTTATTCAAACTGATATTTATTACAATTTTGAATAGTACAATTTCAAGCTCTCACTATAAATATACAACTTTGATTACAATACATCACAATTTTACATTTACAGTTAACCTCACTACATATCACTCACACTCGAATTTATCTTCAACTTTATTCCAGTTTGAATCCAGCATCTGAGCAATCTGCAAAAATATAAACTAACGCAGTAAAATTGAAAAAGAAATATGGGATGCCCCACCTCTATACCCACGCTAGCCAAGAACACTACGAAGTAATGCTGTCAACTAGCACGGAGAATAAGGTTGTTGAGGAGCGACCATCCGTGTAATTGCTTTGTGCAAGCATCGATATGTCAGATAGTATAACATGCAATTCTTTAAAAAGAGGAAATCCGACATGCCGACACAAACTCAAAGATATCACACGGTGGCTATAATATCTTCGGAAACAAATATAGAAATAAACATAACATAAATCAGTCACAGACAATTCATATCACAAAGGCGGAAATAGATATGAATATAACACATGAAAGTGTTCATCAGAGTAGTGGTCAGAAAGATCCACAATATCACAAAAGAATAGTTACACGAACTACGCAAAAGAATAAGTATACATTATGGAGTCTACATCTCAAATGTATACAACAAAAACTACTAATCTAAGTAGTCAACCAAAAGTCAGAGAAATCATTCCCAAGAGAGAAGTCAAGCAGAAGCACCTGTAACATCTCGGTCTGACCCGAGTATTATTTAATCAGAAAATAATAAACGGATCAGTCTAACTATAAATATCAGATGAAATGATATAGAATAAGAGATATGACTAAACACATAATAATCACAATTTCAAGCTGTGATATACATAAGTAATTGAAAACCTACGAGAGGTTAATCAATATCACCAAATCTACACAAGAATCAAAGAAACGTCATATTCCTTATTTCGTTCATCAAACAATAATTATTGACGATAATATCAACGTCAATCACAAAAGTCAATGACACACAAATTCTAGAAGACTACACAAGAAATCCAGAAATCACTAAAATCAATGACACACAAATTCACCAATGCACAAATATCGATAAGGCTTATCAATAGAAATCACGAAAATTGGTGAAGCACAAATTCTAGAAATCATCTCAAGAAATCCAGTAAATGACACACAAATTCAACTATGCACAAAAATTGATAAATCATATCAATAGAAATCACAAAAATAGGTGAAGAAGGAAATCCCAGAATTCGACACACGAAATCCAGAAATCACACAAAATAGGGGGGAGGCCTATCACAAGAACGGGAGCATGAAAACTCACCAACATATGTATCACACGAACGAGACGCTATCTCATGGTAGCTAACCATTAATTTTTGACACACGAATGGTCCAAAGACCTGACACACGAATGGTCCGAAGACCGTGGGGCGCTACCCCACATATGTGAGTTGAAACTCACACAAACGGGGTTTAGTCTCCCTCGTAGACAAAGAGACATCGCACATCGCTAGTCTAAATCACAAAAATGATCGTCATGATCATCAAGAAGTGTCAATTACAGTAAGCTAGCAAATATATGAGCTTAGCTTCATGTCCCATAACCACTAGCTTAACTTAAATATTTACGAACAAATTGTAGATTTCCACTAGAAAATTGTCACAAGAGATTCAATCGAACAAGTCCAAGAATTAACCGTCAAAGTGAACGCAAGCGTTTCATACCACTTGTTTCACTAAGTCGTTTAATTAGATTTCTCATACGAGTGAGGTAAAGGTTTATATATACTAATAGATTGGAAAACGGTTTTATAAACGAATTTGGTATTAAAATAGTATTGAAATCGTTTGAGGAAAGAGTTTTGATATTTACTACTAGTATAGAAAACCTTTATATTTTTAAAGTGACAAAACACAAAGAAGATTGTAGGAACAATCAATCACTAAAATTCACATACAGGATGTGAATAAAAATCCAACGAAACCGATAAAGAATCCATCAAAATGGATATTCGAAAATCCCTAAAAAGGAGTCATCAAAGTCATAAAAAATGATAACAACACATAGGAAACAACACGAATCAATTAAAGTTGGAAATTCCAACAACTTGGCAAAATAGGCAAAATGCCTCAGGTCGGTCGACCGAACTCCCTGAGTCGGTCGACCGAACCAAAGGTTGGAAACCTCTCGGGAGAGCAGGTCGGTCGACCAAACCCTGTACTCGGTCGACCGAACCTTAAAACAGAAAGTGCTTATGCACTTGGAAGCAGGTCGGTCGAACGGACCAGGGGGGTCGGTCAGCCGAACCTGTTTCCAGCCTCTTCCCTGCCTATTACAAATGAGGTTCAATCTTGACCAAAATTGCATTCGCACGAGCAACGGCGCTAAGGGTTTATGTCAATCGACTTCCCGGCCCTATAAGCTCCTCGATGCATCACCAAAAACATGTTCAAACATAGGAGTTAGGGTTTTTAACGAATTGAGCTCAAAACATTAAAAATTGGAATATACACCAATTCAATCCAAACCAAAAGCAAATGCACACGAATAAGTGTTGAGAATTCATACCTAACAATCGAAGATAAATATAAGCATAGATGTGAGATAAAAATCTCACCTTTTCACAAAATCAAACAAGAAGAAGCTTGAAAGCAAATGGAGAATCAACCTCTCTTCAACACAACCCAATTGAGCTTGAATCTATGCTCAAAACAAGAACATTCCCAAAATTAGGTTTAGGAATTTCTGAAATTGGTAAGAGGATAAGTTGGAGAAGAAGAAGAGAAGCTTACCAATGGGTTCTTCTTGAGTTTGGAGCTAGGAATTTGATTTTCATGATAAACTAGGGTTTTGGAGTTTTAATTTCCAATCTCTCCCACCATTAATGCTAAGAAAACTGAAAAGAGAAGAGAATGAGGGTGAATGGGGAAGAGTGGCTCAGTTTTGAGCATAAGTAAAACATAGGGCTGAGCCCAAAAACCAAACCCAAAGTGAAAAGTAGCAAAAATCAACTTTCTCCAAAAATATCGAAGCTTATACTCAAAAAGGTCGCAAACGGCATTTAAACTCAATGGGAGTGGTCTTGAGTCCTAATTCGACCGTATGCAAAAAGTAGCTTTTCGGACTAAAACCCGACTAACGATAAAATATTTAAATAAAATATTTAAATATAAAATTGATAAATATGCGGGTTGTTACACACTCCCCTCCTTAAAGAAATTGCGTCTACGCAATATTTAAGAAGAAGATATATATATATATATATATATATATAGTAGCAACCATAAAAGCATATTCAACACAAAAGAAGTTTGAAATAAGAAGTTCACCTCAAAGAGCACGAGAAAGTAAGTCCGGATGTGTACGCTCGATGTACTCTCTAGATTCCCAAGAACAATCCTTAGGATTTGAAGACCATTGAACTTTAACAAGCGGAACATCTTTATTTCAAAGTCGTTTGACTTCCGAAGCAATGATACGAATAGGATGTTGCTCATAAGTTAAATTAGGCGAAACTTCAATCTCTTCCACAACACCGGGCTCAAGAGCAGAATCGGAATCTCGAAGACATTTCCGAAGTTGAGAAACGTGAAACACATCATGGACAGCAGAAAATTGAGCCGGTAATAAAAGGCGATAAGCCATGGAACCAATACGTTCGGTGATAGGAAATGGCCCAATGTATCGAGGCGCTAACTTTCCCGATCGACTGAAATGTACAACACCTTTCATAGGTGAAACACGAATGAACACAAGATCTCCCTCAGAAAATTCTAACTTCCTTCTTCGGTTATCGGCATAGGATTTTTGTCTACTCTGGGCTTCTTTCATTCTATGTCGAATAAGTTCAATTTTCTCTGTGGAATCACGAATAAAATCTGGACCTAACACCAGCTTCTCACCGGCCTCAAGCCAACAAGAAGGAGATCGGCATGGCCTTCCGTAGAGTGCCTCGAAAGGTGCCATACCAATACTAGATTGGAAGCTATTATTATAGGAAAATTCAACAAGTGAAATATGATCTTCCCAACTTCCACCAAAATCAAGAACACATGCACGAAGAAGATCTTCAAGAGTTTGATTCACACGCTCGGTTTGTCCATCGGACTGGGGGTGATAAGCGGTGCTAAAATTAAGCTTCGTTCCTAAAGCTTTTTGAAGACTCTTCCAAAGTCCACTAGTAAACAATGGATCACGATCGCTAACAATTGAAGTAAGAACACCATGTAATTTAACAATCTCTTTAACAAAGAGTTTGGCCAAAAGAGGAACGGTTCGGTTAGACCGAACGGGAATAAAATGGACGGATTTAGTAAGTCTATCAACAATTACCCATAAGCTATCATAACCCGATCGAGAACGGGGAAGGCCATCTATAAAATCCATGGAAATTTGATCCCACTTCCAAACTGGAATTTCTAAAGGTTGTAATAACCCACCGGGCCTTTGATGTTCGGCCTTAACGAGTTGGCAAGTCATGCAACGCTTAACGAAGTTAGCGATGTCAAGTTTCATTCCCTCCCAATAATAAAGTCGCTTCATATCCGCGTACATTTTACTACTACCGGGATGAATGGTAAATTTAGAACGATGTGAATCTTCTAAAATATCTTTACGAAGATCACAAATATTTGGCATGACAAGTCTACCAAATTTCCGAATGCCGCCACGAGAATCGATATCAAAGTCTTTCAAACCTTCAATATCAATTTTATCCCTAATATTTTGGCCAAGAAGAGCCAAGTCGGGATCTAGCCCTTGAGCTTCAAGAATGCAGTCAAAAAGAGAAGGATGAGCCTCAAGGCTACATAAAACAAATGATGAGCATAAATCGGAAATGCGCTCTCGAATCTCACAAGTGGATAAGATCTCGAGATCGTTCCATTCGGATATCATCATAGAAACAACAGCTTGTTGTTTACGACTAAGAGCATCAGCGACACGATTACCCTTACCGGGAGTATAAAGAATATCAAGATCATATGGTGCAAGAAATTCGAGCCAACGCTGTTGACGCAAATTAAGTTCCTTTTGAGAAAATAAATACCTCAAGGATTTATGATCGGTATAAAGAACAAATTTCTCTCCTAATAGATAATGACGCCAAATACGAAGGGCGAAAACAATAGCCGTGAGCTCTAAATCATGAGTGGCATATCTAGTTTCAGCAGGCTTCAATTGCCTAGAAGCATAAGCAATAACACGTTCTCTTTGCATAAGAACGGCACCCAAACCAACGCGACTAGCATTGGTATAAACAACGAAATCTTGATTTCCCTCGGGGATAACGAGAATAGGAGCATCAGACAGAAGTTCCTTTAATTTCTGAAAAGAAGCTTCACATTTGTCCGACCAAATGTATTTAATACCTTTCTTCGTCAAGCTAGTGAGAGGCACGACAATCTTAGAAAAGTCTTTGATAAAACGGCGGTAATAACCTGCCAATCCAAGAAAACTACGAATCTCCGTCACACTCTCCGGTCTCTTCCAATCTTGAATCGCTTCAATCTTTGAAGGATCCACGGAAATTCCGGATTCGGAAATAATATGACCGAGAAATTTCACACGAGATTGCCAAAAGTGGCATTTAGAAAATTTTGCCTTTAATTGATTACTCCTAAGAGTTTCCAACACAATCCGAAGATGTTTTTCATGCTCCTCCTCGGTTTTAGAATACACAAGAATATCATCGATAAAGATGAGAACAAACCGGTCGAGGAAGTCTTTGAAAACTTTATTCATAAGGTCAACGAAATACGCCGGAGCATTCGTTAGACCAAATGGCATAACAAGCCATTCATAAGATCCATACCGAGTACGGAGCGATGTCAAAGGAATACTATCCTCTGCAATACGAAGCTGATGAAATCCAGTAGCTAAGTCTAATTGTGAAAAGACCTTAGCACCACTAAGCTGATCGAATAGATCATCAATCCGAGGTAAAGGATATTTATTTTTGATAGTAAGATCATTAAGCTTGCGGTAGTCAACGCAAAGCCTAAGTGTACCATCGGATTTCTTCACAAAAATAGCTGAAGCTCCCCAAGGCGAAGAACTAGAGCGAATAAATTGCTTCGTTTCCAATTCAGATAATTGTTTACGCATCTCCTCGTTTTCTTTATTGGACATACGATACGGAGGGCGAGTGATAGGTTGAGCTCCAGGAATGAGATTAATTCTGAACTCAATTGCTCGCTTAGGTGGTAATCCTAAAACGGGCTCAAATATGTCGGAAAATTCACAAACGACGTGAATAAAAGAAATAATATCACCCTCGTCGTCATCATCGTCATCACGAGGATTTAAAGAATACAAAGATGCAACCAAGATGGAATCTGAATCTTTAAGATTAATAGAAATCTGCTTAACAGATTGAGGATGTCGAAGATGAATAGTCCGCTCAGGGCATAGGATATGGGCTTCATAACGGTTAAGCCAATCCATTCCCAAAATTATTCCAAAGCCTAAATAACGCATGACATGCAAGTCGGCAAGGAAAGAAAAATCACACAAAATAATCTCGACATCTTTACACAATAAACTGATTGTTGCGGATCCACCAACCGGATTCGCAATTCTCAAAGAAGTCATTAAACACAAAACATCCAAGGAAAAAGTATCAACAAGCTCTTTTGATATAAAAGAATGGGACGCACCCGTATGAAAAAGAACTCGAATAGGATGATCACGAAATAAAATAATTCCATCCAGAATAGAATGAGAAATACCTTGGCCACGAGATGTGTTTCCAGGGGCTTGAGCAACATTAAGCTTTCCCTCCTTCCTATTTTGAAGTTTGGGACATGCATGCATAAAATGGTCTGGGCTCTTGCAATAGCGACAAGTACGAGGCTTCGAACACTTGTTCGCAAAATGGTCTTTCGAACCACAATTATAGCATTTCCCCTGAGTAGAGGAAAAGGTCTTTTCAGCAGGAGTTGCTTGCCTCCCTTTCTTATTGGGATAAGGACCTTTGAATTTGCTTGGCCTCTTCTTGTTGTTGAAGTTTGGTTTGGAACCCACCACTTCAACATCATTCTCCTTATCCGCCTCTTCAAGACGAAGAGCGATATCAACGAGTTGGTCGAAAGAAACTTCTAATTTTAGAAGTAATGGCTTCTTGAGACTTTTGTTTAAGCCATAGACGAATCTCTGGTTCTTCTTTAAAGGGGCGTTGATGTATTCAACCCCATATTTGGAAAGCGACTCGAAGGAGGCGACGTAATCAGTCACGGAGGACTCACCTTGAACAAGGTCTATAAATCGTCGAGCCAATGTCGCTTTTTCAGCTTCCGGTACGAATTTCAACTCGAAGCGTTCTCGGAATTTCTCCCAGATGAGATCCACTTCATTAGTTTCAGAAATAAGAAGCTCGTACCAGTCCAATGCTCTTTCTCGGAGCATACTTGAGGCCACCTGAACTTGGTGAAGGTCAATAAGATTCATGCGAGAAAAGATTCGATCGCATGACCTTAGCCAAGCCTGTACTTTAATAACAGTTTCGGAACCTTTGAATGGCTCCCCACCCAAATTAGTGTAATCGCTACACAAGCGTGCAAATCCCGACTTTGGGTGAGTAGGTTCCGGGTTAGCTCCAGCTGCTTGAGCATTTGCCACTAAATCAAGAAGCTGTTGAGCAGTCATAAAAACTCCATCCTGGGGTGGAGTGCTAGACGGTACGGCTCTAGGACGGCCTGGTCTAGACATTTCTCTTCCTTTAGAAAGAAAGAAGAAGAAGAATATTCACCAAATTGAATATCAAGCAATCTTGATAGACAAAACAAGGAATCATAAGGAAAAGAGGATGAATCGGTACGAAGACTCGATTTAAATCCTAAAGCACGACTCCTAAGAAAGACTTAGGACGATGATCCTTGTTATAATATTCCATATTGTTCCGAAGTTTGGCTCTGATACAAAGTTGTGATGCCCCACCTCTATACCCGCGCTAGCCAAGAACACTACGAAGTAATGCTGTCAACTAGAACGGAGAATAAGGCTGTTGAGGAGCGACCATCCGTGTAATTGCTTTGTGCAAGCATCGATATGTCAATAGTATAACATGCAATTCTTTAACAAGAGGAAATCCGACATGCCGACACAAACTCAAAGATATCACACGGTGGCTATAATATCTTCGGAAACAAATATAGAAATAAACATAACATAAATCAGTCACAGACAATTCATATCACAAAGGCGGAAATAGATATGAATATAACACATGAAAGTGTTCATCAGAGTAGTGGTCAGAAAGATCCACAATATCACAAAAGAATAGTTACACGAACTACAAAAAAGAATAAGTATACATTATGGAGTCTACATCTCAAATGTATACAACAAAAACTACTAATCTAAGTAGTCAGAGAAATCAATCCCAAGAGAGAAGTCAAGCAGAAGCACCTGTAACATCTCGGTCTGTCCCGAGTATTATTTAATAAGAAAATAATAAATGGATCAGTCTAACTATAAATATCAGATGAAACGATATAGATTAAAAGAGATATGACTAAACACATAATAATCACAATTTCAAGCTGTGATATACATAAGTAATTGAAAACCTACGAGAGGTTAATCAATATCACCAATTCTACACAAGAATCAAAGAAACGTCATACTCCTTATTTCGTTCATCAAACAATAATTATTGACGATAATATCAACGTCAATCACAAAAGTCAATGACACACAAATTCCAGAAGACTACACAAGAAATCCAGAAATCACTAAAATCAATGACACACAAATTCACCAATGCACAAATATCGATAAGGCTTATCAATAGAAATCACGAAAATTGGTGAAGCACAAATTCTA
This sequence comes from Allium cepa, assembly GCA_030765085.1. Lineage (NCBI taxonomy): Eukaryota > Viridiplantae > Streptophyta > Magnoliopsida > Asparagales > Amaryllidaceae > Allium > Allium cepa. Next base: position 750,004,015 of record CM060938.1, on the reverse strand, counting down.
GAAATCATCTCAAGAAATCCAGTAAATGACACACAAATTCACCTATGCACAAAAATTGATAAATCATATCAATAGAAATCACAAAAATAGGTGAAGAAGGAAATCCCAGAATTCGACACACGAAATCCAGAAATCACACAAAATAGGGGGAAGGCCTATCACAAGAACGGGAGCATGAAAACTCACTAACATATGTATCACACGAACGAGACGCTATCTCATGGTAGCTAGCCATTAATTTTTGACACACGAATGGTCCGAAGACCTGACACACGAATGGTCCGAAGACCGTGGGGCGCTACCCCACATATGTGAGTTGAAACTCACACAAACGGGGTTTAGTCTCCCTCGTAGACAAAGAGACATCGCACATCGCTAGTCTAAATCACAAAAATGATCGTCATGATCATCAAGAAGTGTCAGTTACAGTAAGCTAGTAAATATATGAGCTTAGCTTCATGTCCCATAACCACTAGCTTAACTTAAATATTTACGAACAAATTGTAGATTTCCACTAGAAAATTGTCACAAGAGATTCAATCGAACAAGTCCAAGAATTAACCGTCAAAGTGAACGCAAGCGTTTCATACCACTTGTTTCACTAAGTCGTTTAATTAAATTTCTCATACGAGTGAGGTAAAGGTTTATATATACTAATAGATTGGAAAAAGGTTTTATAAACGAATTTGGTATTAAAATAGTATTGAAATCGTTTGAGGAAAGAGTTTTGATATTTACTACTAGTATAGAAAATCTTTATATTTTTAAAGTGACAAAACACAAAGAAGATTGTAGGAACAATCAATCACTAAAATTCACATACGGAGATGTGAATAAAAATCCAACGAAACCGATAAAGAATCCATCAAAATGGATATTCGAAAATCCCTAAAAAGGAGTCACCAAAGTCATAACAAATGATAACAACACATAGGAAACAACACGAATCGATTAAAGTTGGAAATTCCAACAACTTGGCAAAATAGGCAAAATCCCTCAGGTCGGTCGACCGGACTCCCTGAGTCGGTCGACTGAACCAAAGGTTGGAAACCTCTCGGGACAGCAGGTCGGTCGACCGAACCCTATACTCGGTCAACCGAACCTTAAAACAGAAAGTGCTTATGCACTTGGAAGCAGGTCGGTCGACCGGACCAGGGGGGTCGGTCGGCCGAACCTGTTTCCAGCCTCTTCCCTGCCTATTACAAATGAGGTTCAATCTTGACCAAAATTGCATTCGCACGAGCAACGACGCTAAGCGTTTATGTCAATCGACTTTCCGGCCCTATAAGCTCCTCGATGCATCACTAAAAACATGTTCAAACATAGAAGTTAGGATTTTTAACGAATTGACCTCAAAACACTAAAAATTGGAATATACACCGATTCAATCCAAACCAAAAGCAAATGCACACGAATAAGTGTTAGGAATTCATACCTAACAATCGAAGATAAATATAAGCATAGATGTGAGATAAAAATCTCACCTTTTCACAAAATCAAACAAGAAGAAGCTTGAAAGCAAATGGAGAATCAACCTCTCTTCAACACAACCCAATTGAGCTTGAATCTATGCTAAAAAAAAGAACATTCCCAAAATTAGGTTTAGGAATTTCTGAAATTGGTAAGAGGATAAGTTGGAGAAGAAGAAGAGAAGCTTACCAATGGGTTCTTCTTGAGTTTGGAGCTAGGAATTTGATTTGCAAGAGAAACTAGGGTTTTGGAGTTTTAATTTCCAATCTCTCCCACCATTAATGCTAAGAAAACTGAAAAGAGAAGAGAATGAGGGTGAATGGGGAAGAGTGGCTCAGATTTGAGCATAAGTAAAACATAGGGCTGAGCCCAAAAACCAAACCCAAAGTGAAAAGTAGCAAAAATCAACTTTCTCCAAACATATCGAAGCTTATACTCAAAATGGTCGCAAACGGCATTTTAAACTCAATGGGAGTGGTCCTAAGTCCTAATTCGACCGTATGCAAAAAGTAGCTTTTCGGACTAAACCCCGACTAACGATAAAATATCTAAATAAAATATTTAAATATAAAATCGATAAATATGCGGGTTGTTACAAAATATTTTTGCAATATAAAATAAATATGGTTTTCGAAAATATTGTTTGCCTCAGTTATTTGGGTTGTTCGTCATCGATTAAATTTGAATTCAACATACACGAACAACTTGTGACATACACGGTGTATCACTGTATATGCCACAAGGTCGGGCACACCGATATACACTTGATTGATTTATAGGGACAGGTGAGCGCAGGTCAAACTCAAATAAAAAGCCGGGTTCAACTCACGTGCAATAACATAAAAGTCACGACACGAGCACAAGGTCAAACCCGAGTTTTGAAACTGGATTCAACACAAGGCAACATGACATGAATGCAACGAAGACCAACAGCAAAATGGACTGCAACAATCATGTATGCAGATCAGGTCCAGTGCCAACAAACAACAAGTCTCGACCAAAACAGTTGCAACATGGATGTCACAAGCAATGAACAGAACATCAACTGGGCAGAGACAAAAAACTCGAAAGCAAGGCATAGCAAATGCATAGCGACTGCAGCAGTGACAGTAACAAATGTGCAAATATATACAAGTTCAATATCTTGCATTCATGGACCATACTGCACAATTCAAAACTATATCAAACAGTGGGAAATGCATGTACAAACTGCAGTGAATGCAGATAGTAAACCAAAGATATGACATCAAAAGTGAAGAACATGGATGTCAAAGGAAAGAGACATGTCAATGCAACACTGCATGCAACATGGTGCAGAAACAGAACTAAGGATGATACAATACAGTGAACATGGAACTATGCAAGACCAGAGTATTACAGTATGCACAAAACTGCCACAAGATACAGTAATGCAACAGCGACCAACCAAAGGTTCAAGTAAATCAAAGTGTGCAACTCGAGAATAGTGAAAGTGCAGACCAAATGCAATATGCAACATGGCCAAGACTACAAGCAACTACATAGGACTGTAACAACCAGAATGGAAGCAACTACACCAATGCAAACTCAATATAGAAATGCACAGTGAATAATGCAACATGGTAAAGGAACAGTGATACAATGTCAATGTCAATGCCAGAGACAAAGCATCACAAGCATATCAACTTAGCAACAGCCAGTCCAATGAACAAAGAACCAAAGTTACAAGCATACAAAATGCTCAATGCAAACTACAATGTCACCGCAAACAAGTGATGACACAAGCACTTACACAAGATTGCCACCAACATAGCAGCAAGCACATGAATGCACATAGCAAGCTACATGAAGACAGAGCTCGAGACTACAACTCAAAGTTCAATGCAGACTGCATAATGAACCAACTACAAAATTCGAAGCATAATGATCCAAACAACAACAAAGTCGACGCAAACATACATGAACAGGCAGTACACAGTGAACAAAGCAAGGTAAACCATGAAATCAACATCATCACGAAATGAATCAAAACCAAAAAGTGTCGAAATCGTGAAAATATACAGAAGTCAAGTGATAAAAATTAAGTACGCATCTTTGAGAAAGTCAAAGCCGTGACTTCATCCAGAAATCAAAACAATTTCAAGATGAACAAGTCAAGGCCGAAGCAGTAGCAATCAAGAAGCCGATCAAGTCAAAGCCGTAGTCAACAACATGATGACCAAGGAGTTGAAATCAATGCCGTGGGATTCAAGCAACAAAAAATATACGCATATGAATAAGTCAGTGAAATCATAAACATCCATACGAAAATCAACGATCAAAGCAATATCAGTTGACAAATTCAAATAGAGAATATACGATGCAAATCTAGGGTTACAAACCCTATATAATCAAATTCACATCATCGGCATCATCATCTAGTTCGAGCAAGGAAAAACCAGAAAAGCAAAAGGAGTAAAGTACATACTGAAAACGCAGAACGAACTCGATCCAAATTGAAGAGCCGAGAGCAAATCAAAGAGCATCGAAGTCTACTATCAAACTATATCAAGCGGCGAACTTCAATTTGCATAAGCCCTAAATTTCGCAAAAGAAACAAAGCCCTAAGATCGAACAGAGCCGCCACTATCTCAAAGAGGAACGAAGCACTAATTTGCAGAGCCACCATTTTCACAAAGGAACGAGGCAAAAAGGAACGGGCAAGAGTGAACGAAGATATAAAAGGGGTCGGCCTTGTTAAAAGGAAAAAGGGGATTAATTTTGTTTAGGCCTTTATTTTTAATATAGGGTTTAATTGTCTTTTATTTGTTGTTTTTATTTTTCGAATCAAAAATTTGTAATTCACCACCTAGGGTTTAGGTAGTGTCAGATTGTCTAGTTAGAATTAGTTCAGTGAGTAAGGTGTGCGAGTTTGCAAAGCTCTATAGGCGGGAGCAGAGTTTGCGAGCAATCAAAGCTCTATAGGCGGGAGCAGAGTTTGCGAGTAATCAAAGTTCTAAAGGCGGAAGCAGAGTTTGCGAGTAAATGAAACTCTATAGGCGGGAGTAGGGTGTGCGAGTCTAGTAGAGTGTTTGTGAGCGGGAGCAAATGTTTGCGAGTCTAGTAGAATGTTTGTGAGCGGGAGCAAATGTTTGCGAGTCTAGTAGAGTGTTTGTGAGCGGGAGCAAATGATTGCGAGTCTAGTAGAGTGTTTGTAAGCGTGATACTGTTTAATTCTAATAGAAATCTGAGAATGCAGCAGTAGGTACGGTTGCCGAAGCTGGGTAAATTTTGTGTGTGATTTACTTTTCAGCATATTTATTTCTGCAGTTTGTTTCTGTGTTTTAAATCGAGAAAATTTGCTATAACCCTATTCACCCCCCCCTCTACGGTTAATCTAAATCCTACACCGCCCACCTCGATCCACCCCCTCCTCCAAATCAAAAGAATCAAAAGTGGCCACCGAATCAATCTCAAAGTCAAAAAATAATATCGAAGGAGTATGTCTGATCAGTGGAATGACCTCATTAGCCCGTCAATTGCTCTTGTTTTAGCCATCTTATGCCAACTCACTAGAGTCGGGTCCACGTATGTACCTTAAAGGAACATCGTCGCCATTCTACTTCATTCTGGAATCTCCACCGCGTACACGGTTGTAAAGTGGTTTTCGGAGTTGGCAGAGAGTATGACAACTTCCGATCCTGTAACAGCCTGAAGTTTAGCAATATTTTATTCTTTATTTATAACTCTGGGGTTTTATTTTTCGAAAATTTGATTGTCTAAATTTAATTATAAATAATCACCCAAGATTTTTATTAGTGTGAAAATTCTAAAATTCTAATTTTGGTTAAAACCTAAATTTTTTTTGAAGTTATAAATCTTTAAATTTTTAATTTTTAATCTTTTCGTTTAATTTAATATATTCATAACAACGTTTATTTCACCTTTTGTTCTTTAAAAAAATTGATTTTATACTTTTACAAATTTAATATTTTATATTTTACTTATATACATTTTTGAATATAAATTTCTTAGTAAATGTGTAAACAAATCATATTTTTATATAAGTAATAAAATTTCCAAAACTTTGTGTATAAATAAACTGTATAATTTCACGTTTAAAAGGCACGTTATTTGATGGAATAAATAATGTATATACACATACAAGAAAACGTATAAAATTTAAATCCGTTATTTTCATTTTTTTGGACAAAAATCACTGCGTCTGTTGTACGCACTCTAATTTTATTCACTTTCCTTTTACCCTCCTGATTTAATAGGAACGTTATTTACAAATTTTATAACCATTCACTTTTTAATTTCTTGCCATTGTTCCCATCAACGCAAGCTTTAAATTTTAAACGCATTCAATATTGTTCAAAAATCTTATTCCGAAATCTAATCTTAGCTGACCGTTTCTTCTGCTTTAATTTTGAAACCCATTTGCTTAAAATTTGTTAAAAATCTAGTAACCGTGTATAACAAGAAAAATCAGTGCTCAATCAAAATTATGGCCTTTTTTTATCAATATCTTATTTCTTGCCTATAACTGCTCATTAAAAATCAACGCTAGTTTAATTTCCTTTCCATTTCAAAGCAAGTTGATTTATTGCCGTTCTTTCTTCTCCTTAAATCACGCTACCTCTCTGATCAAACCTATGTTTACTACATAAGAAAAACATACAAATTTAAAAGCGTTTCTTTGTTATAAATTAGGCGTATATTTTTACGTCAGTTTTACGCTTGTCTCATTTTCTTACCTTGTTTAATAATTAAATTTATCCGTAGGCGTATTTTTTTTAAGTGGGAAAGAATTAAATTCCCTAACCATTCAATTAGTTTAAAATGTTTACCTTGGATTCATGCGGAAATTTTTCTACTCTTTCCAATTTCCTCTTGTTTAAAATTGGTATAAAATCTTTAAAATCCAATCCGGTTCAAAATCAACTTTCCTCCTGCATTTTTCTTTCACCGTTATCAACGCGCGTTTGATTATAAAACACGATTCATTTCATACTTCTCTACCGTTCCTAAAGCAATTTATTTCATACCGTTTCCTCCACTCAATCAATGCAAATTACTCCCTTTAAATATAAAATGTGCCTCACCATTTACATGCAAATTATATTCACTTTCCTTTTGCATTCTGATTTAATAGGAACGTGATCCACAAATTGCTAACCATTCCAAAAAATTTAAATTTCTTCCATTTTTCCCTTGATGCACGCAAGCTTTTCGTTAAATGCTAAACACGTTTTCTTCCTTGCTTTAAAATTTTCATGCCTTGATTTTTGCTTTCCCACTTTAACAATTGTGTTGTCACAAATAAACACAAACCACGTATCAAACTACATCTGCATCTCATTTTGAGTTCCTCTCCTTCTTCCTTGCGTGTGAGCAAAGCATCAGGTAATGATCGAATTATTTTTCCTCCTTCTTTTTTTTTTCTTTTCTTCATTGTTCTGTTCAAATTTTTGGCTCTACTTTTTCACCACATGACACCCACACTCCTCCACAATCAAGAACACCCTCCACACTATAGACAGATTCTTGCTTATATCATTCATAAACACGTTGGAAAAGGATGTAGGTGGCATCGCTGTTTTACTTCAGGTTTTAAATCAGTAAAAATATTCTCCTCAGCTTTGTTCATTCAAGGTCTTAACGTTAATAAGTATTTTGGTTTGAGAAAAATATACATTTGGCTAAGGCCTTAAAAAATATCATTTGCTCCACTTGTACTCTAAGATAGAGTAAATATGTTTGCACCACTTTTATAAAAATAGAAAATAAATGTTATCACATGTTAGACCATGCATGTTTTGTTAGTCACCTATGCTCTAGGAGAATGAGAAAATATTATTCAGGCGCCACTTTTCTTTTATATATAAAAAAAGTAATAATAATAAGAATAAATAAATTAGATATATATAATATGTATAAGGAAGCATATATTTTTTGTGTGGGTTAAAAACATTCGTATGATGTATATTTTATAACTTATTTTATAATGATAAAAAAAATTTTAAAAGTTTTAAAAGTTATTTTAACTGTTCAGTGTATAAAATATATATATATATATATATATATATATATAATGATAAAGTTTTAAAGTTATTTTATACTTGTTTTTTCATATAAAAATGCATGACCGCTTATATATATATATATATATATATATATATATATATATAAAACTCGTTGTTGAGTATAATAAGTGTATAAGAAAGTTTAAAAAGGTATTATATATTCTCAACTACATATACGTTTGCAGTATAGTTATGTTATTAGCTTTTGAATATAAATATATAGCAAGAGATTTTATATAACTGAATATTAATAAATATATAAGGTTGTTCTCTGTGTTTATATTAAAACTGAAATTTTACAGTCACATATTTTGTTACAAGTGTATTGTTAAATATTATATTTATAGTCTTAACGTGTATTGTAATAAGTGTACTGTATACTATATTACATGACTATACATAGTATAATTTAAATATAGTCTAGTTTAAATGTATAATAGATATATGTTGATTATACAGAATGTATGGTCAATAGTTGTTTCTAAACTATTTATATTTTTGGAAAATGTATGTATATAATTTTAATGAGAGTCAAAGTTAATATTAGTTAAGCAAATAATATTTTGGGATTTTATATATTTTGTTTCGGTCTACATCAAGCAGTTTCTAATCTATTTTCATCGATCTCTATTTATCAGCTCTGTTCGTCCTATTCGTGCCAATCTTGTTCATTTTGGAAATTCGTTCTTGGATCCATAACCCATTTCAAATCTCTCTAGCCTCGAAAGGTGAGCAATCACTCACGATTAACGTTCTTGTATTTTTATTAAATGTGATTTCAATTGAAACGACAATTGAAATATGATGCTGTAGTCATTTAAATTGTTATTCATATGATATTTTTTGTAACTGTTCACTTATGGGATATGACACCATATCCTGTTGTTTATATTTTATTTAAATTATTGATGATATATGCCTGTGATTATTTTATTCTATTTTCTGTTATCACTCTGCAAGTTCCCTGTAGTTTAGAAATCACTATGGGTTGAAATGATACATACCCGAACAAACTTTAGAATAGGAGAAAATCGTTATGGGTTGAAATGATGACCCAAGCGATTTTCATTTAATTGAATTTGGGATTACCGGTTGAAATGATATCCACCCGTATATATTTAGTATACGGATTGAAATGATAAATATCCGTGGCACTTAACTGTATGATAGGAAATATATACAGACACCGTTGGTCTATATAAATATTTTGAAAATAATTTCTATAATTTTGGAAAGAAATATATGGTTTAATAAATTTGATTCTTAAGATATTATATAAATGAAAATTGTATATATAGATTTAGTATGATTTAAATTAGATTAATTTAATACATATAATATGGTTAAGTATTTATGTAAATCTATATTTCAAATAGATTCTCTTGTAATAAACTGAATAATTAAGATTGGGAGATAAATTCGGGTTTATAAAAATGGTATTTAAATAAGGATTTATTAAATTAAATCTATTTGAAATTTTTGAATGGGAAATTTAAAGGATATGATTTTATAACTGGATTTTTGATCTAAGTGATTTAATGAATATTTCACGTTTAAATAAATAAAAGAAAATATTGAGTAAAATGTAATTTAAGGTTACTTAAATGATATTGAATCTAATAAGGGAGTATTTCAAGACTAAATAATAATGAGGTTAAATCGAGATCTATATGAAACTGTTATATAGAACATTTAAATATTAAGGCCTTGAACTATATTGGAATTTAAATGGTTTATGTTGAGATTCGAATCTGTATTTGAAATCAACGTAGTTGAATTTGTTATTTAGCAACTAAATTGAATTAAAATGAAAATTTAGGTTGAACTAAATTTGAATTTATTATTTAGAAAACTAAATTGAATGAAAATTTAGCTGAAACGTTGAATACTTAAAGTTTTGAAATATATGGAAATATAAAGGGGTATTTGTGATTAAATCCGAATTTGAGATCGATAAAATTTAAGTGGTTATTTTAGAAATTGAGTTGAATTTAAATTGATAAATTGAGATTGAATTTAATTTGAATGGGAAGGTCGGGTTGACATTGGAACGATTTGTTAAGTTGAGGAAATTGAAAATACTTTACTGTATAAATTATTTAGTATATATAAATACTATTTTGGGAAATATAGAGATATTTGAAGTGAAAATGAGATTTGGTTTTGAAGTATAAATTAAGCTGAAATGACCACGGTGTTATAGTGTATATTTCTACCTTGTAGAAAGTTCCATGGACCTTTAGAGGATGGTTATCCCAAACATCCTTTAAGTTATTTGTATTTCAGTTGATATTTCACTTGAGTTGGATTTGTTGATATAAGAATGTTAATCCTGACTCGAGTGTTTTGTGTTTTGCTTTACGCTCGGGTCAGACTGAGTGATACAGCATTTGAGACTCACCTTTGGAGTTCGGAGCTTCATTTGGAAATCCAACTATCGATTCAGATTACAGCCTTTCTAGTTGATTGGTTCAGAGAAGTTATCTGTTGCATTGCAGACTTCACTGCATTTGAACTATTCAGTTGTATTTTTCTAACTCTGATGTATATAGTAGCTTCATGAACTACTATTCTTTATCTATTCCGCTGCATTATAGTACTCTGTGATCTGTGATTGATTTATTTACTGTATATTTTAAGTTTTGCCAAATTTTAATTAACAATTCGGTATTTTGAATTATTCAAGTCGGATATGTATGGTTTTATTGTCGATTTGAATGGTCCAAAATAGCGTGTCGTTACAGTTGGTATCAGAGCTTCGCCTCTAGGCAGAACTTAGCATATATGGTAAATTTATTTACAGAATCACTTTCGTTCGAGTTGAATCTCTTCCTTTTTGACTCGACTTCCTATGAATTTTGGAACGTCCCTCGGTTCCAAAATTCATTCTTGTCTCTCCCTATTTATATTCGTTCGATTCTGGAGTATCCCATGACTCCACTGAATGATTTGTAAAGGGGATGAAACTCCTTTACAATTGGCATTGATTCACCGGAGATTTATGTATCCCTCGGTTTAGATGCTACTATCTCCTGTTATTCCGAATTCTATCTATAGCGATCAAATGTCGATTTGCCTTAGAATTCTGCATCCTTTATATTGCTAAATTCACGGTTGATCCGGTTAGGGTCGCCCACGATTTATAGAAGTATATCCATCTTCTATTTTGTAATTTAATTATCACATCTTCGATCAAGTCTATCTTCGAATCAGGCTTTTATTGATTGGAGTTCCTCTAAATTAAATCTCTATCTTTGTTTTGAAATCCATTCTTGAAGCATCCTTTGAAAATCGGGTTTTTTTTTTTATTTTTGAATTGTTTATACCGAAATTTTATTTTGATAACTATGATATTTTATATATATAAAGGTGAAAATGTTTTCGATAAGGATTATATACCTATATATAAAGCAAATAAGAAATGTTATTCTATATAAAAAGGTTTTGAAAGGATTTGAAATTTTGAAAAAATATAAGAAATTGATTTATATAAAAATGATTAATAACTGTAGAGTTAAATTTGAAATTCGAGAATTTAACTCCGATATTTTGAAATTGGTTTTAAGGTTTTGGAAAATATATAAAATAATATGATTTAAAAGTATTTTTCCGAATAAGAAATGTTTCAAATAAGTTCAAATGAATTCCACTAATTTTAAAGAAATTTCAAAGAAGTTTTCAAGAAAATAGAAGTCCAGAACTCACTTATGTCGCTGGAAAATAATTTCGGTGATGAGTGCACGCATCATCGACATTGATTTTCGAGTTTCAGAGTGGGGGAGAGGCCACATTAATAGCTTCGCTATGTAAGTGATTTTGTAAAACCGTTTTTGATTTCAAATTCCGAAGTATAATTCGATACTTTAGAAAGATATAAGTATATATTTGAAACAATTTAAAATGAGACCGGTGTTCAGTCCTCGAGTTTCGGATTTAATAATTGATTTATTGTTGATTTTCGACTCTTGAATTGAAAATTTGATTTCCCTAACTATTTTGAATGTTCGAACACTTCCAAATCGAGATTAAATTTTCAAAGCTAAGAAATTTCTAAGAGTATAAAATGTTTGATAAAGAATATAAATTTAGTTCTGAAATGTTTTTAAAAAAAAAAGTTTTGAATAATGGTTTTCAGAAAGGTAAATTGGATATTTAAAATAGAAATAGATAGTTTAAAAGTTTTAAAGGGAAAATTATAAATTTGGAAACCATTTGAGTATAATTGATTTTGAGAAAATATTTGGTTTTGAAAATTAAATTGAAATTAAAAACCAGTACTTATATGGTGATTTTGGAAATGAATTTGTTTGACTTGAATTATTTTAATTTGGAAACTGGGATAATTTTCTAAACCTATTATTTTGGGAACTTTGAAATTTAGATATTTAATTTGGAAGAAAATTTGGTGAAATCATATATGATTTTGAAACTGAATTGATATTGAAATGATTTGAAATCGAGAACCTTATATTACTAAGCACTTGATTTGGGAGTGGTCGAACTTACATAAAATGGATTGTATAAGTATGAAGTTGATTTGAAATCTATTGATTTGAAAGGTACTCAATTTGGAAAGAGATTTTATATAATCGAAGTCTATATAAGTATGATTTGATCTACTATTGATTTTGGAAAGTATTCGATTTGGGAAAAACGGAATCCTATATATATGGACTTTATATAAGTACAATATTTGAAAGTGATTTGAAAAGGTACTATATGATATATATTTTCGAAGTAAAGATATGGAAAGTGCCTTCTGCTTGATATCAGCTTTGTGGCCACATCGTGGATTCATTCTATCGATATTATTCTCTCTGATTTTTGGTTTTCCGGATGTAATACTCGAGTGTTCCCACCGTGGCGTAACCCATGGTTTTTTTTCTCTCACGACTGCATAGCGCAATTTCCTGGCTGAGTCTGGCCAGCGGTACGGATTGTTTCCTGGGGGATCCAGGCGTAACCATTGTGTATCCTGCAATCTGTGTAGGTCGCGAATAGTAGCGAAACTGCCTGGCTGAGACAGCCTAGGGGTACGGATTGTTTCCCGGGGGACTCAGGCGTAACCATTGTGTATCCTGCACTCTACTAGTCATCATGGCGTAACTCGCAGGGCTGAGAAAGCTTACGGATACGGATTGTTTTCTGGGGGATCCAGGCGTAACCATTGTGTATCTGCGAACCATGGTCGGACAAAGGTTTTGGTTTGGTTGTTTTGTTTGGATTGTACTTTCCATATCTGTTTTAAAGGTTTTTCAAGTATTTTCACTGGGTGTTGAAACAAGTCTACTAAGTACTTGAAGAATTCTAGCTTTGCGCCTGATCAATGCATGGCCAGAGTCCGCAAGAACGAGGATAAACTTGTTGAAACATCGAGTTATAAAAGTATTTTCGAAAGGAAAATTTATTTCGATATAATAGTAGTTTATTATAAAAGTATTATTATAAAGGTATTTATTATAAAAGTATTTTTCCCAACAAAGCAATTTTGAATTAATATTTGAAATTTAAATTCTTATGGTTCTAGATTAATTATTCGTGCCCGATACTATTCCTTGCATCTACCTTATCTCCTCAGTTTAGTTATTCACCTTGATTCTGTTTTCCAAATCTACCTTCCTTCCTTGTTGGATATATCCATTTTAAATATTGCTTATTTGTATACTACACTGTTTGATAGAAAATTTTAGTGTAATAAATATTTTGAAGTTATTAATTTAATAAAACATGTTTAAATAAAATGATTATTGATGTATCTATAATGTTGAAAGTATCTTAAGGTAAAGTAGTAAAAAAAATTGAAGTATTAAAGAAAATTGATTTCCAAGTGAAGTTTTCAGATGAACATTTCAAGTAAAATTTATATAATTTTAAAATTTATTGTTTATCTTGTCTTTCAATCTATTTTCTTTCTGGTTGTTTTAATTCTCCCACCTCCTTCCTTTTCGGGGATGAAAAGTTTTGAGTGGGGGAGAGTGTAACAGCCTAAATTTTAGAAATATTTTATTCTTTATTTATAACTCTGGGGTTTTATTTTTCGAAAATTTGATTGTCTAAATTTAATTATAAATAATCACCCAAGATTTTTATTAGTGTGAAAATTCTAAAATTCTTATTTTGGTTAAAACTTAACATTTTTTTGAAGTTATAAATCTTTAAATTTTTAATTTTTAATCTTTTCGTTTAATTTAATATATTCATAACAACGTTTATTTCACCTTTTATTCTTTAAAAAGAAATTGATTTTATACTTTTAAAAATTTAATATTTTATATTTTACTTATATACATTTTTGAATATAAATTTCTTAGTAAATGTGTAAACAAATCATATTTTTATATAAGTAATAAAATTTCCAAAACTTTGTGTATAAATAAACTGTTTAATTTTGCTTTTAAAATGCGCGTTATTTGATGGAATAAATAATGTATATACACATACAAGAAAACGTATAAAATTTAAATCCATTATTTTCATTTTTTTTGGACAAAAATCACTGCGTCTGTTGTACGCATTCTAATTTTATTCACTTTCCTTTTACCCTTCTGATTTAATAGGAACGTTATTTACAAATTTTATAGCCGTTCACTTTTTTAATTTCTTGCCATTGTTCCCATCAACGCAAGCTTTAAATTTTAAACGCATTCAATATTGTTTAAAAATCTTATTCCAAAATCTAATTGTAGCTGACCATTTCTTCTGCTTTAATTTCGAAACCCATTTGCTTAAAATTTGTTAAAAATCTAGCAACCGTGTATAACAAGAAAAACCAGTGCTCAATCAAAATCGTGGCATTTTTTTATCAATATCTTATTTCTTGCCTATAACTGCTCATTAAAAATCAACGCTAGTTTAATTTCCTTTCCATTTCAAAGCAAGTTGATTTATTGCCATTCTTTCTTCTCCTTAAATCACGCTACCTCTCTGATCAAACCTATATTTACTACATAAGAAAAACGTACAAATTTAAAAGCGTTTCTTTGTTATAAATTGGGCGTACATTTTTACGTCAGTTTTACGCATGTCTCATTTTCTTACCTTGGATAATAATTAAATTTATCCGTAGGCGTATTTTTTTAAGTGGGAAAGAATTAAATTCCCTAACCATTCAATTAGTTTAAAATGTTTACCCTGGATTCATGCGGAAATTTTTCTACTCTTTCCAATTTCCTCTTGTTTAAAATTGGTATAAAATCTTTAAAATCCAATCCGGTTCGAAATCAACTTTCCTCCTGCCTTTTTCTTTCAGCGTTATCAACGCGCGTTTGATTATAAAACACGATTCATTTCATACTTCTCTACCGTTCCTAAAGCAATTTATTTCATACCGTTTCCTCCACTCAATCAATGCAAATTACTCCCTTTAAATATAAAATGTGCCTCACCATTTACATGCAAATTATATTCACTTTCCTTTTGCCTTCTGATTTAATAGGAACGTGATCCACAAATTGCTAACCATTCCAAAAAATTTAAATTTCTTTCCATTTTTCCCTTGATGCACGCAAGCTTTTCGTTAAATGCTAAACACATTTTCTACCTTGCTTTAAAATTTGCATGCCTTGATTTTTGCTTTCCCACTTTAACAATTGTGTTGTCACAAATAAATACAAACCACGTATCAAACTTCATCTGCATCTCATTTTGGGTTCCTCTCCTTCTTCCTTGCGTGTGAGCAAAGCATCAGGTAATGACCGAATTATTTTTCCTCCTTTTTTTTCCTTTTCTTCATTGTTCTGTTCAAATTTTTGGCTCTACTATTTCACCACATGACACCCACCCTCCTCCACAATCAAGAGCACCCTCCACAGTATAGACCGATTCTTGCTTATATCATTTATAAACACGTTGGAAAAGGATGTAGGTGGCATCACTGTTTAACTTCAGGTTTTAAATCAGTAAAATATTCTCCTCGGCTTTGTTCGTTCAAGGTCTTAACATTAATAAGTATTTTGGTTTGAGAAAAATATACATTTGGCTAAGGCCTTGAAAAAAAATCATTTGCTCCACTTGTACTCTAAGATAGAGTAAATATGTTTGCACCACTTTTATAAAAATAGAAAATAAATGTTATCACATGTTAGACCATGCGTGTTTTGTTAGTCACCTATGCTCTAGGAGAATGAGAAAATATTATTCATGCACCACTATTCTTTTATATATAAAAAAGTAATAATAATAAGAATAAATAAATTAGATTTATATAATATGTATAAGGAAGCATATATTTTTTGTGTGGGTTAAAAACATTCGTATGATGTATATTTTATAACTTATTTTATAATGATAAAGTTTTTTAAAAAAGTTTTAAAAGTTATTTTAACTGTTCAGTGTATAAAATATACATATAATGATAAAGTTTTAAAAGGTATTTTATACTTGTTGTTTCATATAAAAATGCATGACCACTTATATATATATATATATATACACACACACACACACATATATAACTCGTTGTTGGGTATATTAAGTGCATAAGAAAGTATAAAAAGGTATTATATATTCTCAACTACATATACGTTTGCAGTATAGTTATGTTATTAGCTTTTGAATATAAATATATAGCAAGAGTTTTTATATAACTGAATATTAATAAATATATAAGGTTGTTCTCTGTGTTTATATTAAAACTAAAATTTTACAGTCACATATTTTGTTACAAGTGTGCTATTAAATATTATATTTATAGTCTTAACGTGTATTGTAGTAAGTGTACTGTATACTATATTGCATTACTATACATAGTATAATTTAAATATAGTCTAGTTTAAATGTATAATGGATATATGTTGATTATACATAACTTGTGGTCAATAGTTGTTTCTAAACTATTTATATTTTTGGAAAACGTATGTATATAATTTTAGTGAGAGTCAAAGTTAATATTTGTTAAGCAAATAATATTTTGGGATTTTATATATTTTGTGTCGGTCTGCATCAAACAGTTTCTAATCTATTTTCATCGATCTCTATTTATTAGCTCTGTTCGTCCTATTCGTGCCAATCTTGTTCATTTTGGAAATTCATTCTTGGATCCATAACACATTTCAAATCTCTCTAGCCTCGAAAGGTGAGCAATCACTCACGTTTAGCGTCTTGTATTTTATTAAATTTGATTTTAATTGAAACGACAATTGAAATATGATGCTGTAGTCATTTAAATTGTTATTCATATGATATTTTCTGTAACTGTTCACTTATGGTATATGACACCATATCCTGTTGTTTATATTTTATTTAAATTATTGATGATATATGCCTATTATTATTTTATTGTATTTTCCGTTATCACTCTGCAAGTTCCCTGTAGTTTAGAAATCACTATGGGCTGAAATGATACATACCCGAACAGACTTTAGAATAGGAGAAAATCGTTATGGGTTGAAATGATAAAGCCAAGCGATTTTCATTTAATTGAATTTGGGATTACGGGTTGAAATAATATCCACCCGTATATATTTAGTATACGGATTGAAACGATAAATATCCGTGGCACTTGACTGTATGATAGGAAATATATACAAACACCGTTGGTCTATATAAATATTTTGAAAATAATTTCTATAATTTTGGAAATAAATATATGGTTTAATAAATTTGATTCTTAAGATATTATATAAATGAAAATTGTATATATAGATTTAGTGATAATATTTGATTTAAATTAGATCGATTTAATACATATAATATGGTTAAGTATTTATGTAAATCTATATTTCAAATAGATTCTCTTGTAATAAATTGAATAATTAAGATTGGGAGATAAATTCGGGTTTATAAAAATGGTATTTAAATAAGGATTTATTAAATTAAATCTATTTGAAATTTTTGAATGGGAAATTTAAAAGGTATGATTTTATAACTGGATTTTTGATTTAAGTGATTTAATGAATATTTCACGTTTAAATAAATAAAAGAAAATATTGAGTAAAATGTAATTTAAGGTTACTTAAATGATATTGAATCTAATAAGGGAGTATTTCAAGACTAAACAATAATGAGGTTAAATCGAGATCTATATGAAACTGTTATATAGAACATTAAAATATTAAGGCCTTGAACTATATTGGAATTTAAATGGTTTATGTTGAGATTCGGATCTATATTTGAAATCAACGTAGTTGAATTTGTTATTTAGCAACTAAATTGAATTATAATGAAAATTTAGGTTGAACTAAATTTGAATTTATTATTTAGAAAACTAAATTGAATGAAAATTTAGATGAAACGTTGAATACTTAAAGTTTTGAAATATATGGAAATATAAAGGGGTATTTGTGATTAAATCCGAATTTGAGATCGATAAAATTTAAGTGGTTATTTTAGAAATTGAGTTGAATTTAAATTAATAAATTGAGATTGAATTTAATTTGAATGGGAAGGTCGGGTTGACGTTGGAACAATTTGTTAAGTTGAGGAAATTGAAAATACTTTACTGTATAAATTATTTAATATATATAAATACTATTTTGGGAAATATAGAGATATTGAAGTGAAAATGAGATTTGGTTTTGAAGTATAAATTAAGCTGAAATGACCACGGTGTTATAGTGTATATTTCTACCTTGTAGAAAGTTCCATGGACCTTTAGAGGATGGTTATCCCAAACATCCTTTAAGTTATTTGTATTTCAGTTGATATTTCACTTGAGTTGGATTTGTTGATATAAGAATGTTAATCCTGACTCGAGTGTTTTTTGTGTTTTGCTTTATGCTCGGGTCAGACTGAGTGATACAGCATTTGAGACTCACCTTTGGAGTTCGGAGCTTCATTTGGAAATCCAACTATCGATTCAGATTCCAGCCTTTCTAGTTGATTGGTTCAGAGAAGTTATCTGTTGCATTGGAGACTTCACTGCATTTGAACTATTCGGTTGTATTTTTCTAACTCTGATGTATATAGTAGCTTCATGAACTACTATTCTTTATCTATTCCGCTGCATTATAGTACTCTGTGATCTGTGATTGATTTATTTATTGTATATTTTAAGTTTTGCCAAATTTTAATTAACAATTCGGTATTTTGAATTATTCAAGTCGGATATGTATGGTTTTATTGTCGATTTGAATGGTCCAAAATAGCGGGTCGTTACAGATCTCGGTCTCTTCAACAACCAACTTTATTATAACACCGCGGTCTTTTCAAAATAGTTTATACTTTCAAAACCAAAATATCATTGCCATTTAAAACCATATCAATACAATATCATTTCCATTTCAAAACCATTTCCAAATATTATCATTTGGAAATCATAATACTTCGAAACTCGAAACTTTGAAGCATAACTCTGCCACTTAAATGGTTTAAATATTGAAATACTTTGTATAATATATAGCTTCTTCAATTTCACATATCAATTCTAAAACAACTCGAATTCCAAAATCTTGATTTAACAAATTCTCAAATCATAAATTTCAATCCAATTTAGTTTTCAAATAAACCATTCCAAATTATATTGATTTCAACAACAGATTTGATCCACAAAATAAACCATTTAAAATTAAGTATACTTCAAATTTTAAGTATTCAACAATTTCAAAACTAAATTTGGAAATTACGATTCTAAAATTCAGTTTTCTATTATTTAGTTTGAGATATTTTACTTAATAAATCCATTATCTTTTAAATAAATCCTAAAATTACAAATACCAAATATTTCTTTCAATTCATTTATACTTGAAATGCTCCTTTAATTCACCTTAACCCACAATCAAGTTATAAAAGTCATTCCTTTTAAAATTTCCAATTTATAAATTTTACATCAAACTTATTTGAGTTTAATTCTTAAATAAATTCAATTACAAATACATTTCCAACTTCTCTTTCAACCTTAATGTATTTAAGTCATTTTAAACTCTATATTAAATAATTTATACATAGTTTAAAATCAAGGATAGAATCGCATTTATATAATATCATAAATCAATATTTATCTAAAACCATATATTTCTTTACAAAACCATAGAAATCATTTCAAAATATTTTATATACAGACCATGGTGTCTGTATATAATTTTCTATCTTATGGTCAAGTGATATAGATATTTATTATTTCAATCTGAAATTTAAAATATAAATACGGTTATATATCATTTCAAACTACAATCCCGAATGAAATAAAAATCCATAACAACTTGCAGATATAAGATACAACATCCATTCATCCAATATCAATCATCAACCATTTATCACAAACATCATCCAATTCAATCAATAACATCAATATAGAACATATAATAAATAACAGGTATTTACTAGCAGTTTATATTCAATAATAAATTAAATAATATTTAACTAGCGGTTTATATGCAATAATAAATTAAATAACAATTTAATTCAATAAAATCAATTTAACTGGAATGATGATTAAAAATATGCCAAACAGTCATAAATAAATTCCTAATCACATCAAAAATTAATTTAACACACACAAGAAATTTTAGAAGTTGTGAGTGGGTTAAAACACTCACATTTTGAATTTAAATTGAATTTAAATCCTATTTAAACCCATCTTAGAATTTGTCCAAACCCGCGTCAAAATGTTTGGAATTTCAATACGAATCTAGCGGAGAAAACCACGCGTGGATTTGACCTCGTATGCAAAAGTTACATGCGTTAGAATAATTGAAATTGAAATTAAAATAAAATAAAATAAACAGCTCACCGCCACGTCATCCTTTCGCACGGGAATTACCATGTCTAGAAACCCTAAATGCAAACTCTGCTTGACCAGCTACAGTGCGCGGCCACGACCCACGGCTAAATGCCGCCATCGCAACCTGCCGCGACCCACCTGACCACCATCCGATCCTTCGCCCCCTCCCCTACGACCATCAACCCACTTGAAGCCAAACAACGCCAAGGGAGAGAGCATCCGCCACCTATTTGTTTAACCCTAATTGAATTTTTCATGCAAATCCAGCCGTCACTTTGGCAAATAAACTGTACCGATGAACTACGCCCATGACTCTCTATAAAACCCATAAATTGATTTGACGATCGGACAAGTTTGACTGCGGCGCGATGAACGGCAGTGAACAGTGTATCGATTTTCGGCCACATCGAAACCTAGATTGAAAAATGAATCATATATTTGACTTGTGCTCGTAGAGAGCTTCAAATCCATATATAATTCGATATAGTTTATGGAATTTGATTTCTGAAGTTGTATTTTGAATTGAAATTGGAGCCATTGAGGAAGAGAAGCAACAGAAGTTTCTATACGTACAGAATATTGAACATGATAAATAGGCTATGGTTTATAACGGGGTATATATAGGTAGGTCGGAAATGGAGATGCATGGACAAGATTGGTTCACACGCTGAACTGTTCCGACTCCGGAACGAAATTGGGTCAATCCATATATCAAAATATATGTTCTTAAATATTTTAAATGCAATGGAACAGATTTTAAGTCCAAATTCCATCGTATGAAGAAGTTATGCTAAAATCAAGTTATTTCAAATTGATTTATAGACGTTTTGAGCCCGTTCGATCAAACGACAAGTCCGATCGTTACGAAACTTGAAATCCTATATTAATTCACCGTTACGGATCCGATGAAATTAGTTTCGTCGAAATCCGAATCAGTGGCCAAAATGGCTATTTTCCAGCTAATTAAATAAATTAATAATAAATTAATTAAATCACTTTTCAATTTCAGTTCCATAATTAACAAATCTTATCAGTTTTGATTTCTCAAACAATTACAATAATTTAAAAAAAGTATATGTCAATTTAAAGTTGATTAATCCATCAATTGCAGTGTTTAATTTCAATTTCATTAAATTCAGACATTATAAATTAAAATTCCCAAAATTCATTTATTAAAGTTTTAAAATTTGTTGTTCATGTCCTTTACATCCAATAGATAAAATTAACATTGATTCATGGTTTATTACATTAGTATTCTCAAATTTCACCTTAATCTCCATCAACGTAATATTTAAATATTTAATTTCATTTTTTGCAACTAATCCAATTATTAAATTTAAATTCCAAATACATTAATAAATCTTGATTTCCATTCTTTTATTTCAACCTACTGTTATGGATAAGATTTACATTATCCTCATATATTGACTTAATTCACATTAAGATAACATTTAATTACATTTATTGAAATTTATTTCCCAACTTACTAAATACAATCAATTATAACCTTATAATCGTTTCAATTAATCGGGATTGCACTAATTATTTATCAACTTGCATTAACATTCTTTTTTCCATTCCCGCTATAAATTCATTAACGAATTACAGATTTTTTATTTATTCTAGATTTAATTACCAAAATCTTAATTAAATTAAGAAATTTAGTTATCGAAAGTTACGGTTCGTTACTCTCTCCCACACTCAAAACTTTTCGTCCCCGAAAAGGAAAGCAGGGATTAAGAAATCAACCCATCTTATACAAAAATATTAACTTTATAAACAAATAAATTACAAAATCAATTAATTTAAATAAAATATACAATTTATAACCATTATATCTTTTTATACTTCAATTACTAAAGTTTGGAAAACAATTTCAAAAAAATTTCTAAGTCCAAAATTTACGAAAAATTTCGGCAGAGTCTCCTTTTTACGGAGAGGCTCGGGAGAAAATATATTATCAAATATAACAATATACAACGTATATTTTCCAAAATAATATATGCGAACATGGAAAACAATATAATAACGCTAGAAAATCGTAATTCGAGAACGTACCTATTTGTCGGGCAATTAACGCCTATTTTATGAAACCAAAAGCAGTAGCAATTGCTTCCATAACCTATATTTCACTTATATAATCCCAAAAAGGTTAACAATTATATAAAATGAAATATTTAAAGTTGTTTCAACCACCAACAAACAAATCAAAAATAATCACTTGCAATCACAACATACAACCATCATATGAAGTCAATAAAATCAACCATCCATATATCCATAGCAAACAAACAAATAGTTGTTCGGGTTTAAAACTTTAAATTGTACAGAATGAAAAATAAACTATTAAGTGCACCATTTACTCAACAGTCTTAGATGAAACTAAATAGATTATTGATACATCCAAACAATTTTAAAGTATCCTTGCCCAAACAACCATAAACCAAACAAACAACGATTTCAAACAATAGATCGAGTTTATTCATATTAATTTCATAACATTTGTTGTTTGATTTCCTTTTCATTCAATTAATACTTATCTTCGTTTAATTTATTCACACCATGTCAATTCTCTTTTTACTGTATTATATGTATTCATTCATTACTTGATTTCATTTATTTACATTCATTTATTAATAATATTCATGTTCAATTCAGTTACTTGGCATAACAATTTCATTAACTTAAGTTTATATTCTTTTTAATTTACATTTTATTTCTTACAGTTTTCATTTATTTCTATCCACTACTTACAAATTCATTTACATTAATCCATATACTGCAAATTTCTCTTATTTGTATTGCATTCATTTATTCATTACATAAGTTTACTTGTACAATTTCCCTTACATTTTCTTATTAAACATTACAACTTTTAAATATTTTGGTAAGTTATATATATGTTAAAGAATGCAAATTGAAATATTATACAAGTTTACCTCATTTATTTTAATTTAATTTAGTGTTCAATAATTATATCTTTTGCTTTTTATAGATTACAAATTTCAACTTTCTTGTTATTTTATTTTTAACCTAGCATTTAATCTCTTATTTTAATTAGAGGCTCCAATTTTTAATTAGTTACGTTCCATTTCACTACAATAATTGAACTATTAATTAATGGAAACATAAGAACTAAATACCGGTTTCAGTTTAGAAATCATTTTAAATTATATATAACCATATATTTATATATCTATCAAATCATATTAAAATTCAAAATTAAGATTTATCTATCAAATAATTGTGTAGTTACTACTACAACAGCCTTCCCACTTTGAAACTCGAAAATGAATGTCGATGATGCGTGCACTCATCACCGAAATTATTTTCCAACGACAAAGAGGGGAGTACAGAACTTATATCTTTCTAAAATTTTCTTTAAACCAATTCTTTCAAATTATATTGAAATATTTATTTCAGAAAATACTTCTAAATAATATTATTATTATATTCCGAAATCATTCAAAAGAAATTTTTCCAAAAATCCCAGAACTCAAGTTCTAAGTTTCCAATCTTTCATTTATTTTATTTTCTTCAAATCTTGTTTCCAATCAATATTTATAAATTTCACTACTTAACAACCAATATATTACAACCAAATATAACTTTATAAAATTTATTACTTTGTATACAGAAAATATAATAGGCAAAATTATTTCATTCACTTATATTTAAAACAATATTTTGTCGGTCTGCCCTATTAAGTGTTTAGAAATCCCTATTGATGTCATAGCGTCCGATGCACCAACCAGAATTTATAAATACAAAACGGAACAAATTAACACAATATTAAAACTTTTTATAACACTAAAAATATGCACTCACATATATATATATATATATATATATACACACACACACACACACTCAGCGATTCATCATAGGATATTACTACCCTATTAGTAAAGAACCAAACCATACAAAGCTAAGGTTTATCGCTAAACCAAAGCTGTGATACCAGAAGTTACATCCCGCCTTTTTGTACGCTTTAGATCGACGATAAAACCACACGTCAGACTCAAACCATATAGAAGGATGGATTGTTATTGGAGTAAATAAGAAAAAGGAAGGAAGTAAGAAAATAAAACAGAATCTCGCAGCGGAATGACAAAATATAATAATGAAATAACAGTTCATGAAGCTGTTTTACAAAAAAAATTGATTATCCTTTTACAACATAGAATAAGAGTTACACATGCTAAAGAATAATAAATAACAATGTAGCGGAACAATAAAGTAAATAATAGTAACAATGAAATCTTGGTCTTCGTCCTCCAGAAATAAGGTCTTCAAACCCTGAAATGCTCAGACTAACCCGAGCGAATTGAAAAGACAAAACACTCGAGTCAGAACTAAAAGATCTTATGTGAGTTAGATCAATGGTGAATAATATGAGTGGAACGGCGTCAGAGATGTTTACGGGATTTGACATCTCTGGTCCAGTGTCAGACGTGAGTGCAGTAACTTAAGAGATGTTCGGGATTCACATCTTTTAAGGATCCGTTAAACTAATTACTATGTAGTAATATTTCGCTATTATAATAATGTCTATAGTAAAATAAACTTACTTTTAAATAGCGTTAAGGAGTTACCCAATCTCCCACTTTACACAATAATAGTCCTAGTAGTCCATCCAGTATCAGCGCATCTCCAGATCGGGAGACTACCCTAAATACTCCATGGGTTACGGGAGAAAACCAAACTCGTACAAGGCGCGCTATGGTAGGTGACACGGCACAACTAGGCAATGCCAGGGTAGATATACCAATTACACTTTCGGGCCGGTGGTAACGCGTAGCAGCTACTACCGTCCACCTCGAGCCACCCCCCAAATCAATAGAATCAAAAGTGGCCACCGAATCAATCTCAAAGTCAGAATATAATATCGAAGGAGTGTGTCCGATCAGAGGAATAACCTCATTAGCCAGTCAATTGCTCCTGTTTTAGCCACCTTATGCCAACTCACGGGAGTCGGGTCCACGTATATACCTCAAAGGAACGCCGCCGCCATCTGACTTCATTCTAGAATCTCCACCGCGTACACGGTTGTTAAAGTGGTTTTCGGAGTTGGCAGAGAGTATGACAACTTCCGATCCCGGTCTCTTCAACGACCAACGTTATTATAACACCGCGGTCTTTTCAAAATAGTTTATACTTTCAAAACCAAAATATCATTGCCATTTAAAACCATATCAATACGATTTCATTTCCATTTCAAAACCTTTTCAAAACGTTATCATTTGGAAATCATAATACTTCGAAACTCGAAACTTTGAAGCATAACTCCACCACTTAAACGATTTAAATATTGAAATACTTTGTATAATAAATAGCTTCTTCAATTTCGCATATCAATTCTAAAACAACTCAAATTCCAAAATCTTGATTTAACAAATTCTCAAATCATAAATTTCAATCCAATTTAGTTTCCAAATAAACCATTCCAAATTATATTGATTTTAATAGATTTGATCCACAAAACAAACCATTTAAAATTCACTATACTTCAAATTTTAAGTGTTCAACAATTTCAAAACTAAGTTTGGATATTACGATTCTACAATTCAGTTTTCTATTATTTAGTTTGAGATATTTACTTAATAAACCTACTATCTTTTAAATAAATCCCAAAATTACAAATACCAAATATTCCTTTCAATTCATTTATACTTGAGATGCTCCTTTAATTCACCTTAACCCACAATCAAGTTATAAAAGTCATACCTTTTAAAATTTCCAATTTATAAATTTCACATCAAACTTATTTGAGTTTAATTCTTAAATAAATTCAATTACAAATAAATTTTCATCTTCTCTTCCAACCTTAATGTATTTAAGACATTTTAAACTCTATATTAAACAATTTATACATAGTTTAAAATCAAGGATAGAATCGCATTTATATAATATCAATAATCAATATTTATCTAAAACCATATATTTCTTTACAAAACCATAGAAATCATTTCAAAATATTTTATATATAGACCACGATGTCTGTATATAATTTTCCATCTTATGGTCAAGTGATACGGATATTTATCATTTCAATCCGAAATCTAAAATATAAATACGGTTATATATCATTTCAAACCATAATCCCGAATGAAATAAAAATCCATAACAACTTGCAGATATAAGATGCAACATCCATTCATCCAATATCAATCATCAACCATTTATCACAATCATCATCCAATTCAATTAATAACATCAATATAGAATAGATAATAAATAACAGGTATTTACTGGTAGTTTATATTCAATAATAAATTAAATAATGATTTAACTGGCAGTTTATATGCAATAATAAATTAAATAACAATTTAATTCAATAAATTCAATTTAACTGGATTGATGATTAAAAATATGCCAAACAATCATAAATAAATTTCTAATCACATCATAAATTAATTTAACACACATAAGAAATTTCAGAAGTTGTCAGTGGGTTAAAACACTCACATTTTGAATTTAAATTGAATTTAAATCCAATTTAAAGCCAAAATTCAAAC
Source organism: Allium cepa (assembly GCA_030765085.1). Taxonomy (NCBI): domain Eukaryota; kingdom Viridiplantae; phylum Streptophyta; class Magnoliopsida; order Asparagales; family Amaryllidaceae; genus Allium; species Allium cepa. Next base: position 749,977,322 of record CM060938.1, on the reverse strand, counting down.
AGTCTTAGAATCCATCCAAACCAGTGTAAAAATACCCGGAATTTCAATACAAACCAAGCGGAGAAAACCGCGCATGGATTTGACCTCGTATGCAAAAGTTACGTGCATTAGAATGATTGAAATTGAAATTAAAATAAAATAAAAAACAACATCTCACCGCCACGTCATCCTTTTGCACGCAAATTACCGCGTCCAGAAACCCTGTGACGCCCCACCTCTATACCCACGCTAGCCAAGAACACTCCGGAGAAGTGCTGTCAACTAGCACGGAGAATAAGGCTGTTGAGGAGCGACCATCCATGTAATAGCTTATCACACGGTGGCTATAAATAATCTTCGGAAACAAACATAGAAATAATCATATCACAAATCAGTCACAGATATCCATATCACAAAGGCGGAAGAAGATATGAATATATAACTAACACATGAAAGTGTACATCAGAGTAGTGGTCAATAAGATCCACGATAATACAAAAGAATAGCAACACGTGCTATACAAAAGAATACAACTATGAGTCTATATCTCAAGTGTATACAGCAAAAACTGCTAATCTAAACAGTTAGCCAAAAGTCAGAGTGATGAATCCCTGGGAAGAAGTCAAGCAGAAGCACCTGTAACATCTCGGTCTGATCCGAGTATTATTTAAGAAAATAATAAACGGATCAGTCTAGCTATAAATATCAGATGACATGATATAACATAAAAGATATGGCATAAACATAAACATCCATAACGACATACCGCTATAAGTATGTAAATAATGATCAACAGAAGATCAATCAATAAGAGATAATCAATATCACAAGAATCTTCTCAAAGATTCGAAGGGGGCATCATACCCTAAACTTGTACTCATAACAAGTCAATGACACAAATTCCAGAAATCAACATGAGAAATCCAGAAATCATAAAAAGGGAAAGAGGCCTATCACATGACGGTCCGAAGACCATGGGGAGCTACCCCGCATGTGTGAATGGAATCACACAGATTGAGGTCAAGACTAACCAAAAAGCAGAAAGGTATGTGTGAATGGAATCACACAAGTGGTGTCTAGTCTAACCTTGCAATGAAAGAGACATCGCGCAATTGCTAGTCTAATTCATAAAGCGATCATCAAGATCAACGAGAAGTGTCAATTACACTAAGCTAGTAAATATAGAAGTTTAGCTTCATGTCCCATAACCATTTGCTTAACTTAAATATTTACGAACAAACTGTAAATCTTCACTAATAAAATTGTCACAAGAGGTTCAATCGAACAAGTCCAAGAATTAACCGACGAAGTGAACGCAAGCGTTTCATACCACTTGTTTTACTAAGTCGTTTAATTAGATTTCTCATCCGAGTGAGGTAAAGGCTTGTATATACTAATAGATTGGAAAACGGTTTAAGAAAAGAGCTTTGTTATTAAAAATAGAGTTGAAATTGTTTGTTAAAAGAGTTTTGATATTTACTACTAGTATTGAAACCTTTATATTATAAAGTGACAAAACACATAAGCAAGTGTAGAAACAATCAGTCACAAAGATCGCATACGGAGATGCGAATAAAATCCAAGGAAATCAGCTAAATGTTTTTCAGATAAGATCCCCTACGGAGGGGGGGTCCAGGGGGGGTGGCAACCCCCAAGGTGGGGGTGCGGGGGCAACGCCACCGCTTACGGGGTTCGACCTGCCCGGTCAGGTCGCGGGGGTCCAGGGGGCAGCGCCCCCGGCGGGGTGCGGGGCAGCGCCCCGACCAAAACGGTACGACCTAGTGAAGACAAGCAACCTAGTGAAGCCAAGCAACCTAAGGGGCCATGCGACCTAATGGGTCATGCGACCTAAGTTTAAAAAGGTGGGCGACTTAACAAAGTGGCCGAGCGACCTAACTGGAGCAAGTGGCCTTAGGTCATGCGACCTAAAGGTAAGCGACCTATCACGGTCACGCGACTTAAGGGATAGGACCGACCGACCTAACGACCTAGGCAAGGTCGACCGACTTAATGGTTGCGAACTAAAAATACAACAGGGTCGAGCAACCTAGTGGGATGCGCGACCTAAGAAGGTACGCGAGCTAAGGGTGAGCGACCTAACAAGGTCGTGCGACCTAAGTGGTCACAATGCCAAGCGACCTAAGGACTTAAATACTCGCGACCTAGCGCGTGCATCGGCCGAGCGACCTAAGGGTTTAACACGCGAGCGACTTAAGGTTTTAACACACGAGCGACCTAAAGTGATGCGCGACCTACGACCTAGCAGGATCGAGCGACCTAGAGCCGCCTTGTGATATAAGGTCGAAAACGACCTAATTCCGAGGCTAACGACCTAACGCTGCAGGGGGGATTTAAGGCCAGAAATGACCTACGACCTAAAGTGAAACGACCTAACTCCGATGTGAAGATTCAAGGCAGTGCGACCTAGCGCGATAACACGCGAGCGACCTAAGGGTTAGGTCGCGAGCGACCTATACGCGAACGACCTAAAGTCCAACGACCTACGACCTAAATCCCAGGCGAACAAAATATGCAGGCCGTGACTTTTCCACGCACGCGAGCTAATGATTCCGAGCGACCTAACCTAGGCAGAGCGACCTAAGCTCAGGAAATTCACCAAACAACTAAAAAAATGGAGTTTTTCGCCAATCCAATCCAAATCAAATGCAAATGTACATGCTAAAGTGATGGGGAATCATTCCTAACAGTCCAATATAGTTATAGACTAGAATTGTGAGATAAAAATCTCACCTTTGCACTAAAATTTATGAAGATGAAGCTTGAAAGCAAGGAGAAGCAATCCAAAGCTTGAATCCAATATCTTCTACTTGAATTTGGAGTTGAATGATGGAGTTGCAATTGAATTTGAGCTTGGAGTTTTAATTTCCCATTCTCTTCACCATTAATGCTAAAGCTTGAGTTAGTTAGGAAATTTATGAAGAGTGAGGAGAAGAGGGTTGGAACTTGGGCTTAATAGGCTAAACTAACCCAAAGTCCAAAGCGGGAAAAGTTAGTGAAATTTCACTAACTCCAAACCTATCGATGTTTATACTTAAAAAGTTGTAAACGACATTTCGAACTCAATGGAAGTGGTCTCGAGTCCTAATTTGACCGTTTGCAAAAAGTAGTTTTTCGGACCAAAATCCGATTAACGATTTAATATTTAAATAAAAATATTTAAATGTAAACTCGATAAATATGCGGGTTGTTACAGACTCCCCTCCTTAAAGAAATTGCGTCCTCGCAATATATATATAAGGTGGAAATAAAAAGTAACAACCATAAAAGCATATTAACACAAGAGAAATTTGAAATAAGAAGTTCACCTCAAAGGGCAGGAGTAAGCAAGTCCGGATGTGTACGCTCGATGAATTCTCTGGATTCCCAAGAACAATCCTTAGGATTTAAGGACCATTGAACCTTTACTAGTGGAACATCTTTATTTCGAAGTCGTTTAACCTCAGAAGCTATAATTCGAATAGGATGCTGCTCATAAGTTAAATTCGGCGAAACTTCAATTTCTTCCACAACAGCAGGCTCAAGAATAGAATCGGAATCCCGAAGGCATTTCCGTAATTGAGAAACGTGAAATACATCATGTATAGCAGAAAACTGAGCCGGCAATGCAAGGCGATAAGCCATGGAACCAATACGTTCAGTGATAGGAAATGGCCCAATATATCGAGGCGCTAACTTCCCCGATCGACTGAAACGTACAACACCCTTCATAGGTGAAACACGAATAAAAACAGGATCCCCAACAGAAAATTCTAATTTCCTTCTTCGATTATCGGCATAGGATTTTTGTCTACTCTGGGCTTCTTTCATCCTATGTCGAATAAGTTCAATCTTTTCCGTGGAATCACGAATAAAGTCTGGACCTAAAACCAGCTTCTCACCGGCCTCAAGCCAACAAGAAGGAGATCGGCATGGCCTTCCGTAGAGTGCCTCGAAAGGTGCCATACCAATACTAGATTGGAAGCTATTATTATAGGAAAATTCAACAAGTGAAATATGATCTTCCCAACTTCCACCAAAATCAAGCACACAAGCACGAAGAAGATCTTCAAGAGTTTGATTCACACGCTCGGTTTGTCCATCGGACTGGGGGTGATAAGCGGTGCTAAAATTAATCTTCGTTCCTAAAGCTTTTTGAAGACTCTTCCAAAATCCACTACTAAACAATGGATCACGATCGCTAACAATAGAAGTAGGAACTCCATGCAATTTTACAATTTCCTTGACAAATAGTTTGGCCAAAAGAGGAACGGTTCGGTTAGACCGAACCGGAATAAAATGGGCGGATTTAGTAAGTCTATCAACAATCACCCATAAGCTATCATGACCCGAACGAGAACGGGGAAGGCCATCTATAAAGTCCATGGAAATTTGATCCCACTTCCAAATTGGAATTTCTAAAGGTTGCAGTAACCCACCAGGCCTTTGATGTTCGGCCTTGACAAGTTGGCAAGTCATGCAACACTTAACAAAGTTAGCAATATCGGATTTCATTCCCTCCCAATAATAAAGTCGCTTCATATCAGCGTACATTTTACTACTACCGGGATGAATGGTGAATTTAGAACAATGGGAATCTTCTAAAATATCTTTACGAAGATCTCCAATATTTGGTACGATAAGTCTACCAAATTTTCGAATGCCGCCACGAGAATCAGTATCATAGTCTTTCAAACCTTCAATATCAATTTTATCCTTAACATTTTTGCCAAGAAGAGCCAATTCAGAATCTAGCCCTTGAGCTTCAAGAATGCGGTCTAAAAGAGAAGGATGAGCCTCAAGGCTACATAAAACAAGCGATGAGCATAAATCGGATACGCGCTCTCGAATCTCACAAGTGGATAAGATCTCGAGATCGTTCCATTCGGATATCATCATAGAAACAACTGCTTGTTGCTTACGGCTAAGAGCATCGGCGACACGATTACCCTTACCGGGGGTATAAAGAATATCAAGATCATAAGGTGCAAGGAACTCGAGCCAACGCTGTTGACGTAAATTAAGTTCTTTTTGAGAAAATAAATATTTCAAAGACTTATGATCCGTGTAAAGAATAAATTTCTCTCCCAATAGATAATGACGCCACATTCGAAGGGCGAAAACAATAGCCGCGAGCTCTAGATCATGTGTGGCATATCTAGTCTCGGCCGGCTTCAATTGCCTAGAAGCATAAGCAACAACACGTTCTTTTTGCATAAGAACGGCACCCAAACCAACGTGACTAGCATCGGTATAAACAACAAAATCTTGATTCCCCTCGGGAATAACAAGAATAGGGGCATCGGAAAGGAGTTCTTTCAATTTCTGAAAAGAGGCTTCACATTTGTCCGACCAAATGTATTTAACTCCCTTCTTAGTCAAGCCAGTAAGAGGCACGGCAATCTTAGAAAAGTCTTTAATAAAACGACGGTAATAGCCCGCCAATCCGAGAAAACTACGAATCTCTGTCACACTCTCCGGTCTCTTCCAATCTTGAATCGCTTCAATCTTTGAAGGATCCACAGATATCCCGGATTCGGAAATAATATGACCGAGAAACTTCACACGAGATTGCCAAAAGTGGCATTTAGAAAATTTCGCCTTTAATTGATTACTCCTAAGTGTTTCCAATACAATCCGAAGATGTTTCTCATGTTCCTCCTCGGTTTTTGAATACACAAGAATATCATCAATGAATATGAGAACAAACCGATCGAGGAAATCTTTGAAAACTCGATTCATGAGGTCAACGAAATAAGCTGGAGCATTCGTTAACCCAAATGGCATAACAAGCCATTCATAAGATCCATATCGAGTACGGAATGATGTCAACGGAATGCTATCCTCAGCGATACGAAGCTGATGGAAACCGGTAGCCAAGTCCAATTGTGAAAAGACCTTAGCACCACTAAGCTGATCGAATAGATCATCAATCCGAGGTAAAGGATATTTATTTTTAATAGTAAGATCGTTAAGCTTGCGATAATCAACGCAGAGCCTCAGAGTACCATCGGATTTCTTTACGAAAATAGCCGAAGCTCCCCAAGGCGAGGAACTAGAGCGAATAAATTGCCTCGTCTCCAACTCAGATAATTGTTTACGCATCTCCTCATTTTCCTTATTGGACATGCGATAAGGAGGACGAGTAATAGGTTGAGCTCCAGAAACAAGATTAATTCTGAACTCAATTGCTCGTTTAGGTGGTAAACCTAAAACGGGCTCGAATATGTCGGAAAATTCACGAACAACATGAATACAAGAAATAATATCATCTTCATCATCATCATCGTTATCACGAGGATTTAAAGAATATAAAGATGCCACCAAACATGATTCTGAATCTTTAAGATTAACAGAAATATGTTTAACAGATTGTGGATGTCGGAGATGAATAGTCCGCTCAGGACATAGGATATGGGCTTGATAACGGTTAAGCCAATCCATTCCCAAAATTATTCCAAAGCCTAAGTAACGCATGACATGCAAATCGGCTAGGAAAGAAAAATCACATAAAATAATCTCCACATCTTTACAAAGCAAACTAAGAGTTGCGGATCCACCAACAGGATTCGCAATTTTTAAAGAAGTCATCAATGCAGTAACACTTAAGGAAAAAGTGTCTACCAGTTCCTTTGATATAAAGGAATGGGATGCACCCGTATCAAAGAGAACTCTAATAGGTTGATCATGAAATAAAATAATACCATCAAGAATGGAATGAGAAATACCTTGGCCACGAGATGTGTTGCCAGGGGCTTGAGCCACATTTAACTTTCCCTCATTCCTGCTTTTACGTTTGAGGCATTGATGTATAAAGTGATCTGGGCTCTTACAATAGCGACAAGATTTGGGCTTAGAGCACTTATTCGCATAATGATCCCCAGACCCACAGTTGAAGCAACTCGCACCACTAGGAGAAGGATACTTTGCCACAGGGGTTGCCTGCTTACCCTTTTTGTTGGGATAAGGACCCTTGAATTTGTTTGGCCTCTTCTTGTTGTTGAAGTTTGGTTTAGCGCCTTCCACTTCAACATCACTCTCTCTATCAGCCTCTTCAAGACGAAGAGCGATATCGACGAGTTGATCAAATGCGACTTCTAGTTTCAGGAGCAGTGGCTTCTTAAGACTCTTATTTAAGCCATAAACGAACCTCTGGTTCTTCTTCAATGGGGTGTTGATGTATTCAACCCCATATTTGGAAAGCGACTCGAAGGCTGCGACGTAATCAGTCACAGAGGATTGACCTTGAACAAGGTCTATAAAACGTCGAGCCAAGCTTACTTTCCCAGCTTCTGGTACAAACTTTAACTCGAAGCGTCCCTGAAATTGCTCCCAGGTGAGATCCGCTTCATTAATTTCTGAAATAAGGAGTTCGTACCAGTCCAATGCTCTCTCTTGGAGCATGCTGGAAGCCACCTGAACGCGGTGGAGATCGATAAGATTCATGCGAGAAAAGATTCGATCGCATGATTTTAACCAAGCCTGGACCTCGATGATATTTTCCGAACCTTTGAAGGGCTTCCCACCCAAGTTGGTGTAATCGCTGCACAAGCGTGCAAATCCCGACTTTGGGTGAGTAGGTTCCGGGTTAGCTCCAGCTGCTTGAGCATTAGTTACTAAATCAAGAAGCTGTTGAGCAGTCATAAAAACTCCATCCGGAGGAGCAGCACCAGATGATCCAGTTCTGGGACGGCCTGGTCTAGACATTCTCTTCCTTAAAGAAAGAAAGAAGAGAAGGAAGAAGGTTATTTACCAATGAACATCAAGCAATCTTGATAGATAAAACAAGGAATCATAAAGGAAATAGGATGAGTCGGTACGAAGACTCAAATTAATCCTATGGTATGACTCCTAAGATAGACCAAGGACGATGATCCTTGTTAAGTTATTCTACATTGTTCCGAAGTTTGGCTCTGATACCAAGCTGTGACGCCCCACCTCTATACCCACGCTAGCCAAGAACACTCCGGAGAAGTGCTGTCAACTAGCACGGAGAATAAGGCTGTTGAGGAGCGACCATCCATGTAATAGCTTATCACACGGTGGCTATAAATAATCTTCGGAAACAAACATAGAAATAATCATATCACAAATCAGTCACAGATATCCATATCACAAAGGCGGAAGAAGATATGAATATATAACTAACACATGAAAGTGTACATCAGAGTAGTGGTCAATAAGATCCACGATAATACAAAAGAATAGCAACACGTGCTATACAAAAGAATACAACTATGAGTCTATATCTCAAGTGTATACAGCAAAAACTGCTAATCTAAACAGTTAGCCAAAAGTCAGAGTGATGAATCCCTGGGAAGAAGTCAAGCAGAAGCACCTGTAACATCTCGGTCTGATCCGAGTATTATTTAAGAAAATAATAAACGGATCAGTCTAGCTATAAATATCAGATGACATGATATAACATAAAAGATATGGCATAAACATAAACATCCATAACGACATACCGCTATAAGTATGTAAATAATGATCAACAGAAGATCAATCAATAAGAGATAATCAATATCACAAGAATCTTCTCAAAGATTCGAAGGGGGCATCATACCCTAAACTTGTACTCATAACAAGTCAATGACACAAATTCCAGAAATCAACACGAGAAATCCAGAAATCATAAAAAGGGAAAGAGGCCTATCACATGACGGTCCGAAGACCATGGGGAGCTACCCCGCATGTGTGAATGGAATCACACAGATTGAGGTCAAGACTAACCAAAAAGCAGAAAGGTATGTGTGAATGGAATCACACAAGTGGTGTCTAGTCTAACCTTGCAATGAAAGAGACATCGCGCAATTGCTAGTCTAATTCATAAAGCGATCATCAAGATCAACGAGAAGTGTCAATTACACTAAGCTAGTAAATATAGAAGTTTAGCTTCATGTCCCATAACCATTTGCTTAACTTAAATATTTACGAACAAACTGTAAATCTTCACTAATAAAATTGTCACAAGAGGTTCAATCGAACAAGTCCAAGAATTAACCGACGAAGTGAACGCAAGCGTTTCATACCACTTGTTTTACTAAGTCGTTTAATTAGATTTCTCATCCGAGTGAGGTAAAGGCTTGTATATACTAATAGATTGGAAAACGGTTTAAGAAAAGAGCTTTGTTATTAAAAATAGAGTTGAAATTGTTTGTTAAAAGAGTTTTGATATTTACTACTAGTATTGAAACCTTTATATTATAAAGTGACAAAACACATAAGCAAGTGTAGAAACAATCAGTCACAAAGATCGCATACGGAGATGCGAATAAAATCCAAGGAAATCAGCTAAATGTTTTTCAGATAAGATCCCCTACGGAGGGGGGGTCCAGGGGGGGTGGCAACCCCCAAGGTGGGGGTGCGGGGGCAACGCCACCGCTTACGGGGTTCGACCTGCCCGGTCAGGTCGCGGGGGTCCAGGGGGCAGCGCCCCCGGCGGGGTGCGGGGCAGCGCCCCGACCAAAACGGTACGACCTAGTGAAGACAAGCAACCTAGTGAAGCCAAGCAACCTAAGGGGCCATGCGACCTAATGGGTCATGCGACCTAAGTTTAAAAAGGTGGGCGACTTAACAAAGTGGCCGAGCGACCTAACTGGAGCAAGTGGCCTTAGGTCATGCGACCTAAAGGTAAGCGACCTATCACGGTCACGCGACTTAAGGGATAGGACCGACCGACCTAACGACCTAGGCAAGGTCGACCGACTTAATGGTTGCGAACTAAAAATACAACAGGGTCGAGCAACCTAGTGGGATGCGCGACCTAAGAAGGTACGCGAGCTAAGGGTGAGCGACCTAACAAGGTCGTGCGACCTAAGTGGTCACAATGCCAAGCGACCTAAGGACTTAAATACTCGCGACCTAGCGCGTGCATCGGCCGAGCGACCTAAGGGTTTAACACGCGAGCGACTTAAGGTTTTAACACACGAGCGACCTAAAGTGATGCGCGACCTACGACCTAGCAGGATCGAGCGACCTAGAGCCGCCTTGTGATATAAGGTCGAAAACGACCTAATTCCGAGGCTAACGACCTAACGCTGCAGGGGGGATTTAAGGCCAGAAACGACCTACGACCTAAAGTGAAACGACCTAACTCCGATGTGAAGATTCAAGGCAGTGCGACCTAGCGCGATAACACGCGAGCGACCTAAGGGTTAGGTCGCGAGCGACCTATACGCGAACGACCTAAAGTCCAACGACCTACGACCTAAATCCGAGGCGAACAAAATATGCAGGCCGTGACTTTTCCACGCACGCGAGCTAATGATTCCGAGCGACCTAACCTAGGCAGAGCGACCTAAGCTCAGGAAATTCACCAAACAACTAAAAAAATGGAGTTTTTCGCCAATCCAATCCAAATCAAATGCAAATGTACATGCTAAAGTGATGGGGAATCATTCCTAACAGTCCAATATAGTTATAGACTAGAATTGTGAGATAAAAATCTCACCTTTGCACTAAAATTTATGAAGATGAAGCTTGAAAGCAAGGAGAAGCAATCCAAAGCTTGAATCCAATATCTTCTACTTGAATTTGGAGTTGAATGATGGAGTTGCAATTGAATTTGAGCTTGGAGTTTTAATTTCCCATTCTCTTCACCATTAATGCTAAAGCTTGAGTTAGTTAGGAAATTTATGAAGAGTGAGGAGAAGAGGGTTGGAACTTGGGCTTAATAGGCTAAACTAACCCAAAGTCCAAAGCGGGAAAAGTTAGTGAAATTTCACTAACTCCAAACCTATCGATGTTTATACTTAAAAAGTTGTAAACGACATTTCGAACTCAATGGAAGTGGTCTCGAGTCCTAATTTGACCGTTTGCAAAAAGTAGTTTTTCGGACCAAAATCCGATTAACGATTTAATATTTAAATAAAAATATTTAAATGTAAACTCGATAAATATGCGGGTTGTTACAAACCCTAAATGCAAACTCCGCTCGACCAGCTACAGCGCGCCGCCATGACCCCCGGCTAAACGTCGCCATCGCAACCCACCGCGACCCACCTGACCACCATCCGATCCTTCGCCACCCTCCCCTACGACCATCGACCCACTCGAAGCCGAACAACGCCAAGGGAGAGAGCAGTCGCTGCCTATTTGTTTAACCCTAATTGAATTTTTCACGCAAATTCAGCTGTCACTTTGAAAAATAAACTGCACCGATGAACTACGCACACGACTCTCTACAAAATTCATAAATTGATTTGACGATCGGACAAGTTTGATCGCGGCGCAATGAACGGCCGTGAACAGTTCATCGATTTTCGGCCACACCGAAACCCAGATTGAAAAACGAATCATATATTTGACTTGCGCCCGTCAAGAGCTTCAAATCCATATATAATTCGATATAGTTTGTGGAGTTTGATTTCTGAAGTTGTATTTTAAATTGAAATTGGATTGGGAAGATAAGGGTTTTCAGCCATTGAGGAAGAGAAGCAACAAAAGTTTCTGTATGTATAGAATACTGAACATGAGAAATAGGCTAGGGTTTATAATGGGGTATATATAGGTAGGTCAGAAATGGAGATGAGTGGACAAGATTGGTTCACACGCTGAACAACAAATGGCCCGAAAAGCCCGTTCTGACTCCGGAACGAAATTGGGTCAACCCATATATCAAAATAGATGTTTTTAAATATTTTAAACACAATGGAATAGGCTTCAAGTTTAAATTCCATCGTATGAAGAAGTCATGCTAAAATCAAGTTATTTCAAATTGATTTCAATTTCATTGATTTCTAGGCGTTTCGAGCCCGTCCGATCAAACGACAAGTTCGATCGTTACGAAACTTGAAATCCTACAATAATTCACCGTTATGGATCCGATGAAACTGGTTTTGTCGAAATCTGAGTCGGTGGCCAAAATGGCTATTTTCCAGTTAATTAAATAAATTAATAATTAATTAATTAAATCACTTTTTCAATTTCAATTCCACAATTAACAAATCTTATCAGTTTTGATTTCTTAAACAATTACAGTAATTTAAAAAAAATGATGTCAATTTAAAGTTGATTAATTCATCAATTACAGTGTTTAATTTCAATTTCATTAAATTCAGACATTACAAATTAAAATTCCCAAAATTCATTTATTAAATTTTTAAACCTTCTTATTCACGTCCTTTGTCATCCAATGGATAAAATTAACATTGATTTATGGTTTATTACATCAATATTCTCAAATTTCATCTTAATCTCCATTAACGTAATATTTAAATATTTAATTTCATTTGTTTGCAACTAATCTAATTACTAAATTTAAATTCTAATACATTAATAAATCTTGATTTCCATTATTTTATTTCGACCTAATGTTATGGATAAGATTTACATTATCCCCATATACTAACTTAATTCACATTAACATAACATTTAATTACGTTTATTGAAATTTGTTTCCCAACTTACTAAATACAATCAATTATAACCTTATAATCGTTTCAATTAATTGGGATTGCACTAATTATTTATCAACTTGCATTAACATTCTTACATTTTCATTCCCGTTATAAATTCATTAATGAATAACAAATTTTTATTTATTCTATATTTAATTACCAAAATCGTAATTAAATTAACAAATTTAGTCATCGAAAGTTACGGGTCGTTACATCCATCGTATAAAGAAGTTATGCAAAAATCAAGTTATTACAAATTGATTTCAATTAAATTGATTTCTAGGCATTTCTAATCCGTACGATCAAGCGACAAGTCCGATCGTTACGAACTTGAAATCCTACAATAATTCACCGTTACGGATCCGATGAAACTAGTTCCGTCGAAATCCGAGTCAGTGGCCAAAATTGCTATTTTTACATTAATTAAATAATTAATAATTAATTAATTAAATCAAAATTTTAATTTCAATTCTATAATTGACAAATTTTATCATTTTTAAATTTCTTAATCATTTACACTAATTTAAACAAATTTAGATGTCAATTTAGAGTTGATTAATTTATCAATTTCAGTGTTAACCTCAATTCATTAAATTCAGAAATTATAAATTTAATTTCCAATAATTCCATTTAATTTATCTTTCATTATACTATTCAATTCATTGTTGTCAAATGGATGAAATTAACATTGGATTGATGATCTATTACATTGCTATTCTCAAATTCCATCTTAATTTCAATTGACGTAATATTTTATTTTGATTTATTGCAATTGATTCCAATTCAATTTATGGATTAAAATATATCGGTAACTTATAATAATTGTCGCCACTAACTCTTAATCATACTTTTATAAGTTATCATTTTCGAACAATATTATAATTACTTACAAAACATTGATTTTATTCAATTACTATTTATTATTATTAATTCATTAATTAATTCAATATTTACGTTTTTTTCTTACATTAAATTTATTACTAAGTATTCGTTTGCCTTATTTCAACTAATTGGAATTCCATTCAAGTTGTAAATAGTTAACTATAAATAACATCGTTGCGTTTCACTTTAGTTATTATTTCTTTAAATAAATTACAAAATTTTTATATCTTCTAATGTTTATTCACAATTTCTAATTAAATTAACATTTTTAATTATCGAAAATTACGGATCGTTACATGCAACTCTCTTCGATACCGATAACTACCATTATCATGTGGAACAATTTGGAGTATGTATCTTAACTTTGGCGAGCTCAAAGTTCTGCTACAAACTTTATCATGACATTATTATCATATAATAATGTTATGAGATTCTCAACATTTGGATTCACATTCAGCTCAGTTATAAATTTGTGCATTTATATTTATATACATCTTTTATTTCAGTGCTATTCAAGGCGATGTACTTGGCCTTTTGATTAAATCATCCATAGTCTTTTATTAGGAACATTTCCATTTTAAAGGTTCTAAACTTGAATTTATTATTGACACATTATACTCAATATCACTTACGAAGTTCGAGTCCGAATAATCCTTCATAAGGAGTATGTTATTTCTGTAGCAATTCTCTAGTATTGTGTAAATACACGAGAACCCTCCAAATAACCATTTAGTGATATGAATTTGGATTTGATATTAGCTTCATGTATCAAATATATAAAAAAATCTTGATATCGTAGAAAACTTGGCATGTATGATAATTCCTTTTGTCAATGCATAAGGGATACATCTTACATGTTCCATATTAAACATTTTAATAAGGTATCCTTGCATATCATTTGGGATATTCCTAATATCTTTTATACTTACTATAAAAGAATCATTTACAAATTGAACATCGAGTATTAAAACAACTAAGGTTTATTTTAACATAAGTACATGATTAGAACAAGCAACGTATTATTTACTTATAGTTTAGAAATATTAATGAACCTTTTAACGTTCTTTCTTATGAACACACATTTACTTTGCATTTTGATTGATAATCAACCTATTTGATATTTCTATAAAATACTTACTCAATTTGATATTTTTCTGAATGAGACTTTCATATCCGTTCTTGGATCATATCCGAAAACTCACAAACTCAATATCGCTTCCATTGACTTTGAGACACTCGGTTATTATGTGTAAATAGTTTACTCGAAATCATTATTTATATTTTTTTATTTCAACACATATGTACTCATACACAAAGTCATATTAGTCGATAATTTTGTTAGTAAAATCCAAGCCAACTCGAGTATATTGAATAGTTAATCTGTTATACTAATTTCAAAAATTGAAATTAACGATGTTTTCTTATCAGTAAGGCTCACTATATTCCAACTACATTTGTCTTTCTCTTAAAGACATATTTATAACCAATGGATCATACCCCTTTGGTTACAGCTTTCAAAATCATATTTCGATAATGCACTTGGAATATATTTCGGATTTGCACTGTACAATGTCATATAGTCAATACTGTTAATAGTTTAATTAAATAACCGAAGTTGATTTATTCTTGACATCAACAAGAACCACATGTTCACTTCAATGTAAAAGAATACTTGTAATGGCCCGTTTTTCCATACTCTTTGAATCAACAATAAATCACACATGTCCAACTCAAATTGCATGAATAAGAGGATCATTAAGGGTAGAAAGAAAATAAAGACAGAACAGAATCTCACACGAATGGAATAACATATATTATTTCAATAATAATCTTTACAGCGGAAAAGTTTAAAATATAATATCAAAGCCTAACCTAGGTTCAGCCTAGATAGTTGTATCATCTGCCCTAACAAATGCTGATAAACAACAAAACAAATGAAGTAGATATAGCGGATAATAGAATACATCCATATGAAGATGAAGATCTCTAGTTGTCCTCTGGAAACTCCAACCGTCTTCAACTAAACCTGAAACTACTCGAATCTGACCTAAGTATTAAATATACCCGGATCAGGCTCGATAAACCAGCATGAGATACTCTAATTTTTAAATGCATAGATCATGATGATGTTATCAAAACCATTGAAAAGAAGGGTACCAAAACACTTTTATACCAAAATACACTTGATATTATTTTTAATGACATTCTTTTAAAAAAATCAAATAAACTTATTCAAATAAGGTATCAATACCTCGACTAAGTCTAAGTGAATATATCTGGACGGGATCAATATAATATACCAAACAGAATATATGATACCAAAAAGGGGTAGCTAAAATGTTTGCAAGGCATAACAGCTATTTTTGGAATACAATCAAAACTGTAAATCTCGTATTGGGATTGGATATCCAACATGATATGGAACTGGTGGCCTTTTCTCCGATCCATGCATGATAAACATAGTTCCCACTATGCCTTAATAACTTTTCCAAACTAGTCACTTGAAACTATACTTGTTACACTACAACTGATAACCGGTAGTTCCCAACTTTTCTCAAGCTAACCACTTTATCCAAATGAGGCGATAAATGCCTTAAGGGACGTATCCCCCAAAGGGCCAAACATATTTGACACCATCATACATACTCACTTATTCCGAATTTGTGTCTGTCAGACCATATAGTATCCCATATCCATTTCCGGGATGTGAGGCTTGTGAAGCTACGTTCAATTTCTTCAAAGCCACGCTTTTCATACAAAACCATGTTTTTATCATAACAGGTTCCACTTTGAATGCCACACTACCATTCCTTTGATCACTATTTGACACCCACAAGCATACAACCCCTGATCTCGTATGTCTCTGAGAAGGTTGTTATGCTCAGAGAAGTTGCCTTCTCTACCATCAAGCAGATGTACATTTGTAAAAGTCAAATGTTATGTCTCAGAAATGCAATGTCAGACAAGCGTCCATACAAGTTCATTCTGGGACTGAACGAAACCGAAGGCACTTTCCTCGGCCATTATGGGCGAGAAGCTCTTGCAATCCAAAAAATCTCCACAACGAGGAGACCACTACTATAAACAACTTTATAATGGGAGCGATCCAAAGCATGTCAATAAGATGTCCTCATGATATGAAGATCCACGGTCTTCAATAATCATCATCTTTTACAAGTCTTCACTTTCGAATGTATACATTGGTTCGAAGTGGTTTTCGGATAGGAATCACCCAAATCTGATCCCCGTTCCTTCGAAGCCAATCATCGCTAAAAAGATGTTAAGTTCATACGTTGATATCAATCATCAATCAGTTACTTCATCTTTTATTTAAATCAAATATCTTTCTTAGATATAATCTTTCCAATTTATTACATTTTCTTTTCAAGAGTATATGGAATCATTAAGCCTCATTTATCAAATTATTTGCTTTATTTAAACCTTTCTTAAATCCTGGAATAATTCCAAATCATTTTCTCTTTTACTTTAGAAAACCTTTCCAAATCATTCCTTAAACCTTAATTAAAGATTTCTTATATACAAGTTATAACTTTTAACTTAGGGAAAGTATTCCCACATCATTCATTAAATCTTAATCAAAGATTTCTTTCTTAACTTCAAATCATATTCTTGAAATTCAAAGATTTTCGTAACAGAGTACTATTACCACCTTAGATATGGTAAATTTCACCTCCAGGGACAAATGGCAAGTAATCATACATCATGAAGATCTTTGTCTTCAATATATTTTCTTTCAAAAATTAGTTTGAAGGTATTTTTGGATAGGAATCACCCAAATCCGATCTTGGTTCTTCGAATGAGAATCACTTAAATCCGATCTCGGTTCCTATGTCCTAATCATCGATAAAAAATGTTAATTTCATATGGGGTTTCGAAAATTAGTTTGAAGTGATTTTCGGATAGGAATCACCCAAATCCGATCATTCTTACCAATCATCGAACAAAAGATGTCAAGTGGTTAATTAACATTCAAAGAATTTTGTTTCTTTTCTTTTATTTGGGAAAAACTTAAATGTTATCTTTTTAGAGCAATCGAGATTTCCTTTAAATCTATTCCACCACTCGCCTAAAAAGAGAAAACATAGGCCAGATAAGTTTAGGGCACCGGTTGCTCCATCCCTAACCTTAGTTAAACACCTTATTTTATCTACCCAAATCTCACAGGCCGAACAAATGTACTAGACGTTTCCGCATACTCGGTTTGTTATTATATTCGGTCTTCTTCACTTTTTTACTTAAGTGCTACAAACAATTTCTTTTAACCATTTATTCAAACGCTTATTAAAACTTCCAAACCATCTTTATAATACTTAATTATTCCTTTAAAATTATTCACAAAAGATTTAGGAAAGAATTGTTGAGTTTAAACTCATATTCAAAAGGTTATAGAATTCGAGCATAAAAGTGCTGCGAAAAGTGCTATATAAGCTTATTTGATTCAAACAAATTTTTTAAATTTAAAAATTCATATTTTTCATTCCAAATATCTTTTAAAACATTTTACTAGATTTATCAAATTTATTTCATATTTTTTAATCATTTAAAAATATCATTTTTAAAGAAATCTGTTTATGGATTTCGAACTGTAGAACCGCGATGTTTTCCGAAAATTATTTTGGACATATTTCAAACTCTACTTGATGAAAGTTTGATTTTCTTTCAACGAAAACTATTATCATTGTGGATCGAAAAAAATTTATTTCGAAGAAATCCGACTTATAAACCGTTCTCAACGCTAAGTTGAAGTTACGGGTCGAAAATTTACGAATTGCCGCTAGCGACAAGCTCAATTTTGACCAATTTTGTGAATTGCTTCGGAACTTGTCCGAAACACTTCAAATTTGTTTTAAACCATATTTAAACTATTTTAGCTCATTTAAAACAATGTTGTCGTCATTACAAACTCATTTTTCTTTTCATTTCATATTATAATATAATATTATTATAATATCATTTTCAATCTTTTTAGATATTTTGAAATCATTAAGAGGCTAAATAATTTGCATACACACATTTGTATGGATTTAATTTTCATTTAATTAACTATGGTTAATTGCTAATCATTTTTCTTATCATTTATCAAACTAAGTTATCATCCATATCACAAACATATAATCAACCAATTTTACATCTAAGTTATCAAACATTTAAACATTCAACATACTTAAACTTACAAACAATTATACTTGAAATAATTTATGGATTAATTAGTAAATAAGAGTACACACCTGTAACCAAATCGTCTGACTTCCTACCAACATTCATATCATCCAACACTTCACCAAATCCTCTTTTCCGCAAACTTTGCTTTTAATTCCGACGGCACTTTCTTCTCTATTTCTTGCTTTGGAGCTTCTTGAACTTGCTTCTGCCTCCTAATGTGCTCGAAACACCTTGATCTTCCTCTTCCACCATCACTTCTTCACTTCTTAGATGCTAAACAATGTTTGATAATATTCTAAGACCTTTGAAAAAGTTTGGTGGTGTTTGGACTTTGTTTGATATGGTTTTGAAAAAATTAGTAAGGAAAGAGAAGAGAAGAAGTCATTAAAGCTCTAAAGAAGAAGAAGAAAAGAGCTTAGAAAAGGAAGAAGAAGAAGAATGAAAAGAGTGTAGAATTTGTGAAAGATGTGGTGGGTATTTATAGAAAAATGTTTGAAAAAATATTATTATGTAAAATGGCCAAAATACTCTTTACTTACTTTTTAAGTAACCTTATTTTTTTCAACACCGAACATCACATTTCAAATCATTACTTTATGTCATTTTCACTTAAGTATTAAGTAAAGAATATAATAATTATGTTTGGTTTGATGTTTACCTTTTGCTTTGAAATGACATTTTTGTCTTTTTGTGCTTACTTTTTGTTAATATATTCTAGAATTTTCTATGTATGTTTAGTAAAAGTAAACTTGATTAAGAAATTAATTAATACTTATAGTGTTTGAATATATGTTCCTATATAAGAAAATAAAGGTTCGACGAAGTTGCGACAGCTTTCAATCGACAAAACGTTGATTTTCGATAAAATGTTTTATGGTCACATTTTCATATTTTAGTTAAACTATTTATTTATGTAAACCAATTTAAAAATAAATTTGTATAATTATATTTAAAAATATAAACAATTATAAATAAATTGAAATAATTTATTTAACCATTGAAACTTACTTTTCTAAAATCAGCATTTTGTCACTTTTGTCAATATAGACAAATGTTACTATTTTGTATATACTTCTCTTTCCAAATCCTATCTAATATTGTCTGAATCATATAACCTTACCTATTTTATATTTAAAATTACTTTAAATAGCATATTTTAAAGTGGCCAATTCTAGGTCATTACATCATCCCCTACTTAAAAAAATTTCGTCCTTGAAATTACCCAAAACAAAAGTTTGCCTAAAACATTTATCTTCAAACTTAATTACATATAATATATACAGATCATCCATATGAAATATCTTATTCGATATCCTATTCGAATATACAACTTTGTGATCCGAAAGCCAACAGGGTTGGCGCAGTTGGTTGATGGTTCGGACTGCGTGATCGAAGGTCACGAGTTCGAGCCCCGAAACTGACAACCCTGTAACAAGTACCCGAAGTATGTGTTTGGCAGGCACATACTTCCCTAGAGTTTACAAGCGAAGCTTGGTTCTCTAGGTAATTCAAAAAAAAAAACTTTGTTTCCGAACTCGCATCGATCCCCCAATACTCTAGTGCGGACACTGATCAGGATTCTACATCAGAACCTTTTCTTCCTTGCATAGTGCTCAACTATGATAGAAAACTCAAGTACCTAACCACAAACCCTCATCATTGTCCTTTGCCAAGAATCGAGTGATAAAACCTTTTTCGAACCAGTTTAAATACCTCAAAGTTCCGAACTCGAATCTTAGATCATAATTGTGCGATGAGATGATCTATATATAACATATGTATTTATTAAACCTTAAAAACTTTCATAAAAACTTTATCTTAAGCTCAAACATTATAAATATACTTCTTTATATAATCCCTTTAATTATTTAGTTTCAAATATTTTTATTAAAGGAAAATATTCTAGTGGAACCATTTTTCACTCAAAAGATAATTTATCTTTATTATAAAATGTTTTCGCATAATCTTTTAACTTAGTATATTTCCTTTAACACTAATATTATTTACGAATCATTTCGTAAAACTATTAATTAAGTTTATTTTATCTTATGTAAATTAATCACTTTTAAAGACTTAAGTCCAAATTCTTAATTTATGCTAGAATTCGTTAATAAACATTTTCCAGGTTATAATTACCTTTTTGAGGAGTCATTATTTTACTTAATAGTTCATGACTAAATTCTATATTTGTGTGATATACCTTTACATCCTAAGAGTATATACAAATCCCAAATTTCATATTGATTTTACTTAAATCCGTTTGTCTAAGAAATTTAAACTTTGTTGTAATTTGCTGTTATATCAAATTCATAAGTTATAAAACTTATTTCCTATTTAATACTATTATTAATTTTGTAGCATTGAAAAACAAATTTAAAACTACTCGTATTTAAATCCTCATACTCTTAACTCTTAAATTTTTTTTATAAATCAGTTGTATATATTATCCTTATCTTATTTCATTTACTCAAAGTATTTCACAATATTTTATCAATTTCTTAGCTCCGAGTTAGGTATGATCTAGAAATTTTCGACTGTACGAAATAGTCAAGAATCTTGTTTTATCTTATCAATTAGCGATTCCCAATTTATCTTTGGTTTAAACACTTTTATAAAGGTTACTAATCAATGATTCACATTATTTCTTTAACTTAAGAAAATTATATAGATCAAGTAACTCTAAAATAATACCAAGGAACTGGGTACTACCGCGGTATCATATATTCTCTTAACAAGAAAAGTAATACTTAAGAGAAGTGCTTACCATCCGAACACATCACTTGCCTATTTTTAGTTTATTTTCAAGCCAATCGAATTAGTTATCATAAAATACCTCTTTTTATTTGAAATAATATCATTTCCAAATCCTTTAGAGATTGCTTTTGTTTATAAAACCTATCTTGTAAGTTCTTTTTATAAATTTATCTTATATGTTCATTACTTAAACAAATCTTATTATCAAACAACTTATAGTCAAATTGTGAAACTTAATTCACAAGGTATTTGTACTTAAACTTTTAAATCAAACAATTGATCAATTTATGATAGTAACTTATCATTATCATTTCTTAATTTATTATTGTGGAATAAGTATTAAAGATCTTAATTACCTTACCAGATTTCTTACTTATCGATTATTTTGGTGTAACATCTTATAATCAAACTGTGAAATTCTAATCACAAGATGTTCATATTTAAATTTCATTAATCCAGATTTCTAACTATACAAATTTTCAAAATATATACTTTATATTCAAAATATAATCCTAGGTAAAATTATTTCATTTTCCAATTTTTTCAAAATCAGTGTGTCGGTTCGCCTCTTTTAAGTGTTTAGGAATCTCTATCGATTACATGGAGCTCTCATGCATCAACCGGAATTCATATACAACTCAACAGATTAATCAACTCAAAACATTTTTATATCCAACAACAAATATGCGCTAATATATAATATACTCAAACTCATTCTAGGATGTTACAAACCCTATCTCTAATGAGTCACTCATCCTAGGGTATTACTAACCCTATCTCTAATGAGTCTATACCCCACCAAAGCCAAGGTTGTCGCTTAACCTTCAGCTCTGATACCAAATGTAATGGCCTATCTTTCGTACCCTTTGAAGCGACAATAAACCACACATGTCCAATTCAAATTGCACGAATAAGAGGATCATTAAGGGTAGAAAAAAATAAAGACGAAACTGAATCTCACACGAATGGAATAGCATATATAATTTCAATAATAATTTTTACAGCGGAAAATTTTAAAATACAATATCAGAGTCTAACCTAGATTCAGCCTGGATAGTTATAACACCAGCCCTTACAAATGCCGACAAACAACAAACCAAATGAAATAGATGTAGTGGATAATAGAATATGTCTATACGATGATGAAGATCTCTAGCTCTCCTTTGGAAACTCCAACCATCTTCAACTAAACCTGAAACTACTCAATCTGACTCGAGTATTAAGAATACCCGGATCAGGCTTGATAAACCAGCGTGGGATACTCGAAATTTTAAATGAATAGATCATGATGATGTTAACAAAACCTTTGAAAAGAAGGGTATCTCATAAGACCACCCCCACACATAAACACAGACGAGTTTTTACCTTATGATAACAAAAACACTTTTATATCAAAATACACTTGATATTATTTTTAATGACAATCTTTTTAAAACACTTTTCAAATAACCTTATTCAAATAAGGTATCAATACCTGGACTAAGTCTAAGGGAATATATCCGGACTGGGTTAATAGAATATACCAAATAGAATATATGATACCAAAAAGGGGTAGCTAAAATGTTTGCAAGTCATTACAACTATTTTGAAAATACAATCAAAACCGTATATCTCGTATTGGGATTGGATTTCCAACATGATAGAAAACAAGTGGCCTTTTCTCCGATCCACGCATAACAAACATAGTTCCTACGGTGTCTTAATCGCTTTTCTTAAACTAGTCACTTGGAACTGTACTTGCTACACTACAACTGATAACCGATAGTTCCTTACTTTTCTCAAGCTAACCACTTTATCCAAATGGGGCAATAAATGCCTTGAGGGACGTATCCCCTAAAGGGCCAAAGGTATTTGACACCACCATACATACTCACTTATTCCGAATTTATGTCTGTCAAACCACGTAGTATCCCGTATCCTCTTTCAAGATGTGAGGCTAGTGAGGCTACGCTCAATTTCTTCAAAGCCATGTTTTTCATACAAAACCACGCTTTGGTCATATCAGGTTCCACTTTGAATGCCACACTGCCATTCCTTTGATCACTATTTGACTTCCACAAGCATACAACCTCTGAGCTCGTATGTCTTAAAGAAGGGTGTTAAGCTAAGAGAGGTTGTCTTCTCCGCCTCCAAGCAGATGTACATTTGTAAAATTCAAATGTTATGTCTCAGAAATGCAATGTCAGACAAACGTATACAAGTTCATTCTGGGACTGAACGAAATCGAAGGAACATTCCTCGACCATTACTAGGCGAGAAGCCCTTGCAATCCAAAAAAATCTCCACAACGAGGAGACCACTGCTATAAATAACTCTACAATGGGAGCGAACTAGAGCATGTCAACAAGCAGTCCTCACGCTATGAAGATCCATGGTCTTCAATAATCATCATCTTTAACATGTCTTCACTTTCGAATGTATACATTGGTTCGAAGTGGCTTTCGGATAGGAATCACCCAATCCGATCCATGTTCCTTCGAAGCCAATCATCGCTAAAAAGATGTCAAGTTCATATGTGGATATTAATCATCAATCACTTACTTCATCTTTTATTTAAATCAATATCTTTCTTAGATATACTCTTTTCAATTTATTCCATTTTTTTTCAAGAGTATATTGAATCATTAAGCCTCATTTATCAAATTATTTGATTTATTAAAACCTTTCTTAAATCCTGGAATAATTCCAAATCATTTTCTCTTTTACTTTGGAAAACCTTTCCAAATCATTCATTAAATCTTAATTAAAAATTTCTTTTATTTAAGTTATAACTTTAAACTTAAAGAAAGTATTCCCAAATCATTCATTAAATCTTAATCAAAGGTTTCTTTCTTAACTTCAAATCATATTCTTGCAAATCAAAGATTTTCATAGCATAGTACTACTGCCACCTTAGATATGGTAAATTCATCTCCAGGGACTAATGGCAAGTAATCCTACATCATGAAGATCGCTGTCTTCAATGATCTTTGTCTTCAGTATAATTTATTTCAAATATTAGTTTAAAGGGGTTTTCGGATAGGAATCACCCAAATCTGATCCCGGTTCTTCGAATAGGAATCACCTAAATCTGGTCCCGATTCCTTAGTCCTAATCATCGATAAAAAGATGTTAATTTCATATGGGGTTTCAAAAATTAGTTTGAAGTGATTTTTGGATAGGAATCACCCAAATCTGATCCCGGTTCTTCGGATAGGAATCGCCCAAATTCGATCCTGGTTCCTTCTTACCAATCATCGAATAAAAGATGTTAAGCAGTCAATTAACATTCAAAGAATTTTATTTCTTTTCTTTTATCTCGGAAAAACTTAAATATGATCATTTTAGAGCATTCAGGCTTTCCTTTCGATCTATTTCACCCCTCGCCTAAAAATAGAAAATATAGGCCAGGTAAGTTCAAAGCACTGGTTGCTCCATCCCTAACATTAGTTAAACACCTTGTTTTATCTTCCTAGATCTCACAGGTGGGACAAATGTACTAGTCATTTCTGCATACTTAGTTTGTTATTATATTTAGTCTTCTTCACTTTTTTACTTAAGTGCTACAAACAATTTCTCTTAACCATTTATTCAAACTCTTATTAAGACTTCTAAACCATCTTTACATTACTTAATTATTCCTTTAAAATTGTTCACAAAAGATTTAGGAAAGAATTGTTGAATATGCTAGCATATAATTTTTGTTCAATGATAATAAACGTATATATATTCACTTAAATGTATTTGTTAATGTACTATTTTATTTTTCATATAATAAAATAAATATTTGTTGAATAAAATAGATAACATAGTATTTAAATTCAAACAGATATTTTATTCAAACAAATATTTATTATAATTTTGAATAGTACAAATTTGAGCTCTCACTATACATACACAATTATGATTACAAAACAAATTCAATTACATCACAATCTTTCATTTACAAATGTCCTTACTACATATTCTTCGTTCACTCATAATTTATCTTCTACTTCATTCCAGATTAAATCCAACATCTGAGCAATATGCAAAAATAAATATTGACGCAGTAAAATTGAAAAGAAAATATTTTTGCAGTGTAAATAAAATGTGATTTTGAAAATTTTATTTGCCTCAGTTATTTGGGTTGCTCTTCGTCATTTAATTTTGAATTCATCACACACGAACAACTTGTGACATGCACAGTGTATCAATGTACATTCCATAAGGCCATGCACATCGATATACACTTGATAAAATTACAAAGACAGGTGAGCACAAGGTCAAATCCAAATTAAAAGCCAGGTTTAACTCAAGTGAAATACAAATATTAAGTCACGATATCAACACAAGGTCAAACCCAAGATTTATGCTGGATACAACACAGGTGCAAATTCAAATAAAATGGTCACGACAACTAAAACAAGCCTTGACTAAGAAGTTCAACGATATACATATGAAGCAGAGACTAGACAGTCCAAACCAGACTCAAGGAAACGAACTGGTCAAGACAAAGTCAATGCACAAATATATATGTATATATACGTATACGTATACATATGTATATACACATGTATACATACATGCAGTGACAAGCTAACCAAACAGCATGTAGACATCAAGCAAATAGAGACAGTAGCTCGAGGCTACAACTCAAAAAGCAAATACCAAATCAATACAACATGAATGTACTCAGTTGCAAACATCATGAAACCAAAGTGCACAACAGAAAGAGGCTATGCGGTAGGATCGTATAATATGGAATAGTGGATGGTATAGGTAAATAACAATAAGCAATAAGTAAAGTAGACACAAGAATTTTATACTGGTTCGGACCTCTAGTCCTACGTCCAGTCCCTAAGCTTCACTTAGGAATTCTACTAACTAAAACCCTCTCTTAACCCGGAGGAACAGGTTTACAACTTACCCGAACAACCGAACGGGATTTCTTTCCTCAACTACCGAAGAGGACTTCAATTCAATTGCTAAAAAACAATATTCGACTTGTTATGTTCTTGTCAACACTAATGAGTCTAATGTAGTACAATATTCCTATAATCTTATCCTTGAGAGTATGCAATGTGTTTGTGAAGATTTAGAAAATGTGAATTGCTATGAATCAAAAGAATGTTAAAAACAAAGCAGTGATTCAAGCAATAGATTTGTGATTGCTTTGAGAATTTCTAGATAATATGTTCAAGAAAATAGTAAGATTAAAGCAAGATAATTCGGTGAATTGAAGATGTTAGAATCACGTATTTATACTTGTAGAAGAGGTGCATCTGTTGGCTAAGAGTGCAGACAAGAGATGCTTCCATTTCCATTGGAGAATGGTTGCAACTCTTGGGAGGAAGAAGGTGTCCATTCAGAGAAAATTCGCAGGTTCAAATTCAGTCAACTGAACAGGAAATTCAGTCAACTGAAAATATGAACTAAAGTTTTCAGGAACAAATTCAATCGACTGAGAAGGGTGTCTCAGTCGACTGAAACTGTACATGTTTGTATATGTGTAACAGGTTCAGTCGACTGGTCATCCATTTTCAGTCGACTGAACTACTAAATTGTGCACAGTGAATGTTTATTAAAAAATGAAATTTATAAAATTTGTTCTAGTGTTTGTGCAAGCCTCTTGAGGATAGATTTTAACAATAAATCTAAACTAAGACCTATATAAAAATCATACTTATGTTTATCCTTGGCCTTCATCGTTCTTTCTTTAGCTTTTCACATATCTCTTCCTTTTTGTTGAAGCACATTGTCATTGATCAAAATATAGCGTATCAACATTCTCTCCCTTTTTGATTGATGACAATACTGAAACGTGTAGAGATGTAATTATTTCCTCCCCCGGATATATGCACCGTCTTTGCTACAAAAACACGGTTAGTAACATAGATTTCTCCCCCTTTGTCATCGACAAAAAGGAAGTAATAATCGCAGAAGTATATTGTCAAAACAATCACTGATATGCATGTTTATAGTTTAAGAATGTAGCATAAAAATGTAGCATGAGAAATAAAACATAGAATGTTGCATGAATGAATGAAACATAAAATGTAGCATGAATGAAACATAAAAGGCTATTTATACAAGCCTTTTGATTAGTGTTTTTGAAATAAAAAACCATAAAAGAGTTATTCATCTTTATCCCAATCATACGAGGCTTCTCTCCCTCCCTATGGTTCACGAATGATTGGTCCACCGGTGGGTGGTCTATAGCTTCCTTCTTGACCACCACTAGTGCCACTCGTGCTGCTGCTTGTATGTTCTTCGGATGATGTCCATGTGAAAGTAGGTGCAGGACGCTTACCGCGCGATATTGAAGCGGTAGTGGAAGTTGAGCATGAGATGGCATCCCATAATTTATTGAAGAATCCTTTAATTTTATCAAGTTTGTGATTTACCTTCTTGAGGCGATTATCAAGAATTTGTTGATTTCTTGATAAAATTCCTAACGATTGATTGGTAGTAAAACTTGGCTCAATGATACGAATATCATCTTCTCGGTCGAAAGGTTCTTCATGTGGAGCTTGTGGAGGTTGTTGCTGTTCTTGATGTTGAGCTTCCCATTCGGCAAGAGATATGATGCGAGGAGGTCTAGCTGGGAGTTGCATAAGGCTTATAGTCCGTTGGTTAATTTGATGGGCCATAATTGCCCACATCTCCTTTGCCAATGATATAGCCTTTTGAATTGTCTCCGAAGGTAACCGAGCCACCATCAAAGTATGTGATGTTTGTAAGTATATCTTTGTCTCCGGTCATATGTTTTGAGCAACCACTGTCTAGTATCCATTTCTTCTATTTAAGTGGGACCTGAAAATAAATACAAAATTATTGGTACCCACCTTTTAATAGGGTCCTAAAAAGTTAGAGCTTAGGAAGCCAAACCCAATTTGGTTTAGTATCCTTTTTATAAATATAGTTTTTATTATAATGAACACTATCCATAAATGTTTTAATATATTTATTCCTAATTAACACATTATTAGTCTTTGAAACCCAAATTTTAACTACCTTGGTTTTTACTTTTGTTTCAATAGGTTTTCTTAACAATATTTGTTGTTTTGAATCAATATTCCTTTTAAGATTTATATCCTTTTTATAGGAATTTTTGACTCCTTTTTATATCCTAAACCTTGTTTATTTGAAGATGATTGAGAATTTTCTAATATCTTGGATAAATTTTCCCTTCCTTTGTTAAAGTTAGAAACGTTTTTAGTTATGTTATCTAATCTAGCTTGAAGACTATTATTTTCTAATTCAACTTGTCTAATCTTAGTTTTTAACTCATGATTTTCAGAAACAATTACATCATTCTTTTTCTTTTGAGTTTCAATTTCTTGACTTAAAAAAGATAATTGAGTTTCCGAATTTGAATAAGATTCTTGAACTTTTTCAAGTTCTTCTTCTAGAATTTTCTTTTCATCGTTTAACATATCTCTTTCAAATTCAACTTTGTTTTGATTTACACGAATTTCCTTAATTTTCTTTTTAAGAATTTTATTGTGCTTAAATGTTCAGAGTTTAGTTTAATTAAGTCATCGAAGGTTAAATTACTTACTTCAAATTCTTGAGCCATGAAGCATACATTTTCCTGTTAATTATCGCTATCATTTTCACTTTCGGATGAACATGAATCCGAATCATCCCATGTTATAGAGAATGCCTTCTTTTTGAATTTCTCTCTCTTGTTTTTGTTGTTGAGAGCTTTCTAATTCTCCTTCTTTTGCTCTGGGCAATCCTTGTGCATGTGACCTTTCTTGTGACAGTTGAAACATTCTATTTTCAAGGATGTAGGTTTGTTCAAGAAATTCTTTTTGAGTCTGTTTTTGTTTCCTTTTCTATATCTTAAGAATTTCTTGAAATTTTTGGCTATGAATGCTAAATCCTCATCTTCATACTCTGATTCTTCCTTTTCCACATGAAAAGCAACATTCTTTCTTTCTTGAGCTTGATCTTTCTTAGCTTGCATATTTACTTCATACGACATAAGATTTCCAATCAATTCCTCTGGCTTCGTTGTAGATAGATCATTTGCTTCCTCGATTGCTAGTATTTTCTCTCCCATTCATCAGTGAGTGAATTTAAAACTTTAGACACAATGTCAAAATCCGTGTATTTTTCTCCTAGTCCGATTAAAGCATAATGAATGTCTTGAAATCTTGAGTACATGTCATTGATGGATTCATTTTGTCGCATTCTAAAGTTTTGGAATTGATTCTTCAGCATAGATATCTTTGTTTGTTTAACCTTGTTTGTGCCTTCATGTATGACTTTAAGTGTTTCCCATATCTGATATGCAGTAGTACATATGCTAACACGGTTGAATTCGTTTCTATCCAAGGCGCAAAATAGCATATTCATAGCTTTGGCATTTGCACTAGCTTCATTCTTTTGAGTTTGTGTCCATGTAGGATAATCGGTTGTGGGTACAACGAACTCTGCTTGAGTAGCATTTCAGGCTTCGAAACTTGTTGCTTGCGTATAAATCCTCATCGTTGTAGCCCAATAGTTATAGTTTAGTCCATTGAATAGAGGAGGTCTTTGGGTAGATTGTCCTTCCGCAAATGTAGAACTATAGGCAGATGTTGTGCTTGTACTTGCGTTATTTTCCATATTATCAATATGTCTAATAACGGTGTTATGGTTATAGGATGGCCTTGCTCTGATACCAATTGAAAGAGGCTATGCGGTAGGATCGTATAATATGGAATAGTGGATGGTATAGGTAAATAACAATAAGCAATAAGTAAAGTAGACGCAAGGATTTTATACTGGTTCGGACCTCTAGTCCTACGTCCAGTCCCTAAGCTTCACTTAGGAATTCTACTAACTAAAACCCTCTTTTAACCTGGAGGAACAGGTTTACAACTTACCCGAACAACCGAACGGGATTTCTTGCCTCAACTACCGAAGAGGACTTCAATTCAATTGCTAAAAAACAATATTCGACTTGTTGTGTTCTTGTCAACACAAATGACTCTAATGTAGTACAATATTCCTATAATCTTATCCTCGAGAGTATGCAATGTGTTTGTGAAGATTTAGAAAATGTGAATTGCTATGAATCAAAAGAATGTTAAAAACAAAGCTGTGATTCAAGCAATAGATTTGTGATTTCTTTGAGAATTTCTAGATAATATGTTCAAGAAAATAGTAAGATTAAAGCAAGAGAATTCGGTGAATTGAAGATGTTAGAATCATGTATTTATACTTGTAGAAGAGGTGCATCTGTTGGCTAAGGGTGCAGACAAGAGATGCTTCCATTTCCAATGGAGAATGGTTGCAACTCTTGGGAGGAAGAAGGTGTCCATTCAGAGAAAATTCGCAGGTTCAAATTCAGTCAATGAACAGGGAATTCAGTCAACTGAAAAAATGAACTAAAATTTTCAGGAACAAATTCATTCGATTGAGAAGGGTGTTTCAGTCGAATGAAACTGTACATGTTTGTATATGTGTAACAGGTTCAGTCGACTGCTCATCCCTTTTCAGTCGACTGAACTACTAAATTGTGCACAGTGAATGTGTATTAAAAAATGAAATTTATAAAAATGTGTTCTAGTGTTTGTGCAAGCCTCTTGAGGATAGATTTTAACAATAAATCTAAACTAAGACCTATATAAAAATCATACTTATGTTTATCCTTGGTCTTCATCGTTCTTTCTTTATCTTTGCACATATCTCTTCCTTTTTGTTGAAGCACATTGTCATTGATCAAAATATAGCGTATCAACAACAACAACTATCCAAAGCCTAGACCAAAACATATGCACCAGTGAAATGTCGAAGACCAGATAACACAATATACAGTGACAATGTGGTTGCAGTGAAGACTACAAGTACAAAGCATGCACCATTTCATATGCACTGGCTCGAAGTAACAAAACAATTCAAACCAGAAATGAGTATAGCTCAATGCAAAACACAAGGCAGTGAAACAGCATAAACAAGCCTGGCATGCAAATACAACATACAACACCTATGGTTAGGAACCAAAACCCCAAAGTACAAAAACAGAAGTGAACCAGTAAATGACACAGGTACAAGATGAAATCACATACATACATAAATGTATGTACACAAGTGGATGAATATATGTACAAACACCATTGTGATTTCGACAAACCAAGACAAGTTGATATGCACACGCAATCAGACAAGTACAGGGATGAAGTGTTCAAGGATGAGACAAACTCAAGCGCCAGTAAATTAATATCACACAGACAACTGTATACATATGCAGTTATATAGTACAACAAAGCCTCTAAAGCATTGCCAAAGACAACTACAGTCTTACAGAGAACCAAGCTACAGATTGAAGCATACGGCAGCGAAAATGCAAAGTACATATACATAAGGCCAAGAAAAAATCAAGCAGGGAATTTCAATGATAATAAAGTCAAATTCCCACAAAATCAAATAATATGATGACAGACTACAATGAGCAGCCATGAGAAAATGACCGAAGTAAGGCAATATCAACAACCACGTCAAGCTAAGTGCCGAAGTCAACATAAATTTAAATGCCAGAAAGTTAGAAACCGTGATGACCAAGGAAATCAACCAAGTCAAAAATCGAAGTCGTGTTAACCAAGAAAAATATATACGAAATTGAAGAAGTTAGAAGAAACACCATCATTCAATATTAATCAAGTGGCCGAGACAAATTCAAAGCTAAATTATTTGACGAATTCGTATAAAATGTACGAACGAATTTATAGGAAGTCGAATTCTATATAAACCCTAAACATCATCAGCAAAAAAATCATTCGAGTTCAAGCAACTAAGCATAATAATTCAACTCGAATCTAAAAGGTCGGGCATAATCAATATCGAAAAAGGAAAAATTGCATACCATTTTGACAATTGAACTCAACCAAAATTGAAGCAGCCATGAACGAGTGCAAAGAGAAGAAAGTATCGATCGACAAAGCTAAGGGACGTAAATCATGATTCGATCGAGATACTAAAGTCGGCGACTTCAATTTTCCAAAGCTCTAATTTCAGAGCAAAGAGGAACAAGAATGAACAACCATTGTTAAACAATGATATTGGGCCGAAGTTATAATACAAAAGAAAAAGGATTCAATTTTATCACTTTTAATTATGGGCCGGCCTCATTTTATTTTTAAAGGCTTTATTTTATTTTAATTAGGGTTTTGGGTTATTTAATTTGTTTTTATTGTATTTTCCTTATAAACAATTGTAATTTCTAGTCGTGTGACTAGAAGATGAGCTACGGTGGTGTAGTTCGAGAATTCGCAACTCAATGGCTGAGTTGTGGTGGGGTTTTGAGCATCGAGTTAAGGCTAGTCGATAGCGGGTATCGCGAGTTTACATGTGTAAGCGTCTGATTGCTTAATTTCTAGTAGAAACCTTGGGGGCAGCACGTAAGCAGGGTTTTACCGAGCTGGGTAAATTCTGTGTTGTTTTAATTCTGCATTTATTATTTTACTATTATCTTTGTTGTTATTATTCTGATATATCTATGTTGCAAATATTTTATAAACTTCCACAATAAATTTTATAATTAATAACATCACCCTATTCACCCCCCCCTCCTCTAGGGTGAAATTGATCCCACGAGAATTGTTAAGTTTAAACTCATATTTAAAAGGTTATAGAATTCGCAGCATAAAAGTGCTGCGAAAAGTGCTATATAAGCTTGTTTGATTTAAACTACTTTTTAATATTTGAAAATTCATATTTTCCATTCCAAATATCTTTTAAACCATTTTAATAGTTTTATCAAATTTATTTCATATTTTTTTTATCATTTTTAAAGAAATCCGTTTATGGATTTCGAACTACAAAACCATGATGTTTTTAAAAACTTATTTTGGACATATTTCAAACTCTACTTGTTGAAAGTTTGATTTTTTTTTGTTGGAAAACTATTATCATTGCAGACTTAAGAATTTTTATTTCAAAGATATCCGACTTATAGATCATTCTCTACGCTAATTTGAAGTTATGGGTCGAAATTTACGAACTACCGCTACGCGACGAACTCGATTTTGACCAATTTTGTGAATTGCTTCGGAACTTGTCCGAAGTACTTCAAATTAGGCAACTAACATCCAATATATTAATTGGGGATGGAAGACGGCGACCCCAATCAATTGGGGGAGGGAGGCTGTATATCGAGGGCTCGCCCGCCTCGCCCAATTTGTTCTCCATTCTCATTCCGCATGCGCTTCGTGCACCATTGGTGTTTTGCTCTCCTCTTATTTCTTCATTGGACGGTTCGGGGTAGGCTCTACACGAAAGAGAAGTATCCGTAGTAGAGTGAGAGCCGACTTCCTTTCTTTTAAGAGTAGTCAACAATTAATATGCCGAGGAATTCTTCTCATTAGCTCGATCCCCAATTAATATACTGCTTTTGGAACACTCTAATGGGAGCGCTCCATTACCGAGTGAAAGAGTCGGTGACATTGTTGTTAGCCTCCGTTAACAAGTATAGATTCAGCCGGTAGACTGTCTGCTTTTTCTTTTTGATAGCGGCAGGCAGCCTTTACCTAGTCTTCAAGTACGTTGTCTATTGAAGAAGCAAACGAGTGCCATTGATGAGTTGCAGATTGTGCAAGCTTCCCAAGCAGGTAACATAATGGAATTAAAAATTTTATTTATTCGTTTGATTGACTTGTTATCTTTCATAAAATAAAGAAGCATGGCTCGGCTATACCACCTAGCCGAGCCAGAACGGAAAAAACAATAGATATAAAGAAATTCATTTTTTAATTTCTATACATGCAATTCCAATTCCTTCGAAACCTGAGGATATTTTTTTATTTTTTTGTACATAGTTCTTTATACAATTCCATATTTTCTGATCTTCTTGTAGACCTATAGAAAAAAAATTGGTTGTCCCAATGCTTGCGGTTTCGCCTGAAAATGATTCAGGATCTGAGGGGGCTCTCAATTCTTCCGCCTCGAAGAATTTTTTGGATTCCTTCGTGCTCGGGGTCCTAGAGGAATCCACTCCGAGTCCAAGTAAAGGGACAGGCTCGGTGAATCAGCCAGAAGCAAGGCCTTCTCCCTCCTCTAATCCATGCGCTTCTAGGGAGAACTAAGTTGGTCCAGCTAATTGGACCCCCCTCCCCCAGTGGTCCGTTCGAGTTCGTATAGCCTTAACACATTCCACTTTTTTTCAATCAAAATGAAAAAAAAAAGCGAAAATGGATTAAGAATTAAATTAATGAATTTTATATTTGTATTTTTATAATATAAAATGAACTAGAAAAATATAGTTATACTAATAGGATTTCTTACGTTATAATTGGTCTTATTTATTAGTATTCTAATTATACTATTTTTTGTATTTAATTTAATTACTTTTTAAAAAGAGAAACCGGTTTTCAACCATATTTAAACTATTTTAACTCATTTAAAACAATATTGTCATCATTACATACTCATTTTTCATTTCATTTAATATTATAGTATCATATTATTATAATATCGTTTTCAATCTATTTAGATATTTTGAAATTATTAAGAGGATAAATAAGTTCCATACACACATTTGTATGGATTTAATTTTAATTTAATTAACTATGGTTAATTACTTATCATTTTTCTTATTATTTATCAAACCAAGTTATCATCCATATCACAAACATATAATCAACCAATTTTGCATCCAAGTTATCAAACATTTAAACATCCAGCATGCTTATACTTTCAAACCATTATACTTGAAATAATTTTCGGATTTGTTAGTAAATAAGAGTACCCACCTTTAACCAAATCATTTAACTTCCTACCAACATTCATATCATCCGATACTTCACTAAATCCTCTTTTCTACAGACATTCCTTTTAATTCTGGTAACACTTCCTTCTCTTTTTCTTGCTCCGGAGCTTCTTGAACTTGGTCCTCCTTCCTGATGTACTCGGCCACACCCTAATCTTCCTCTTTCTCCATCATTTCTTCACTTCTTAAATGCTAAACCATGTTTTGTTAATATTCTAAGGTCTTTGGCAAAGTTTGATGGTGTTTGGACTTTGTTTGATATGGCTTTGAAAAAGTTAGTAAGGAAAGAGAAGAGAAGAAGCCATGAAAGCTCTAAGGAAGAAGAAGAAAAGTTATTAGAAAAGAAAAAACAAGAATGAAAAGTGTGTGGAATTTGTGAAAGAAGTGGTAGGCATTTATAGAAAAAAGTTTAAAATAAAATATTATTATGTGAAATGACCAAAGTACCCTTTACTTACTTTTAAGTAACCTTATTTTTTCAACACTTAACATCACATTTCAAATCATTACTTTATGTCATTTGCACTTAAGTATTAAGTAAGGAATATAATAATTATGTTTGGTTTGATTTGATGTTTACGTTTTGCTTTGAAATGACATTTTTGTATTTTTGTGCTTACTTTTTATTAATTATATTCTACAATTTTCTAAGTATGTTTAGTAAAAGTAAGATTGATTAGTGAATTAATTAATACTTATACTATTTGAATATATGTTCCTATATAAGAAAATAAAGGTGTCATAAGCTACCAAAGCCAAGGAATCTACCATAAAGCAAATTGAAGAACGCTAATTGAAACAGAAGACTAATTAAGGAACTAAAGCATAAAGCGAACAATTTGAAGGCGGCAGCTTCAACTGAAAAGCCCTAAGTCCAGATTGATAAAGAAAACAAGGCAGCCACGAAAATAATAAGGGAGACGCCTCTATTTTAATTACTTAAGTCGGTCGGTATTAATTATTTATTAGGCTCCAATTAATAATAGGGTTTTGGTTTTTTATTTTTTTATTTGTAATTTCTTTTTAAATTATTGTGAATTTCTAGTTGTGTAATTAGGTACAAACTAAGGGGCGTAGTTTGAGAATTCGCACCTTAGTGGCTGAGCAGTAGCAGGTTTTTGAGCTTATAGTTAGGTAACTTAAGTTAGTGGGTGTCGTAAGTTTACGTGTGTAAGCGTCCGACTACTTAATTTCTAGTAGAAACCTTGGGAGCAGCACGTAAGCAGGTTATTACCAAATTTGGGTAAATTTGTGTGCTCTACTACATTACTTTTTGTTAGTTATTTATATTTCCGCATTAATTTTTATTATTATTAGAACACCTTATTCACCCCCCATAGGCTGAAAACGATCCTACAAGTGGTATTAGAGCTAGGAACAAAAACAATTTTTTGTTTTAAAATTTTGGTTTTTTAAAAATGGCTTCTTTTAATAACACTTTGATGAGGGCCAGTCCATAGTTAGATCACTCATATTCAATGGTGAATTTTCTTATTGGAAAAATAGAATGAAATTTTTTTGAAAACCATAAATGCATAGAATATTGTTGAAACGAGTTATAGGACACCAACAATAATGTTAGATAATCAAGAAGTTGAAACACCTATGGATCAATGGACAAATCATGAAAATAAACTGCAAAATGGTAGTGCTAAAGCTATGAATTCTATTATTTGTTCATTAGATCAAATTGAATTTAATCGTGTTTCACATTGTCTAACTACGCAGGAGATCTGGCACACGCTTGAAATGACTCAAGAAGGAACCTCTCAAGTTAAAGAATCTCGCCTTGCCATGCTTAGTAGCGAGGATGAGAACTTCACAATGGCAAAGGATGAAAGTGTCAAAGAAATGTATGGACGACTTTCTAATCTCATATACAAATCAAAATCTCTAGGAAGACCATATACATAACTAGAAATAGTCCAAAAAATCTTCATAATTCTTCCATGAAATTTTGAAGCAAAAGTGACTGCCATTAAAGGATCAAAAGATTTGAAACAAATTTAAATTGAAGAATTCATCGGAAATCTCACCATTTATGAGCTAGAAATCAAATTCAAGGAAGAACGTAAAGGAGGTGATACGCGAAAGAAATCAATAGCTCTCAAAGGAACAACGGAAAGTGAAGATGATGATGATGATGGAGCAATTGAATTGGCACTGTAATAAAGAGATTCAAAAGGTGGAACAGGAAATATAGAAATCCTACACTAAATCAATAACTGAAAAGCATAATCATCAAATTTCTAGACAACACAGAAGAGTAGGAGATCATTTGTCACAAGTGTAATAAACCTGGTCATATCAAGCCCATTTGTCCTAAAAATCAACTCAGCAAAAGAAAGAAACTGAAAAGAAGAAGTTTTGCAACAACTTTTAATAAAAATGATGAAAGTGATAGAAGCACAAGTAGTGAGAGTGAAAAAGAAAATGGCTGTTTTGCAGTAAAATTGAAAAAGAAAATATTTTGCAGTACACAATAAATTGTGTGTTTTGAAATTATTTGCCTCGGTTATTTGGGTTGTTTGTCATCATTTTCTTTTGAATTTATCTTATATGAACAGCTTTACATGCACAGTATATCTCTGTACATATCACAAGGCCATGCACACCTATATACACTTGCTTGAAAAAATTTCAAGGACAGGTGAGCATGAGGTCAAACCTAAGCAAAAAATGGATTCAATTCAAGTGCTAAAAACTTTCTAAACAACAAGTCTAGCATGCAACATGAAAACAAGCCAATGGAGCCAAGACCACAATAACATACATACCAGATACCATAGAGCATCAAGTTTATCAGACAAGTTATCATAGCCCATGGTCAAAATGAACCAAATCAGACAACAAGCCGGTGGAACCAAATGTACAAAAGCTCCAGACAGAATAAACACAAAACTAGACCAGTCTCAGAAATGAATACAACAGTTCAAAGAATATAATACACATGTATACATACATATATATATAGATCCAACCAAACAATTGAATATGCTCGAATGTATATGGATAGGCAAGCATGTCGCACATGAAGACATGTAACAGAGAATACAAGCACAGTTTCAGACACAATGGAGCATGGAAACATTTAGGAATGACTAAAATAACATGAACGCAAAGCTTCCTCTAGACCAGACTTCAAGTCTAACAAGGAAACATAGCATGACACACATGAATCATTTCAAATATATATATCAATAATGAAATTCAGACATTCAATATGCTCACATAATAAAGTGGTGGACCAGGAAAAGGCAACCAAACTGCACAGATGAAGCTCGAAGCAAATACAAGTTCAGGCATTTAGACAATTTAAATGCAAAGCAAATCATTTAGGCATGAAATCAATAAAGCAGTGGAATGAGGCTATACTCTACATGCAGGCGTTCACGTATGCAACCAGATTAAAGCGATCAAAACAGGATGCAATGCTCACGAACCCTATGGACCAGACCAAAACCGCACCAGACCACCAACTAATACAAGAGCATCAACACACTACAACAAGATTTTAAATACAAGGAACCAGACATGTACAAAGCAGCAAGTAACACACATATATACAACAAGCCAATGCAATCAAGTCAATCACACACACACACACACATATATATATACGTGCATATATGTATGTATATATGTATGGAGACCATCATAGAACTCGAAGCAATATAGGGCTAACAAGACCAGATGACTTGAAGCAACTATCACTTAGGTGAACAGAGAGAGTAGCAGTTTAAAAAAAGTCAAGAATTGTTTCAAATCAAGGAAGAAAAAACAAAGAATGGTCATACGAATTGAACAAGTTAAAGTCCAGATTATCACAATATTCAAATGTCAAAGTTATAGCAACCGATCCAAAGCAATTCAAACAATTCAAATATATCAGAGAGGGAACAAGTCAGAACTATCACAAGCATTCAATCGAAAATCAAGGGTCGAGCACAGTAAATCAAAGCAAGTGATAAAATCACAAAAAAGTCAAAACAAAATATACAAACGATAAAATAGGGCTTAAGTCTCTATTTAAACCCAAAATCATCATTGGCAATAACCATTCGAGTTCAAGAAAAATTAGAGAGCAAGCAAAAAAATCAAAAACCAATCCAGAACTTTGATCGTAGTCGAGTATAATCAAAATTGAAAAAGGGGACATTCACGTACCAGTTCAAAGAGTCTTTCGATCTCGACTTATTGAAGCGGCTGCAAGCTATCAAAGCCTAGGAATCAACCGCAAAGAAAATTGAAGAACGCTGATTGAAGCAGAAGACTAATTAAGGAACTAAAGCATCAAACAAATAATTTATAGGCGGCGACTTCAATTGAAAATCCCTAAATCTAGATTGATAAAGAAAACAAAGCGATCATGAAAATAATAAAGGGAGATGTCTCTAGTTTAATTACTTAAGTAGGCGGGCTTTAATTATTTCTTGGGCTTCAATTCATAATAGGGTTTTGATTTTTGTTTTTGTTTTTAATTGTAATTTCTTTTTAAAATATTGTGAATTTCTCGTTGTATAACTAGGTACATACTACGGGGCGTAGTTTGAGAATTCGCAACTCAGTGGCTGAGTTGTGATAGAGTTTTGAGCTTAGAGTTAGGTTAGTCAAGTTGGCGGGTATCGTAAGTTTACGCGTGTAAGCGTCTGACTACTTAATTTCTAGTATAAACATTGTGGGCAGCACATAGGCAAGTTATTACCGAAGCTGGCTAAATTTGTGTGTGATCTCTACTGCATTACTTTTTGTTAATTACTTTTATTTTCGCATTAATTTTTATTATTATTAGAACACCCTATTCACCCCTTCTAGGTTGAAAACAATCCTACATATTTTTGGTTAGCTTCATGCTTCCAAGCTTGTTTGCATCATTATTAGCTTGTTTTTGAGTCCAAATGATGGATCGATGGAAGAACGGAGTTGATGACCCATGGAGATTGATATAGAATTGCATAGATCAATAAAATGAAACTTGAAATAGGCTTTTAGCATTATCATTACAAGTAGGAGGAGTTGGGGCTGGATTGGATGAAAAGTTGTGGATCGGTACCGATCCAAGTGCTTGGATCGGTATCAATCCATCACTTCGGTGGATTTTGAATCCCTGTCTCTTGGAGTGGTTTGGTCTTTACCTCATGGTTCTTTCGTACATGGTTTATGGATCTAGGGCTATCTCTCCAGGCTGCCTACCTTGGTAGCTTTCAAGTTTGACTCGTTAAGTTTGTCCATATACTGCCTGCTCAAAAGTTTGGATAACAAGTAAAATCTTTTATTTTATTTAAATTTAAAAATTAAATAGTTTTATTTAATATATGTATGTATGTACGTACGTATGTATATGTATATGTATATGTGTGTGTGTCATATACACATATATATGTGTTTGCGCGCACGTATACTAATGTGTGTGTGTGCGCGCGCATGCGTAACATATTAACTCATGCAAAGTATGACACGCATATGTATAGATGCCGGGATTTACATCGTAACGGACACGTTAGCTCATCCAATATGCAAGTTTATATTGTCCAAATATATATATATATATATATATATATATATATATATGTTTATAAACTATTATTTTACATAAATAGTGTATATATATTGTTAAGTTTGTTTAAATAATTTTATATAAATGTGTGTGTGTGTATTGGTGTGTGTATATAATCTTAAATTAAATATTAATAATTTATGTATACATATTTTTTAATATATTTATTAAAGTATAAATAAATTATTGAAAATATTAAAATAAATTTCCTTTAAACCATGAATAATATGTGTGTGTGTGTGTATTAATAATAAAGTAATTTAATTTTTTTTTTTAGTAAATTAAGTCCAGTTTAGATTTAAGAACTGATTCAAAATTTTCAAAGGCCTGTCCTCTGTTATCTTCTATAGGTGAGCAAACTTTCCAACCGTAATCTTTTTTTTTTTGAAACAGAATATTTATATATACAAGCTCCAAAAGCTGCCAACAAGCCTGGCAGGTAACTACAAAGAGCAGAAAAAGGAAAAAGGAAAGCAAGATCCAGGGCCAGTCGAATAGCACCAAGACCTAAAACCAGTAGAATATCACGGGATAGCGGAAAGAGCAGAACAACCGCAATCAAGCAACAACAATAAATCGAAGACAGAACCAGTCGAAGTGGTCGAAGTGGGGCACTGGCCGGTGAAGAGTCCGAAGAACCTGATCTGCCAAACAAGCAAAAAACCCATGAGATAAGGGGGGGTGGGCGGGAAAGCGAAGGGAGAGCCATCTCCCCAAGGACATGATTCAGCCAATCCCTTGTCTAGAGGAAGACTGGGCAGTGGAAATAGACAGAAGACCCACCAGTCTGCTGGATCGGGAGCCCTCACGACGCCGATAGGGTCTACGGCGAAATGCTAGGAAGACATCATTCCTAGCACGGCGAATAATAGACGGGGGGTCCATGGGGGTGCTGTCAAAGGTTGCCTTATTCCGTGCGCACCAGAGGTGCCAACAGATCAGACAGGGAATCAAACGAAAAACACACGATCGAAGAGATTTTCCAGATACCCCGACCCACCAAGAAGACTGAAGATCGATGGGGGAAGCGGATAAGGCACGAACTCCGACAAGGTTGCTGAAATAATTCCAGCACGCTTTGGCTGAGCGACCAACAAAAAACAAGTGGGACTGGGATTCCAAATTCCCATCCCAGCAGCATCTATAACGGGAGACAAGTGGGATGCCGATAAGTTGGAGATTCTCGTCCAGTGGCAACCCGTTGTGTAGGATACGCCACATCAACAGAGAAACCTTGGGAGGAATTCGAGAATCCCAAATGAAGAAAAATAAAGGATGAATAGGACTGGAAGAGCGAATCGAAGACCAAGCTTTCTGAACGGAGAACGAGCCACCATCCCAACCCGAGAGCCCGTTATGAGAGTCAGCGAGCGGCTTAACCGACTGCATGTGTTTCCAGGTCTCACTAGCATAGGAAGGAGAACCAGAGAAATTATTTCCCGCAAGCCTGCGGTATTTAGCACGGAGAAACGACGCCCATAAAGAGTCGTTAGCCCCAAACCTGTTCCACGGCTTACAAGCAAAAGCCGCACAAAGATCCTTAGGATTACGCAGCCCCAGGCCACCTTCGTTCTTAGGACGACAAATGGCGTCCCACGAAATCCAATGGTGACGATGGGTATT
The DNA here is from genome assembly GCA_030765085.1 of Allium cepa. Taxonomy (NCBI): domain Eukaryota; kingdom Viridiplantae; phylum Streptophyta; class Magnoliopsida; order Asparagales; family Amaryllidaceae; genus Allium; species Allium cepa. The sequence continues at coordinate 749,935,228 of CM060938.1, read as the reverse complement.
GTCCTTGGAATCCCAGAAGAAGGACGATACCAAGGACCGGTAGTACCGGAAGAAAGAAGAGGTGGGGGTCATTGCGGCGAAAACATGGGTGCCCAAAGAGTCAAGAACCGACTTAATGAGAACTAGTTTACCCGCTTGGGACAGGAGAGATGCATTCCAGCGGATGATCTTGTTTCTCACTTTATCAGTCAAGGGGTCGAAGATAACGTTAAGTTTTCTACCCCTGTAGAGAGAGATACCCAAATAAGGGAGGGGAAGGGAAGTCTCCTTGAAATCAGAAAAGGTCTCGATCCAAACAGCTCTAGAGTGGGACAAGTCCTTGCCATGGACAAAGCAACTTTTGGCAGGATTAACGAGTTGGCCCGAGCACCTCTCGTATTGGTGAAGGAATCGAAGCAGCCGCCGGACGGACGGGCGACTACCATTGGAGAAAATGACAATGTCATCGGCAAAAGATAAGGATGATATAAGAGGGCAACCCCGCGGGATTCCAAAACGCTGAATCTGACCGTAGATTGTCAAAGACTGAAGACCGCGGATGAATGCCTCTGCCGCTATAATGAAAAGAGAGGGCGAGAGTGGGTCTCCCTGACGCAGACCCCTTCCCCCCTGAAATACCCATAAGGGGACCCGTTAACGAGCACAGAGAACCAACAATTCGAGATTAGTCTCCACACCAGGTCAATAAGGGTTTTCAGAAATCCGAAAGCCCTAAGGACCTTTAAGAGGAAAAACCAGGACAAGCGATCGAAGGCCTTAGCCATGTCAAGTTTGAAAACCACATTAGATCCCCTAACTTTCCGATCTAATTGGGAGATCAGTTCCTGAGCTAGAAGGACGTTATCAGAGATTAAACGTCCCTTAACAAACCCGGTTTGAGAGGGAGAGATAATGCGTTCGAGGATAGGAACTAATCGGCTAGCCAAGATCTTAGAAATAACTTTATTCGAGAAGTTACAAAGACTGATTGGACGGAAATCCGAGCAAGACCGAGGGTTGTCGCACTTCGGAATAAGAACCAGATTGGTGGAAGTCCATCCAGAGGGAAGAGACCCACCGTTGAAGAAGGACTGAACAGCGAGACAGAAATCAGCCTCAATAATAGGCCAGGCTAACCTGTAAAAGACGTCATTGAAACCGTCCGGACCATTGGCGCTATCCTTGTTTAGGGCAAAGACACACGCTCGGATCTCGTCCGTGGAAGGAGGGTCCGCAAGAAGGTTGCCATCCGACGGAAGAACCAAACGAGGAATGAAGGCCATCAGGGCCGGATCGTTAAACGAGACAGATGGAGAGCCCAAAAAGGACCGCAAGTGGGACAAAATGGTAACTTTGACGTCCTCCGAAGATGAGGCCAAAGATAGGTCAGGTCGCAAAATCTCACGGATAGTGAGAAGATTATTCTTCTTGCGGATAGAAGAATGAAAAAACTTAGAGTTGGAATCACCTTCGACCACCCATTTGATCCTAGCTTTTTGACGAAGGAAGTCATTTTCGATACGAAGTTCGGAAGAGAAGACTGTCTGGGCCAAAGCCCAAGCGTTCTTGTTAGCTGATGAAGGAACCTCATCTAACAAGGATTCGGCTAAGATCAAGGACTCTTCGACCAGCCGAACGCGATCGAAAATGTTCTTGAAAACATCAACGTTCCACACCTTAAGCGAGGCTTTGAGGCGATGAAGCTTACGAACGAATATAGAGCATGGAGAGCCAGAGACTGGAGTACTCCACGAGTCAGCCACCACATGATGAAAAGAGTGGTGAGATCTCCACATGCTCTGGAATCGAAAAGAGGATGGCCCAGAGAGGGAAAGAGGAAGGCAGCGAACAACCAAGGGAGCATGGTTAGAAAAGGTTTGATGAAGGTGAGCGATTGAGAAGGAAAACGGGAGGCGAAACCATTCTTCCGACCCGAAGACACGGTCGAGCCTAGAAAGAATACGGTTCGGCCCCTCTTGGTTGTTGGACCAAGTGAAAGCAAAGCCAACAAAGGAGAATTCAGAGAGGCCAGAGTTGACAATGAACGAGTTGAAATCCGTCATCGCAGCATGATTGGTGGCGGGCCCTCCTCGCTTTTCCGCATGGCAAGCGACGATGTTAAAATCGCCACCAACAACCGATGAAGAAAAGCCCAACCCATCCAAGGCAAGGATGTCGGACCAAAGAGATAACCTTTCCGTTCGATCGCATTTGGCGTAAACCGCCGAGAAAAGAAAGGTAGAGGAGAATGAGGGAGAAGAGCAGGCCACAGAAAGAAGCTGCGAAGAGTCGAAGATGGAATGCACAACAAAGGATTTGGACCATAAAATCCAAATCTTTCCGGAGGCATTGGCTGATCCACCCCCAAAACCTAAGGCTAGAATGGTTCTGGGCATACCTTCCGAGGCTTGAAAAGGTTCCAAGAGAGCCACCACACCCACCGAGTGCTTCTTGACGATGCGTTTCAGTCTAGCCAAAGACGCATCGTTACCAATACCACGAACATTCCAGAAAAGGAAATTCGACATGATGATAGCGGATCAAGTCAGAAAAAGAAAACGGAAAAGACGGAGATAAGATACAAAGACTAGCGGGCTCAGATAAGATACAAAGAAAAACGAGTAGATCTGTCGATCTGCTCGGACGCCGCTATAGAGCGTGTGCGAATGGTGCGAGGGGTAGACACTACTCGGCGCGATCTGCGACGGGGCCGGAGGGGACGTGGGAGGGGGGATGTCTCAAAAGACACCTCACCACTGGAGCAGGACAAGGAGGCTAAGGGAGAAGCACAAGGTGCAGGGCGAGAATTCCAAGAGATGCAATCAAGCTGCTCATTCAGGAGCGCAATATCAGCCTCACACATTAGAGGAATGGTGATGGACAGAGAACAGAGAGAAGACGGAAGGGTACACGCCAAGGAACAGGGGGAAGAAGACGGATCCAAACGATCAACTGGAACAAAAGGAGAGCAAAGAGAAGAAAGGGGGCTTGCCAACTGTAACCCATATCGTCGAACTAGCCAGTCGACAATATGGAAAGAGTGGGACAAAAAAGAGGAGGCAAACGAAGAGGAAGAGCGATCAGAAAGCAAGAGCGCAGAGGGAGCCGGTGAAGCGGAAGAAGAAGGAGAGGAAAGAGAAGGAAGATCAAGACGAGAGAGAACAAAAAAAGAACCAGAAAGTGTATGGGAGCAAATACGATGCAGCCCAAATTGCTGTAGGAAACTTACCGAAGCCGGACTGTCACTAAGAGTACAGCCCTACGTAACAGGTAAGTGTCGCGGGTCGGTCTCAAAGGAGGGTGCAATAAAGCAGAACAATGTAGGATGGCAATAGCCCTGTTTGTCCGAATAGAGGTCTGATATAGGGACTTCTATTCGAACAGAGAGCGGATATCACCAAATCCAATCGTTCTAGGCCCGTAGACACCGCCCTAGAGACCAACGGTAGCCCGTCAACAATGAAAAAAGGAACGAAGCATAAGACAAATACGACACAGGAAAGGCCTCGTATTGTCTAAACACAAGAATCCAGCTAGAGGAGAACATCGGTTTGATCCATACTAGAATCCTAGTATGGACACAGCCGATGAGAATCTCCCACGTAGCAATAACGTGGAAGCAAAGATAATAATGCGGAGAGCGTGGCAAGAAACAGACAGAAACACCTAATCTACTGTGACCTGTCACACCACTAACAAGGAACCGAGTAGTAGTGACAGGGAGCACACACCAAAGTGTGTCGAGGCTCAAGCACAACCAAAAAAAACCATCCGCCAGCAACCAATAACAAGAAATGAAGCAAGCGAAACGTACCTGCGGTAGAAGAGCCACACAAAGCAAAAGGGGCAGAGTTGCAGACAAATCCCAAACCAACCAATCACCCAAAATAGACCAAACAACAGCTGACGCCGAAACAGTGACCGGAAAACCCAAAGCATCAGAGGCCATAGGGCCAAAATCACAAGAAAGCACCGAGTTTGAGCTGATAGGGGTGATGAAATCCCCTGAAGCAGCACAAAATACCATCGAATGGAGCATAGGCATTGAGTGCTCCCAAACCATCAAACCGGAAAGAACAGATGGCAGAGAGGTACAGTTAGCACCAACAGGTAAAGAATCAACCAACCAAAAATCCAAAGAATTCGAAGGCAGAGACAGCGTCTCGCAAGAAGGCAGCAAGCGCAATAAACGACTCGCGTGACGCCCTCGCCGCTGCCTCGCAGAAGAGGACCACTTTCTCAAAGAACAACCCGAAACCAACGAGGTACTAATAGGGGTGGTGAAATTCCCTAAATCAGCACAAAAGTCCAAAGAATCGGACAAACAAACATCATCAATTGACGGAGAAACAACACCCGAATAATCCAAAGAAGCATTCTCGCAAAAAGGCAGCGGGCGCATAGGTCGCGCGCGTTTATTTCGCCGCCGCCGCGAAGAACAACCCGAAACCATCGAAGAAATGCTAGGGGTGGAGAAATCCCCATAATCAGCAGTACACTCCGGCGCAACAAATCCAGATCCAGAAACACACCCCCAAAAAGCGAACCAAACAAGGGCGGATTTTCCCCCCAATTCACCAAAGAGCAGGTATCAGTGAATCGCAAATAAGGAGCGAATCCCAAATCGGAGCTGTTCCCATGCGAAAGTTCACGAGAGAACAGCCCGAGGTCAGAGCAGGGGAGGATTTCAAGAAAACAATCCTCCACCACCACCATGCGATGCCTAAAAAAATCAGCGAAGGCGCGCAAAGAGAATACCTGGATCTCAATAGTGAAAGGACCGGAGAAAGTAAGAGAAATCGGCCCCTCAGTGAGAACGCGTAAAGCTTTGGCAATGGAGGCAAAGCTAGGGCAAAATTTCAAGAACGAGCCTTTGAGGAAGAAGGCTTCAACACCAATTAACGGATCCATAGAAAGAGAGAACAGAAACCGAGCAATCCGAAGAGAGCGCAGAGGGGAAGGGAGGAAGGAGGTAGAAATAGAAGAAGAAGAGAAGACCGATGCAAAAATAATAATTCTAATTTCAGAGAGAAGTCGCCATTTAATTTTTTTAATACACACATACAAAATATATTTATAATATGTAGTTATACATATTAATTAATAAAATTATTCAAGATAATTTTTTAAAAATCCTAAGTCATGCTTACAACTTAGAAATGATCATACATATACACATATATATTTAACTAAAAATTAATTTTAATTAAACATACATTTGAAAATTAATAAAATAGTAACAAACAATTAATTTCAAACTTTATTTTAAATTTCCTGCAAATCCTAAATGATATTTTTAATTTTAAATTTCTTTTCCGTATTTTTATAGGTTTAAATTACTTTATTTAGTTTCTGCTGTTTTAAACAATCAATTTCAAAAAATAGAAAAATAAAATTTGAATTTCTTACTTTTCGGTGGAGAGCTTACCTTGTGCTAATACAATTTTATAAAATTTAAAAAATACTTTTCATAACGTATTCGAATTAATATAATTTATCTATGAAGTAAACTGATTTAAATAATATTAAATGATAATATAATTTTTATAAAAAATTATTTTTTCCTGCCGAAAATTAATTTTACTATAATATATTATATATCAAATTATATTACTAATTTTAACCATAATATGATGTTATAACTAATTATAAATTATATATATGTGATTAAATAATATATATTAACTTATAGAATATAAAATCATATTATTTTTACATATACCTGCACTGACCTGACATGTATGATATAAACAAACTTTTTTTATACATAAATATATACATACATATAACCAAAACTATTTTGTGACAACATTGCTTTCATATCAGAATCGCCACCTAACTAACAGTAGAATACACACACGCACACACATATATATAATAAAAAATACTAAAAATCATTAATTATAATCTCATAAAATTATACCTTGATTTAAAAGCCGTGAAGTACACCTTGAAGAGATAAATTCTCCCTTTTGAAACTCTTTCCGATTCAGGATATTGCTAATTCTTAAACCGTTGACCTTCAACTATCGGATAGTGATCAGATCTGATTTGATTTGTGCTTGTAGTGGTAAGGGGAAAGGGTATAATTTAAGCTAGCAAGTAAGGGAAAAGAAGGCAGCAAAAGGATCAGATCTAGTTAGATTAGAGATACTTTATAATGGATGGAAAAGAGAGAAAAGTGGATTTGATCTCATACTCATTCTCTTTTAATCTGAACCATCCAAAATCAAGCCCTTCTACCCTAATATGAGCCTCATGTACAATCTCATTTCAACCAAAATTTCTACCCTATGACGGGGCTTAAATGCATTTGCAATTAAATCAAATTTAATCGCTTGCCAATATCGTATATCGATTGATATACCTATAACTATTATAAATATATCTAATAATATTTAATCATCAAATTGTAGTCAAATTTTACAATTAATACTTCATAAATATTAATTAATTTAATAAATTTATAATAATTAAAAATTAATTAAAAATTTTGGTTAAAGAAGAATTCATCGTTTTGCTTATGTGGCTCGTCAGGTGTAAATTTGTCGACGGTTAATCTTGAACTATTTGAATATTAACGTAACACATCACTTAGCAAGTGGCATAAAATTTTGGTCAAATTTATCATCTGTATGGTTTCAATAAAATCCAATTCACTTTGTTTAGTGTTACCTATTTATGATTTTTATTTACACTAATTCTCTTCATAAAAAATGTATCACTTTGAACTTACGGAATTTGTAATGGTTAAAATTCCAACATCATTCATATTCAACTCAATAGTCAAAATACAAAGTCCTTGATTCAATAATAACAATTACTATTAACCGAAATGCGCTGCCAAAGACTTTGACTTTGGGTTGACTATATCATACTAACCCCACATAACTAAGGAGATGAATCATCTCTTGAGTAGTGCTTCACTTTCAATGCATTCATTCTATAACAGCCCGGTTTTATTTTGATAGTTAACAATAAATATTAGATTGGATTTTTGGATTTAAAAATTAAATAATTTGAACTTGTTTCAGAATATCAAAACTTTATAACACGTTCATTAATGATGATTTAAAGAAAGATAATGAATATTTTAATACAATAATGGTTTATTTATTTAATTATTTTGGAATTTGGAAGTAAGAATGAATTATTTTGGAATAACGATAAATTAGAATTTTGTAAATATCAAGTTTATTTTTGATAGGTAAATAAATTCATTAATATTGTCTAGAAATTTACTATAAATGATTTAGTGATATAATTAAATTTCTACTTGGGGGCTTGTATATATTTTGTTCCATGAAGTAAACAAAAAGGAAAAAAAGAAGAAAACAAGTGAGCCTAGTTACCCAAAATCAAAACCAAACTCTTTATATCTTGTTTCTAAAGAACACTAAACCTAAACTTCTCGATTCCTTGATATTTCATTGTCCGGACATTTCATTCTCCTGAAGCTTCCATCGCAAGTATAAACAAATCCTAAGCTTGAACGTAAAACAACTTTAGGTAATCATCTCCATTTCCAAAATTGTACCACTTAATAATTCAAATAAAAATCAACCTAACTCCTACAAATTAAAATAGCTTTCAACTGTATCTTCTCCACGTCACTACTCTGCATTGCTATCAATGGTGCCAGTTTGTAATGGCTTGTAATGGCTTCTTCTTTCTAATGGCTTCTTCTTTCCATTGTCGTATCGGGTGGAGGGTATTCTTTATTCTATATTGTATGCCAACATTGTCTTCGGGCGGTGGCCTTGCCGGAGTTCGAAGACGATGCTGGTTGATCTTCTCTGGTATTTGGATCCTTGGTGCCAGTTTAGTGGTGCTCGCTTTTTTGTATTCTGTTACATTTGTCGTAGGTTCAGATCTGTTGTTTGTGGTTGTATAGTTCTTTTAGTGGCTATAGTTTTATTCTTCCTTGTTTGGGTTACCTGTCAGGCCTGTTGACAGCTTTTGATAAACCTAAAGGAATAAAAGAGTCAGTTTACACAAAAAAAAAAAAAAAAAAAAAAAAAAAAAAAAAGAATCAAAGTTCATTCACTGATTGAGGAAGAGAAGTCATTTATAGTAGAAGAAGAAAGGAGCAGGAGGTAGAAGCTAAGAAGAAGAAGAGTGCATTTTCATTCAGGTAAGCGTTTTAACCTTTACGTCTATGTTTAAGTTTATCAATCCAATTACCAGTCGTGGATTATATTTTGGCCTAAACTCATTTCTATATATCTTCATCTATTTCCCCTTTATTAATTGTATTCGTTCATACTATTTTGCTTATACATGAGTTGTAAATGTGTGTGTGTATCAGTAACCAAAATAGATGAAGGTAGGAGGTAACAAAAGGGATTGAAAGTGGTCGAGAGGAGCATGACCACGAGCATTTTTGCTCTAGGTGATTAATTACCGATGGTGAAGTGAGGTGTGAGGGTGTGTTTTCTCATGTGTGTCTCTTCATATGCATGTGTCCCTTGAGTTGTAGCCATGTGTGTATGCATTTGCTGTGTGCAAGTGTGTGTAGTTATGGACGTGGGGGCGTTGTGAATATACATGTGCGTGCTGTGTATGTATACTAGTGTTAAATGTGTGTATTTGTGTGCGTTCGTGTGTGTATTTGGTGAGAGTGTGTGATTGTGAGTGTGTTGATTGCTGTGAACAAAAGTGTGCAGTGTGCGGTGTATATGTTGCATGCGTGTACCGGTGTGTTGTGCGTGTTTGTGGACGGTTTTTACTTGTGGTGGGTATTCATGTAATAGTGTGTGTTCACATGTATGTGTAGTGTGCGTCCTTGACTGTGTGCGTGTGTGATGTTTTATGCTTTGTGGGTGTGCACCTAAATTCCTAAATAAATGTGTAATTGCAGTTGCTGTACGGTTAGTAGTTAATGTGTGTGTACACACACATGCACGCACGTGCGTGTGTGCGTCCGTATATATTCATGCGTGCTGGTGTGTGTGGCCTTGAAGGCGCAGTGTGAGTTAGTGTGTTCATATATTAATGTGTATGGATTTGCTTGTTTAAGTGCGTTGCATGTGTCTCCTGTAACTAGGGTGTGATGCTACATGTGTATGCTATGTGTCATGTGTTCTTTGTGTTTTCCAGTCTTTCTACTATCAGTATTAGTGTTTCTACTATCAATATCATTATCTATAACTAAACTGTATCACCATTGAATTAGAGGCATTGAGGTTATTCTATACAGGCTCAGTATTGATGAATTTTCCAGTATGTTTACTTGTCTTGGAAACCATATTTTTTTATTATATGTGTGTGCCACGAATTGAACACCAAACCTCAGCAATGGAAAGCTTAGTTGCTACCACTACACCAGCACAAAATTGACGCATGTTAACTACAATTTCATGATTAAAAATATTGCCACCATTATGTTGTTCCACACAACTTACCCCAATCAGTATGTTGCCCCCATCTGAGGTTGTCCTAGACGGACGTCTGACTGGTCTTGCTCTGAAACCGGGCCTCTGTGTGTGTTGGAGTATGTGTGTTTTATGTGTGCATGTACTGTTGGGTATTTGTGAGAGTGTTAGTGCAAGACTTTGTGCATTGTAAACAAGTACCGAGGTTAGATATATTTACTCCAAATCAAAATCTATGTTTGTACATGTATATTGTTGTTATCTTGTCCATTGCCTTGTTATTGCTCTGTTTGTACGTTTTGTGTTATATCCATATGATGGACTTGTATGTGTAAAATTCTTAGTGAATGCCAGTACATGATATAATCATAAGTTGGAAATTAATACATGCATCCATTTTGTGTATGGAAGTGTTGTATATTCCTTTTATTTTAATATATGTATAATTTAAGTTTTGAATACATATCTATTTAATAATGAACACCTTAAGTTAATTTGGATATTTTGTTGTGATTTAAAGTAATGTCTAATTGTAGAAAAGTATGAAATGATTTATATACGTGATATTTAATTTTATTAACTATTTTGGAGTTCTAAAATGTAAGAATTAAGTATTATAGTTCTGTTTGTGAATATTAAATTATTATTTAATAACAAATTTTGTAATTACTTTTTTATCATAAAGTAATATTACATTCGGTTTTACTCAATTATTCGTTTCTAAACACTTGTTTCATAATATTAAGGTATACGTCATAAATGATTAATTAATAAATATCAATTTGTTTGTTTTGTATAATTATGTGTATTTTATTCAATTTTACTTTATCTTTTTTTTTTTTGGTTTTACTACCTTTTATATATTGAAATGAATTATATCTTTCTATTGATTTTGTGAGATTCATTTTTGGGTGATGAGAAATTTGGATAAACGAATTAGTTATACCATTTGGTATGAGACTTTCGGTAACATTTTTCGATTATTCATCAGACTTATCATATAGAGATATTCAGTGTGGATCAGTGTAGTTTATCAGCTTTGAATAATTATTTGAGTAACATGCGGTATGGGACGCGGTTACGTTATTTGTTTAATTATTCATTGTAAGTAAATGTCACTCTAAAGGGGATTACTCATGTGTATGTAATGATACTCGCTACGGAGAGTATAATGTAGCCATGTGTTGGCTTTGTTAGCATATTGGGCTTTTTAGCATATTGGGCTTTTTAGCCTTTTTTCTTGTTTATGCTTTCTATCTATATAAACCAATCTCTGTAACCCAAATGTAATCAATCTCTTTTGCTCAGCCGTCTTGCTGAATAATATGAATTATCTTTTTCTTCTTATTTGATTATACAAACGTTTTACAAACGTTTACATGGTATCAGAGCCTCGTTCCTGTTTCTGCCTGCTGCCTCGTCGTTGCCTCGTCGCTGTCTAATCTTCTCTGCCTCAACCCGAAACCGTAGCCTGGTATCATCATCTGCTCCAAACCCTAGCATCTAGTCTGTCATCGATTTTGTCCCAAATCCTCAGAGCCCCGTCCCCAAGTCCCCAGCCTGCCGATCTCCCTGCATGCCCCCAAGTCCCCAGTTGCCGATCCGCCTGCCCCAGCTGCCGATCTCCCTGCTGAAACCCTAAAACCCCGAAACCCTAGCCTGCCGATCTCCCTGTCCTGAAACCCTAGCCTGCCGATCAACCCGAAACCCTAGTTCCCAAAACTCTAGCCCAATTGATACCTGTCTCGACCTGAAGCAGTTGATGACTTCAAAATATGGCAGGAGGTGATGATTCATTACAGGCTATTAGTGTTCGTTTAGATGGAAAAAACTATTCTTATTGGAGTTATGTCATAAAAAAATTTATGAAAGGAAAACAGATGTGGGGATATATTTCTGGTGTTATTGTGGCTCCTGAAGATGCTAATATTGAATTGATGGAGAAATGGGATACTAACAATTCAAAGATCATCGCTTGGATTAATAATTCTATTGAAAATAAAATTGGTATGCAATTGGCTAAATATGATACTTCTAAGCAAGTTTGGGACTATTTGGAGCGACTTTTTATGCATTCTAACTTTGCCGTTCAATATCAATTAGAGGCTGATATTCGGTCATTGTCTCAGAATGATCGAAATATTCAAGATTTTTATTCTGAAATTACTGCTCTTTGGGATCAATTGACTATGACTGAGGTTGCTGAGCTTAGGTCATTTGCTCCATATATCGCTCGTAGGGAGGAACAACGTCTTGTTCAATTGTTGATGGCTCTTCGACCAGAGTACGAGCATTGTCGTGCGTCCATCCTACATCGCACTCCTTTACCTTCTGTTAATTCTGTTCTACATGAATTATTAGCTGAAGAAACTCGCTTGAAGTCTCAATCTGAGAAAGTTGCACAGACTTCTTCTGCATCTGTTTTTGCTACAGGGATTTTACCAATCCCATCTCAACGCAACAAAGTAAATATCAAGAATGGTCGTGATTGTAATTATTGTAAACAACCAGGCCATTGGAAAAATCAATGTCCTGAATTATTGGCTCGACTAAAAAATCAAAGTTTTAAGCCAGGTGATAGATCACAACAGCAACAATGGTAGCCAACCACAGTCCCTCTCTACTGCACAAGGACATGGACAGTCACGAGGTAATTCCCAGCCTAAGACTGCTGCATTGGTACATCCTTCTGGTGAATCAGTTGTGGGTTCCTCTATGGACTCTCTTGCAGAACAATTTCAGAAGTTCCTTGCTAGCCAGTCTTTATCTCAAAACATGACTGCTCCTCAATCTCAGCACTTTGCCATGTCAGCTCCCTCCATATCAGGTTTGAATTCTCCTTTGTGGATTTTGGATTCTGGTGCCTCATATCATATGTCCCATGATTGTTCATCATTTATATCTATGTCTTTTGATTCTCGCTCACCTTCTGTTTTGACTGCTGATGGCACACATTTTCCATTAATAGGAATCGGTACAATTCAAACCACACACGTTTCCCTCCCAAATGTTTATCGTATTCCTAAATTAACTATGAATCTTGTGTCGGTCGGACAACTTTGTGATCTTGGATATCTTGTTCATTTTTCTTCTACCACTTGCTCTGTGCAGGATCCCAACTCCAAGAAGTTGATTGGGACAGGCCGTAGGCAGGACAGTCTCTATGTTTTGGATGACTTGCACATTCCAAGTCATGTCGCTGCTGCTAGTATTGACCTTTCTTCTTTTCATTTAACTCCATTGTCTTCTAAGTTTTATTTTGGCATTCTAGACTTGGTCATATTTCAAGCTCTCGTCTTAAATTCTTGTGTAATCCTGGTGTTTTGGGAGATTTATGTTCTCATGATATTTCAGATTGTAGTGGTTGTAAACTTGGAAAATTTTCTGCTTTGCCCTTTAATCAAAGTGTTTCTACTTCCACTGCACCTTTTGACTTAATTCATTCTGATGTTTGAGGTCCATCACCCATCTCCACAAAAGGTGGGTGCAGATATTATGTACCTTTTATCGATGACTATACTCGTTATTGTTGGGTTTTTCTGATGAAACGTCGTTCTGAGTTTATTGATATATATATATACTGCCTTTCAAGCATATGTTAAAACACAACACTCTGCTATTGTTAAATGCTTTCATTCTGATTTAGGGGGGAATACACTAAGGGAGACCTTTCTAACATATTCACGGTTGATGGTACTTTGCATCAGACTTCCTGCACTGATACCCCGCAACAAAATGGTGTTGCTGAAAGAAAACATAGACACGTTGTTGAAACTGCCCGTTCTATGATTCTTTCAGCTATCGTTCCAAAAGAATTTTAGGGAGAAACTGTTCTTACTTCCGTATCTTATTAATAAGATCCCGATTTCTCATAACTCTGGTATTTCTCCTAATGCCAAGTTGTTTGGTCAAACTCCTGATTACTCTCACATAAAAGTGTTTGGTTCCACTTGTTTTTTTCTTCGTCCACACGTAGAACATACAAAATTATCTTCACGTGTTGCTATATGTGTTTTCTTGGGTATGGTATTGGACAAAAAGGCTATCGCTGTTATGATCCTTCTTCAAATAAACTATATGTTTCTCGTCATGTTTCCTCTATTGAACTTATTCCCTTCTACTCTATTCCAACTAGTCCTCATAGTATGACTAAGTCTGATCTTATTCACATTGATCCATTTCCTGCTGATAACTCCTCTGATTCACCACCTCTTACCATTGATACTCCGTCATCCATACATTCTGTTCATCCTCCTTTTGCAGGTGACACTTTATCCCCTGCTACTACGACTGTTCAAACACCTCCTGTGATGACTGATCATGTTCAACCTCAATATACCACTCGCGCACGTAAATCTACTCAATTAGCTGATTTTGCTTACTCTTGTTACTCTTGGGCTTTTGCTTCATTTCTTGTTTCCATTGACACTTTCTACGAGCCTTCTTCTTACTCGGAGGCTGTTCGTTCTCCTGTATGGCAACGTGCTATGTCTGAGGAAATGTCTGCTTTAGACAAAACCGGTACCTGGGATCTTGTATACCTTCCTACTGGGAAGAAAACTATTGGTTGTCGATGGGTGTATAAGATTAAAACCAATTCAGATGGTTCTATTGAGCGATACAAAGCTCGTTTAGTTGCTAAAGGATTTGCCCAAGAGTATGGCATGGATTATGAGGAGACATTTGCTCCTGTGGCTAAGATGGCATCTGTTCGGGTTCTTATTTTTGTTGCGTCCAGTCGTCAATGGGACATCTCTCAAATGGATGTTAAAAATGCTTTTCTTAATGGAGATCTTAAGGAAGAAGTTTACATGGTTGCTCCACCTAGTGTTTCTCATGCTCCAGGTCAGGTTTGTAGGCTTAAAAAAGCTCTATATGGTCTTAAGCAAGCACCACGTGCTTGGTATGAGAGATTTTCGACTGTAGTTACATCACTTGGTTTTACCTCTAGTCCCCATGATTCAGCACTTTTTGTCAGATTGACTTCTGCAGGCCGTATTCTTCTTCTACTATATGTAGATGATATGATCATTACAGGTGATGACAGTAATGGTATTGTGAGTATTAAAGCCACATCGTCTCGTTGCTTTGATATGAAGGATTTGGGTCATCTACGTTATTTTTTAGGCATTGAAATAGCTTCCTCAGAAAAAGGCTATCTTCTTTCCCAGTCCAAATACACCACTGACATTATTCATCGTGCTGGTCTTACTAATACACGTCATGTTGATTCATCACTTGAGGTAAATGCCCGATATACTCCGACCGATGGGAGTCCTCTTTCTGATCCCACTTTATATCGTTCTATTGTTGGTTGCCTTGTATATCTGACCATCACTCGTCCAGATATTGCCTATGCTATTCACATTGTTAGCCAGTTCGTATCTTCCCCTACCTCTGTTCATTGGGCTGCTGTTATGCGCATTCTTCGTTACTTGCAAGGAACACTTTATCAGGGTCTTTTGTTCCCATCGACCTCATCTTTGGAGCTTCGTGTCTTCTCTGATGCAGATTGGGCTGGTGATTCAACAGATAGAAAATCCACAACTGGCTTTTGTATATTTTTAGGAGATTCCCTTATTTAATGGAAGAGCAAGAAACAGGATGTTGTTTCTCGGTCTTCCACTGAGGCAGAGTATCGTGCTATGGCCTCCACTACATCTGAAATTATTTGGTTACGTTGGCTGTTGGAGGATATGGGTGTTTCGATTTCTTCTACCACTCCTATGTATTGTGACAATAAGAGCGCTATTCAAATTGCTCACAATACTATTTTTCATGAGCGCACCAAACATATTGAGATTGACTGTCATTTCACTCGGTATCACTTGCTGCATGGAACTATTTCTCTGCCTTTTACTTCATCATCGACGCAACTTGCTGATTTCTTCACGAAGGCTCACACTATCGAACGTCATAGATTTTTCATTGGCAAACTCTCGATGCTTCTTGCCGTACCATCGCGTGTTTGAGGGGGGATGTTAGCATATTGGGCTTTTTAGCCTTTTTTCTTATTTATGCTTTCTATCTATATAAACCTATTTCTGTAACCCTAATAATCAATCTCTTTTGCCCAGCCGTCTTGCTGAATAATATGAATTATCTTTTTCTTCTTATTTGATTATACAAACGTTTTACAAACGTTTACAGGCTTATGGGTAGAGTTATGTGTCGACGAAGGATTAGAGCTCTGTTATATTATAGTCATGTGTTGACTTATATTGAGCCGTGTGTCGGCTTACGTCTAGAGCTATATGTTGATATAGGATATGAGTATTATATGTTGTCCACTTGTGTCCAGCTCCCTTTATGGTTCGGGAGTGAACCAGAATGACCAATATCCACCCTAACGGCCTAATCGTGGGGTCGCACACCATATCCACGACACCATTATTGGTTATGATATTTGATGTGCATCACTGGATTGGTAGTTGATAGGATAGGTGCCCTATAACCCCTTTTGTCGCATAGGCTAATAGTACGTTACCTATAGGAATAAAGCAAGGTCGTGACCAATTCTACGTGTTGACGAGCCATTGGAGAATGAGGTCACGATGTCCGTCGAGGTAACTGAAGACTGTAGGAATAGATTCAACTATTAGCGGATGGCTAGTAGAACCTGGGTTCCTGAAGCATGTTGTGTGCTATCAGTCTCCCCATCTGGTTTAGGGTTATATGTGTATTGTGGATCGGCATATATTATTCACTATCATAAGGTAGCTATACTAGAGACTGGATGGGTCTAAAGTGTGGTCAGTACCCGTTATATCCATACTATTTGATGATTTGACATTTTGAGATGGCCTTTGTTATTGATTGTGATTTTGATTATGTTGGATTGTATAGTACTGGATATATTCTTCTTGGTTTCTATTGATTTGTTCATATGGATGATGACATATTTTGATATCGGTTCTAACTATATTATGTGGATCTGAGATACTTGAGTAATGCGATGCCTTGGGGATTCCTTATATATATACTTTGACACGTCAATTTGATGTTTGAGAACCTTTGGTAGTTATATTATATTATTCTGCTTCCTTATACTATATCACCTTATTTAGGATCCTTGATTAGACATAGTCTGGTCTATAGTTGTTTATAATACGTGGGTTAGCCCAAGATATTATAAATACAAGGACAGTACAACCGACATTTGTTTGCTTGAGCTTAAAGGAGATTATATTAAGGTTCATAGCTGATTATTGTATGACATTAATTCACTATATATATAAAATTGACATTTGATTTGTATTATATTCTTAAACCATTATTGTATTATATACATTATATATTTGCTACGTTTCTGACTCGTGTTCTCTATATATTCTTAATGTTATGAATTGTTCTATCCTAGAGGCACACTGTTACCACAATTCCTACTTCAACCTTATCGAAACTAAAATAGTTAAAAGAAAAAAGAAACAAGAAATGACAGCACCAACAAAAACTTACGAAGAAGTCGAAGGGATGTTACAGCCAAAGGCCGGATATGTTACAAGCTTTCGAGGGGTCAACGTGGTCGAAAGCTCCCTTTCGCGTCAATGTTTACCTTTTGAAACAAATGCTTTCACCTACATGAAGACGTTTTAAATAAGAGGAGGAGTACCATTCGAAGGCAGCATGCACACCGAACCTTTCAAAACCAAAGGTTTCGTCTTCATTCAAACTACTTAGAAAGATGCCTTGATCAGAACAACCCTTTTGAAAGCATAATCAAGCCTTTCGAACAGGCTGAAGCCTTTAACATCTAGGGAAGGTTCCGTATCAAGTCGCAAGCATATATTTGGAAGCTATGTACTGCGTCGAAACCATCACAACACCTTCAAAATCCAGAGAACAACCTACTCCTGTGGTGCTACATTTGGTGGTTGAAAACGAGGCTCATAAAGAAGTAAAATTGAACAAATCAGGGAACTATGCATGTTTTAGTTCGTATAGTTCTTGTATGGACTTTAAGTTTGGTTATACATGCTTTTGTAGTCAAGATTATAAAGGAAATCGTTATATCTATGGTGAATGCACAAATTACTAGTCAAATATTGGCCAAATGTGTCTAAACCCAGGTTTAGGTACGATAGACAGGTGTAGGTATTATTATAGATGTTGAAAGTCCCTCCATAAGTTTACTTTGTATAAGCATAAAGGCACTGGCATGTGTTATTATAATATATCTTGTTCTATGTGCATGCATATTTTAATCAAACCGAACCTGTAAAATAAACTTGTTACTGTAAGCAGAGATGGGTAATGTTCGGTTAGAATTAAATTAACCGATCAAAACGGTTAATTTCGGTTAGTTCGACTCAGTTAAAGGTTAAATCTGTTTGAATTCAGTTTAAAAAATAATATTGTTTTTCATTATCGGTGTAACCAAAACAACCGAACTTTTACTATAATATATCTAAATTTATACTATTGTAATACCTTTAATAATTGTTTTAGTAAAAAATGTTTATTCTATTGAAAATAGATCCTTGTAAACATAAAAAATAAACGATAAAACCTTCTTAAAAATAAACAACGTTTTCGATGATTTGAATAATAAAATATGATAATACCTCTTTCTTACTTTTTTGCTTTGGTTGCTTACTGACCGAGTTAATCGAAATTGATTTAATTCTGTTCGGTTTTGATTTTTTTTTTCAATTTTATTTGACATATTTTACCTCAAAACCGACCAAACCCGGATGAATGCTCACCCCTAACTATAAGTTTGTAAAATCAAATCGTGGGATGCTATAAAAAATGACATTAAAGATATTGTATTTAACACGTCTTCTTAAATGTTTTCGATGTTGTATACTTATTCACATCTCAAATCAATTCACGTACTTGGTCCTTTAAAAAAGTTTTGACTATGTTCATAAACTTCCAAATTCGCATATTTACAAATTTCGAGCTAGAAATTCAAAATTAAAATATTAATTGTCATAAATTCTTTTTTTCGAACTTATGCAATCAAACGGTCGGTTTCTCCACCGTTGTGCGGTTGTACTAGTTTACCTAAGTTATTATAGGAGGGAGTTGTTTTTCATTTCAAATATAAATTAGGAACACAAACAAAAGGTCTAGTAATCATAAACTATATGCATGGTGTTTATAACTAAACGTTGTGATAAGACAAAGCTATATGCATTTTCCTATTTTTTGTTATAAATGTTATACCTCTAACTTTTTAAACTGACACATATGATAAAACCTAGAAAGCATTGTACTTAAAATTGAAGCTGCTTCGTTAGTTGTTTATTCAATCTATATGCATAGTATCTCGTACTTTTTTATTCAGTGTGTTTGGATTTGCATGTTAACTACACTTGCCAAACTAATTAATTTTTTTGATTTGGATAGGAATTTAAATCTCCCTATCTCCTACAGTTCGCTTTGAAATATACAAAATATTTTCACATATCGAGTTCAATACCTGAAACGCGATTTCAAAAGCACACTGGTTCTACTACTGTATAATTTCCATTATAAATGTTCCTCCAACCAGTATTATTGTATTTCTCATTCCAAAGTGAACTAAGTTAGACGCGAGGAAATGAGTTATCTCAGCCTGACATTAATATTATCTTTACATCTTCTCCTTCTCATGATAATACTCCAATTTACATTTGCTCAAAACATATCATACCTGAGTGCACACAACTGGAATTGTAGAAGAGATAAGAAGCCGAAGCTTCTCCCTTTGAACAGCATCCACAACATTGAAAATCAAGCAGAGGTGATGGCCGTAGGTTTCAACGAAACAAGAGCCCCAAGATGGTTTGGTATGAATTTTCACTTATAGAAAACATTTAGTGAAAAAAAAAAAAAAAAATCTCCTTCTACATACATTTTTTATGATTTTTTATGTTTGAGACGACATTCAATGCTTATCAAATGATGTTATATTTGTTATTGTCTATAAACTGTATGCAAATATTTTTAACTAACAACAGCATAAGATGAAGTTATATGCAGTTTCCCTATTTTTGATTACTTGCTCTAAATAGCATATCTCTAAGTTTGTAGACAGACAAATATGATTGAACATGCCAAGCATTGTTGATATTGAAGTTGCTCTATCTTTTCATTTCGACAGAAATTGGGTGCTCCGGTAATTTCCTTAACAAATCATTTTGGATTTGCATGTTGATTACACATACAAAAAAATAATTAACTTGATTGATTTGGATGATAATTTGAACCTCGCTATGTCATGATAAACTTCTTGCTTAAATATACGTAATCTTTTCAGATATCAGTTTTAGTACTTGCACATTTTGGTTTGCCATATATCTTTCAGTATAAGTGTATTTTCCAACACTAATATAATTTGCATTCCAAAGTGAATGAAATCAAGCATTCGAAAATGAGATTATCTAAACCTAGCATTAACATTCAGTTACTCAGAACACATCATTTCTGGATGCACACAACTGGATACGTAGAGGAGAGGGGAAGAGGAAGAGAAAGCTAAAACTAATGCCTTTGAACTGGGACAACACCATGGAAGAACGAGCGGAATTGATAGCGGCTAGTTGCAATGAAACAGAAGCACCTAGATGGTGCGGTATTAATTTCTACTTGGGGCCCAGACATCTGACTCCAAAAGACGTTGTGAATAGATGGGCACGTCAGAAGCCTTGCTACGTTCGTAGGACTGAATCATGCAAACCTAATTGTCCCTGTGAAAAATACAAGATTATGGTAGGCAAAACAGTGGCCAATCTTGGATGTGGACGTGGAAATTGCCCTAATGGTAAAACATACACTGTCTGTCTGTATTTTCCATGGGCATCACAAGGTATAAATGATCGGAGAAGTATGTTGCACAAAATATAAAAAGCTCAGATGAAAGAACTTTGTGTAGTTATCTACCATGGACTTAATATTATGCATGTTTTTTATTTTGTTTTTTATATTGCTTGATAAGCTATGTTTTAATACAAATGTATTGTTCACAGATTGATACAGTGATATGAAATTCAGTTTGAATAGTTATGAAATTATAAATTGATGATTGTTCTATGTATGGTTGGTAAACTTTTTCAACTTGTACAGCGAAAACATTAGAGAAAATTGAAAAACTATGTGACAACTTCATTTGGAATGGAAAAACCCATAAAATATCTTGGAATACCATAACAAAAACCAAAGAAGCTGGAGGATTTGGAATCAGAAACTTCTCCGACATTCATGAAGCATGCAAATTCAAATTTTTTTGGAAATTCATAGAAGGCAAAACATTATGGGCTGAATGGATGAGGACCAAATATGTCAAAAACAAAAAATTCTGGTCCATGCCCATCAAAAGCCATTATTCTTATGTTTGGAAAAACATTCTAAATTGTAGAGAAATTGGAGTCAAGCTTATAGAGCGAAAATTTAAAGATGGTAGATGCACTAGCCTATGTTTTGACCCTTGCATTTATGGAAATTCTCTTATCAATTTATTAGGCTGGAACAACCTTTATTACTTTGGAAAAGTTAATGCTTCTGTTGACAGTATCATTCAAAATTCTACCTGGAATACTCAAGCATTTCCTGCAACTACCATCTTCAATTCTTCTATTAATAAAATTGATATTGACCCAAATACAGATGAAGATGCTTGGTGTTGGAAATTATCATTAAAAGGTAGATTTTCTTTTAAGAACACTTGGAACTTTCTAAAAGGAGGGGAAATGAAAGTTGATTGACATAAATCAGCTTGGAATTCAGCCAACTGTCCAAAAATGGCTTACTACACTTACTTTGCATTATTAAATCGTTTGCCAACTAGAGAAAAATGTGGAAAATGGAACAAAAACTCTAGAAATATCAATTGCCTTCTTTGCAAAACCGAAATCGAAAACATTGAACATCTTTTTTTTGACCGTCCCTACTCCAGACATGTTTGGTTCATTGCCAAAAATAAGCTCAACATAAATCAACATCTGGCTCTCCAAAACATTAGAGACGGTAGTCAATATTTTCAGAAAGCATTCAAAGGCAAGAAAGCAGAATTCAACAAAGCAACTATAGTCCTTGCTACAGTCATTTACTTTATTTGGAAAGAGAGAAATAACAAGCTTCATAACAATGTCGAAACTGACAGTATTCAACTTTGGAAAACTATTGAAATCGAATTCAATATCATTCTTCATAAATCCAGCAGAAACAACAACAGAACTCATAGCATCTTAGAAAATGACAACTATGAGAACTTCGTTGAAGAATACTTACAAAAGGAGAATTTTAATAAAATTTCTCAATTTCCTGCCGCTGATGGAAAATTAGTGGTGAAGTCATCAGAATTCACGGATCACAGTTCCTCGGTTGAAGGTTCCTGCTCCACTATGCATACCAGAAATATTTCCTACAAGAGAAGTAACCATAACTTCAATTTAAATACTAATTTTAAAAGTCTCTTAAATAAAAATTTACACTCTTATCTACCTGATATGCATAGGGAGAGCCGTCCATCCAATTCTGAGCCTCTGCTTCCTAATGACTATCAACTACAAAGCAACAACTCCGTTATTCACAATGCCGCTGTACGCAGTGTTAAAGCCATCAATATTCCCAAGCACTTATCTGATTTGGCTCAATTTAATGTTGCTAGCAAGGTTTCTGCAGACAACCTCCTAAATAATCAGATCTCAACATGTCAGGGAAGTAACAAGGCTCTTAATATTGATAACATTAAGAAATTTAAAGGGTTTTGTACTAACACAAATGATATTTTACCTGATTATAGCAAGAGGAGCCATAATATTGCCGAAGAAGACAACAACTTATTGCTGGCTATCAATGAGCAAAGATTAGGAAACTCTCTCTACATCAGCAAGCTTAATAACCAGATATATCACTTATCTGTATGGGAAAAAGGAGAGAACCGCAACCCCTCTGCAGACGCTTGTCTTAAAAATTCTAGGTCTGATCTAAAGGAGAATATAGCTCTGATTCCCAATCTTTCTTCAAATCTGAAGCCTGGAGACAAACACGGTAACAAGGAGGATAACTTCAAGGATACAAAGACTAAAACAACATGCCAAGGTCATTTTAGCTTCGATCCAGGGATCTCCAGTCCTTGCGCTAAAGAAACAAGGGAATGGAGACCTCCTTAAGCCCCTAACTTTGGCTTAAGCGAGAATCTTTAGTGATTTAAGCAGAGTTTTCTTCTTCCACTAAGTTCCGCCATTTTTCTTCGAAAGTTTGTGGAGGCGATGCTTTGATTTTTGCTTCTAAGGTTTGTTGTGTTTTGATTGTAATGTTTGGTTTTGGGTATTAGGGTTTACCATTTCTTTGTTATGTAACCTATTTGGGCCTGGCCCATTTATCTATTTTCAAAAAAAAATTCTCATAAACTTGTATACACTTTACTACATTATATTACTTTTATTACCATACTACTTTCATTACAGATTAAATCACAATACCATACATTTGTTTGAACTAACAGTTAAATTAGCACGAGATTCTGTTAATTCATATCAGATACGTCTGCAGTTATAAGCTATTTTATTTGACCCGGTATTTGTACCACTTCAATGGTAAGAACTTCACATTTTAGCCGAGGTCCGGTTCTAGCCTATGGGTTGTCTAGACGAGCACAATTTTTTTGTCTTTCATATTAAAAAAAATAAAAAATGATATTATGACATTGTAAATATTTTTCATTAACTTCACATAATAACAAATTTCATCCAAAATACACATTTCAACCATTCTTTCAAAATATTTTCTCATTAACTTCATATACATACTTTAATATGTTTACCGTATTAATCACATTCAACGAAAACAACTTCTTTTTGAATTTTGAAAGCAATCTTCAATTATATCGTCATATTTTAAACTATCCAAATATCCATTTTTGATTGAAATCATTGCCAACTCACTTAGTCTTTCTTGCAACATAGAAGTCGAAAATAAGTTTTTATCAACTTCAACTTAGAGAAGCTTCTTTTTGCCGAAGCAACCGTAACTGGTATAGTTAATAAAATTCGATATGCAACCCATACATTTAGAAATCCACTCACATCGCGATAGAATTTTAAAAACTCAAGAATACTAATTGATTTCGTTATTTTCGATGGCAATATTCTTTTCAATTCTCTAAGTTCAAGAAATAATTCTTTCCCACATATATCGCTCTCTTGATTATCTTATAAAAACTTTCTACTTTCATACATTGCTCTTTCAATAGTTTTTCTTCAATAGTTTTAAACTTTGCATTCAACAAAAATCCAAAAATCCCTTCATAAAGCTCAAATTGTTCATATCGATCCTTAAGTGAAGAAAGAGCTTGGTCTATTATATGAAGAAAGTAAGTGGTTCTAAGATTATCTTCCAAAGATTGAATTTCATGAGCATCACATCCATATCCACATCAAAATGTTGTTAAATTTTAGTTATACAAAATCACAAATAGAGGAAAACAAATATGCAAAAGAAAGAAAGAGAAAATTTTGTTTCCCCTAATTAATAGGCATATTTGAGTATGTTTATTTCTCTCTAATTGGCAAATCAAATTATTTTTTACCATCTAATGTTAACTTGAGCATTAAGTAATTGATTATATAAATAGAGTGACTCTGGAGTGGTTAGAGAAGTTTGTGGAGTGAAACATATATCCACTTGTTCGCATAATCTTATTTCTGTTGGTCAGTTGGATCGCTGCGGTTGCACTTATTAGGCTCAAGGTGGAGTTTTGAGAATGAAGAAAGGTGGTCGTGTGAGGATGAGAGGAGTATTGGAAGAACAAAACCTTTATAGCTTGGTTGGTTCTGTAGTCGACAATGGAAAACGAGTGACGGTTGAAAGACCAAGTCCACAACAAGGTGGAGAGGTTAATGTGGTCACTGCTTATGATTCTAGCATTGAGGATCATATTTTATACAGAGGCCTTCATGTTGATGATGCTCGAGGGATCGATAGTGATCAGGTAATGAGCTCAGATCGAGTGATAGATGGATGTCGAATTGCAAAATCAACAAAGACAAAATGGATTTGTGTGGAGCACCGCATGTGGGAGACGCATCACTTGCAGGCGGTGCTTGAGGTTTGTAATTTAGTGTGGTTGAGATATGGGGATTTGCGATAGATTTAAATATGGCATGCTTGATATGTTGGAGATATGTGATTTTGCATCAAGGTGGAGTGTTAAATTTTGGTGATAAAAAATTACAAATAGAAGGAAATAAATAAGCAAAAGAAAGAAAGCGAAGATTTTGTTTCCCCAAATTAATAGACATATTTGAGTATGTTTAATTCTCTCTTTAATTAGCTAATAAAATTATTTTTTACCATCTAATGTTAACTTGGTCATTAAGTAATTGATTATATAAACAGAGACTAGAAGTGAGTGTAAAAGTGTGGTGGAAAATCTATTTGCTAATTTTCTCTTCTCCATCTTTGTTCTTCATCTCCTACAATTTCAGCCATATAGATATTTGCTCCCTTTCTCAATTTGGTTATTGATTCAATGGTATTTTGTTTATTTTAGTTTTGTTCTCTTAATTGTAAACAAAATTTTGGTGAATCAATTACAAGTAAAATTATATACAGATTATAAAAGAAAATAAAAGTGACAATTACAAGTAAAATTATAACATAGGTTATAATTAAGCAGAAAGAACGAAAAGGCTTATTTAAGACTTAAATTAAGTTAATAAGCCAATAGAGCAGAAATAATAGAAGAAGCTTATTTTAATAAACTTAAGACTTAAATTGAGTTAATAAGCAAGCTAATAGAAGTGGCTCATACCAACAACATTCATTTTCAGTCAAGAACTGATGCTCTCATAACAGTTAGGTGAGGCTGGGACAAGATTATTCTAATTAGAGTAAATAAGTAGCCAACAGAATAAGAAAAATAAACTAAACTCAAAATAAAAGATTAGACTTAGGGTCTAATAAAGAAGTGAGATGCATTTGGAGCAGCCCAAAGGATGAAGACCCTAACAAAGCAGTTCGTCACAGATTTCAACACAGAAAAATCACGTCCAACTTAGTTATCTTAGGATAAAAGGAAGTACGAGACTTCAACGGGACATGAGGATACTCTAGGATGGCCCTTTGGTATAGGCGTAATGATGCGGTCCTCCAGAGACAGGTTTGTTGGTGTTCCATCAAAAGAGTATGCCTTGACTGCTTTTTGCATGGAAAGGCCATTGTAGGCAGTCAGAAAGGGTTGGTGTTTGGAGTAGGACATTGTATGTCCCGGTATTTACAAGTACGTTTAGTGGGCAGGACTGAAAAGGATAGTCACATGCAGATATCGGCCAGCATCAAAACCAAGAGTGAGTTTTGGAAAGTCTATAGTTAAACGAACAATCCCATGATACATTTACTATCGAGACATTCGATGAGGCACCGTCAATTGGATGTTAGATTGTTTGCAGTAGGTCACGACCACTTAACTCTTTATATGTCTTTCGATTAGTTGAGGGGTGGCTACGATGAGAAAAGAGACAGACCAAGTAGAATATATGTATTGTAGGCCGAAGCGATCCTTTACAGAAATAGAAAATCTCCGACTGAGTTCCGTACAAGGTAGACCTTGTTGGCGGGATTCAGGGAGTAGACAGATTGATTACGTATAGTCCTTAAGGTACGCACTGGATGTACGTTGTGGATGTCCGAGCATTAGTCTAGACTAGTGCGGACACAGTTTTACGTTATCATAGTAAATGATGGAACATCTACATTGTAGGCATCATCGGGCGGATGTAGTCACAGAACGCCATGGAACCACGACGATAGAGTCCTTTGCGAGGAGGATACAGAAGGTACTATGGGTAGTGCCTAGGACCAATATGGTCATTGGGCATATAGCTACATATAAATCAGTTATTAGGTTTTAATCTACTAAGGAGTTGATGGGTACGATTCATGCACAGAAGCGAGAGTATTATAAACCTAATGAACCTAATATAACAGTAAATGGAAATAAAACGGTATATGTAGAATTAAGCTTAGAAATGTATAATTTATCCATTCACTAGAACTTTAGTTCTGGCCCCCTCCTCATAACATCTTACATGTTAAGTAGATGGCAGAGACTTTGGTGAGTTTTACTTACTATTTATAAAAGTGAGAAGGTAGAAATATTTGCAATATAATTTCATGCTTAAACAATGATTTAAAGGAGAAAAGGAGTGAGTATTGAAGAGTTTCACTTTAAAAAAATATGAATAAAAGAAATGGAAGAAGAACAAAAGAAGGGGAAGTGTAAAGAGAAAGTGGAAATGAGAAGGCTCTTTTATAAAATTCAAGGAGATGTTCTTTATCCCTAATCTCACCCTCTTTAGCTTCACCACCCCACACCCCTCCATATGCCCTTTGTACTTTCCGTCACATCATATAAAAAGTAGCAAAAGGTTAGCAAAAGTCTCCTATTTTAATTACAATTCAGTAACCACTTAATTGTTAATTAGTGCTAACCTATTCCTTTTTGTTAAATGTGCGCATAACAAATATAAATATGTGTGTACAACAACGTTGCAACAACTTTCGTTCAGTAAAAGTCAAAAATCCTAAAAATGAATTTTGGTCATATTTTTAATTTTCCACCGAACTATTTATTTATGTAAACAAATTTACAAAATGAGTTTACCATTGTTATTCATTAACCAAAAATAGTTTGATAATACTATTAAATACATTTAATTAATATTAAATTGATAATTCAATTACTTAATTAATCCTTATATCTAAATATAAAGTGTTCACATTTTTCTAGGATGTTACATCCTCCCTCTTAAATGAATCTATCCCTGAAATTATCGTGGAGTGGAAAATGTCACACCCCTACCTAAAAATCAAATTACTTACTCGACTTTCAATAATTTGATTACTTAAAATTTTCTTTTTGGAAAATCCATATTAATGGCTGCAATATAGGTACAGAGATAACTCTGTAATAAAATATTACGCATCCAATCTTTTCAAAAGATAAATTTAGAACTAAATACCCGGGTTATTATATTAAAAATATATTTTCAAATTCCTCCAAAGAGAAATATATCAAGACCAAAATCAACCATGACGAGGAAGGGGCTCCTCCTACCGAAGCAAGGTATAACTCTAGAATCAAAACAATATGGAGCATCCAGTGGTATTCTGATTCCTTTCTAAACAATAACTAGAGTTAAAAAATATACCAAGCGAGTCTTCCAAATCGGGAAACCCTCAATCTCTAACTTTAGTCATAACAAAAATATTTGAACATTCACTTTACATATCGCCTTTAAAATGTCCTAAAACAATAGTACTTCACCAAAATTTCCATAATATTAATATTATTATTTCTTTTCACATATTCTTTCGAAATTACTTTTTCAAAAGCATCAGGATTTAAGTCCTGATAAACAACAACTTAAAAATTCTTTGTTTATAAATTTATGCTTTATAAACCATAGTATATAAAACTGTATTATCATTCAAATCAAATTCCCTAAAGGCATAAACTAACACTTAACATTATTTAAAATATTAAATGACAAATAAACAATTTTTAGAATTCTGCTTACGTTCGTAACTTTCACGATCGTCCAATAGTATAAATAATTTCCTAAGTATACCATTACGCTTATCAGCCTTTGGTTATTACTTAAAAGAGTATCTAAGCTACCTCAGAGCAAAATTGAAAGTCACTCCCTAAATATTAAGCCACAAAAAATAGTTATAAATATACTTAAGTTGTGTGATGTACATAGATAATCCATATGCAATATCTGATCCGACCACTTACTCGGATACATAAACTTTACTTCCAAACTAGTATCACTCACTAGACCTCCCTAGTGCAGACTCTAATCAGGTTCCTTGATTAGAAACCTTTGTTCTTCTTACATAGTCATATACTATGCTAGAAAGTCTCAGTATGATATCAAAAATCTGAATCAATTATTTGTCATCAAGAATCAAGTGAGAAATCATTGGTCGAAATGATGTGAGTCACCCCAAAGTTATGTACTCAAATTCTAGATCAAGAAGCATGTAAATAATACGATCTATGTACAATTTGCATACTTAATACTATTGGTTTATTAACTACACCATCTCTTTCTAAATCACTTTCATTTTTATTTATAGTATATAATTCAATACAAAAATTATTTGTGAACCATTTCACAAATTTCCACCTAAGTTTATAAACATTTTATAAAGACACGTCTTTATAAAGCATTAAATTAAAACTTACTCCAACTCTTATTTACTTGTGTAATACTCTTTTGAATCCTAAGAGTATATACAAAATATCAATTTCATTTTACTCTTCAAAATTCAGGTGGAGGCTTAGACATAATACGAGTCTTAAAACCGAGTCAACTACTTTGACCTTTCTACCTATCTGGTTCGGTAAGTAGCTAAGAAGTAGAATGCTGGTATCGAAACTCAGACCTAAAGTATAATTTTCCCTAAACATTCCTAAGGTAAAGATGTTTATTAATCGATCCAATAACATCAAATAGGATATGACTTAGATGTTTAAATAAAGATACAATTTTAATAAAATGTTTATTAGAATCTTATTATCTAGTTTAACCCATTTAAAAACTTGTGTTAAATTATCCCATGTCTATCCAAGAGCTAAAAGTTTCATTTATCAAAACATTCTTTTATCAAAATACCTTTTATTTTAAATCAATTTCCTTTAAGAAAACTTAAGAACTATATACCTATTTTTTATTTCAAAACCCTTTTTGAAAATCATACTGAATATACTTCTATATATAAAATAATTTTAACAATTTGTTCACTAACACTCGCTTTGGGTTCGTTCAAATTCAGACCCATTTCGATCGCACAATGATAAAAAGAATAATTTACTAAGTGCACTATAACATTCACCTAAGCAAACATTTGATTGTCACTTAGAAGATTATTCAGCTTACCACAAAACTAATCGAGATGTTTTCCTCGAACTATCTAAAGAAAATGCGTCTTTCTTAAAAATTCTCTTTGAAACATTTATACTTATAAATAGTTCCAAGTAATACTGCCATTATTTTTATCAAAATTTTTTTGAAATCATTTCAACCAATACCAGGATTTAATTTCTCAAAAACTTTTTTCACTAATAAAACGCCCTTTATAAATTGTATAAAAAGTTTTATATACCATACTCATATAAAATGTACCTTTAAAATCATCTCGTACTATAATAACTTCCCTTTATTATAATAAACTTTTCATAACTATTTATCATCTAAATGTCTTATCTTCCCATTTAGATTATATTAAACAACTTTGTTAAAAGCTTAACATTTTCTTCGAACATCTTATAGTCAAACTGTGAAACATAAATCTCAAGTTGTTCGTTTTAATGCACTCACAATTATAAAAACATCAAATGATCATAAACTAGTCAAACATAAATCAATAAAAAAAATGATAGTTAATGCTCCTAAACTCTCAAGCATGACAAATCAAACAACAATGATAAAAAAGAAATATTATCATTTTTTAACAAACAAACACACCATAAATAACTATATAAGTTATTTTATACATACATACATACATACATATATATGATCCTGAGTAAATTACATCATTTACCCATTTTCAAAAATCAATATCATGTCCATTTGTCTTGACAAGTGTTTAGAAATTCTTATCGACGTCGTAGCGTCCCACATCTCAACTTGAACTCATAAACCACTCAATAGACCAATTAACACAATATATTTTATAGTAATAACAAATATGCTCTCATACATATAATACTCTGAACTCATTCTAAGGTGTCACTTACACTATTCCTAATGAGCCATACCCTACCATATGCATGGTTATTGATTGACCTTCGGCTCTGATATCAAATGTAACATTCTGCCTTTGTGTCCTCGAAAGTCGACACTTAATACATCCACGGTATTCAAATGTCAAGCATCCAAGTGCCGTGGTAGATTGTTGGGGTAAAATAAAAGGAAAGAGACCGGGTGAACAAAATCTCACAGCGGAATAACATACAATATAACAAAGACAGCAAAAGCTGTAGCTTTAAGATACACGACATATCATATTTAAAAATAATCCTCACCGACCTGGACAATTATAAATCCTCGATCTTGCGATTGTTGATGGACATACATAATATACAATAGAAAATAAAACGACTAAGGAAGGTGAACATTCAGGTCTTCTCTATGAGTTCCATGTCCCACCAATAACTTCTAGGAAAAATACCCAATCTAACTCGAGCATTATAATAAATTAACACCCGAATCAATATGAAAAACCAGTCTGAGATAACTCAAGAAACATGATAATCATATAATAATCTGTGAGACTATGCCGCTAAACACGGAATGGGTTTTACCTCATAATAACAACATCCATACCTGGAAGAATGGAAACAAATTAGATCAAAATCCAAACCTTAAAAATGGACACAAATGATTAAACATAGCGCCGCTAAACACGGAACGGGTTTTACCTCATAATAACAACATCCATACATGGAAGAATGGAAACAAATTAGATCAAAATCCAAACCTCAAAAATGGACACAAATGATTAAACATAGCGAAGAGCATGAGGCATTTCTTGATATAATTAGGAAAGGATTAACTTTAAGATCCGAATCAAAACAAGGAGAATGAATTTATCCAACATGACAAGGAGGATGCGCCGCCTATACCTAAAGTGTACCTCTAGATAAAATATACTTGAGATTCCATGCCAAACAAGCATTACTCTCGAGAACTTCCAAGCTAGACCCTCGCGAATAACATTCAAGAATTCAAATATCTCTACATCACCCCATGCATGCAACCGAAACCCCTTTAGATAAATGTGAATATAACTGATGGTTGCGACCCACATAGCTTGGCTCCCACTCATTCTTTGGTTTTAGTTATTTCTGGTGTTGGATTCCAATACTCAGATTGAGCTACAAATCGTCTTAGATCGATGAAACACAAAGAAGGATATCAATGCTCCAAACGAGCAACAAAATGACTTGAATCTATGAACACAAGAAGGATATCAAAATTGATAGTCAATGAATCAACTATCGGGAATAACAAAAATATCACATATGGGAACTAAAATCTCATATACTTGTCAATACTCGTCCATCTCAGTCTAGTACTACCATGGGGAATATAATGAAGCCGAACAAGTTAGTGCAGTATTGCTTCCTCCCTTGACTTGACATACGTTCTTAACTTTAAGAATAGCAAGAGTTCCATCAACTTTTAGTGTTAAGCATATATCTAAATGTTTTTCATATAAGTGATATCACTTATAGAAATTAAATGTCTTACACATATCACCACTTGTCGATCCTAAACCAAGCCTCTATCATGGGGTCAATAGTGAGCCGGACAAATTATGGCATTGTTGTTTCCTACCTTGCCTTGACATACATTATTAATTTTAAAGATATCAGAGGTTCCCTCAACTTTTAGTGGTAATTGTAAGACTAAATATTTTCCATAAATAAAACAAAATTTTAAAACATTTGAGTCAAACTTGTACTTGATTTTCACATCACAAATATTTGTAAAACACTTTTACAAACACTCTTTTTAAAATATTCTTTAAAGAGCTAATTACATTTCTAAGTGTATTGAAAAGAAGGATCAAAAAATAATATCATTATTTTTAGCGTTATTTTTAAAACATTATTTTTAAAGATCTTTTCACTTATAAAATATCATTTATAAATCAACTTATTATCATCTTTTAAACAAAACTCCTCCAAAGATTTAAGAATATCAACACTTATTAAGTCAAGTAACAAGTTTTCTTAATAACTTTACAAAATTGTTTATTATAATAGAAGTGTTATAATCCATGAATTCTTTCTTAATTCTCAAAAAACATTTATTACAATAATGGTGTTGTAATCCATGCTTCCTTTTCACTTTATAATAAGCTCAAAAATACTTGAAATATAGTTGTAAACACATCAATTCCAAATATTACTTGGAAAATCTCAAGTTTAAAATATATTAAAAATTCAAAACCATTTCATTTCCTTACTTCAAAATAAAACTTCTACTTCGATAATTTATATTAAAACATTTCAGACATATATAAATTCCAAACCACTTTTAAAACACTTAAATACATGCTAAAAAGTTTACTAAAAGGACCGAAGAAGAAAAATCAAGTCTAAAGCTCCATTTATAAAAGTTGGAAATAGTGCTGCAAAATTGCCACTAAAAAGAGTATGGAAAATTCCTTTAGATCGGTTCTTTTCAAAATGAATTTTTCTTCACACATTTACAAAGTATGAATGCTATTGCAATCTTTAAAACAACATGCTATGAGTATAGTATGCATTCAAATTACTTCAAAGAATTTTGAAGTCAACAAAAACCATTTGGACTTAAAGCTTGATTTTCAAACTGCTAAAGCGTTACCAAAACTTTTTCTACTTTTAAATATTTTGGAGTTAGGTGTTATAATATTTTCTGAGCCATCAAAATTTGGTTCAAACAACATTTTAAAACACAAAAGCATGGCCAAATACTTAATGATGCAAACATAAGCACAAGAGAAACTAATAAAAATTGAAAAATGAGATTTCGTAAGTGTCAGTATAGCGATAGTCGCTGTATCGACACTTTCATAAACAACCAATTAATCACATA
Organism: Allium cepa; assembly: GCA_030765085.1. Classification (NCBI taxonomy): domain Eukaryota; kingdom Viridiplantae; phylum Streptophyta; class Magnoliopsida; order Asparagales; family Amaryllidaceae; genus Allium; species Allium cepa. The sequence goes on along the minus strand of CM060938.1, from coordinate 749,902,284 downwards.
AATATTTCAATCAAACTTCAATAAAGCAACATAAGTAAAAAGTAAATTAATTTTGGCAAGAAAAGCCTTAGGGACTCTCTACGAAAGTCCACTGTAAATCTCATATGTGGATTTTCTTCGAAGTCGCAGCGACCTATTCGCTACGAATATATTTTGACTTCCTCTTACTTTTGTCTCATGCAAAACAATGATTATTTATGCCACCCACTTTCAAGCGGGAATCAGATCCAATCAAGCAATATACACAACTATAAGCCACATAAACAACAACTATATTTTACAACATTTTGTCAATTTTTAAATCTATTTTAAATTGAGATTTACTCACTTTCAAACCAAAGATGAAGCTAACACTTCCTACCACATCAAAAAACCACACCACAACTTCCTACCTCACCCTAGCAACCCATGTCCAAGCTTCAAACTCCTTCCTTACCCTTCAAAAGCCCATGGCCATGCTCAAGAAAGAGGCCCCAAAGCTCATGACCATGCTTGGCTCAAGGGGGAAATGCTCCAAAACTTGTAACTTTGGGAAGCTAAAAATGTTTCTAGTATCACTTCAAGTTTAAATAATGATTTAGAGGAGAAAATAACGAGTTTTGAAGAGTTTTACTTAGAAAAATACGTGGAGAAAAGAAATTGAAGAAGAGAAAAAGAAAAGGAATGAAGTGTAAAAAAAGAAAGTGGAAATGAGAAAGCACTTTTATAGAATTCAAAGAGGTGTTCTTTAGCCCTAATCTCAACCCCTTAGTCTCACTACCCCTACATCCCTCCATGTGCCCTTTGTACTTTCCATCACATCACAGAAAAAGTTGCAAAAGATTAGCAAAAGTCTCCTTCTTTAATGATATTTCATTAATAAACCACGTAATTGTAAATTAATGTTAACCCATTCCTATTTGTTATATGTGTGCTATGTGTGCAATAACATTGCAATAACTTTCATTCGATAAACAGTAGAAATCCGAAAAATGAATTTTGATCACATTTCCAATTTTTCACTGAACTATTTATTTATGAAACAAATTTACAAAGTGAGTTTACCGTTATTATTTATTAATTAAAAAGATTTAATAATGTTATTAAATCCACTTAATTAATATTAAATTCATAATCTATCTATATAAATAATCCTTATATTTAAATATAAAGTATTCATATTTTTCCAGAATGTTACATTGTTCTTTGCCTGTAGTTGGAATTCCGTCTCCCCGAAACGGAGAATTTCTACTTCCATCATGATATCTAGCATACCATCTTAATTTCCATTTGTTCCTTATGGGTCATGCCTCATCAACTCGAACTGCCACCTTAACTCCTCCATTAATGATCTTGAATTTCTTTCATTTAGTGGTTAACTCCACTGATAGTTCATTTTAGACCTTCCTATACAAGACCCTGTGGTGGTGCTTATGTGGTCCGCCACTTTCCTTATGTTATCCAGCACTTCCTTCTTTATTGTCGGCACCTCTAACTTGTTTTCTAAGATTTTTTAGGACCGATTTGATCTAATCTCCAAGAATGTATTAGTCAATTCCAAATATCTTCAAGGATTTTTCCTAAAATTAATTTTATCAATAAAATCACTTAAAATTTTGATATTGGATTTGGTCTAACACGCCCAAAGGGACTAATAGAAACAACAATTCGGAGTGTAATCATTGGTCATTGAATATTGGATTTGGCATCTGATTTATGTTGGTTATTAGTTCTATATGTTGAATCCTGGATCAAGATCTAGCAATATAAGAAATGTAAAGAAAATATAGAAAAAAATGCAAGGAAAGTAAGTAAAATCACACAAAGTTATAATTGTTCAATGTTTGCCTACATACAATTTAATTGAATTTAGTCCTTCTTTTCACTAACTTGTAGAGAATAATACAACATAAAATCTTGAAATCAAGACCAGATTTGAGATACAAAAATGGCAGAGTCTTTCCTTAATAAAACATAATTTAATTTGTTTCTTTTTAGATGTCCGTCTATATTTATAGACGCAGAGGAATGAACTAGCGCTCTGAAGTCAAGACCTCTCCTTTGAAATGTCATCAAAAATATTATTTTTAGATCCATAAAGGATGGTGAAATATTAGTGATATTTTTTACTCAGCACCATGTTCAATACCGATCGATACCATGGATCGGTACTAACTGATGAACTTATTCTTTTTTCTGCTTCCTTCACCTTATAGTATTTTGTCCATCACTGTACATTTCTTGCCTTTGTTCCATGTTCCAAAGCCAATATACATAAAATGTTAGTTGAATATTGAAAATTTTATGGATAAGTGTCGACATACATAGCTTTTTTTCTTAATTTTTTTTTTGAACCACTCAATCATTATGAGCGTTGTATTCATTTCTTCTTCATTTTATATTCTAATATCATTGAATTAATTGCATATGAAAAATCACATGTAACAGCTGCTCACTCAAATGCAATTTTAACTGCATCACTCAAATACAGTTTTAATTTCATCAATCAGAGGTAGCGAGAGTTGCATTTCATATGCAGTTATAACTACATCCGAGTGATGATGTTATAACTACATCTCGAATATGTAATTATAATAGCATCTGTTTTATTCCGAGACACCGTTCTACTGCATCATACAGTTATAACTATATTAGTTTGATGTAGTTACAACTGTACATAAAAAAAGTGGTTTTTTAAAATAGTTATCGCATCTTAAAAAAGTAAGAATAAATAGGCTAAAAGAATTAGATGGTGAAAATAAAGAGGAGGATCCTAATTTACCTAAGTTATTATAGGCGGGAGTTGTTTTACATTTCAAATATAAATTAGGAACACAAATAAAAGGTCTAGTAATCATAAACTATATGCATGGTGTTTATAAATAAACATTGTGATAAGACAAAGATATATGCGTTTTCCTATTTTTTGTTATAAATGTTATACCTCTAACCTTTTAAACTGACACATATGATAAAACCTAGAAAGCATTGTACTTAAAATTGAAGCTGCTTCGTTAGTTGTTTATTCAATCTATATGCATAGTGTCTCATACTTTTTTATTCAGTGTATTTGGATTTGCATGTTAATTACACTTGCCAAACTAATTAATTTTTTTGAATTAGATAGGAATTTAAATCTCCCTATCTCCTACACTTCGCTTTGAAATATACAAAATATTATCAGATATCGAGTTCAATACCTGAAACGCGATTTCAAAATCACATTGGTTCTACTACTGTATAATTTCCATTATAAATGTACCTCCAACCAGTATTATTGTATTTCTCATTCCAAAGTGAACTAAGTTAGATGCGTGGAAATGAGTTATCTCAGCCTGACATTAATATTTGTTAGTTGGCTAGTGTACTAAAACAGATAGCAAGTAACTATAAACTCGTCGCGCAAGTTTATCAATTAGAATTCCACTACACTGGAATTCTGTATTAGAAATTATAACTATAAGTTACGTTGTAAATAAGTTACAACAACAGCGTTATACTATTTTGAATAAATAGTATAACCAGAATAACAGATAGAATATAGAATAATGTATATAAATATACAATCAGACTAGAATTCTAACCGGATTATGTCCGAGGCTCGTCATAACGATTTCCTTAAGAATTTTATTTCAAAATTCTTCCAAGATACAACAGACGTATTCTGCTCGAGATTGTAATGAGTATATCACTCTGTGATTTTGATTATAAGAACAGTAGTTATTAGAAGATAAGAGATAAGAAAATTTAGTGAGGAAAGTGATCAATTTTCCTCCTTATTTATAGTTTTGTTCGTATCCCTTCGAACGGTCGCGTCTGCACCCGTTTGTCCAAACGGTCGTGCCCGTTTCCTTTAATCGCTACTGTTCGTGTGTCTGCTTATGTTCGGCCGCATCTCTTCGGTCGGGCCGCACCTGTTCGCCTCTAACGGGTCACACCCGCTTCTTTTCGCCTCTAACGGGTCGCACCCGCTTCTGTTCGCATCTAACGGGTCGCGCCTCTTCAGTCCGCTTTATGAACAGTCGCGTCCGTCTTCACCCGCCCGCTTCTCTTCAAATTCCAGACCCATCTCAGTTTCAGCCGAAGCCCAAAACCGTTAAACAATGGCCTAGTAAAAAGAATAGTCATTTTAGACCCGTACCCGTACCCGTACCCGGCCCGGTTCGGTTGGTCGGACGGACGGCGGCGGCGCGCGCGCGTGTGTGGTGGAGATGCATGATCTCCTTCCTCACAATGAAGCATACATTTGGGAGCCCCAGGCCACCAACCTCCACTTGAGAAAGCTATTAATATACTTGGCTTTCTTAGTATATTAGGCGATATGGGACTTTGTATATTTCATTCATTTTATTTGTTAAGGAATTCCAACAATCCCCACATGAATGATAATATACATATCCCCCACACAAAGCGAAATATCACAGAGTATATATGGAACAATGCTTTATCGTGGATAAGTAGATATTTCACTTTGAACTTTCCCTAGTTAAAACTTATCGGATCTACTTGGCTAATCGGTGGATTATTTCATCTTGAACCACCGGCCTTTATTGTATATCCAGACAACAAGCTTTACGAAGCATTGATTCCCTTCTCATCCAATCTCTTGGTTGTGTTCATTTTGGTCCTGAACAATTTTTGGTTCTGCGAGTGTTTTAGAGAATAAAAGCCTTTTAATATTCTCATAGAGCCGAACCAACTCACACTAACATAGGTGATCGCAACCATTAAGAGTATCCTACATATACCCCACTTGTTATTTCCAAGATATGGTCATCATTAAAAAACATAGTTTTAACCTTTAAATACTTCTGTAGGCATGCATTTATATTGTGCACCATAGGAATGGAGTTGGACTATGTCCACGCAAATGCATTACGTCTTGAGTTACTCAGAACTGGTTTGCCTATTGATCCTAGTCCGTGGGATCTTCAGTCGCTAGGATAGGTTTCCGTATAAGATAACTCTTTGTGGTTTAGGCTTTTAAACCCACTCCCCTCGATGCGCAGTCAATTTTCTCTCTTGATAAACCTTTAGTAAATGATCCGCTAGGTTATCATTTGTTCTCACATAGTCTATGGAATTTGTTCCATTTGAGAGTAACTGCCTAACTGTGTTATGGCGTCGACGAATATGTTGTGACTTTCCATTATACACAAAGTTGTGTGCTCTACTTAGCACAGCTTGGTTATCACAGTGTATACATATGGCCGGTAAAGGTTTAGGCCAAAATGGAATATCTTCTAAAAAGTGACGAAGCCATTCTGCTTCTTCGCCTGCTTTATCTAATGCAATGAACTCTGATTTCATAGTGGATCGAGCTATGCATGTTTGTTTAGTAGATTTCCATGACACTGTTGCCCTTTCTAGGGTAAAGACATAACCACTTGTTGATTTTGATTCCTCTGAATCCGCAATCCGGTTTGCATCACTATATCCTTCTAAGACGTCAGGATATTTTCCATAGTGTAAGGAATACTTAGTGGTATTTTTTAAATATCCAACCACTCTCATTAGTGCTTTCCAGTGTTCCTTTCCTGGATTGCTTGTATACCTGCTCAATCGACTTACTGCATAAGCTATATCTGGTCTTGTGCAATTCATTAGATACATGAGACATCCTATTACACGAGAATATTCAGGTTGCTCCATGTAAATCTCCTCATCGAGATTTCCATTTAAGAATGCTGTTTTTACATCCATATGATGAATCTCTAGATTATAGATGGATGCATTTCTATTAGCATTCTTATAGAGGTTATTCGTGTTACCGGCGAATATGTATCAAAAAAGTCTACTCCTTCTTTTTGACGATATCCTTTGGCTACTAATCTGGCTTTATACTTGTCGATAGAGCCATCTGCTTTCATTTTCTTCTTGAAAATCCATTTGCAGCCAATTGGTTTTATTCCTGGTGGAATATCAACAATTTCCCAAGTTTTATTACTTAGAATTGAATCAATCTCACTTTGGATTGCTTCTTTCCAACATGAGGACTCAGAAGATGACATTGCTTCCTTGTACGTTTGAGGTTCGTGCTCTAATACATATGTAAAAAAGTCCGAACCAAATGTTTTGGAAGGTCTAGCTCTTATGCTTCTTCTTGGTTCAGCATCCTCAATTTCATGATGTGTTTCATCTTCATGCGAATCGTTTGATTCTTCCCTTGTCCTTTTTGGGACCTTATTTCCTTCATTCCTTTTGTGCGGAAACACATCTTCAAAGAATGAGGCATCTCTTGATTCCATGATTGTATTTACATGAATATCAGTTATATCAGACTTGAATACCAAGAATCTGTAGGCACTACTATTTTGGGCTGGCCCAAGATAATAACAATCTACTGTTTTTGGTCCAAGTTTGACTCTCTTGGGAGGCGGAACTGGAACTTTTGCCAAGCACCCCCACACTTTGAGGTATTTAAAACTTGTTTTGTGTCCTTTCCATAACTCATATGGAATTGTTCCTGTTTTATTGTGAGGGACTTTGTTTAATATGTGATTAGACATATTTAATGCTTCCTCCCACAAGTTCGTCGGTAGACCAGAATTTAAAAGCATGGCAGTAATCATGTATTTTAACGATCTGTTCTTCCTCTCGGCTACACCATTTTGTTGTGGTGAATATGGAGCTGTTGTTTGATGAATTATACCATTTTCGGCACAAAACTGTTCAAATGGTGATTCATATTCTCCACCTCGATCAGATCTTAGTATCTTGATCTTTTTATTTAACTGATTTTCTACCTCAGCCTTGTATTTTATAAACGTTGTTATTACTTCATCTTTACTATTTAAAAGATATACATAGCAATATCGCATATAATCATCAATAAAAGTAATGAAATACTTTTTCCCACCTCTTGTAGGCAGTGATTTAAAATCACATAAATCTGTATGTACCAAACCTAGTGGTTCGGTGCTTCTGTCAACAGATTTAAATGGTTGTTTGACCATTTTTGCTTCTACACATGTCTCACATTTGTAGTTCTTATCTACTTGGAATTTTGGAATTAATCCCAAGTTTGATAATGTTTTCATTTTATGGAAATTTATGTGTCTCAATCTATCATGCCATAGTAAAATTTTGTGCTCAAGCAAATAAGAAACTTCAATTTTATTAATAGCACAATCAGAATACATATTTTTGTTGCCGACAACGGCTACATTTGCCTTAAATAGGCCATCACATAAATATCCCCTTCCTATATACATTCCAGCCTTGGACAGAACCATCTTGTCTGACTCGAACACCATCTTGAATCCCTTCTTTGATAGGACTGCACCAGAGATGAGATTCTTGCGTATGTCTGGAACGTGGAGCACGTTATTCAACTTAACAGTTTTTCCAGAAGTAAACTTGAGAATTACTGTGCCACTGCCTTCGATCATGGAAACTGCAGAATTACCCATGTAGAGTTTTCCTTCGTGATCGAATTTCTGATATGTAGAAAACATGGATTTGTCAGAACAAACATGACGAGTAGCGCCCGTATCTACCCACCATTGGTTAGCATTCTGAACCAGATTGCATTCAGATACCACCGCCGAGAAGTTGGACTCGTCTACTTCCATGTTATCCACTATATTTTCCTCTTTATTGCGTTCCTTCTTGAGTCTGCAATCTCTAGCGGCATGTCCAACTTTTCCACAAACCCAACATTCGCCATTAAACTTCTTGGTTCGTTTATTGTCTTTTGGTTTGTTGTCTTGAGCTTTCCTTTTCTTCTGGAAATTCTTCGTTTTGTTTTTGGTCTTTGACCCTTCAGCCACAAATGCCTCCTCGCTTGGTTTTGTAACTGCACGGTTGCCTGCCTTAATTTTTAATCGGACTATGAGATCCTGTAAAGAGATTTCCTTCTTCTTATGCTTTAGATAGTTGCGGTAATCTCTCCATGACGGCGGCAGTTTTCCCGTGATGGCTTCAACGAAAAACGATTCTCCAACTTTACGACCTTCCACCTCGAGTTCATGAATGATGATTTGCAGTTTATGTAGTTGAGCAGTCACCGGTTTGGAGTCAACCATCTTGTAGTTCATGAATTTGTCTACAATGAATTTCTTAAGACTGATATTCTGCGTCTTGTACTTTGTGGTAAGTGCATTCCAGAGTGCTTTTGATGTCTTTGAAGGCTGATATACTTTGTATAGCACCTTGTCGAGACAATTCAGAATATAGTTTCTGCATAAAAAATCGAAATGCTTCCACGTATTCACCTCTGCTTCCTTGCCTGGTGCAGGAATCGGTTCCTCCTCCTCGAGGTACTTTTGCAGACCGAGTGTGGTGAGATAAAAAAACATCTGATTTTGCCATATCAAGAAATCATCACCATCTCCCTTGAACGGTTCAGGTCTGTTTTAGTAAGAAAACAGAAAAATTCTTAAGATGTTAGTTGGCTAATGTACTAAAACAGATAGCAAGTAACTATAAACTCGTCGCACAAGTTTATCAATTAGAATTCCACTACGCTGGAATTCTGTATTAGATAATTGTAACTATAAGTTACGTTGTAAATAAGTTACAACAACAACAACGTTATACTATTTTGAATAAATAGTATAACCAGAATAACGGATAGAATAATGTATATAAATATATAATCAGACTAGAATTCTAACCGGATTATGTCTGAGGCTCGTCGTAACGATTTCCTTAAGAATTTTATTTCAAAATTCTCCCAAGATACAACAGACGTATTCTGCTCGAACCCAGTTTCATCCGCTTCTGTTCGCATCTAACGGGTCGCGTCCGTCTTCACCCTTCCGCTTCTCTTCAAATTCCAGGCCCAGCCCAAAATCGTCAGGCCTGGCCCGGTCGTTCGGACGGCGGCGCACGCGCGTGGTGGAGATGCATGATCTCCCTCCTCACAACGAAGCATACATTTGGGAGCCCCAGACCCCCAACCTCCACTTGAGAAAGCTATTAATATACTTTCTTTCTTAGTATATTAGGCGATGTGGGACTTTGTATATTTCATTCATTTTATTTGTTAAGGAATTCCAACAATATTATCTTTACATCTTCTCCTTCTCATGATAATACTCCAATTTGCATTTGCTCAAAACACATCATACCTGAGTGCACACAACTGGAATTGTAGAGGAGATAAGAAGCCGAAGCTTCTCCCTTTGAACAGCATCGACAACATTGAAAATCAAGCAGAGGTGATGGCCGTAGGTTTCAATGAAACAAGAGCCCCAAGATGGTTTGGTATGAATTTCCACTTATAGAAAACATTTAGTGAAAGAAAAAAAATCTCCTTCTATATACTATTTTATGATTCTTTATGTTTGAGACAACATTCAATGCTTATCAAATGATGTTATATTTGTTATTGTCTATAAACTATATGCAAATATTTTTAACTAACAACAGCATAAGATGAAGTTATATGCAGTTTTCCTATGTTTGATTACTTGCTCTAAATAGCATATCTCTAAGTTTGTAGACAGGCAAATATGATTGAACATGCCAAGCATTATTGATATTGAAGTTACTCTATCTTTTGGTTTCGATAGAAATTGGGTGCTCCAGGAATTTCCTTAACAAATCATTTTGGATTTTCATGTTGATTACATATACAAAAAACTAATTTACTTGATTGATTTGGATGATAATTTAAACCTCGCTATGTCATGATAAACTTCTTTCTTAAAATATAAATAATCTCTTCAGATATCGGTTTTAGTACTTGCACATTTTGGTTTGCCATATATCTTTCAGTATAAGTGTATTTTCCAACACTAATATAATTTGCATTCCAAAGTGAATGAAATCAAGCATTCGAAAATGAGATTATCTAAACCCAGCATTAACATTCAGTTACTCAGAACACATCATTTCTAGATGCACACAACTGGATACGTAGAGGAGAGAGGAAGAGGAAGAGAAAGCTAAAACTAATGCCTTTGAACTGGGACAACACCATGGAAGAACGAGCGGAGTTGATAGCGGCTAGTTGCAATGAAACAGAAGCACCTAGATGGTGCGGTATTAATTTCTACTTGGGGCCAGACATCTGACTCCAAAAGACGTTGTGAATAGATGGGCACGTCAGAAGCCTTGCTACGTCCGTAGGACTGAATCATGCAAACCTAATTGTCCCTGTGAAAAATACAAGATTATGGTAGGCAAAACAGTGGCCAATCTTGGATGTGGATGTGGAAATTGCCCTAATGGTAAAACATACACTATTTGTCTGTATTTTCCATGGGCATCACAAGGTATAAATGATCGGAGAAGTATGTTGCAAAAAATATAAAAAGCTCAGATGAAAGCACTTTGTGTAGTTATCTACCATGGACTTAATATTATGCATGTTTTTTATTTTGTTTTTTATATTGCTTGATAAGCTATGTTTTAATACAAATGTATTGTTTACAGATTGGTACAGCGATATGAATTTCAGTTTGAATAGTTATGAAATTATAAATTGATGATTGTTCTATGTATGGTTGGTAAACTTTTTCAACATGTAGAAAGAAATATGGTGGTAATTCTCATAAACTTGTATACACTTTACTACATTATATTACTTTTATTACCATACTACTTTCATTATAGATTAAATCACAATACCATACATTTGTTTGAACTAATAGTTAAATTAGCACGAGATTCTGTTATTCATATCAGATACGTCTAAAGTTATAAGCTATTTTATTTGACCCAGTATTTGTACCACTTCAATGGTAAGAACTTCACATTTTAGCCGAGTATCAGTTCCGGTTCTAGCATATGGGTTGTCTAGACCAGCACAATATTTTTTGTCTTTTACATAAAAAATAAAAAATTATATTATAACGTTGTAAATATTTTTCATTACATTCACATAATAACAAATTTCATCCAAAATATATATTTCAACCATTCTTTCAAAATATTTTCTCATTAACTTCATATACGTACTTTAGTATGTTTACCATATTAATTGCATTCAACGAAAACAACTTCTTCTTGAATTTTGAAAGCAAATTCTTCAATTATATCGTAAACTATCCAAATATCCATTTTTGATTGAAATCTTTGCCAACCCATTTAGTCTTTCTTGCGACATAGTAGTTCGAAGATAAGTTTTTATCAACTTCAACTTAGAGAATCATCTTTCTACTGAAGCAACTGTAACTGATATAGTTAATCAATTCGATATGCGCCCACACATTTAGAAATCCACTCACATCACGATAGGATTTTAAAAACTCAAGAATACTAATTGATTTCGTTATTTCCGATAGCAATATTCTTTTCAATTCTCTAAGTTCAAGAAATAATTCTTTCCCACATATATCGCTCTCTTGATTATCTTCCAAAAAAATTTCTAGTTTCATACAGTGCTCTTTCAATTGTTTTTCTTCAATAGTTTTGAACACTTTTTCATTCAACAAAAATCCATTCATAAAGCTTAAATTGTTCAAATTGATCCTTAAGTGAAGAAAGAGCTTGGTCTGTTATATGAAGAAAGTAAGTGGTTCTAAGATTATCTTCCAAAGATTGACTTTCATAAGCATCAACATCCATATCCTCATCAAAATGTTGTTAAATTTTGGTTAAAAAATCACAAATAGAGGAAAATGAATATGCAAAAGAAAGAAAGAGAAAATGTAACGACCCGTAAATTTCAATGGTTTTAATAATATATGTAATTGAAATTTTGTGAAATTTTAAACAATTGAATTTGGAAATAAATATTTGATATTTGGAATACGTCTATTTAAACATATCAAATGATAAATTTTCATCTGATAATATGAAAGTTTATCTTCTAGTGTAATTTTATTTTATTTATATAAGTTAACAATTGATGATGATAAAATGTTTTTCAAATCTGAATATTTTTCCATAGAAAATTTGTAAATCATCTTCTGAGTGAGACGCCATATTTCGTTTCTCAAAATTTTGACTGTTATTTTTCCATTTATCTTATTTTCGGCAAAATAGCAGCATTTTCGATACCAAATATCGAATTTTTGTCGGATGATCCTATAACTGATATTTGTACCGTTTTGATCGTCTCGTCGTGCTGATCTCTACGGTATATCCAATTCTGTGTTTTGAAGTCTGGTATGCAGCTGAATCCGTGAAAACGGTAACCGTATCGATACTGGTTTTGTGCCTCTTGGTTTTGTGACCCTTCATATATCCACTGATTAGTCTAATGGACATTGACTTTTCTTTATACAAATTTAAGCATGACCTTTAGTTTTAACTAGTTCAATATACTTTTCAATTCCTTCATTTACTTTTTCTCACATTCTCTCTCTCCTCATCTTTATTCTTGGTTCTAAGAAAAAACTAAGTTTATATATATATAAAATGTTTGCAAAACACACCCATTCACCTATCCTCTCTACTTCTCCTCGGAGCGTTTGATTTCGAAGAAAAGATGTGTATAAGCTATACATATTTCATGGACCTAGTTCACGTCTTCTTATTTCCAACTGCTTAGGTCTTCTGCCATTTAGCAGCTCATTTCCCGACAACAAAACCAAGAGCCTTCTCTTCAAGTTTTGAGAAAATTATATATATATATATATATATATATATATATATAATTTCAAAAGTTGCTTTGCATGGTGGGAACTGCAGCCTTCATTTTTACCTCAACTCAATTGATGTGTTCCCTGGCCGAACATCTCAGCCAAGCACGCCACGCGACCCGCGTTCTCCTCCCCTGTTCGATACCCTACTGCAATCACCAAGCACTCGCCAATTCAGCCTCACTCGACCGTGCCTTCCTCTCGAGCTTCCACTTTGTTTTTTTAGGTAATATTTTTTTTTAGAGATTGATTTTAATTGTAATGTGTCAATATATGCGTGAGTATATGAATATATATATATATATATATATATATATATATATATATATATATGTTAATGGAAGTGTTGATCAACATATAGAAAATTTTATTTTGTTTAGCTGAAAGTAAAATTGTAGAATATAAGTTCACAGCAGGGATATATTAACCATGGTTGTTTTAGCTGTGAAATTTTATGCCTGTACTAATATTTGTTTTTAGTATATATTATTTGCATCTTTTATATTGTATATATATCAACTTTATTTTTTTTCTTATATATATAGGGCTGTGTGTGTGTGTGTGTGTATATATATATATATATAAGTGTACATATATTTGAAAAGTAGTACATTTTATTCATTAAACATTTGATTTTAACATTTTGTATGTAAGCATGTAGTCATATATCTTCTTTCAACCTGAACGCTGCTCTGTTCTTTGTTTACATTTTTACAGTTTTATATATATAATATATTCTTATTTTGAAAATAAAATAGACTTTGTAACCACTGTGTATATGTATTTGTAAGTTTATAAATTGATGTTTATATATATATATATATATATATATTTATTACATTTTATTCTCTTCGACCTGACAGTGTTTTCTTCCAACTTTCCTTTATAATATACCGAGTTTTGTGATGCATGCTTTATATAGACAATATTATATAAGATATAAAGTCAAGCTTGATATATTTGTTTATACATATATAGTTGTTCGCGTATACATTTTGTCTACAATTTTGTAGTGTCTGCAATTGTATATTGTTTATATATGTGAATATCTAGTAGTATATATATGTAAGTGTTGATTTTTTAAATATAAAATATCTTCGATTTTTAAATATTTATATTTTAAGAACAATGATTTGAATCTTATATATATTATTTTAATATTTGTCTTAAATTAGATATTGATTTCAAGGAAATAATATATATATATATATATATATATATATATATATATGTTTCTATCTAGATGATTTTGATTCGTTCTCATTAATTCAATTATTACATCTATTCGTCAAATTCGTGCCAATCTTGTTTCGCTTTGGAATTCGTGCTGGATTCGTAACTTATCTCATTCTTGTTCATCTCTAGCCTTGGAAGGTGAGAATCACTCACGATTAATGTTCTTATATTTATTAAATTTGATTTCAATTGAAATGACAATTGAAATATGCTGCTGTTAGTTATTTACATTTGCTATATATATGCTATCTGTTCACCTATGACATCTAACACTATTGTCTGTTATTTATATTGATGATATATGCCTGTTGTATTATTATCATATCTGTTATCACTCTGCAAGTTTCCTGTTAGTATAGAATCACTATGGGTTGAAATGATACATACTCGAACAATCTGTAGAATAGGAGAAAATCGTTATGGATTGAAATGATAAACCCAAGCGATTTTCAATTAAACTGAATTTGGGATTGCGGGTTGAAATGATCCCGTATATATTTAAATTACGGATTGAAATGATAAATATCCGTATCACTTGACCATATGATAGAAAATTACATACAGACACCGTTGGTCTATATATAAAAATTTTGAAAATGATTTCTATGGGTTTTGGAAAGAAATATATGGTTTTATAAAATATTAATTTTAAATATTATATAAATGCTATTTTATATATAGTTAAATTCTTGATTTTAAGCTATGTATAAATTTGTTTTAATATAGAATAAGTTAAATAATAAAGTTTGATTTTATTTAAAATATAATATGGTTAAATATTTATTTAAAATTATATTTTAAATATAAAGTTTATAATAATTTTTAATAAATTAAGGTTGGGAAGATAAATTTGAAATTGATTTGAAATGTTATTTAATTAATATTTCATTTTATTAAATCGATTTGAAAATTATGGAATTTGAAAATTTTAAAGGATATGATTTTATAACTTGATTTTGTTTTAAGGTGATTTAAATAAATATATCAAGTTTAAATAACTTGAAGGAATATTCTGTTATTTGAAATTTGAATTTTTTTTAAAGATATTGGATTTATTAAATTAAATATTTCAAAACTAAATAATTGTAAAGTGAATTTGAGATATATGAAATTATCAAATTTAGTTTTGAAATTGTGGAATATATTTAAACTTTGAAATATACTGAAATTGAAATGGTTTATTTTGTGGTTCAAATCTGTATTTGAAATCGATATAATTTCAAATGGTTTATTGAGGACCGAATTGAATTGAAATTGACGATTTGAGATTTGATTAAATTTCAATTTTGGAATTTGAGTTGATTTGAATTGATTTATGAAATTTGAGGAATCTATTTTAGCATATAAAGTATTTTTGAATTATATTTAAACTATTTTATATTTCACTTTATAGATTAATTTAATATAAATCATTTTAATATAAACCATTTAATTTTATAAACTATTTTAATATAAACTATTTTAACTTATAACTCTCTTATATAAATTATTTTACTTTATAAACTATTTTATTATATATACTATTTTAATATCTAAACTGTTTAAGTGGTGGAGGTTATGTTTTCAAAGTATGAATTTCAAAGTATTATGTTTCGAAAGTGTTATAACTTTGAAAGTGCTATGATTTTGAAAATGGATATATTTGAAATGGAAATGATATCGTATTTGGTTTTGAAATGGAAATGATATCATATTGACATGGTTTTGAAATGGCAATGATAGTTCGGTTTTGAAATATAAACTATTTTGAAATGACTGCGGTGTTATAATAACGTTTGGTTGTTAAAGAGACTGGGATCAGAAGTTGTCATACTCTCTGCCAACTCCGAAAAACCACCTTGACAACTATGTACGGTGGAGATTCCAGAATGAAGTAGGATGGTGGCGATGATCCTATTGAGGTATATATGTGGACCCGACTCTCGTGAATTAACATAAGGTGGCTAAAACGGGAAGAATTGACGGGACAATGAGGTAGCTCCTCTGATCGAACACACTCCTTCGATACCATTCTATTACTTTGTGATTGACTAGGTGCACCTTTTGATTTTTTTTAGAGTGTGGCTCGAGGTGGGCGGTAGCTGCGGTTATGTGTTACCACCGTTCCAGAAGTGTAATTGGTATATCTACCCTGGCATTGCCTAGTTGTGTCGTGTCAATTATCCTAGCATGCTTTACTACGAGTTTGATTTGTGTCGTACCTATGGAGTATGCTCTGATGGCCTCCCGATCAGGAGGGGCTACGGTACTGTATAGACTATTGGCACTAAAAAATGTGTTAAAAGGGATATGGGTAATGCCTTAACGCTATTTTTAAAATATATTATACTTTACTTTAGACATTATTATAATAGCGTATATGACTATATAGTAGATAGTTTAACGGGTCCTTAGAGGATGGTTATCCCAAACATTCTTTGAGTTACTTGTATTTCAGTTGTTATTTCACTTGAGTTGGATTTATTGATATAAGAATGTTAATCCTGACTCGATTGTTTTGTGTTTTGTTTTACGCTGGGGTCAGACTGAGTGTTGCAGATTTTGAGACTCACCTTTGAAGTTGGAGCTTCGTTTGGAGATCCATCTACATCTTTCAACTTGTAGTTATTCGGTTGATTCCAGTGACGTATTCTGATCTTGTATTTGACTATTGTATTTGAAACTTCTATTGTATCTTATTTAACTCTGTTATATATATAGTAGCTTCATGAACTACTATTCTTTTGTTTCCGCTGTATATTGTATATTACTCTGTGTCTGTGATTATGTGATTCATTATTTACTGTATATGTTGAGTTTTTCCAAATATAAATTAACAATCTGTTATTTTGAGCAATTCAAATTCGGCATGTGTGGATGCGAATGGTTGAAAATATCAAGTTGTTACATTTTGTATCAGAGCTTTGGTTTTAGGCAAAACATAGTGTATAAAGTAAATTTAATTACGGAATCACTTACGTTCGAGCTTGAATTCCTTCCTCTTTGATTCGGTTTCCTTTGAATTTAGGGAACTCCCCTATTCATTCTGAAATACACTCTTATCTTCCCGCATCCAAATTCTTTTGATTCTGGAGTACCGCATAACTCCACTTCGAATATCTCTATAATAACTCGGCGGTCTCGCCAATGTTCGAATGATTGTAAAGTGGTGAAACTCCTTTACAATGAGCATTGATTCACCAAAGATTTCTGTATCATCGGTCTACGATGATATCTATCTCCTGCTATCTGAATTCTAGTCCTTGAGATCTGATGCCGATTTGCCTCAGAATTCTGCATCGATTTCATTCTTGAAGTCACGGTTGACCCGGTTAAGGTTGCCCGCTATTTAGTAAAATTATTCATCTTCCTATTTTGTTATTTAATCATCTTATCTTTGTTTTGAATCTATCTTTGAATCAAAATTCTTATTGATTTGAGTCCATCAAATTTGAATCTCTATCCTTGCTTTGAAATCCATTCTTGTATCGTCGAGCGAGGAAGTGTATTTGTAAATTAATATTAAAATATTTTATATAAATTGTGTTGTTTGAGTTGTTGATGTTGATTTGGGTTTTCGATCGATTCGTCTGATCAATGCTATTGATAGGATTTCCAAAACACTTAAACAGAACAAACTGACATAATAATATTTTCAAAATTGGTATGATTATACTATATATAAGTAAATTTTCTCGAAATGAATTGTTAATTGAATTGGTTATATTAAATGAAAATATTTGATTTTCTATTTGTTGTTTTGTAAACCATTGACTTTTGTCTCATATACAAATAATTGAACTATAATATGGTTTATAAATTTATTTAGAATTTAAATGACTATAAATTTAAAATTTGAGAATCAAATTTTTGGTGATTCCAAACTTTGGTTTTAAAGTTTTAAATGAAATTTATTTAAAGTATTTCGAATAGAAATCGTTTCCAAAGAATTTTAAAAAGTTTTAACCAATGCTCTTCTCTTTGTCGCTGGAAAATAATTTCGGTGATGACTGTAGCATCATCGACATTCATTTTCAAATTTCAGAGTGGAGAGACTATTCTGTAGCTTTGCTACATTTTTGTTTTGGAAAATGATTTTTGACTTGAATTTCTGAAATATGATTCGGTTTATAGTATATTTGTATATGTTTATATATTTTCTTTGATATATATAGTATATATACTATCTCTAAATTGTTTGAAGTTAATCGAAAATTTAAACTCTTAAGTTATATGTTGAAGATGGTTTCAATTATAAAATGGAACCCTAATTTTTAATAAATATTTAAACTTGAAATAATTGAATTAGGAAAATATACTTGTATAATACTCAATTATATTCCAATATAACTTACCTAAAGTATTCAGAAGTTGAATATGTAATTGAATAATTTACAATGTAAAATGGTGATTAATGATTTTATAAATAAAATTTGAGTGGTTATAACAAATGTTATACATTTAGATTTTAGTTATAAATGTTAATACAGATAAATTGAATAATAAGTTAATTGGATGGTAAATAAGATAAATTAAATAAAAATGTGTTTGAAAGAAACTTTTTGTATCAAATATTAATAAATTGAAATAAAATCAACTTAATAAAATACCTTGAATTTAAAATCGATTATTAAATATAAATTAATTTAAATTGAAATTTATATGGTTTGAATTAATTATTTTATTTGGGTTTTAATCTATTTTCTTTCTGGTTGCTTCTATTCTCCTATCTCGTTTCTTTTCGCGGACGAAAAGTTTTGATTGGGGGGGGGGGGGGTGTAACGACCCGTAAATTTCAATGGTTTTAATAATATATTAATTGAAATTTTGTGAAATTTTAAACAATTGAATTTGGAAATAAAAATTTGATATTTGAAATATGTCTATTTAAACATAACAAATGATAAATTTTCATCTGATGACATGAAAGTTTATCTTCTAGTGTAATTTTATTTTATTTATATCAGTTAACTATTGATGATAATAAAATGTTTTCCAAATATAAATATTTTTCTATAGAAAATTTGTAAATCGTCTTCTGAGTTAGACATCATATTTCGTTTCTCAAAATTTTGACTGTTATTGCTCCGTTTATTTTATTTTCGGCAAAATAGCAGCATTTTCAGTACCAAATATCGACTTTTGGTCGGATGATCCTATAATTGATACCTATATATCATTTTGATCATCTCGTCGTGCTGATCTCTACGATATATCTAATTTTATTTTTTGAAATCTGGTATACAGCAAAATCCATGAAAACGGTAACCGTATCGATACCGGTTTTGTGCCTCTTGGTTTTGTGACCCTTCATATATCCACCGATTAGTCTAATGGATATTGACTTTTCTTTTATGCAAATTTAAGTCATGACCTTTTGTTTTAACTGGTTCAATATACTTTTCAATTTGTTCATTTACTTTTGCTTTCATTTTCTCTCTCCTCGTCTTTATTCTTGGTTCTGAGAAAAAACTAAGTTTATATATATCAGATGTTTGCAAAACACACTCGTTCACCTATCCTCTCTCTACTTCTCCTTGGAACGTTTAATTTCGAAGAAAAGATATGTACAAGCTATATATATTTCATGGATCTGGTACACGTCTTCTTATTTGCAACTGCTCCGGTCTTTTGCCATTTAGCAGCTCATTTCCTGACAACAAAACCAAGAGCCTTCTCTTCAAGCTTTGGGAAAATTATATATATATTATTTCAAAAGTTGCTTTGCACGGTGGGAACCATAGCCTTCATTTTTACCTCACCTCAATTGATGTGTTCCCTGGACGAACATCTCAGCCAAGCACGCCACACAACCCGCGTTCTCCTCCGCTGTTTGCTACCCCACTGCAATCACCACGCACTCGCCAATTCATCCTCACTCGACCGTGCCTTTCCCTCGAGCTTCCACTTTGTTTTCTTTAGGTAATATATATTTTATTTAGAGATTGATTTTAATTATAGTTTGTCATTATATGCGTATATATATATATATATATATATATATATATATATGTTAATGGAAGTGTTGAACAACATATAAAAATTTTGTTTTGTTTAGCTGAAAGTAAAATTGGATGTAACGACCCGTAAATTTCGATAATTAAATTTGTTAATTTAATGAATCTTGTTATTTAATATTGAAAGGAATGAAAAACTTGTAAGGTAATAATGTTAGTGCAATTTGATAAATAATTAGTGCAAACCCAATTAATTGAACCAACTGTAAGATTATAACCGATTGTAATTGATAAATTAGGAAATAAGTTCAAAATACATTAATTGATGAAATAATACGTAACGAACAGTAATTTGATAAAATCAATGTTAGTATAAATTAAAGAAATAATTGGGAATAATGTTAATTCTATTTATAATATGACAATTGGTTGATTTAAAGAATGGAAATCAAGATTTATTAATTTATTTGAAATTTAAAATTTAAGAATTGGATTAATTGCAAATAAATGAAATTAAATATTTAATTATTACGTTAATGGAGATTTAGATGAAATCTGAGAATATTAAGGTAATAGATCATGAATCCAATGTTAAATGCATCCATTTGACAACAATGAATTGAATAATAGAGTGAAAGTAAATTAAATGGAATTATTGGAAATTAAATTTAAATTTCTAAATTTAATGGAATTAAGGCTAAATTGAAATTGATAAATTAATCAACTCTAAACTGACATTTAAATTCGGTTAAATTAGTGTAAATGATTAAGGAATTTAAAAATAATGAAATTTGTTAATTATAGAGTTGAAAATGAAAACTTTATTTAATTAACCAATTACTAATTTATTTAATTTACTAGAAAATAGCCATTTTGGCCACTGACTCTGATTTCGACGAACCAGTTTCATCGGATCCATAACGATGAATTATTGTAGGATTTCAAGTTTCGTAACGATCGGACTTGTCGTTTGATCGTACGGACTCGAAATGCCCAGAAATCAATTAAAGTGAAATCAATTTGAAATAACTTGATTTTCGCATAATTTCTTCATACGATGGAATTTGGACTTGAAACTTGTTCCATCGCGTTTAAAATATTCAAAAACATCTATTTTGATATACGGGCTGACCCAATTTCATTCCGGAGGGAGAACGGGCTTTCCGGGCCATATATCGTTCAATTTATCTGGTCCGTTCTTTATGTTTCAACTCTGTAACGACCCGAAAATTTCGATCCCAAAATTTCCATATAGTTAAGAAAAGAAGAAAAAGAAAGAAGAAAGAGATAGAAGAAGAACATAAAAGAAACACACAATCTCACATTCGCAGCGGATAAAATATAATATCACATAATTAATAGTTTTACAAGAAGAACTATATCATTACACCTATATCTTTATATATCAGAGTTACATCATTACACAAATACCAGACAGTTAAAAATTAACTTGTTCCAGATAAATACAGCAAAACTCCTCATACGTTTCTGCCATCTAGCTCGCCTCCTGAGCTCCAGAACGTCCTCACCTGAAAATCTGTAATACTCGGTCTGACCCGAGCATTACATCAAAGTAACACCCGGGTCAGGCTGGAAACCAACGTGAGTAAACCCAGCTAACAAGGAATACAGAAGCATACATCTTATATAAACCCAGGGTAACTTATCAATTAACAACTTAACAAGCTGTTATAAACATTACTTACATCACGCCTTAATTTCTAAGTACCAACTTAGATTAAATGGTTCAATTCACTATAATCATTCCATTTCATTCTATTGATTCCACACATCAAATTATAAAGAATCGAAGTGATTTCGGGTAACCACTATACCCGACTCCGGTCTCTTCGAATCCAATGCCATTTAAACCAAGCTATCCATGTAAATACAACTCAACTTTAATTATCGGATGCATTTTACACATCAATTCCCAATTGATTGACGATCACATTATTATCGCCATCTAACATATCATATCACAAACATTTTATATTAGAAATGTCAACTAACCATTCATGAGCAAGATTGATTAGTCACACATTCATAATCAAATTAATTTCCTTAATCACTTTTAATCTTGCTTACTTAACAATAATTAATTACAAACCAATAATTAATCTTCCCTTAATTATTCTTTCTAATTACATTCAGTAATTAGCCTTTAATTAATTTACCATATTTATTAATCAACCTTGATTAATCACATTCAGTAATTACTTATTCCTAATTACTTATTCCTAATTACTTACATTAATTAATTAACTACTAAATTAATCAAGGAATCATTTAATTAATTATACTGAGTAATTAATACTTAAATTACTTTCTCTAAGTAATTTTTCTTTAATTACTTTCCATCAAGTAAATTTCTTTTAGTTAATTACATTGGTAATTATTCACTCACTACTTAATTAAGAAATTACACATCACTAATTACTTAGAGTAATTATACCAAATTTCAATTTGTTATATCTATTAATCATTCTTGATTAATCTCATTCAGTAATTTATTATTTTTAATTAATTATATCACTTAATTAACTTCCAAAAAATTTATTCGAGAATTCTTATTAATCATACTAAGTAATTAATTATTTATTACTACTATTAAGAAATTTATCTTATATTAATTACATTAGGTAATTAAGCTAAAACCACTTTTAAATCTTGAATTAATTATGTCCTATAATTACCATTAGTAATTCCTTCACGAAGTAATCACACTTTATAAACCTCGTTAAGTAATTATATTCAATCCCATCATCAAGTGGTTATTTTAATTAATTACATCAATTAATTAACTTAAGCTAATCATATTAATTAATAAAATAATTAATTTCTTTAATTAATTACACTAAATGTTTAATCCTTAATTAAATAACCTTTGATCATTATCCAACTTAATTAATGACGTTAAGAAGTAACTTTAATTACTTCCATTTAGTAATTATCATTAATTCATAATCTTATTCGGTAATTAATCATCACTTAATTAACAAATCAAGTTTCGTTTTAAACAAGCTTCAAGGAAAGGATATTTATATTAAAATCACTTTAAGTTTTAACCCTACATTATGATTTAACAGAACATCAACATCAAACCCGGACCTGTCACACTTTCCTCTCGATATGAAACCCGAGATATACAATTCGTAACTTCGAGTCAACTTCTTGAATTACCGAGCAAAACTCGAGTAAACCACTACGCGTTCTTCAAACAAAACACTGGACCAACTCACGCTCTCCCTGATTCGAGAAAAACTCGAGTATTCCAGGAATAACACCCGAGCAACTCACCTTGTCCATTAACACTGACACGCCGTGCACATGTGCACCTCCACCGACGATCAACGTCACTCCAGCCATCGGCGTCGATCTCGACACTTCACTCGCGAGCCCCAGAACCCAACTCGATTACCCATCACGCTCGATTCGAACGAGAATCGAATTTCGTCTCTAAACTCACACAACCTGAATCTTAAACCATCGCAAATCGACCGTCTTCGACCATCCCTGCCTCGGGAAGCTCTGCCACCTTCACCGTAGCTCCACCACGTTTCCCAACGTCTTCCGAACACCACGAGATAGATTCCGGTCGCGTCTAGATGTCACTAATTTCCTTAGAACAACCACGTCCAACTTTGGTTGTTAAACCCTACCTTCCCTTCGATAGGCCGCCACGATCACCAGAAAATCCATCAACTTTTTTCCTGGGTCCATCCACCTACAAGCCTCCTTCGACCATAAACTCGACGTCATCCACCACATCGATTGTCAGAAATCGACCAAAACGTCCCAAATGATCAACTCGAGAATACCCATAAATTCCCAAACAATAAATCGAGATACACCTATTAAAATTCATGATTTTCCACCACGAATTCGACCATGCAATCTAAACTTAGAATTGAATTGATAAAAATTTGTCCCAAATTACAAATTTTACTGTTATTTTAAATTCCCAAACAAATATTCAATATAATCTCCTAGCATCATTTTTAATAGGGATATTGAGTAATTTCAAATACTTTTTATTTACAAATCCAAAGTTAACAATGACTAAATAATGATGTATTGAATTTTTATAAGATACAAGACTTGAAAATATCATAACGGAGACTTTATCATATCTTCACAGGCATTCATCACTTATACACATTCATGCATTCATTTAAATCCAATCTTTTCAGGCTAGCAATCCCGGATTCACATTCATATATCAGAGTGAATCAAGATGTAATTTTTTTTAGATTGATATTTACTCACCTGCATTTTTTTAATGACAGAGAAGACTGAACATGTTAAATTTTGCAGCTAACTATGTTTGAATTGTTACTTGCTATTGGTCCTTATTTTTTAAAAAAAAAACAGTAATCAAGTTATCCCAAACATATATTCTTCAAACATCGTCATCCATGATGGTTTATATAGAAAGTGATTACATTTTATTTTTAGTGAGCTTATGGTCTGTAAAACTAAACAGAGGCAGTTAAGCATATATTCAGACATGCACTTGATATATTCTAGATATTTAGTAACACGCAAGACAAATTTCAATACATACTAACCATTAACACATCACTATTTCATCTCCTATATCATGCAACAGATTTTAATCAATATAGGGTTGCTTACTCACCTGCAAAGTAGAAGAACAGAGGAGCCTGTAAGAAAATCTGAAATTGCTGCCTGATCAAGAACCCGGTTTCGCAAAAATAGTATGTTGAATTTTCTTTGATCAACATTTTTTTATTTTTCTTCAGGTTTTGATTTTGTTTTTGATCAGCTTCAGGTTGTTTGATCTTCAAACTGAAACTGTTTTGATCTACACTCCTTTTAATTATAGGTAAAAGAATTTCCTCTCTTTTCTGTTTGATTTCATTTTCCTTGTTTGCTTTTGTATTCCTTAGTTGAAAACATGAGACGGATTTTGATTTTGATTTGAAACTCTGATAAAAATTCTTTGATCTTTGCTGCAGCTTTCTTTTTTTTTTTAATAAATTTCTTCTTTTCCATAAATTCTAAACCATAAGAAAATTACATTTAATTGCCACTTGTAAATAAAACTAACACTTGTCATAAACTTTTATTCATTAGTTAACACATGTTATATTAAGTTTTAATATAATAACACTTGCCTTTATATTGTTTTCTTTTTATCTTATATGTAAATAAAGGTTTTCAATTAATTTGTTTATGCTTATGTAATATATATGTGAATTTCTTATGTAAAGAGAATGTAATAAAACAAATTATGAATAAAAGCTTATTCAAATATCTTTAAATCCAAATATTTCAAAATATCCATCCTTTGAATTTTAAAACTTTAAATTCGAATTCAAATCTAAATTAAATTATAAAATCCAATTTACAAATCAAGTTATACATATATACTTATATAACTACTTATTTAATCTTAAAAAAAATAACAATTCTATTCCTATAAAAATCTATTTATATCTATGTATTTTTATTTGTTTGAAAACATCAATTTTTGCCAAAATAATTAATTATACTAGAAAGATTATTAAACCAATTTTCAGATATATATTTTCATTACCAGCATTATTTGTTTAACTTATAAATCAGTATTTCCATTAACTAATCTATAAATTACAGGTATTATAAAAATCCGGGTTATTACATTCCCCACCCTTTGAATCTTTTCGTCCTCGAAAAGGAACGAAGCCAGAGTTTATTATAATGCTGATTTTAAAAATTTATTCTTTTAAAACACTTTTAAAATCTATATAATATTATAAAATAGTTTTTATAAAAATATTTTTTTTTATAACTTGATGTTTTACCAAGTCCATCCTCGTTCTCATAGAAATTCGGTCATACGTTGATCAGGCGTAGGACTGAAAATCTATAAGTACTTAGCAGACCCAATTTCAACACCTAGTCAAAATACTTTGAAAATAATTTTATTTAAAATATAGAAAACGGTTTTTGAAAACAGAGGATATATCTTTGGTGAGAATGCTCTGGAAATCATCACCCCCATCCATGGTCACAGTTACATTCCAGGGTTACGCTGCCATCGCAGCAAAAGTCCATGTAACTGCAGGCTCTCCGCGGCCTCTCGGTTACGCCATGGATCCCACACAACAGATCACAATTACACCCAGGGTTACGTTGCCATCGCAGCAAAAGTCCATGTAACTGCAGGCTCTCAGCGTCCTCTGATTTTCGCTGTCAAAATGAAACTTCTCCACTCCTACATAGGTCGCAGTCTACCGATATAAAATCAAACGCAGACTGTTGGCTCTCAGCGGCACACACGACTTTCGCTATATTATACCATAGATTGCAGTTACATCCTGGGTTACGTTGCCATCGCAGCAAAAGTCCATGTAACTGTTGGCTCTCAGTGGCACACACGACTTTCGCTATGGTACACACTACTCATAATCCTCAGGAACTAGTTTTGTCCGGACTCCTCACAGGATCAACTTTAGAACCCCCCCGGGGCTCAAGGCAGCACCACCCGGTGGTACTCCTAAGAAGTTCATTTCAAGGGAGCACTTTTTTCCCCAGAGCCATCATCAAAACATTTTATACTATACACATATAGTATCTTTAAATCATACACCTAGTATGATCTCATACAAAGCTCCTTTACACAAAATCGATTACTCCAAAATCGATAATTCTCAAACTAGACTTTCCAAATTCAATATTGATTTTACCCAAAAATCGAAAACCTTTCCAAATCCATAGGTTCCCAAAACTTTTTTTTTAAAATCCTCATATGATCCTTTATATATAGATATATATAAAATCCTTGATAAAAATCTTTGGATCATTATAAACTTGTATAAAATCCTTTTATACTTCAAACACTTTCAAAATCCTTTCCTTCTAGCAATAAATTCATCAAGAGGAGTTTTATCTTATAAAACAAAGATATATAACTTTATTTATCCAAAATCAAATATTCAAATTTGATTACTCCTTTCAATATCAATTTCATTCAAATCCGTACGATGTACACACATCATCCGTACGCTATACCAATCTGATCGCTCACTCGATCACACAATTTCACTTCCGAACTAGTATTGTCCACCCGACTTCCTAGTGCGGACACAGATTTGGTTTCTTGATCAGAAACCGTTATTCTCCTTGCATAGGCATAAGTATGATAGAGAATATCCAGAACCAATCAACAATCCATATCCAGGTTCGCCGTTGAAAATCGAGTGAAAAAATCCTACTCGGATCGATATAACTATCTCGAAATTCTGTGCTCGAATCTGGATCAAATCACTATGCGAATAGAATAACATACGTACACCCTACGTATTTATCTTTATTGGTTATTAGCCAAATCAATTTCTTTCTATTCATATTCACTTAAATTTTCATTCACTTACTCACAATTTCCTTAATCCACATTTGGATTATTCCTTAAATTCTTATCTCGATTGGGTATTTAACCAATAACAGTTTAAACTCTGTCCAGATTAAATTTAGAAAATAACTTGAAAAGTTAAAGAAATAGATAAGTATTTGAAAAATAATTACTAGTTTGTAAAATAGCTGTAAAATAGTTCAGCAGTTGTAAAATAATTAAAAAAATAGTTAAATAGTCATAGAAATTTTAAATAATTGCAAAATTGCTATAAAATAGTAATTAGTAGTTGATAATAGTAATTAGTTTGTATAATAGTTAGAAAATTGTTAAACAGTTTTAAAAATAATTGTAAAACAAGTATAAGATAGTTTGACTTTTAAAAGAAAGGTTGTTTATATAATGAATAGCTTGGAAAATAAGTTTATATTAAAACAATTTATATTAAAAAATAATAGTCCAGAGTCAAAACTGTTCACTTCCCAATCTCCATTCTCATCAATTAAATTTAAATTTCCTCTATCATTTAAATTGACCCAATTCTAATTTAAATAACTTCAATTTCCATTGGACTTGATTTATTCCCAATTCAAGTTGAATTAATTCTCAATTCCTTTTCAAATTTAAATCAAATTCCATTTGATTTTAAACATATTCAACTTTAATTACAATCCCAAGTTATTCCAATCACTTTGGACTAATATCCATTCAATTGAACCCACTTCAATTCCAATCCATTTCAACTCCAGTTTGAATTAATCCCAATTTCAAACTCCATTTCCAAATCAAGTTGGATTTTTCTTGATTTCCTTCCAAATTCAATTCAAAATCCATTTGAATTTAAAACTATTTATCTTTAATTACAATTCCAAATTATTCAAATCAATCTGGACTAATTTCAAATTGAACCCACCACAATTTAAAATTGTTTCAAATTAATCCAATTCAAAATTTTCATTTGAATTTTATACTCATACATCTTCAATCACCATTTCAATTAATTCCAATCAAACTCAATTTGAACTAATTCAAATTTCAAATCTAAACCATCTCGAATTATATAAATTCGAGTTAATACTTCAAATGTTGATTTAATTCCTTTAAATCAATTTACCTTTAAAGTTTTTAAACAATTCAATTCACAGCTTAAAGATTATTAATAACAATAGGATGATATCATCCATCAATTTCCAATTTCCAGATATCAAACCCATTTTGAGATTACACAAACTCCAAATTCAAATTAACTATTTAACTTCTCAAGTTAAATCTTAATTTCATTTTGAAATTTTCAAATCAGATTGACCATTCCAACTTTTCTTTTTTTAACCTTCCCCAAGTTAAACTCAATTCACTTAATCCAGTCAACCTTACCCAGTTTGAACTTCCATTTCAAATTTTGAACTTTTCATAAATAATCTTCCCATTTATAAGTTCAAAACTTAGCACTTCGGGTATCACATCTTATTCCAAATTCAAAATTCACCATTTAGAATTTATTTCAAATCACCTTTGATATTATGTATATCCACATGTATACACATTAATTTCTTTTACATACCAAGTTATACTTTAAAAATTTAAACCACCTTTGGTTTTTAATTAAAAACAAATTTCTTTTAAATTTTCAAACAACTCTCGTTTGAAATAGGACCATTTCATTCAATTGCATTAATAATATTATTTATTGTTTCTTCAAATTAATTACGTCATCAATTAATCACATTCGGTAATTAACTTATTTCTTAATTATCTTCATTAAGTAATTGTCCCTTAAATTACTTACCTCTAGTTACTTCATTAAGTAACTCCCTCTTTATTTATCATTTCCAATTATTATCCATTAATTAATCTCATTAAATAAAATTTAATTAATTACCTAAATTAATTGATTATCCTGAACCCTTTCCCAATTTCAAGATTTAATTCCAGTTTGAATCCATTTCAGACTTGTCTTTATTTAATTTCAATTTGGTTGTAATTCTATTACCACTTAATTCTTACTATTACTTTTAGTTTAATTAATACTACAACCAATTTCCTTAATATAATAGATAATCTATTTCTTATATAAGATTCGTTTACTTTTGAAATCATTTAAAAAACCTTTATATAAGAAAATAACAAGTACGCTCTCTCATATTTATATACTCAACTCATTATAGGGTACCACTTACCCTATCCTTAATGAGTAATCCCCAACAGAGCCAAGGTTCTCGCTTAACCTTATGCTCTGATACCAAATGTAACGACCCGAAAATTTCGATCCCGAAATTTCCAAATAGTTAAGAAAAGAAGAAAAAGAAAGAAGAAAGAGATAGAAGAAGAAAAGAAACACACAATCTCACATTCACAGCGGATAAAATATAATATCACATAAATAATAGTTTTACAAGAAGAACTATATCATTACACCTATATCTTTATATATCAGAGTTACATCATTACACAAATACCAGACAGTTAAAAATTAACTTGTTCCAGATAAATACAGCGAAACTCCTCATATGTTTCTGCCATCTAGCTCGCCTCCTGAGCTCTAGAACGTCCTTACCTGAAAATCTGTAATACTCGGTCTGACCCGAGCATTACATCAAAGTAACACCCGGGACAGGCTGGAAACCAGCGTGAGTAAACCCAACTAACAAGGAATACAAAAGCATACATCTTATACAAACCCGGGGTAACTTACCAATTTACAACTTAACAAGCTGTTATAAACATTACTTACATCACGCCTTAATTTCTAAGTACCAACTTAGATTAAATGGTTCAATTCACTATAATCATTCCATTTCATTCTATTGATTCCACACATCAAATTATAAAGAATCGAAGTGATTTCGGGTATCCACTATACCCGACTCCGGTCTCTTTGAATCCAATGCCATTTAAACCAAGCTATCCATTTAAATACAACTCAACTTTAATTATCGGATGCATTTTACACATCAATTCCCAATTGATTGACGATCACATTATTATCGCCATCGAACATATCATATCACAAACATTTTATACTAGAAATGTCAACTAACCATTCATGAGCAAGATTGATTAGTCACACATTCATAATCAAATTAATTTCCTTAATCACTTTTAATCTTGCTTACTTAAAAATAATTAATTACAAACCAATAGTTAATCTTCCCTTAATTATTCTTTCTAATTACATTCAGTAATTAGCCTTTAATTAATTTACCATATTTATTAATCAACCTTGATTAATCACATTCAGCAATTACTTATTCCTAATTACTTACATTAATTAATTAACTACTAAATTAATCAAGGAATCATTTAATTAATTATACTGAGTAATTAATACTTAAATTACTTTCTCTAAGTAATTTTTCTTTAATTACTTTCCATCAAGTAAATTTCTTTTAGTTAATTACATTGGTAAATATTCACTCACTACTTAATTAAGAAATTACACATCACTAATTACTTAGAGTAATTATACCAAATTTCAATTTGTTATATCTATTAATCATTCTTGATTAATCTCATTCAGTAATTTAATATTTTTAATTAATTATATCACTTAATTAACTTCCAAAAATTTTATTCGAGAATTCTTATTAATCATACTAAGTAATTAATTATTTATTACTACTATTAAGAAATTTATCTTATATTAATTACATTAGGTAATTAAGCTAAAACCACTTTTAAATCTTGAATTAATTATGCCCTATAATTACCATTACTAATTCCTTCACGAAGTAATCACACTTTATAAACCTCATTAAGTAATTATATTCAATCCCATCATCAAGTGGTTATTTTAATTAATTACATCAGTTAATTAACTTAAGCTAATCATATTAATTAATAAAAAAATTAATTTCTTTAATTAATTAATCTAAATGTTTAATCCTTAATTAAATAACCTTTGATCATTATCCAACTTAATTAATGACGTTAAGAAGTAACTTTAATTACTTCCATTTAGTAATTATCATTAATTCATAATCTTATTCGATAATTAATCATCACTTAATTAACAAATCAAGTTTCATTTTAAACAAGCTTCAAGCAAAGGATATTTATATTAAAATCACTTTAAGTTTTAACCCTACATTATGATTTAACAGAACATCAACATCAAACCCGGACCTGTCACACTTTCCTCTCAATATGAAACCCGAGATATACAATTCTTAACTTCGAGTCAACTTCTTGAATTACCGAGCAAAACTCGAGTAAACCACTATGCGTTCTTCAAACAAAACACTTGACCAACTCACGCTCTCCCTGATTCGAGAAAAACTCGAGTATTCCAGGAATAATACCCGAGCAACTCACCTCGTCCATTAACACTGACACGCCGTGCACATGTGCACCTCCACCGACGATCAACGTCACTCTAGCCATCGGCGTCGATCTCGACACTTCACTTGCGAGCCCCAGAACCCAACTCGATTACCCATCACGCTCGATTCAAACGAGAATCGAATTTCGTCTCTAAACTCACACAACCTGAATCTTAAACCATCGCAAATCGACCGTCTCCGACCATCCCTGCCTCGGGAAGCTCTGCCACCTTCACCGTAGCTCCACCACGTTTCCCAACGTCTTCCGAACACCACGAGATAGATTCCGGTTGCGTCTAGATGTCACTAATTTACTTAGAACAACCACGTCCAACTTTGGTTGTTAAACCCTACCTTCCCTTCGATAGGCCGCCACGATCACCAGAAAATCCATCAACTTTTTTCCTGGGTCCATCCACCTACAAGCCTCCTTCGACCATAAACTCGACGTCATCCACCACGTCGATTGTCAGAAATCGACCAAAACGTCCCAAATGATCAACTCGAGAATAACCATAAATTCCCAAACAATAAATCGAGATACACCTATTAAAATTCATGATTTTCCACCACGAATTCGACCATGCAATCTAAACTTAGAATTGAATTGATAAAAATTTGTCCCAAATTACAAATTTTACTGTTATTTTAAATTCCCAAACAAATATTCAATACAATCTCCTAGCATCATTTTTAATAGGGATATTGAGTAATTTCAAATACTTTTTATTTGCAAATCCAGAGTTAACAATGACTAGATAATGATGTATTGAATTTTTATAAGATACAAGACTTGAAAATATCATAACAGAGACTTTATCATATCTTCACAGGCATTCATCACTTATACAGATTCATGCATTCATTTAAATCCAATCTTTTCAGGCTAGCAATCCCGGATTCACATTCATATATCAGAGTGAATCAAGATGTAATTTTTTTTTAGATTGATATTTACTCACCTGCATTTTTTAATGACAGAGAAGACTGAGCATGTTGAATTTTGCAGCTAACTATGTTTGAATTGTTACTTGCTGTTGGTCCTTAAATTATTTTTAAAAACAGTAATCAAGTTATCCCAAACATATATTCTTCAAACATCGTCATCCATGATGGTTTATGTAGAAAGTGATTACATTTTTTTAGTGAGCTTATGGTCTGTAAAACTAAACATAGGTAGTTAAGCATATATTCAGACATGCACTTGATATATTCTAGATATTTAGTAACATGCAAGACAAATTTCAATACATACTAACCATTAACACATCACTATTTCATCTCCTATATCATGCAACAGATTTTAATCAATGTTTACTCACCTGCAAAGTAGAAGAACAAAGGAGCCTGTAAGAAAATATGAAATTGCTGCCTGATCAAGAACCCGGTTTCGCAAAA
Organism: Allium cepa; assembly: GCA_030765085.1. Lineage (NCBI taxonomy): Eukaryota > Viridiplantae > Streptophyta > Magnoliopsida > Asparagales > Amaryllidaceae > Allium > Allium cepa. The sequence continues at coordinate 749,869,520 of CM060938.1, read as the reverse complement.
ATAGAGTATGTTGAATTTTCTTTGATCAACATTTTTTTATTTTTCTTCATGTTTTGATTTTGTTTTTGATCAGCTTCAGGTTGTTTGATCTTCAAACTGAAACTGTTTTGATTTGCACTCCTCTTAATTATAGGTCAAAGAATTTCCTCTTTTTTCTGTTTGATTCCATTTTCCTGGTTTGCTTTTCTATTCCTTAGTTGAAAACATGAGATGGATTTTTATTTTGATTTGAAACTCGGATAAAAATTCTTTGATCTTTGCTGCAGCTTTCTTTTTTTTTATAATAAATTTCTTCTTTTCCATAAATTCTAAACCATAAGAAAATTACATTTAATTGCCACTTGTAAATAAAACTAACACTTGTCATAAACTTTTATTCACTAGTTAACACATGTTATATTAAGTTTTAATATAATAACACTTGTCTTTAAATTGCTTTCTTTTTATCTTACATGTAAATAAAGGTTTTTAATTAATTTGTTTATGCTTATGTAATATATATGTGAATTTCTTATGTAAAGAGAATGCAATAAAACAAATTATGAATAAAAGCTTATTCAAATATCTTTAAATCCAAATATTTCAAAATATCCATCCTTTGAATTTTAAAACTTTAAATTCGAATTCGAATCCAAATTAAATTATAAAATCCAATTTACAAATCAAGTTATACATATATACTTATATAACTACTTATTTAATCTTAAAAAAAATAACAATTCTATTCCTATAAAAATCTATTTATATCTATGTATTTTTATTTGTTTGAAAACATCAATTTTTGCCAAAATAATTAATTATACTAGAAAGATTATTAAACCAATACTTTTCAGATATATACTTTCATTACCAGCATTATTTGTTTAACTTATAAATCAGTATTTCCATTAACTAATCTATAAATTACATGTATTATAAAAATCCGGGTTATTACAAACTCTGTCTATATATACCTCGTTATAAACCCTAATTTTTCCTCATTGTCATTGTCTGTGCGTACAATTCCTTCTCACCTCCTCAGTCAATGGCAGACTGAACCCTAAGTCCCAAAATGCAATTTCAAATCGAATTCAAAGTCAAAAATTCAAACTCTCCAAACAATATCAAATTTTATATGGATTCGAAGCTCTGGAAAAGCGCATGTCAATTCTACTGTCCGTTTTTCAATCTGGATTTTAGGGTGGCCATAATTCGAGGAACAAATCTCGGTTGTTTGTTGATCGTCGATGAACTTTAACGGATCGACAAATCGTAGGTACCATTGGGTAGAGAGTGATGCGCGCATTGCATCTGTGTTGTTCGTTCATCGTTTCATTGGCTAGATTGAGGGGAATAATTCGCTAGGGTTTCGTTTTCTTTGTGGCGGAGGCTGTCGTTTGGGTGGCCGAAGCTGGTCGAGACGAGGCGCGGCGGGGTCGCCTGACGCTGGCGAGGTTGCGGCATGGTCTGGTGGTGCGCGTGTTTGTGCGGCGGCGGCTTTAGCTGTCGAGCGCGACTGCATGTTTCACTAGGGTTCGGTAGTCGCTGTAGCTTTGAGATGGGGGGTGACGTGGCCTATAGGATTGTGAGAACGGTGATTTGTTCTATTTATTTTATTTTAAATCATATATCGTTCTAACTCATACAACTTTCACGTACGAGGTCAAATTCACGCGCGGTTTTCTCCCCTAGGTTCGTATTGGAATTCTAGACATTTTGGCGCTTGTTTGGACGAATTCCGAGACTGTTCAAATTTTGGGTTTAAATTGTATTTAAATTCAATTTAAATTTGAAAGGTGAGTGTTTCAACCCACTTACAACTTCTAAAATTTCTTATGTTTGTTAAATTGATATATGATACGATTAGAAATTTATTTATAACTATTTGGCATATTTTTAATCATCATCTTAGTTAAATTGAATTTATTGAATTAAATTTGTTATTTAATTTATTATTGCATATAGACTGCCAGTTAAATTGTTATTTAATTTATCATTGAATATAACTGTCAGTAAATACCTGTTATTTATTATCTGTTATATATTGATGTTATTGATTGAATTGGATGATGATTGTGATAAATGTTTGATGATTGATATTGGATGAATAGATGTTGTATTTTATATTGTTATAAACTGAAAGTTGTTATGGATTTTATTTCATTCGGGATTGCGGTTTGAAATGATACATAACCGTATTTATGTTTTAAATTACGGATTGAAATGATAAATATCTGTATCACTTGACCATAGGATAAAAAATTATATACAGACACCGCGGTCTACATATAAAAATATTTTGAAATGATTTCTATGGTTTTGTAAAAAAATATGGTTTTATATAAATATTGATTTCCGATATAATATAATGTTATTTTGTTCTTGATTTTGAACTATGTATAATTTGTTTAATATAAAATAAGTTTAATAATAGAGTTGTATTTTATGGAAGATAATATGGTTAAGTATTTAAATTATATGTTAATATATAGAGTTTATAATAATTTAAATAAATTAAGGTTGGAAATTTAGTTGAAATTGAATTTATTTAAGAATCAACTCAAATAAGTTGACGCGAAATTTATTAAATTTGGAATTTTAAAAAGGTATGATTATTATAACTTGATTTTTGGGTTAAGGTGAATTTAAGGAGTATTTGAAGTATAAATAAATTTAAGGAAATATTTAGTTATTTGTAATTTGGGATTTATTTAAATGATAATTGATTTATTAAGTAAAATATTTCAAAATTAAATAATGAAAAATTGAATTTGATATGTATATATGAAATTTCCAAACTTAGTTATGAAATTGTTGAATATTTAAAGTTGGAAATATTTTGAGTTTAGAATAGTTTATTTTATGGATAAAATCTATTTTGAAACCGATTTAATTTGGAATAATTTATTTGGAAATGGGATTGAATTGAAGTTTATGATTTGGGAATTGATTTGGGAATTGAAGAGCCTATTTTATTTATAAAGTATTTTAAATATTTAAACCATTTAAGTGGTGGAAGTTATGTTCAAAGTTATGAGTTTCAAGGTAATATTCAAAAGTTTTGATTTCGAAATAACTTTGAAGTGTTATGATTTTAGAAAAGGATGTTTGAAAAGAAAATGATATCGCATTGAATTGGATTTGAAAGGGCAATGATATTTGGTTTTAAAGTATAAACTATTTTGAAAATGACCACGGTGTTAGAATAACGTTTGGTTGTTAAAGAGACTGAGATCGAAAGTTGTCATACTCTCTGCCAACTCCGAAAACCACTTTAACAACCGTATACGCGGTGCAGATTCCAGAATGAAGTAGGATGGTGGCGGCGTTTCCTTTGAGGAAAATACGTGGACCCGACTCCTGTGAGTTGGCATAAGGTGGCTAAAACAGGAGCGATTCTCGGGTGAGTGAGGTAGGCCCTCTTATCAGACACACTCCTTCGATACCATTCTATTACTTTATGATTGATTTGGGCCATTTGATTTTGGGGGTGTGGCCCGAGGTGGGCGGTAGCTGCGCGCTATGCGTCACCACCAGCCCGGATATCAATTGGTATATCTACCCTGACATTGCCTTGTGTGTCGTGTCACCTACCCTATCGTGCCTTGTTCGAGTTTGGTTTTCTCCCGTAGCCCGTGTGGTATCCTCTGGTGGCTTCCCGATCAGGAGGTACTATGGTACTAGATGGACTGCTGGGACTATTACGTGTTAAGGGGGAGATTGGGTAACTCCTCAATGCTATTTAAAAGTAAGTTTATGTTACTATAGACATTATTATAATAGCGAAATATTACTACATAGTAAAAAGTTTAACGGATCCTTAGGAGATGTCAATCCCGAACATCTCTTAAGTTATTGCACTCACGTTTGACACTGGATAGGAGATGTCAAAGCCCGTAAACATCTATGACGCCGTTACATTCATATTTTACCGTGATTTAACTTACATAATATCTTTAGTGTTTTGACTTTTCAATTCGCTTGGGTCAGCCTAAGCATTTCAAGATTTGAAGACCTTATTTCTGGAGGACGAAGACGAAGAATGTATTACAATTATTTATTATATTCCACTACATTCATACTGTTCCGCTGCATTATTTATTATTCTTTGGTATGTGTAACTCTAATATGTGTTGTATAAGTATAATCAAATGTTTGGTAAAACAGCTTCATGAACTGTTATTTGATTATTATATTTTGTCATTCCGCTGTGAGATTCTATTTTGTTTTATTTCTTTCTCTGCTTTCTTATTTACCCCAATAACAATCCGCTATTTTGTATGGTTTGAGTCTGACGTGTGTGGTTTATCGTCGATTTAAACGTACAAAAGGTGGGTTGTTACAGTAGAATATAAGTTCACAGCAGGGATATGTTAACCATGGTTTTTTTAGCCGTGAAATTTTATGTCTGTACTAATTTATGTTTTCAGTATATATTGTTTGCACCTTTTATATTGTATACATATTGACTTTTTTTATTTTTTTTATTTTTCTTATATATAGAGCTGTATATATATAAAAGTGTAATATAATAATTTTTAATAAATTAAGGTTGGGAAGATAGATTTGAAATTGATTTGAAATGGTATTTAATTAAGAATTCATTTAATTATATCGATTTGAAACTTATGGAATTTGAATTTTTTAAAGGATATGAATTTATAACTTGATTTTGGTTTAAATGATTTAAATAAATATATCAAGTTTAAATAAATTGAAGGGATATTTTGTTACTTGAAATTTGAATTTTTATTTAAAGATATTGGATTTATTAAAGTAAATATTTCAAAACTAAATAGTTGTAAAGTGAATTTGAGATATATGAAAATATCAAATTAAGTTTTAAAATTGTGGAATATATTTAAACTTTGAAATATATTGAAATTGAAATGGTTTATTTTGTGGTTCAAATCTGTATTTGAAATTGATATAATTTGAAATGGTTTACTGAGGACTGAATTGAATTGAAATTGACGATTTGAGATTTGATTAAATTTGATATCTGGAATTTCGGTTGATTTGAAATTGATTTATGAAATTTTTGGAAGCTACTTTAGTATATAAAGTATTTTTGAATTATATTTAAACTATTTTATATTTTACTTTATAGATTAATTTAATATAAATCATTTTAATATAAACCATTTTATTTTATAAACTATTTTAATATACTAACTGTTTTAATACAAACTATTTTAACTTATAACTCTTTTATATAAACTATTTTACTTTATAAACTATTTTATTATATATACTATTTTAATATCTAAACTATTTAAGTGGTGAGGTTACGTTTCCAAAGTTATGAATTTCAAAGTATTACGTTTCGAAAGTGTTATAACTTTGAAAATGCTATGATTTTGAAAATGGATATATTTGAAATGGAAATCATATCGTATTTTGTTTTGAAATGGAAATGATATCGTATTGATATGGTTTTGAAATGGCAATGATATTTTTGTTTTGAAATATAAACTATTTTGAAATGATCGTGGTGTTATAATAACGTTTGGTTATTAAAAAGACCGGGATCGGAACTTATAATACTCTTTTCCAACTCTGAAAAGCACTTTAACAACTGTGTATGCAATGGAGATTCCAGAATGAAGTAGGATGGTGGCGATGTTCCTATTGAGGTATATACGTGGACCCGACTCCCGTGAGTTGGCATAAGGTTGCTAAAACAGGAGCAATTGACGGTCTAATGAGGTAGCTCCTCTGATCGGACACACTCCTTCGATATCATTCTATTACTTTGTGATTGCCCGGGTGCACCTATTGATTTTTTTAGGAGTGTGGCTCGAGGTGGGCGGTAGCTACGGTTATGCGTTACCACCAGTCCGAAAGTGTAATTGGTATATCTACCTTAGCATTGCCTAGTTGTGCCGTGTCACCTACCCTAGCGTGCTTTACTATGAGTTTGATTTGGGTCGTACCTATGGAGTATCTTCTGATGGCCTCCCGATCAGGAGGGACAACGGTAATGTATAGACTATTGGCACTAAAAAATGTGTTAAGGGTGATGGGTAACACCTTAACGCTATTTTTAAAATATATTATACTTTACTTTAGACATTATTATAATAGCGTATATTACTACATAGTAGATAGTCTAACGAATCCTTAGAGGATGGTTATCTCAAACATCCTTTGAGTTACTTGTGTTTCAGTTGTTATTTCACTTGAGTTCGATTTATTGATATAAGAATGTTAATCCTGACTCAAGTGTTTTGTGTTTTTCTTTACGCTCGGGTCAAAATGAGTGTAAAAGCTTTTGAGACTCACCTTTGGAGTTGAAGCTTCATTTGGAGATCCATCTACATCTTTCAGCTTGCAGTTATTCAGTTGATTCTAGTGATGTATTCTGATCTTGTTTTTGACTGTTGTATTTGAAACTTCTATTGTTCTTATTTAACTCTTTTATATATATAGTAGCCGAACTACTATTCTTTTGTTTCCGCTGCATATTGTATATTACTCTATTTCTGTGATTCTGTGATTCATTATTTACTGTATATGTTTAGTTTTGTCAAATATAAATTAACGGTCTGGTATTTTGAGCAATTCAAATCCGACATGTGTGGATGCGAATGGTTGAAAATATCAGGCTGTTGCAGAAAATTTTATTTCCCCTAATTAATAGGCATATTTGAGTATGTTTGTTTGTCTTTAATTGGCTAATCAAATTATTATTTTCCATCTAATGTTAATTTGGGCATTAAGTAATTGATTATATAAGTAGAGTGACTCTGGCGTGGTTAGAGAAGTCTCTAGAGTGAGACATGTACCCACTTGTTCGCATAATCTTATTTCTCTCGTTCAGTTGGATCGATGAGACTCAAGGTGGAGTTTTGAGAATGAAGAAAGGTGATCGTGTAAGGATGAGAGGAGTATTGGAAGAACGAAACCTTTAAAGAGCCGACAATGGAAAGCGAGTGACGGTTGAAGGATCTAGTCCACAGTAAGGTGGAGAGGTTAATGTGGTCACTTCTTATGATTTTAGCATTGAGGATCATATTTTATACAGAGGTCTTCATGTTGATGATGCTCGAGGGATCGATAGTGAGCAGGTAATGAGCTCAGATCGAGTGATACACGGGTGTCGAATTGCAAAATCCACAAAGAGAAGACGGTGATCTTTGTGGTATTACAAACGTTTTAGAGACCCGATTTGTGTGATGCACCTCATGTGGGAGATGCATCACTTATAGGCAATAGTTGAGGCTTGTAATTTAGTGTGGTTAAGATTTGGGGATTTGTGATAGATTTAGATATGGCATGCTTGGTATATTGGTGATATGTGATTTTGCATCAAGGTGGAGTGTTAAATTTTGGTGATAAAAAATCACAAATAGAATAAAATAAATAAGCAAAAGAAAGAAAGAGAAGATTTTGTTTACCCTAATTAATAGGCATATTTGAGTATGTTTATTTCTCTCTCTAATTGCCCAATCAAATTATATTTTGTCATCTAATGTTAACTTGGTCATCAAGTAATTGATTATATAAATAGAGACTAAAAGAGAGTGTAAAAGTGTGGTGAAAAATCTATTTGCTAATTTTCTCTTCTCCAACAATTTTATCCATATAGATATTTTATTCCTTTCTCAATTTTGTTATTGATTCAATGGTATTTTTTTATTTTAGTTTTGTTTTATTAATAGTAGACAAAAAAATTTGTGAATTAATAAAGTGTGTGGTTGGGTGGAATAACTTGTGTTATTGCATTTTGATTTCAATTCCGTCTTGTTTTCAATCCAAATTACCTCTTTGTGATTTGGGAGACAAAAGTCCATTGACAAAAACTTCTGCAAAGCGCTACTACTTCCATATCGATTTGGTATTGGAGCACAGATCATCGCAAAGCTTAGAGTAATTTTGGTTTGAAAAATTATTAATGTCGGATATAATTTCGTTTCCGAAGATGGCTATTTTGGATGGAAAAAATTGGGGTATTTGAAACTTAAGATTGAGGATGTTTTGTACCTCAATGACCTTCATGATCCGATTGATGGAGATGGAAAAAAAGCCCTTTGATGTAGATGATGGAAAATGAAAGAAAATGAATAAGAAGGTGATTGCTTTGATTCGCCAGTATTTTGATGATTCATTTTTCCATCATGTGACTAATTATCAATCCGCAAAGGCTTTATGGGACAAGTTGTTATCTTTGTACAAGTCAAGGAGTGCTACTAATAAGACTTTCTAGTTTGAAAGTTGGTACAACTGAGATTAGATGAAGAGAAGTCAGTTGTAGAGCATTTGAATGAATTTCAAGATGTAATAAATCAGTTCACAAATATGAAGGTCAATTTTGATGATGAGTTACATGCTCTTTTATTAATGAGTTCGCTTTTAGAAAATTGGAAAATTTTGGTTGTTTCATTGAGTAATTCCAATACTAATGGAACTATCTCTCTAGAAACTGTTCGAAGCAGTCTTTTGAATGAGGATCTTAGAAGAAAAGGGTCGGGTATGAAATCAACTCAAAATGAGGCTATGGCGGCAAGGGACTCAAAGAAAGATACAATTTGAAAGAAGAAGGATGCTAGTGGTAAAGGTGTTATCACTTGTCATTATTGTAATAAGAAAGGTCACATGCGCAGCAAGTATTTTGCTTATAAAAGAGATCAGAAAGAGGCTATGCATGGTGATATGAGTAGTGATGCACATGCAGGTTTTGCTGAAGGTACCGAGATGCTTCTTGTGATGTCCTCTTTAGTGAAAATATGCCTTGGAAGATGGATTTGGGAGCCTGTTTTCGCATTTGTAGTGATGTGAATTTTTTTTCTTCTTATGAGAAGAGTGCCCACATGATTAGGACAACCATTGAAGAAAAGCTACCGATTTGTGGTATTGGATCTATCCGGTTTCGTAAGCATGACGGTATGATTAGAGAAGTCTCTGGAGTGAAACTATATCCACTTGTTTTCATAATCTTATTTCACTCGGTTAGTTGGATCGTCGTGGTTGCACGTATGAGACTTAAGGCGGAGTTTTGAGAATGAAGAAAGACGGTCATGAAAGGATGAGAGGAGTATTGGAAGAATGAAACCTTTATAGCTTGGTTGGTTCTGTAGTCGATAATGGAAAATGAGTGACGGTTGAAGGACCTAGTCCACAGCGAGGTGGAGAGGTTAATATGGTCACTGCTTATGATTCTGGCATTGAGGATCAAATTTTAGACAGAGGTCTTCATGTTGATGATGCTCGAGGGATCGATAGCGATCAGGTAATGAGCTTAGATCGAGTGATAGATGGATGTCGAATTGCAAAATCCACAAAGATAAGATGGAGATTTTTGTGGTATTACAAACGTTTTTGAGACCGGATTTGTATAGTGCACCTCATGTGGTAGATGCATCACTTGCAAGCGGTGGTTGAGGTTTATAATTTTGTGTGGTTGAGATATGGGGATTTGTGATAGATCTAGGTATGACATGCTTGATATGTTGGAGATATGTGATTTTGCATCAAGGTGGAGTGTTAAATTTTGTTGATAAAAACCACAAATAGAAGGAAATAAATATGCAAAAGAAAGAAAGACAATATTTTGTTCCACTAATTAATAGGCATATTTGAGTATGTTTATTTCTCTCTAATTGGCAAATCAAATTATTTTTTGTCATCTAATGTTAACTTGGTCATTAAGTAATTAGCTATATAAATAGAGACTAGAAAAGAGTGTAAAAGTGTGGTGGAAAATCTATTTGCTAATTTTCTCTTCTCCGTCTTTGTTCTTCTTCTCCAACAATTTTAGCCATATAGATATTTGCTTCCTTTCTCAACTTGGTTATTGATTCAATGGTATTTTTTTTATTTTAGCTTTGTTCTGTTAATAAACAAAATTTTGGTGAATTAGTAAAGTGGGTGGTTGGGTGGAATATCTTGTGTTATTGCATTTTGATTTCAATTTCTCCTTGTTTTCAATCCAAGTTATTTCTTTGTGATTGGGTGGCAAAGATCTGTTGATAAAAGCTTCTGCAAAGCGCTACTATTTCCATACAAATGTTTCTTTCTATGAATAATTCTTTTTTTAGCAAATTTAGGTTCAACGCCAACTTCATACGTGATTTTTTAGCTTTATTTATCATGCTTGCAAATCCACCTTCTCTAAATTTCTTAAAAAATGCAATAAGCTCCATTATTTTAGTAATTGCATCTTCACACGTTGAAGTATTTTGCTAACTCGATTAATACTATCCAATTGAGTGTACCAAATACATAAACTAATCAAGGACTCGTTATCTTCTAAAGCATTTTGATATAGACATTTAGCTTCCACCTTTATGATACTACCCATCTTTATACTTATTTGCAATTTCAATTAAAGCGTCTTTGAACTTTGTTAGTTGAGTTCTTATTGCTTTCACGCTTTCTATATGACTTTCCCATCGAGTTGCTGAAAATGGTTTAGGCGTTAAACCTTTTACATGATGTTTAAGTATTTCCCACCGTTGAGTTGAACCAAAAAACAAAATATAGATCTTTCGGACATATGGATAAAAATCTCTACCTTTCATGCATGATTTTTCCATATCACATAGAACAAGATTTAAACTATGACACCCACACGAAATATTAAATGCTCTTGGATTTTGATCAATAAGTCTCTTTTGTACCCCTTGATGTTTAAATAATATCAAATTTAAGTTATTTATTACATGATATAATATAATAATACTAAACTACTAAATTTGTGCTATAAAATATAACATACCTTTCATATATGATATGTTGCCATAGCTTTGACCCCTCACATCATCAATGTTAAGTTTAAGATCAATTATATTATTTTGTAGCTTTTTAAATAGACCAAGTCCCGATGTATCATCAACCTCTACAAAGCCGAAAAAAATTCCTCCACCTTGATAGCATCATTAATGTCGACACATTTTATAATAATTGACATTTGTTCTTTGTGACTCAAATCCAAAGTACAATCAAGAATGATTGAATAATACTTTGCCTTTAGTATTTTTGAAAGCATCATCTCTTTAATCTTTTTTCCAACAAAAGTATTAATTCATTTTGAATGCTATGACTAAGATAATGATTGTCTACTTCATTATTTAGCACTCTTCTAAGATGCTCTTCCATGATTGGATCAAATTCGGCAACAAGTTCCATAAGTTGGCAAAAAATCTATTATTCTTTTCATAAATTCTTTCATTAGTACCATGAAATGGTAAATTCTTTCGACAAAGAGTTTTCACAATGCTAATTATACACACCAACATCTTTTTTCAACGTTGTCTCTCTTGATCGATTAAAGATTGCATTTTTTAATCAATTGTTGCCTTTTCTTGAAGACCTTTGTACAAATCAACCCACTTTACAAGATTTGCGGTACGCTCTGGATTACTTTCATGCTCTCTCAGCTTGGTTGTAATGTTATGCCAATCATCCATTCCTTTTTCTCCTAATTTAAACTTTTTTTGTGGGTTTTTAAATAGGTTGTAACAAAAATAAAAGACTCTATTTACTTCATTTGAGTAGATTAGCCATTTTCTTTCATGTTCTTCTCCTCATGGATAACAACTAAAATAGTATTTAGAAGAAAAATGTCTACCATCAATTTCATTTTTAGGAAAATCTTCATTTTTTCACAATTTTGATAGGGCCTCGTTTAAGTAGCATTATCATTTTACTATCGGTTATTCTTTCCCATAATCCCGGATCATAGTTGACACCAATATCCTTTTCAAAATCAAACACAATCAAATCATCAACACCTTCGTTCAAATCATTCAATTTACTAACTATGTCTTCTTCAATTACATTTCCTTCTTCATTTTCAATAGCCTCTTCATTGACATCAACATCTTCATCCATTTCATGAATCTCAATATTCTCATTTTCATCCATCTCTTCAATTCTACTTAAAGTTGAAGATTGAGATTTTTGAAATTGTGCTTGAAATAATTAAAGATCGAACAAACGAGAGATTTTGCAAGTTCATCTTTCTTTTGCTTAACTTTTCTATTGTAAAATCCAAAGTTTTGTTTACGAAATCTAACTCGATTTTTGTCGTCTTCATTCTTCATCATATTCCCTATAGATTTCCAATTCAATGGAACAAGTTAAGTTTTAACACCGTATATAAACTATAAGAATATATTTCATTTGATATACATAATAAAAATATCAATGTTTGAATTTAACAAAAATGAATTCGTATATTTTTTCCTAATAAAATATCATCATCAATCTAATAAGTATTAATCTAAATAATCAATAGATCGGTGTATAATTGCATTGCAATTTAATGAGTCAGGCAAGGTAATGCGATGCTTTTGATATCGATGAATTATCATTTATCATCAATCTAAATCTAACATCATAAGTATTAATTAAAAATTCAAAATTCAAAATAGCAAACACAATAAATTACTAATTATAGGGAATATTGTTACTGTCATACATATTTCTGTTTCTGTTACTGTCATATATGTTTCTTTTACCAGTAAACACAATAAAATAGCAAACACGGTAAAATAGAAACACACTTATACTGTTGTACACAATTAAATTAGTAATTACCTTTTAATAAAATTGTTTTAGGCAGGAGGCAGCTAATCACTATAATCAAATTAGCAACCAGATTTGAACTGTCGAAGTCGAAGAAGAATGTCGCACGCGTGCGTGTTGTAGCCTACAGGCTTGCAGAGTTGCAGCCCATTGAATTTGGAGACTTGGAGATGTAACAGATGTTAGAGACTACTGTGGTGGAAGAGAGTTAGCAACCAGAGTGAGTCGGCGATGTTGGAGACTGCCATTGTCGTAGAGGAGAAAAGTCACGCACGGAGGAAAATTGGAGAAAGAGGCAATGCGATTTTAGATTTTGAGAACTTGAGGGTTTTTTTCCTCCGTCTGTTGCCCCTTGGAGGAGGTTGCCCTGTTCAGTAGCCTATTGGGCCTTGCCCAAGAACCGGCTCTACCAAGTATATGTAAATATGAAGATTTGAAATAAATGTAAGCGAATGTATATATTAAGATTTTTTACCTTTGTGTCCGCGGGTGTAGCGCAGTGGAAAGGAGGCCTGGGTTCTGCTAAAAAGACCCAAGTTCGATTCCTACCATGCGCTTTCCTATCCTATATAAATTTACCTGGGGGTATGAGGGCTTGGATCAGCGGACGGCTTTACTGTACCCTCCTCAGGAGTTTACTGGCCCGCCGGATTCTCCTGGGTTTTCAAAAAAAAAAGATTTTTTACCTTTGCATTTCATGTAGTCGTGAACGAAAATTAAGTCATAAAAATACATAGAACACTTATATCAAAGCATGAAATTACTTAATTTTAGCTTAAAGAAAACATCAAAGACTCCCTGTTGAAAAGTTGGTAGAAGCCAACAAGGTTACCTTTCTTTTAACTTCAATAGAAAAAATAAACATATTACTACATATACAAAAATAAAATATACTAGTATAACCGCACAACAGTGGAAAAACCGACCGTTGGATTGTACAATTTTAAAAATTGAATGTTACCTGCAGTTTTAGATTAATTCCAACATTTGTGTTACTATAACAAAAAACACCTACTTAACAAGACCGGTCTCGAAAAATTTCTTAGCAAAATCCATAGTTTCACTAGATCTTGATTCTAAACATTGCTCAATTTAATTGATTCGAAACATGTAAATATTGTAATTCAAGTAAAATTATTTAAGAAAAAACCAATCCAAAATATAATTTAAAATGCATGTTAGTTGATGTTAAAATGCTAAGAGGTCTTGATATTAGTGGAATTTCAATTTACAAAAATAGTTTCTAACGAAGAAGTTAACAACAACAAAGACAAAATAGGTTCAAGTAAAATGAAATTTTAACATTATAGAATATGTCTAGGACAATAAATAGTTATATATAAAATTTAATTAAAAAAGACGTTGCATCTATGATAAAGTATGGAAAGTAGTAAATCTAATCCAAGAAACAAATTTCATTTATATTTGAAAAGGTTAAAAGTAAAAGAGTATATTATTCATTACAGCACTTTTCAATCGGTACGTATACAAGCAATATTATATAGAGATCTTGAAGCTCGAATCTCTCAACAGTTTGAATTAGTCATAATATCAATAACTTGACTCTTACATTATGTTCATATATTTTAGATGCTCTAACACCCTTCTGAAAACCTTGGCATGACGTTGAGTTTGGATCGTAATTTTGCAAATTTTGCCCCAGCAAGCGGCTTGGTAAAAATGTCTGTCCTTTGATCTTTAGTGGAAATATAACGCGCATCTAGATCTCGACGAGCAACTTTATCACATACAAAATGGAATTCGACTTCAACATGTTTAGTTCTTGTACGAAAAATTGGGTTCGCAGTCAAGTATGTTGCGCCGATTTTATCACATTGTAATGTAGGTGGTATGCTTAGTCTAAGACCAAACTCATGTATAAGAGATTGCACCAAGTAAGTTCAGCCGTAGCATTTGCTAAAGCCTTGTACTCAGCTTCCATGGACGATCTAGCTACAGTTAATTGCTTACGAGAACTCCATGAAATAAGAGTTGGTCCAAAATACACTACATATCCACTTGTAGACTTACAATCATTGATATCTCTTACCCAATCTGCATCACTATAAGCTTTAAGTAAATTATGAGGTGATGATCGAATCAACGGACCATATCCTAGAGTGTGTTTGAGATAACACATAATGCATTTAACTACAGTTCGATGCTCTATAGTTGGTTTGTGCATGAATTGACATACCCGTCCAATTACAAAAGAAATGTCGGGCCGAGTTAGAGTTATGTATTGTAGCGCACCGACAATACTTCGGTACATTGTTGGATCTTCCATTGGTTTTCCAACATTGATGCCTAACTTTAATGTGCAAGCCATTGGAGAGGAAACTGGTTTAGCCCCATCTAGTTGTATTTTTGTTAGAAGATCCTGAATGTATTTCCTCTGGTTTAAAAATAGCCCATCAAGTACTCGAGAGGCTTCAACATCCAAAAAGAAGTGCACATCACCCAGCTCTTTGACAACAAACTCGTAACCAAGATTTTCAGTCAAAGAATTTGTCCAAGTTGAATCGTTTCCTGTCACAATCATATCATCCACATAAACTAAGATATATATTATGACTCCATATTTACGAAAAATAAAAAGAGATGTATCTGTTTTTGAAGGTTGGAAACCAAAGTCTAAAAGCTTATCACCTAGATGTAGAAACCATGCACGTGGAGCTTGTTTAAGGCCATATAAAGATTTATGGAGATGACATACATGGTTAGGATATGATGGATCTGAAAAATCCGGTGGTTGAGTCATGAATACTATCTAATCAAGTATGCCATGTAAAAATGCGTTAGAGACATTCAATTGTTTAATTTTCCAATTATGCGAGATAGCAATTGCGAAAACAAGTCTGATGGTAGTGGGTTTTACTACAGGGCTGAAAGTTTCCATGTTGTTGTTTGAAGCCTTTTGCCACTAGTCTTGCTTTATGTCGTTCAATCGAGCCATCAGCTTTTCTTTTAGTTTTGAAGACCGATTTGCAATCAATAACATGCATATTAGAAGGCGTGGAACTAAAGTCCATGTTCCATTTTAGATAAGTGCATTGAACTCCTCATTTATTGCATTTCTCCAAACGTGTGATTTGGATGCTTGAGTATAACTTGTAGGCTCAACACTATCAATTTCATGCGGTAAAGCAAGTGGAAGTGGATATTTGGTAGGGTATAGAGATTTGGTTTAAATATTCCATCTTTGACCTGGTTATCATAAAATGAGTGTTTAAAGTAGGTTAGATGCATTTGGCAGAGCAGGAGCAGGAGCATGTGCATGAATGGTAGTAGGAGATTCTACTTCATGTACAGATATATTTCTAACGTCGATGTTTTCAGTAGAATTTGATGCATTTGATGGTGAATTATCTGGTGATCGTTGTGTCATTGAAGTGAATGGTATTTGATAAACATTTGAGATATTAGGATCAGATTCGATATTTGTAAGTAAATGCGAAGGTGTAGCCAGCGAAGGCATTTGTGAAGGCATTATATGAATTTTAAAAGGAGATGAAGGATTTCTTAGTGTAGCTACTGAAGTTAAATGAGGTGGAAAATAAAGATGAGTGCTAACTGATTGTGCAGTCGATGATGGTCTCTCAGCAAAAGGAAATCGAGACTCATCAAACACGACGATTAATATAAACTCGATTTGTTTCCAAATTAAGACAGTAATAACCATGATGATTCAGACTATTACCGAGAAACACACAAAAAGAAGAATTAAATTTTCATTTATGTTTGCTGTATGGATAGAGAAAGGGGAAACATGCACATCCGAAAACACAAAGATTTTCATACTCAGATATGTCACCAAATAAAACTTCATATGGAGCTTTATAATTGAGAGCACTCATAGACATTCAGTTTATAAGATAAACTACACTAGAAACTGCATTATCCAAATAGTTCTTTGAAACCGAAGAAGTTAATAAAAGAGCTAAAGCAGTTTCAATGATGTGATGATGCTTACGCTCAGCTGAACCATTTTGTTCATGAGTGTGGGGGCATATGATTCGATGAATAATACAAAATCCAAGGAGTGAGAAACACTGTGATACTCACCACCCCGATCAGACTGTAAGGCCTTAATTTTTCTTCTAAAATAATTATCAACATGTCTATGAAAACGATTAAAAATATCATGCACATGAGACTTATTACACAAAGGAAAAACCCAAGTATATTTACTATAATCATCTAGAAAATGAACATGGTATTTGAAGCCATTAATAGGATTTATTATCCATGTCTCCAAACATAGCTATATATCAAATCTAAAGGAGCAACTGAAGTTCTAGATGAATGTTTAAATGATAGTTTGTAACGTTTAGAAATTGCACATGAACTACAAATATATGAACTAAATTTATTACTTGAAGATGTTAAATCATAAGATAATAAAACCTTTTAAACGATTTTCATGTAGGGCAGAGAGGACAAAGTTGGGAAGTACTAACCTACTAGCTCTAGAGAGAGATGTGGCCTTCCAAGAAGCAAGTTGATCAAAAGTTTAGTAATTAAAGGGTACTGGTCATCTTTTTGGAATTTTGTAGGATGGATAAGGATGCCTAGGCATGATATAGGAAAACGTTAGTGTTGCAATTCAAAGAGCTAGCAACTTGAGGTCCTAGGCAGTTGGCACCTCCTACCATGAGTATAGAGCTTTTTGGAAAGTTCATGGTTAATCCTGAGATGAGCTTATTAGAGTATAGGATAAGTTTGAGGTTGTGAGTTTGAGAGGGAGTAGAAGAAACAAAAAAATAGTGTCGTCGGCAATTGAATATTCGAAATACCATGTTCTAAGTGAGGGTGTCCAATGCTAAATTGATGTGGTGGGATACATCCACCTTGTTCATTCTACTGAAAACATCTACAACCATGATGAATAGGAATGGAGAGAAAGGATCTCCTTAATGAAGACCCTGAAAGGATTTGATTAACCCTACATATACACCATTAACCAGGACGGTTAATATGCTTATGTGTATGATATTAATGATCATGTCAATCCATTTCTAGGAGAAGCCACAATGAAGGAGCGTATCTAGGATGAAGTTCCAACCAATAGAGTCAAAGACTTTGGAAAAGTAAAGCTTAATTAAGGCATATAGGGTGTTAGTGGAACGACAATGAGAGCTAACTTCTTGGTTGATAGCAACATAATCGAGAAAAGATCTATCTTGGATGAAGGTCGACTTTTCAATCCTAACAAGAGAGCCAATTAATGGTTTCAATTTGTTTGCCAATACCTTTGTGATTAGTTTAAATGAGGTGTTAAGGAGATCATAGGTTTGAAGTCAGCCACGGAGTCGGTGCTTGGTTTTTTCAAGGTTGGAAATAAGAGGGAATTGGAGTAAAATTCATCAAACATATCAAGGACATCAACTTCAATTATCGACCGGAATCGCTTGTAGAAAAGGGGACCAAAGTCATCCGACCTAGGAGCTTTATCATCACTCATATCATTAACCGCTACCAAAATCTATTCCTTAGTAAAAGGATTGTCGACCATAAAAGGGTATGGGTTTAGGTAAAGTTTATTCCAAACAATGAAAAGCTGGGATTGGTAGAGACCAAGAAACTGTTCAAAGTAGTTGGTGAACACTAGATTAAGCTCAAATTGATCCTGAATGGTTCATCCATTATAAATACCCTTAGGATTGCAATTGGCTCTTCTTTTGCCATTAGCAATCTTGTGGAAATAGAATGTGTTTTTATCTCCATCCTTAAGCCAAGAGAATTGGACCTTTTTCTCCATCCAATCTCTTCATGCTTTATAAGTCTTTCAATCTCCTAATCAAGATTATCAAGTCGATTTTTTTCATTGAGGGTGAGAGGTCTGGATTCTTCAAGGATATTAAGGTCAAGAATGGCATACTAGAGATCAGATTTTGCGAGATCTAAGAGAGCCCCAAATGAATCTGGGCTAGGATCTGAGATGCTTCCTGAGGTTTTGAGTTTGCCAACTATGGTGGAAAAGGATGAGACGTATTTTTAAGGAAGCTTCCAGATCTTAGCAACCAGATTGTCAAATCCAGGTTCCATCGTCAACATTTTCTCGAATTTGAAACTGGATCCGAAGGACTTGTCATAGTCAGAGTTAAGAAGAATGGGATAATGGTTAGAGAAAAGAGTTGGGATGTAACGACCCTTCATTTATGGTACCCCGAATCAATGCTGAAAAATCACATGCGATTTCGAAAACCGTAAGTGAAAGACTGTCAAGGAAAATTTAAACAAAACTATCTTACTATATATATATATATATATCAATATAATCTCACAAGTAATAATAATATACATTATATTAGCATATACATATGCATAAAAGAAGAGAGACATTTTATATAAGGCATGGTTTAAAAATGATACAACAATATAATCAGAATACACCGTCCCAATACAAACAAAGTACTAAATGAGACATAAATTCTGCACATCGCCTCAAGTATGAATAATGTATGAAGTGTAATAATGGAGATCGCTATAGGATTGAATAATGTATGAGTAATATATCGCCTCATATATGGACACAAAGATATACTCAGCTTCGGCCTAATATCTATTGTTGTCCTCAAAGTTATTGCTAGTGTTAAATATTCAAACGTTTACAATTGATAATCTCAATGACACTACTACTAAATATTTCAACTCTATGCTTAATAACACTGTCTGAATTCAATCCTCTGAGATTCGAATCTCCGAACTACAACACATGGATCAAAATAAATGTTATTGAGTTCAAACAAAAACGAGAATTAAAAAAAGTTAAATAAAGGTTAAATAAAAAAAAGCCATTCCCCTATTAAAATATCACGTGCCTCACTTCAAACTCGTCTATTTTTATATTTCATTTTCCATAAAATCCTCCACTCGAAAAATCACTTCAGCACAAATAAAATAACGATGTTGTCATGCCCTTAGCCGACGTCGCAGTCGACGTCGCTCCTATACCTAGCTTAAGAGCACTTACGTCTCCACCTGAATTTCGTACATCGATGCCTGGAAACGAACGCCTCTACCAAAAATTGATCCTAAAATCTAAAAAAGAAAATATTGCCGCCTGAAATCACAACTACTTCAGACGATCTATGTCGAGTTGAAGATGCACTTGCCGGCGTAGATTGGTTAATGTAGCTACCGTCTGAAGAGAATAAACGTCGTCGTTAACGTTGCCAATGATAGCTCCTGTTATCGTGTTTTTATTGGCCTTGTTTGATTTCTTGAGTTTGCTTGAATTCCCAAGATTGAATAAGGCATTGTAGGGATTGCTGTTATTTGTGATGGCCGAGGTGGTAATGCAGATTGAAAATTAGAAGGTAGTGATTGTTTGAGGAATTCATTGCCGCAGAGATGTGTTGAGCAATGATGTAGGTGATGTCGTGATTGAATATCATTAAAAGGAAAAGGAGATTGGTTTTGGTGTTGATGTCGGCTTTCAATGGTGCAGTGGTAAGGCTGTGGTGGAGGTTTGATAGAGTTTGGTGATGTATGAGTAGGGTTTGGCTGATCAACAGTTCGAAAGAGATTGAATATGTTTTGTTGATGGCAACGAACATGCATTGGCTAACGATGATTATGATTTGAAGGAGTGTTGCTTAAATAGAGAATGTAGAAAATATTTTCTCATTGTAAGATAACTAGTGAGTGGCCCGTGCTTCGCACATGGACACTGTTATAATCCGTGAATCGAAGTACCAGCATTGGAAAGAGGATGGTAAAACGGAAAGGGATGGTAAAATGGAATAGTGATCATATACTGCATATACATGTTAACGGGCAGTGTAAATCGGTTTCATATGTCAAGACAATCACGGTGTGTAGTTACAATGGTAATGTACGTAACAATGGTAATCATAATCATAAATAGTAAGTTAAGGCCAGAGCTGAGTGTTATAAAAAAGACACATATGTAATGATTACGAAATCAAACAAATTAACATCATACATCACAATATACGAGGGGGGAAAAGTTAGGGAAAAAAGTTAGGGAAAAAAGGAGAAAAAAGAGTTGATAAGTACATTGAATGGGAAAGTAGCAGGTACAGACAGGAAAAACGTGAATGCACTATAATTATGAAATCATGAAATGGTATAAATTAATTTCTTTGCTTCTTCTCTCAAATCTTGGTTACAGTAGATATTGCATTCTGCTGTTCCGTATCAACATCCTCTAGATAAGGAAAAAAAATAGCGCTTAAGTTTAGAAGCATAAAAAAATGCAGCGGCATTAGAAGATGACGACATGAACTGAATATGAAGCATCGTAGTAATGATTTGAAAGTTGAAATAGTTACAGACAGGAGTGTCCCTATATGCAGCAGTCAAGCAGCGTTTGATATGGACAAATACGTGTTGTGAACCCATGAAAGAACGTACCATAGGAGGATCAGTTAAGCGTTTTGTGTGAGATATAATATTTGTTGGCAGACAAAGTACTTGGCAGAAGGAAAGAACACATTGTTAGAACTAAGTACTGTCAATGGGAAGTGGTGACCAAAAAGGTTAAAAAATCCGCACCTGGATAACAATTCCTCTTCGCATTGTCTTTCTGGTGACTGGTGGATCAGAAGCACGAACTACTGGATGAATGATACCATCGTCGTCTTAGTAAACAAATGAATTTCCTTTTTGTGATACCAGTTGGATAGACAAAGAATTGTAATAATTGCAGATCAAACCTGATCAATATGTTTCTTTCCTTTGATGTCTGCTCCTGACGGTGTCTCTTGCTTATCCATTTTCGAAGGAGAGACTAAATTAGAACTTTGATCGCTAGGTGGAGTGAGCTGTAAATTTCAAATGTTGTGAAACAGTGGAAAACATCTATAAGCGAGAAAATAATTATGTAAATTGTTGGTTAATATATAACCATGGTCGAGAACAAACTGTCTCAATCACAGATACGTTTTTCGTGATTTTTCTGGTAGTGAGGTAAGCTTTTGGATTATTCATCTCATAGTTACTTACTATGAATTCAAATATTGCTTCGGTCCCCGAGAGATGGTGGAAAATCTTGTCAATTTTATGGACCCATTTTCCTACAGCATGAAACATTATTTTAAACCACACTATCTACAACATGCCATTATTGATGTTAATATCGACAGGGTGCAATGTGTAGCAGTGTAGATGCATTTGATATTATACAGTAGATGGTATTCAAAAGTGAAGAAGAATAAGCTAAATGTAAGTGTGGACAACGCAATGCCTAGTTGGGCATTAATGAGGAGAGCAGAAAAAGCAATCTAAATAAGATAGTACAATTTGAAAAGGGAAGGACCAGAAGATGTATAAAAGTTTTTTAAACTGTCAGTGTTCACATAGTTGTGCATTCATAACTTGTATTTGCTAGTGTGTCAATCGGGTGTCTACCACCTACACGTTCCTAGCAGAGTAAATTAGTTTGCTTGAACAGTGGTACGCTGTAATGCACGTTGAACTAACAACTCATGATGACCAATACGTCTCATCCATAGAATGCTAAACACTGGATACCATGTTGTGCCAGTATTGCTCAGTATTTACGTGGGAAATAATAGTTGTATATTCAAACAAAATTGGAGTATGTACACTTTAAGTAACAGCTTGAAACCCATAGTGATATGTAACCATCTAACAGCCTAGCAATATGCCTGGACAGAGATGTATAAGGTACAATACTATTTAAGAACAAAGCAACGAAAATTGGGTTATAACAGTATGGTTGTTATTTATTTGGGAAATAATGTTTACAACTAAGAATGAGACGTACTCGCAGGAAGTTGGTGTAGGCAGCCGTGTAAAAAGAGCGTGACCAAAGTTGTCCGCTCCAACGCTAGCAATGAGGTAGTAATATGATAAACATACATCCGCATACATTTACTTTAGATTAAAACGGGTATAGTGATAGGAATTGGAACATAAAATGTGTAATTATGTTATTTTACCGAGTTAAGTATGGCAATCATATCGTCAACCTTATGTCTAAGTAACAATGCCGCCTCCTTGTCAAAAGCGGTGATAGTAGTAGATGTAGAGGAGTCTAATATGTCAACATTTAAACGGTACCTAATAAACATGTTTTGAGAAGTCGTACTTATTTTTTTTCCCGAGAAAAGGAAGAAAACTACAGAACAAAGAAGTCGACAAACGGTACCTGTTTACGGGATGGGCTACCATTCTGTGGCATCCGGAGCAGAAATATTTGGTGCCCTCAAAGTGAGCTGTAGATTTGCAGACCGCGCTGGAGAGATAGCTCCAGGTAGAACTTTTCAACTGCACAATGGTTGCTGACACGACATATATTTTACTCTGAACAAAAGTGTTGTTGGCATAAATTTATAGCTATATTTGCATAACTGTTTGTGTAAGCATGATCAGTGGAAACGAAGCCGTTTTGCAAGCGTGTAATGTACGCAGCTAATTTTGTTAAACAGAAAGTGTACACTTCTCCAGTCCGCATGCGGACAGGGTATGTTTGGTAATGTTTATATGTTGTGAACTGTTTGCCAATTAAAATTGACCGGTGCTGGAAAATATAGTCATTACACCTAGCACGGCTCTATTAAAGGGAGTATGACCATAAACTTCTGTATTAACCTATGTCGGCAAACTGATGGACCGTCAAGCATTCCATATATACTAATGGGGTTGTAGTTGGGACAACATATTTCCTGACCACCACGTGACTGACAGAAGAGTCAAACAAACTATACCCATGCATGGTACAGTGGAGACGCGTAGTACGTGTATTTGGAAGTCAAACTTTATACCCAGTCCTATGTTGCGGAAATACAAAATGTTGGGTAACTTATTTCATTCCAATACTAATACAATTTCTTTAGCAAGAAAAAGGTGGAGAAGGGTATGTCTTGTAATTCATTAATAATTCAAAATTCGTAGCCAAGGTCGGTAAACAAAAAGAATAACAGAAGTAGCACATATATTATTTCGAACACACCTAGAAAACTTTATACCTATGTAAGTAAATTTTTTTAAATCAAAAGTGTAATATATACAGAAAGATTAGTATAAATATAGTAGTATAAAAGCTAAAAGTACAAATCTATTACAATGTGCAGACAAATACTCAAATTAAGGAAAATAGTATACAAAAATATTGTAAGGACAACATTACTGTTGTATGACAAAACATTTGGATGTAAAAGATAATCATCAAGATTTGGATAGAAACATATGTTATGTGCAGTGATAGGTAAACAAAGTTTCAGATGGAGTTTCAGATGGTTCAACATTAGGTGTGGGGTAGTCAACGCAGATTAGCATATTCACAACTTGTGTTGATGAAATTGTAGTGCACATGAAAAAAATCATGAACTAATAATCTTGTACATGGTAACTCAAGTTTTGTTGTAAAGTTATTGGAGAAACATTATACAGAACGTTAATCTGATTTTTTTTCCGCAGCGGCAGCAGTATACATACAGATCGATGGAAGGCTCGGGAAGGAGTCAGTAGGTTAGCAAAAAAATTCGACCACATATCAAACCTGTGTTGCAGTTGACGTACGGGAAACGACCAGAAGTAGAGCTCATTTGTTGTTTTCTGTTATTTCTAAACCGGCGAATGCACAGAATAAAAACAGGACATAAATGATAGGGGTAAAAGAACTACGAGAAATCAGTGAAAGGGGATGGATGGTGGCAGTCAAATTCAGTCTGCAAACCTGACGTCAGTCAACAGATGGACGAGCATATTGTTTGTTCTTTCTAGTACATCAGCATGGTCAGTAGAGGAGTGTTCTATGTACTCGATCTTCTTTCCACCATGGTGGTTGGATCTATGAAGGTCAAGTAATAGAGGCAAGTAAAATTAAAGAGTCAAACAAATGCATAACATGTATAAAAATCATACCTGGTTTTAACGACATCTAGTTCAGGAAAATCAATGTCTAGATATTTTTTTTTGCTTTAGTAGAGCTGAAAGTAAATGCACCTGACAAAGAGAATCAATAATCAGAGGGCAATTGTTTTGTGGCGGCGAGAAGTAAGTACAATGATCAGTATGTCCGGCCGTATATAGCGACTATCAGTGAGGTGACAACAATGGTAGGCGAATGCTCAAACTTGTCTACCATAGATTGGTTAAGTAAATCCCTCTAGCTCGTCCAAAGTGATATGACACTTGTATTCACACTGTGCGATAAATAAAATTAGTATAGTGATTGGTTGACTGCATAAAAAACAATGAAATGGTACCACTTATTGCTTTTCACGTGCAACTCTCATTTTAGTGTTTGTGTCCTGTTTTTAGAAGTTACAGCAAATACATTCGTAATATACCACCCAAATCTGTAATAAGCCACAACTGAACAACATGAATGTGCATTGTTTCAATAACGAGAATAGTTGATATATATGGGGGGAGAAACAGTACCCGTAAGGTTATCTATATGGCATAGTCGGGTTATAATTGTGCTTTCATCAGCGAAGGCAAACTTATACCGTGGTGTTCTGTCCACTGCATTTGCCACCTTCACTGTTTGGGTATCTGTTCGTAGAACTATTATCCTGCCTTCATGTATAGTTCTGTATGTTGTTTCGGCGTTTCGGACGTTGAACAGTGTCACGTCGTACACTGAAGGTTCTTCAAACATGCCTTCAAACTGACGCAGCATATGCTTTCGAACTGTTCCAACCTTCTCATTTCCTTGTTACAAAAAACAGTGGTTTGAAAAATTCAGTAATGGTCATCTCATATGTGAACAAATTGGTAAATGATTCTACAGCCATGTTGAGAAATGGTTAAAAACAGCTTGTAAAATAAATATTTTACACCTACGTATTAACTGTACGATACAGATGGTCCAAGTGGAAAATGCAAGTGCAGGAGAGAGATGGATGTACATGGAAGAATAAAAATTAGTGTTGGTGCATGAGTGTGGAGCAGGGGCAGCAGTAGTGTGGATCAAAGTGAAATATAATCAAAGTTAATACCACTCATAGTGCACGGGTGGCCGAAAACGCATTCACTTAGTTTGATGGATATCAACCGAGGGAGAGAAGAGAAAAAAGGAAGCACACTAACAGACTGAATAACAATAGTAGTCAGTAACATACCTCATTATCGATAAACTGCATGTTCAACGTGTAAACTTCGTTCGTTCCCTGATTGATCAATTTCCATAGCCTAGCCACCCGGCCACGAACGGTATTCCAGTTTGTACCAAACACCAATCCGACAGCAGCAGGCTGTTTCTGGACATTGTAGTAAGCCAGTTGAGAAGAAAGATATAATTTTTTTGGAATTTTATGTGACACGGAAAGAAGAGTTCAAACTATATTAGAAGAAAGTGTGCTCCAAAGGAACGTGGGTAAATTGATGATATGATGGTTCACGTTAACATAACTTCCCACTTTATGCGGCAACTAATTAGTTTACGGTAATTTCCTGCTGATATTGGGTTTGGTCCACACCTTCAAAATAAATAAATAAACCCGGCTATAAGTGCTGTCATTTAGTAGGGAAAAACACAAATACTTACAAATATTGGTTGCAATTAGTGCAACTGTACTCCAAATCAGCATAACCGTGTCTTTAGTTTGTTTCATTCGGTATATAAATGTTGGATTTTAATCTGCAGTTTGCGTTATGTTATGCAATAGTTGAGATGAAAAAAGATTAATTAAGAAGTGGTGTAAAAAAACGAAGAATCGGTTGATGTTACACAGTCACAGTAAAACGATTGAGTGATAATATATGATGAGGTTAAATTTGACTTTGAATGCGTGCGTGTACCATCAATACAACTTAGAGTATTTGACTAATTTGTTGTAGTAAAAAAGATTTGCACAGTGATTGTGTAGTAAAGTAATGTGACTCGTTTACTTTTAGTGATAACTATCCCATGTTGGGCACCATTCCTTTCTTTGGTAATAAAAACTAAGATTCACCGTTCCAAGTCTTTTTGACAAATTTGCTAGGAGTTAGATAAGTATTTTTGTTATTCATTTCTTAGTTAGTAGGAACTAAAATTCAAAGTTACACCTATATTTGTTAAATGCTACATGCCTATCATTATATTCATGCACTTCAGCTGTTGAATTTTTTTTAAATTACGTATCATTGACTAAGTATTTATGATTTGTACACTTAATGATTCACATATAGGTATTAGATTAAAAGCTAAATTGTACGTTGTGGAAAGGAGTATTAACAAAGAAAAGGCATGTAAATATACTATATATGACTTAAAATTATGCTATACACTTACACATCAGCTTTTGTACAATCTATTCAACATCACTTTTTGTACACTCGGTTATATGCATTATATACATAGTTTAACATATCTCATTTTATTGACACTCAAATAAATTGAAAAGTAAAATGTTGATAGAATATTGGAAATTAAAAAAAGTCAAAAACTTCAGTTCCATATTCATGAAGAAATCGTTCGTACACATATTTGAAAACTTATGTTCATATACATAACTTGCTTTTTTGTAAATTCAGTAGAGACAGAGCACTCACTTGCTTGTTTGGATTGGTTCAAGTCGTCACTTTTCTTGCACTACTATATATAACACATGTGCTTAGTAAAACAGTAAGGCAAATATATATTGTAGCATGTATGATAACTTCCTACTTTAGTAACGGTGGAAATGTGGAACCCAGCGTAAGATGCTCCCTCACGATAACAGACTCCGAGGACATTTATAGTATACATAGCTGTTTTCTCGTATGGGGAAAAAGCTATTTCCGGGCTCGAACAGGATGTCCATAACACCATGCAGTTGGTTTAACCGTTGCGTCAAGGCTCCGCCTCATAACTTTCTAATTAGTAAAAGGTAGGAAGAGAACAGAGAGAGATAATTGTGAACAATAAATTTATATCATCAAATTGTACAAAAAATCAGTGTAGAAAGTTTTACTACAAAAGCAATGGGCCAGCAAATATAGTAATAATAAAATTTACGATTCCAGTATTAATTGGTAGAATCGATATATTGGAAGTTACAAGTACATGCACTTTAGGTTAATCATATGTTGTATAACAAATTGAATTATTGCATTGACTGACTATTTATGAGTCATATATCGCATACTAAATTGAAGTTTAAATTGTGCCATACGTAATAGTATTTGTACAAACGTGATATGTAAAAATACTAAAAATGTCTTTGATTTATCCTATAAATTTGTTGCATACGACTTAAACGTGCTATACTATATCATTTTCCTACAATCACTTTTGACCGATAAATTAATAATGTGATAGTACCTATGACTGTGTTAAATGGATATTATGATTCAACATTTACTGATAATATATAGCAGGCATTTTGTATTAAGTACTGTAAGTTAAAAATTACAAGATGACATACATGTTATAACTAATTAAATTCAAAAAAAATCATATGTTCACAAACAAAATATTGGTGTACATTCAATTGTTTTTTGATATAATTAGTTACCAACACTGTAAGGCCATCCAAAGTAGCTAAAAAAAATTGCACAAACATTACAGCAGAAAATACGGCTACATACGTTGTTCAATGATGTCAAATTAACTTGCACGACCTTTGTACTTCTAGTAAAATTATCAATAGAAACAGCGAACAACATGTTCTGTCCATTAATCGAATACTACGTAATAGTAAGTACAAAACTGACACAGACAACACAAGAAAGGAGGCAGGAAAAAAACTCAAAGAACTACTTTAGAGCAGTACAGAAACATCTCGCCATTAAAATATTGTCAGTCTGATGTAGAAGAGATGAACGAAGTTTAAGTAATAAAAGCAGTAATGGTGGACATTGGGTGGACACAATTTGTAGTATTGCCCATTGGATATGCAGTCTAATTGAAATGTGCTATTTGCTGTAGGATTAGAATTCAAACTACCAATGCAGACAGCGTGCTTGCGTTCATTTGCAACAACCATCTTCAGATTTAGTTTGAGTAGAAGCCCAAGTCAAATTGACAAATCATACCTACTGCAGAGTGGTAGTATAAAAGCCTGGATAACAACTATGTTAAAATTGCACAAACTATTCACAGTGTATGTTCACAAACTCAACAGTGTGTATCGATCCTACTTTTTTATCCAAGTCTGTGCGTAGAGGAAAACGTGTGTAAGCATCTATTTCTATTGTGTGGATAGATTTGCATTATCAGCCAAGTATATCATGTTCAAATCAGGTAGTTATACAAAGTATGCCAGTGCAGTAATATATTTTGTTATGATGGTGATATGATCATTGCACTATTTCATGTTTTTTTATTAGGATGGTATTTCTTTATAACAAAAATGTACTAATACACCGTACACCTATGCACATAGTTATCACACTTAATTTATCTTCAGTTTGAAAACTGCAGATTCAGTAAATAATATATAGATTTCAAAGTGTGTATTAAAATGATGTTTGTAAACAAATTACCTTGTACCATTGTCTGCATTACACAATGTCAATTAGAAATCATCAAGGGGTCGTCTGCGCCTTCCATACCTATTTAATGTGAAAAACGTTGAACATCGGTTCACATTAGTTGTATGTGATCTTTAAAATCAGTACTTTAAAAGTATGAATGACGGATTAAAAAAATCATACCAGAAATACTTTTGAAGACTTCCCTATATACAACGTTCTACATGTAATTTTGAAAACCTGGTTTAGTAGTCCCAAGCAATATCTTCAGCCCAGACATAGACGTCGTTCTAGACAGTGCTACGTAAAGTTGTCTATGTGTAAAACCCGGCCTTGGCAAATAAATTCCAACATGTTCCAAAGTTTGACCCTGGCTTTTGTTAATTTTCATTGCAAAACAAACTTTAATAGGGAATTGACATCGACGCAGGACAAATGGCCACTTCGTATCATCGAAGGTTAAAACTATCCTCGGAATCAATACTTCCCCACCCACATTCTTCCCCGTCACAATCTCAGCTTCAATAACCTTCATTGATAGTTGCACAACAATTAATCTCGTTCCATTGCATAAACCTAGACTCTGGTTAAGATTCCTCATCAACATTATTGGCACACCCACCTTTTAATGTAACTCATGATTCGGTAGGCCTAAAAGTTTTAACATGTTTAAAAATTCAGGAGGATACAAAAGATGATGTTCTACGGTTGTATCGTACACAGGGCTGATTGAATCTGCGTTGTAATAAGTTTGCATGGTACCACTTATGAGATCTATTGCATATGAATTAATTTCTTCAACGCAATCGTTTGTTGGAGCCAGAATACACCTTTCTTGCAAATAGGATTTTTTTTATATATTCATAACCAAATCAGGATACGTCATTTCCACAATTGTATGAATGACATTATCTACATTCGGTATAAGATACTCATCAGGCATCTGAATCCATGCAGGTTCTTCACCCATATCTAAGGACATAGACCTCACATTCCCTTCGCCCACGTTTAAAATCCAATTAGAAAATGATGGTAGTTTCGATCTTTCATCATTTGATAAGCTATTATTTTTCAATCTCATGTTTATTGTTAGAGGGAAAACTTTGCACTTTTGCCACAGAGGCCAAAAACTTATAGCAGAGCGTACAATCATCTCTCTGGTTCCTTTACGTACAACAGACAGTGTCTGCCTGAAATCTCCACCCGGTACAACTGTCTTTCCTCCAAAAATTTGAACAACATTATTATTCGAGTCGGAAGAGGCAATATCTGACAATGACTTCTCAAAGGCCTCAAGTGCATTTCGGTGAACCATAGGAGCCTCATCCTAAATAATCAAATCCGTACGTCTAAGTAAATCAGCCAAAAACACGACTGCTTGGAGATATGGCAGGTTGACATGTCATCGAGATTCATAGGAATTTTAAACTTCGAACGTGCAGTTCGTCCTCTAGGAAGCAGAAGCGATGCAATGCCAGAAGATGCTATGCCAATACAATTCTACTTTCTGCTCGCATAGTGCAGGCTAAAGTATTCCATAAAAATGTCTTCCCTGTCCCTCCACTTCCATAGAAAAAGTAAAAACCTACTCTACGGTTACGAACAGAGTAAAATATGGCATCAAAAACCATTCTCTTCTCATAATTTAGTAATGGCACTGGTTGTTCTGCTTCCGTGCGTAACAAATCATATTCATAGTCCACTTCATCGTGTAGAAGTGTGTTATCCACCGAATGAAAATTTCTAAGGTCGACTTCCCTTACCGACCAGAACTCGGTCAGCGATCTGTTGTTTCTGAGCACAATCTTTTCTAAAGCAAGTAATGCTTCTGATCTGACCTTATTTGAAGACATCTCATGTGACCCACATCCGTTCCTATGTACGTACCTCCATTCTTGATTCTTGCTACACTTCTCCCAATGTTTATCCCACAGTTGCTTCGCATTTGAAACCTCACAAAAACACAACAATGTTGCAAACATTTCTCGTATACAATTCGGGAAAGCCCATGAAGCAGCTTCGGTCAATGCCTCATCCCACTCATTGTCGTCGTCTAACAAACCCCATGCAAGGCATGCGCCTTTGAAGGTGTTGAAAACAACACCATTTACTGTTCTAATGTCTTCATAGCATGTAGGGCCATGATCAATATTTAAAAGCATACGCATATAAAACCTCTCCCTGACATAGGATGTGCATAATATATCCTACATATACACTCTCATTTCTTCCTCATCCTCCACTCCTTAATAGACTTATCCCATACCTACTTGGTAGGATAATCCACATAAGTAAGTTGACGAGCTTCGTGACACATTCTGTTAGTCTCCAACCACTGATTGAACATAGTTTTGCATAGATTATGCATGCCTTGTACGTCACTCAACTATTCTATTTCATCGAAATACACAGTTTGCTCTCTCGGCAAATGAATCATTAACCTCTCCACCGCTGGAGTGTGGTACTGAACGTCAAACTCAAATATTCGCCACTATGCTTCTGAAGCTAAAATATATCTACAGTCCAAATAAGTTTTTACTTCATCAACCACCCGAACTTACGTGCATTCTTTGTTTACACTATCTTCAATAACAACAGTTGCTCTATCATGCCCCTTGTTGATGTACTTAAATAGGTATTTGATAGACCTTGCTATATTGCATATCTCTACATTGATATGTGCTTGATATTTGACTACTAATCAACATTATGAGGTATAACCCAACCATTGTCCTGCATAAACCAATTTGACCTCTTGGTTGACAACCCATTGTTGCATCGTCTGTACATAGGAAATCCAAGTCAAAATTGGTTTCACTCTTGTATTGTTTAGAATAATGCTCGGAGCAAAAACCTTCCACCATGCAAGCACATCCAGGATTTGCGTAACTGCATGGACCATGAATCATGTACTGACACACCGACTAATAAGCAAACAAATCCGCATGTTTATCTGGAATCTCAGCACTAATCACTGCATCAACTTGGCTATCAGTCTTTGGTCTCTGATCGCCAAACAGAAATATAAGTATATGAGCATGCGGTAGTCCCCTTTTTTGAAATTCAATTATGTAAAAAACTAGTAAAAAAATAAAAAGAAACAAAATATAAGCTAAGTCGACGAAAGCACATTTAAAAAACATGTGAAATTAGTAATAATTTGTCAAACTTACGTGCTTTGACTTTGTCAAAACGACATTTTGTCCTTATATCGTGCAATAGCTCCATAAGCTTCATGTGGTAAACACGGGAAACAATGTCCGGTCTATCCTCAGCTTTCTGATCGGGAATGTTGAGTAAAGCCATTTTAATCTCTGGCCACTTCGGGTTGCAAACGTTACAAAAAATTATGGTGATCCCGCCCACCGACAGATGGCCATAGCATCTCGATAGTTTTGTACCATGTGCCTAGGACCTCCTGTGAAAGAGGAGGGTAGAACAATCTTTCTTCCTATCGTGCATGCACTCGTGTCACCAGCTGTAATAGCATCTTGTAGACCCTTGTACAGTTCACATCGTAATGTACTTTTGTTATGCTTTACCCATGATAGTCCGTCTTCTTCAATGCATGTGTAACTGCCTACAATGAACTGGTGGAAAGGCTTACCACCCCACAACAGAATGGAGCCATCTTCTACTCTATGCTGAATAAGATACGCTTAATATTCCTGCATCGCCACGGTCATTCTTTTAGTTTCTAAACGTATGTCAAATTCTCTATATTCTATATCACACCTAAAATCATCCTCGCCATATGGAAATAAAAGCAGATATTGCACATAAAAAGAAGGATGCTTTTCACTAATCTTTTTCAATACCTCATTCCTATCTTCAATCATAATATCACGACAGCCACATGAATCCACATTTAAGTTATCAATCAATGTTGCAATCTCTGACGAAGTTGGTAAATTGTACTATCGTCCATCCCTATAACGCCTCTCCAATAGTCTGACGGTGATAGGCTGGTATTCCAATGCATGAAATCTTTCTCTAGGCATTCTAAACACTTTGGCAAGCTCGCTACAGTGGTTGAACATGCATATTAGACTGTTCACAATACTCATATCTAAATTTTGCGCCGCACTTTCACCACACGAGGAAACCCGATTATTGACTTCATTATTGGTTTCATAGTAATATAACTGTCAAATTTTGGTTTACTTGTCGTTGGAAGAAGCGAGCCAATTCGATGGTGATTTTGACCGTTCAATCTGAAAACATACGGACCACGACCGTTGTTTATGGAGTTATCAACATTCCCACCTATTGAGGTGAAAGCAAAAATAGAATTATATACTCGTATATGTCGTCGAAATTCCTTTGAAACAGATCCTTCATTGTAGTCCAAAAGGTCCATTAAATAATTGGGGCCTGGCTGGTAGGATGGCAGCTGAACCTTTCCCTTCTAACAACATATTGAAAATTTTGGGTTTGAATTTGTACTCCCCCGTTTTACACTTTCTTAAAACCAAAGCAATGCTCCACAGTATGAACATGAACATGCGGGGGGAGGGGCAAAACTGTGTTCAGAATACATTCTACCTGCATATTTAGCAAAAAAAAAATTTAACTGTTTGAACAGTCAATGCATTTACACTAACCAAGTTAATGTACGTTACGTACGCCGCCCGTAATTTCCAATTGCAGAAAGATGGGTAATCGTGATGCAGCAGACATAGGTATGCCATTCCCACGTTGAGCTAAGTCAAATGATGTCGGAAATGAGTCCGTGGGACACCCCATCAGGTTGTGGTTTTCTACAATAAGAGATAACAATGCTAAGAACATTGAAAAATTGAATGACCTGCAAGGACGTACTATAAAGGAGATGTTCGAAGTTCTGTCAATGTCTCATAGCAAATGAAAAATAAAATCAGTGTTACCCATAGCTCATGTCCACAGTTTTTTATGGCTCGGTTTTCGATGTCTGTTATGGCGATTTATGTAACAAACTACAAATATAAAACAACATTTAAAAATGGTCGTGTATACTATTCGTAGTCGGACGGAAATTAAAAAAAAGGGTAGTAAAAGGATACTAACTCTATCAATGGTAAGATCGGTAAATAGAAAGCAATTTGATAGCTTCCTCCTCGTGCTGTCGACAAAGAAAGTCGGAGAAATTATGCAGGGACATGTCTATGAAATCATGGCAGCAGTCTGCACCTCATCCATCTGGTTGTATGATAATTTTTTGTCCGTTTCCATCTTAGTAGCAGTCTGCATTTCGCTCTTGTAGATTTGCATATGTGGGTATATAAATTAATTTAGCCTCAAGTCAAGGAGAGCAATATCAATATGACAGCATGCAGAACATAAAGAAACATTAATGTAGTTGTAAACCGTAGAACAGTGTGTACAAAGATGGTATCAAAAGCATGTGTACCGACTGTTGACATGCACGCATGTGCAACATGCTAATGTCTGACAGCAAAATCTACCATCCAGCCTTCTATAGTTGGGTATAACGACTGCGCTGAGTCGAGGACAACTATTAGGAAAGAAAAGATGTTTAAAAAAGTAACAGTAATAGTTTTACGTGGTTAGATCATAAGGTGGAGAAAGGCAAACAAAAATAGTAGGACAGTGATAAATAAACAACGGCATATGCAACGTTCATCCAGTTTTCATTAAGACCGTAAAGTAGGCGGAGGTTGAAAGGAGTATAAGAAATATAGAAGAAAATTTTCATGTTTGTAGTTAGTAAAAATAGGAATGTTTGGAATGAATAAAACCATGAAAAAGATGGAAGATATACGTACTTCGACCTGTATATTGTGTACTCTTAAACCTTATTTCTCCGGACCTATAGACTGAGTAATCAAAAAATTTGTGTTCAAAGAAACACCCTCACTATACATAGAGGGGGGCTGCCTGCATAAGCAAACTCGGCTTTTAACTGGTGCAATCACACTATGACGTAATTAATGTTGACAATCCTCGGTGACATGCACCAAAATTGGTACCAGTAACACTACACTAAAAATACACCATAAACATATAAATGAAGAAAATATCGGTAAAGCATTTATAGATAAACAGTTGAACAAAAATTTGAATGGTATCCAAAATATACCGAAAATATAGCAGACAACATCGGTGCAAACCAAGAACGTACTGTTAATGACAGCTTGGCGTTAGAAGACGGAGTAAAAATTAAAATTCACCATTACTGAAAATAGGTAGGACTGTGGTGCGACGATAAAAAATAATTAGTTCACGGTTGACTTTTGCCGTCTAAAATTGAAATATTGAGAAATTGTTAAAATCAAAGATTTGTTAAGGAACACTTAAATGATAACTGCACATATATCATGGAATTTGTTTGAAAAGCAGTCTAGAAGTTAAAGTGTGATTATTCACCCTTCACTTAAACCGATAAGATGAGTCACAGCTGTTAAGGTGTAGTAGAGAAGACAGTTGATTCAAAAGGTCAAATAGGGAGAGGAATACTGAAAAATGTCATCGATTGAGAATGATTTTAAAATAGGGAGCAAAAACAGAGCTAAGCAGGTTGACTGTACCTTCAACTCGAAGAATAGCGTGCTGGAAATTCATTCGTGCAATAAATAGTGTTGTTTCTGTTTACAGAGCAAAAACGTTGACTGCCTAAAAAAGAAAACACTGGCTTTTAAAAAAAGGAGGTAACTGGCGCAGTAACCATGTAATATAATTAATGTTGACGATCCTTGTTGACAGGTAGCAAAACCTTTACCATTAACATCTCACTACAAATATACCATAATAATGAAAAACGATGAAAACATAGGTAAAGCATATGTAGATAAATTGCTGAACAAAAAAATGAATGGTATTTAAAATGTATAAAAAATATAGGAGACAACAGTACTGCAAATAAAGCATGGAACGTTAACAACGGGTTGACGTTAGTGGACGGAGTAAAATTTCAAATCAAACGACTTAAAAAAATTGCTAGGCCTCCTAGGCGATGATAAAAAATAATCAGTTAATGGTCAGTTGAATCAAGTAGGAAATTGTACCAATACATGAGGAAAAACAGATAAAGGTTTGAATTCGCAAGTGGAAAGTAAACAAACTACTCATACGTATTTACACATACATATGCGCATAGATAATTTCCGAAAGAAAGATTAATAAAGTTGTCTTTAGCTCATTACCCTTGCATAGATTGAATGTTAATATGCAAGAAAAAAACGACACATCACCCTTGCAAAGATTGAATGTTAATGTGCAGGAAGAAAAATGAAACATATGCACTACTACTATACAGTAAAATTAAAACTCCTATGTATCTAAAACTGCAGTAATCGTGGTGTAATTATGCCGGTAGGAATAGCAGTGCAGACTGATTTATTTGATGTCCTCAAAATACGTGCATGAACATATAATTATAAATTGCATCAATAGACGGATTTAGTTGATTTATAATTTAGAAAAAAAATATCATAGTTCACTATTTGTCTCCAGTAATATTTTAGAATAGTAGCCACATTGCTCCGTGCACTTGAGCATAGGTCAAGGTTTATTCAATTTCGTAATACTCATTTTTTTCTCAAAAGAAAACTTGTTACATAATAGACTTTAGCAGAATAACAGTTCAAAAAAATAATACAATACGCATGAAAAATAAAGTTTCAAAGGAATAACGTGCATACGGAAAAACCGACACACTGTAAACCTAAGCATTGATAGTAAAATGCAAAGGAAATAGCAATTTTTATCTGCCTCCAAAAAAGATTAACGTGAACAAAGGATTTTTCACAGTAGCTTAAAATAATGGTGTGCATGAAGAAGCAATTACATTGGTAGTTAATATGATAATCTTTCTGGTAAATATGAACTCAGTTTTTGACCAAAATCTTTGATGTAGAAACCAATTCAAAACTACTTTTTTAACAAAAGGGACATACTGAATTGTTAGTGAACTAATTCATAAGCGTATACACCTTGTATGTTCATATTTGTACTGAAACACTAAGCACATACTATGGGAGTGGCTAAAATTAAATTAAAAACATGAACTGGTAAACATTTGTATGAACATGTTTACCTTCATATTTGTACTTAACGACTCTCAAACACCAAGCGCATACTATGGGAGTGGCTGAACTGAAGTTAAAAACATAAACTGTTAACAGTTGTATAAATATGTTTACTATCGATATGAATCCAAAAAATCATAAAAAATTTCAAGTACATTGAACAAAATGTTTATTAAGAGCCAACATGAAGCAAATAGGAAAAAAAGAAGCAATCATGCAATATTCATTTTTGCAAGCAGGAGATGAAACAATAGTAAGCCAATATGAACCGGTCATTTCTATAAACATCTTGTATACATTCTAAAAGATGAAACTTAAATATAAGTCAAC
This sequence comes from Allium cepa, assembly GCA_030765085.1. NCBI lineage: Eukaryota > Viridiplantae > Streptophyta > Magnoliopsida > Asparagales > Amaryllidaceae > Allium > Allium cepa. The sequence continues at coordinate 749,832,273 of CM060938.1, read as the reverse complement.
AAAATTGTGGGATCAAAAGTGTTCAACATAATTCAAAACGAACAGCTTTTCATTTAGGCTGGAATCAGTTGGTAAACAATACAGAAAAATGTTACCAATTAAGTACGGTTTTAAAATATGGAGCAAAAATAGAGCTAAGCAGGTTGACTGTACCTTCAACTCGTGGAACAACATGCTAGAAATCCACTCGTGCAACAACCAGTGATGTTTCTGTTTACAGAGCAAAAACGTTGGTTGCCTGCAAAAGAAAACACCGACTTTTAAAAAAAGGAGGTAACTAGTGCAGTCACCGTGTAATGTAATTAATGCTGATGATCCTTGTTGACAGGTAGCAAAATCGTTACCATTAACATTGTAGTACAAATATACCGTAATAATGAAAAACGATGAAAACATAGGTAAAGCATATGTAGATAAACTGCTGAACAAAAAATGAATGGTATACAAAATGTATAAAAAAATGTAGGAGACAACAGCACTACAAACAAAGCATGGAATGTTAACGACGGGTTAACGTCAGTGGATGGAGTAAAATTTCAAATCAAAAGACTTAAAAAAATTGCTAGGCCTCCTGGATGATGATAAAAAATAATCAGTTAATGGTCAGTTGAATCAAGTAGGAAATTGTTGCAATACATGAGGAAAAACAGATAGAGGTTTGAATCCGCAAGTGGAAAGTAAACAAATTATTCGTAAGTATATGCACATACATATGCGCATAGATAATTTCTGAAAGAAAGATTAATAAAGTTATATCTTTAGCTCATTACCCTTGCATAGATTGAATGTTACAGGAAAAAAATGACACATCACCCTTGCATAGATTGAATGTTAATATGCAGGAAGAAAAATGAACCATATGCACTACTATTGTACTATAAAATTAAAACTCCTATGTATCTAAAACTGCAGTAATCGTGGTGAAATTATGCCTATAGGAATAGCAGTACGGACTGATTTATTTAATGTCATCAAATATGTGCATGAACGTATAATTATAAATTGCATCGAAAGACCGATTTAGTTGATTTATAATTTAGAAAAAAAATCATAGTTCACTATTTGTCTCTAGTAATATTTTAGATTAGTAGCCACATTGGTCCGTGCACTTGAGCATAGATTAAGGTTTATTCACTTTCGTAATACTCATTTTTTCCTCAAAAGAAAAATTGTTGCATAATAGATTTTAGCAGAATGACAGTTCAAAAAAATAATACCATATACCCATGAAAAATAAAGCTTCAAAGGAATAACGTACATACAGAAAAACTGAGACACTATAAACCTAAGCATTGATAGTAAAATGCAAAAGAAATAGCAATTTTTATCTGCCTCCAAAAAAGATTAATATGAACAATGGATTTTTCACAGTAGCTTAAAGTAATCGTGTGCATGAAGAAGAAATTACATTGGCAGTCATTATGATAATCTTTTTGGTAAATATGAACTCAATTTGACCAAAATCTTTGATGTAGAAACCAATTCAAAACTACCTTTTTAACAAATGGGACACACTAAATTGTTAGTAAACTAATTCATAAGTGTATACACCTTGTATGTTCATATTTGTACTGAAACACCAAGCACATATTATGAGAGTGGCTAACTTAAATTAAAAACATAAACTTGTAAACATTTGTATGAAATATTTACTTTCATATTTGTACTCAAAGACTCTTAAACACCAAGTGCATACTATGGGAGTGGCTGAACTGAAGTAAAAAACATGAACTGTTAACAGTTGTATAAACAGGTTTACCGTCGATATGGATCCAAAAAATCATAAAAAATTTCAAGTACGTCGAACAAAATGTTTATCAACAGCCAACATGAAGCAAACAGGAAAAAAGAAGCTATCATGCAATATTCATTTTTGCAAGCAGGAAATGAAACAATAGTAAGCCAATATGAACCAGTCATTTCGACAAACATCTTTTATACATTCTAAAAGAGGATACTTAAGTATAAGTCAACAAAATTGTGGGATCAAAAGTGTTCAGCATAATTCAAAACGAATAGCCTTTCGTTTAGGCTAGAATCAGTTGGTAAACAGTACGCATTACTGGAAATAAAAAGAATCTATTAAAACTAATCAACATGTACACTAAGTCTACAGAAATGAACATCTTGTCAAAATCGACACTTTTATGATAATTTTGACATGCCTTGCTTGAATCTTCTGACGCATTCTTAGAAAATATAAGAATGTGTAGTAAGTTAGCAATTGTAAATAAGGAAAGGATTTAACGAAACTGAACATGGGGTACAAATGTAACCTGCGTTGGAATATTGTGACGAAGATGAGAAAATACCCTAATTGATTTCAACCGGGTGACGCCATGGAGGATAAAAAGATAACAAAATAAATGGTAGGTTACAAACCAAATTGTCACATTCGCAATGTTTATTGATGGAAGATAATAGCGGAGATAGCAAATCAATCAGAGGAGAAGAAAATAAAAATCGAAATACAGCGAGGAAGGAAGCAATTAATTATACAGTCGACGTAGTGGTAAGGAGGAGGATGGGGGAAGGGCAGGCCATAGTTGTTTGGGAGCTTGGTAGGAAGATCTCCAGAACGACAACTGTATCTGGGAAAAGGCAGTTCGTGTTAGGGAGGAGAGAGGACAATGAAGTGGGCTGACGTGGAGGTATGGGAGGAGGAGATGATTCGGTAGATGAGACTGCACGGAGGATGGAATTTGGAAGCACGGTTTTAGTGAGGAGAAAATGTGACGAAACGGAAAGGTAAGAAAGTTGGTAGAGCACGTGATGGAGCAGTTGGAGACGATGAGGCAGGGCAAGAAAAGAAAAGCAAAAATGGATAACGAAGTGCCGGTGAGGAAAAAAACGCGGAAGTGAACAACGGAGTGGCATTTTGAAATAAGGAAAGCGGAGTAATCTAGGTCAGCATTAACAAGTTTCTGCTTTAATATAAAGTAATAGATTTGTTTTTCTCCGCAGAAAATAAAAACTCATAATGACCTCCAAAGTGTACTATGTTATTGTGTATACATTTTCTTGTTTTTGATCAGTATTTGTTTCATTTTCTTTGTATCGATGTATTTCCTTTTACTTCAAATCTTTATTTGTTTCATCTCTTTTGTATGTGCACCCTTTCAATGTACTGAAAGGAAAATTTACCACAACCATTATTTTTGCATAATTCTATAAATATACAACACTAAAAAAACACAATAAAACAGTTGTTTGATGAATCAAACAGAAATCATCGATTGCATTATTCTACAATCATGACCCTAATGATCATAGTCTCAAGCTCCAAAAGATCCAGTTATGCTGCTAACATTCCTATTCGATAGCTGATCTAGGCCTACTCCTAACAGTAACCGAAAGTTGTCCAAAAGGAAAAAAACAAACAAAACAAGGGTTAGACAAAAGTCTGGTGAATGGACTATCTCTAAGTATTGTATATGCATGCAACTAATATACATCTAATAAATGTGGGAAAGGATCAATGGGTAACATTAATCATACATCTCCATATATATACCAACAAGTCAGGATGATACATAATTATTGTTCCATCATTAAAGCAGTACATACTATAACAAGCTATGCAAGTGAATATGAAAAACGAGTGCGGGGTAGTACTAAACTTCATGGTCAAAGGTGTTAAACACTTCTTAATTATCGTACAAGACAACTATAACAACAACAATACTTTCTAATTAAAGAACCACATACCAGAATATAAATATCGATAATCAATACTCATATCGAATTGCCATTAGCTACCAAAGTATCAAATCAATCGTCTCAATATCAATAACAATTCAAACATACAATCATATAAACAAGTCAAAAAATGCAGCTCACTTAAATAATTGATCTCATGATCATTTTATTTGTTTATTTACTCTAAACATATCTTCATCAAATTATTTTGTAGAAGTCTCACATTTATTTTATAAAATAATACAACTACCTATCATTGGCGTTATAGCTCAATTCGATTTAACTCTGCTATTAAAATTAAGTTTAGTTATTCATAAGGCTTCAAAATATTATATAACTCATGTATATAATTTCTATATATGTATACACACACAAATATAAACAAACACACACACACACGCATGCACATATATCTCAAACCATTTCATAGGGTCGAAAGGTAATAAATCACGTTATAATAATATTCAGAATTTTACAACCATAATCAAATCCTATTAAACAATATGATACTTCTTTTGAAATTTCAAAATTCTCAAATCACCTTTTTAGAAATTCAATAGTTAGTTAATTTTTCATTTACACCATAATAAACCAATGTCAAGGCCAGATAAACTTCCAAGCAATTTTCATATAATTGTAACCAACTTAAATAATTATTTTAGCCTTATAGCTTATTTTAAAGATCAATACTTTTGACTTCCGATTAGTAATAAAATATATAATAATATTTCCATCGCTAATATTACTACAAGTTATATTTAATTAATTTATAACCATGTTATAAATTAATTCAACTCCATCTAACTCTACATAATACGAATAGAACACAATATTTATATATATGGAATTTGAATCAATTATCCCGAATATCTAGAATAAAGTATATAATGATGTTTCTATTGCTAATATAACTACAAATTAGAGTTTAACTAATTTATAACCATGTTATAAATCAATATTAACTCCATAGAATTCTATTTTATACGAATAAAATACAATATTTATATATTTGGGATTTTAATCAATTATCTCGAATATCTACAATAAAATATATAATGATATTTATATTGCTAATATAACTACAAATCAGAGTTTTATAACCATGTTATAATTAATATTAACTCCATCTAATTCTATTCAATGCGAATCGAACACAATATTTATGTATATGGGATTTTAGTCAATTACCCTCTATACCTACTCAAACCATCCAATTAAATAGGGGAATAACTTACTTATATATATAAATAAAATTATACTCTTCTATGCAACTTTTTAATATATATAATTATGGTGATTTATAATATAATATAAATTTTATATTTTGCTCATTTAACTCGTAAATTCCCAAGTACCCAAATCTAGTAATGATGTGTTGCAGATAATCTCCCTACGAGTGCAATAGTGAAGACCGTGTCTTGATTGGATCTTATATGCAAAAGATACGAATTTTATAAGAATACAATTTATAAATATTAATTAATCAACTTAATTAATTAATTAATCCTTAATCATCTTTATAATCCATCTTCCCCATTCTACTTTCCAACACATAACTGTGCGTACCAACCCATTCCCCTCTTCCTTCTTTCTTTAAATTCTTCTCCATTACTCGATGAATCGCTACATAGTTTGCTATAATGTGCTCTACTACTTGTACTCCTCACAAAGAACCCTTTCACTCAAGGTCTGAACCCCTATACAAGTTGTGACCTAACACCAACCCCTTCGACCATTTGAAAGACGTAACCACCAAGGGACCGTCGAAGCTCCATTGATTCGTGCGGGAAGATGCACACTACCAAGAGAAACACAACCGTTAACTCTGTTTTGCGCCATACTCTCTACAACGCCATCAAACTCCAACCTTGGTCGATGGCCATTACATTCCAACCACACCAAGCCTTGTCACACAAATCAATGCAACCACAGATGCGATGCCCTCCTCCCCATGAGTCCAATGGATCCAACTTCGTCGACAAATGCGGCCCGTAGCTCTCTAAATTGGGGTAGACCTAAAACCCGATAATTTAGAACTTTTGGGATATTTGTAAAAGAAGGAGAGAAAAAGAATGGGTGTTGAGTTATGTGGGTGTGTGTACATATAATAAAAAATATATTTTTATTTAATTTCTTAAATAAATCACCATACATTTTAAGCTCGTATGATCACACGGTACATTAGATCACCACGAAACTCATCAGCGCACATCTCATCTTTCTCATCCTAATGGTATGAATTCATTACCATTTGAGATGACGCTACCATAGGATCTCCCAATTTCAAAAAAATTCAACCGAACATCTAATAATCACAATCCATCAATCTATAACCCACTGGACTCGACAATGCATGTATTTTTACAAAATACGTATAATAATACGTAAATCGTAAAACTACCACAACTGCAAATATAGAATTATTTGTACTCATTTTAATTCATAATGTCGATCTGGACTGAACAGAAGTAGTCTCAAATTTTAATTTGACTGTTGCAAAAAATCAGATTTTGGACCTTAGTTATTCAATATTTAAATTAATTATTTAAATATCCAATCATAAAAGTCGGGGTTGTTATATTATTCCTTCCTTAAAAGAATTTCGTCTTGTAAATCAAATGAGTATGATAATGCAACATGACTGGCCAAAATTACCAACCGTCTACTTCTATAAATTTCATTCGCTTTTTCCTTACGTGGTTAGCATTATAAGAACTTCCAAAGCACAAAATAAATCTCCTAACGATAAGGATTCTAAATCCCTCTCATTTTGGAAAAATTCGGCATCACCTCCTTTACGTAGCTAGCTCTCAAAAAAATACACACACACATCACATATCCGAAAGCTTCCCATATCTACGACATCTCATTTCTAAGGACATACAAACATATATATCCATACCATCAACAATATAGATCTTACGTATCACTTTTATTGCAAGAGCATGCCATTTAGATGCTAATAAGCATCCCAATAGCACCAAGTTGCTTCCATGTACCTAATCATGTACCTAACAAAGAGGATTATACACAATTGTAATATTTTATCATATAGTTAAGCATGCTAAACCATAGATAGCAATCATCTCAAATAAATATGCTATATCAAACCATGTAAGAAGCATCTCGGTTAAAAATGTTACAACAAACTTTGCTAGAAGCACATCTAATGCAACAAGTATCTTCAATAACCATGTCATAAAAAATATGCAACAAGCATCCCCAATAAACATCCCCAATAAGCATATTATAATAAACTGTGCATCATGCATCTCTAATGCAATAAGCACCTCAAATAAACATTTTGTAACAAACTATGCACATGCATCTCTAATGTAGTAAGCATCTCAAATAAACATATTATAATAAACTATGCAACATGTATCTCTAACACAATAAGCATCTGTAATGCAACAGGCATCTCTAATAAACATTTTATAACAAACTTTGCAGTAGGCATCTGTAATGCAACACGCATCTCTAATGCAACATGCATCTCTGATCAACATGTTACCATTGAAAACAATAAGCATACTTGTAAACTACAAGCAACAACAAAGAAAGCTCTACATTATCCTTTCATACATATAAACAAAACAAAAAGGGAAACAAAAATTCCCTTAAGTAGATGGAGACATACCAGTACAAAGCTCCATTGAACACAATCAAGCTTAACCCCATTGGTCTAAAGCCAAAAGCCCTATTCTCAAAAGTACAAATAAGCCTTCGAGGTATAAAGCCAAATCCGATTCACATCCACTTTCTCTTGTCGACTCATCATGACGACATCAATATAATTATACACTTATACAAACAAAATCATGAAATACATCGTGCAATCCGTCCATGGAATAGGAAATTAACACAATATGCTAGCAATAACAATCAACAATGAGCAATCAACAAGCAACAATAAGCAATAACAACCAACGACGAGCAACCAACAAGCAACATTAAGCAATAACAACCAACGATAATCAATCTACAAGTGTAACGACCCGTAAATTTCGACAATTAAATTTGATTAAATAAGACTTTTGTAGTTTAATTTAGTAGAAATGAAAAAAAAAACTTTATAAATTAATATTGGAATGAACGCTAAAGTAAACTATAGCTATGGTGACTTAAAACCTATTTACTAGCAATTTGAATAAATTTCAATAAGTGAAATTGGGTATAAATTTCATTTAAAGGAAATTAATTTATATGTTAATGTAAATTTAGAAAATATTAGAATAAATGATAATTCCATTCGTACTTGTAAGCAGTTAGTTGAAAGGATTGATTGAATTCGAATTTATATTTAATTTAAATGAGATTATTAAAGGTTTACAATAACGGAAAATTTAGGTAATAAAAGTTAGAACAAGTGGATAAGTATTAACCATATAAGGGGATAACATTACTATAAATTAAGTTGGAACAAATTGGATGTAGAGAAATAAATGTAAGCATTTAATATATTAATTAATGTTGGTTTGATGATAACGTTACTTGGTGATTAATTAGATAGTAACGGAAGTGTGAACGTAAGGTAATAAAAGAGTAGATTTATGTTAAGTAATTATTTGTGTATACACGGGATTTTAAACGGTGATTGTTAGGTAATAAACCTATAAAGACATGTAAGGAAATAGGTAACAATCTATATGTTGTTTATTTTATTTAGTATGATAAATAAAGGTTGGAATTCAAATCACAATTAAAGGAGAGTAGGTAGTACGTTATTAGGAAGTAAATATAAGGGTAGATAACAACTATTATAAATTCCCTAATTAATTGGTCGATAAATTTATTTGAAATAACGATCATTTGAATGTGAGTAATTACAATGTCGTTATTGATTATAAGCGTTATTTTAATAATTACGATTAATTGAGAAGTTAATATGAGAAGTATGTAAATAACTATGAAAGTAATACGTTATAAATTGATTATAACCTAAACTTATGTGTAAGTTTGAAATTGAATCTAACCTGTTTAATTGGAAACTTATTAAAATAAATTGGATTCAAAGTGTAATAAAAGGATTATTTTAAGAAATTGAAATAAACACCATAATTTGTGAAATAATTTACACTTAAAAATTTGAGATGGGAATTTGTTTAAGGAATTATAAATTAATAAAAACTACAAGATGATAAGATTTATGAATTTTAGAATTTGAAACTTAAATAGTGAGTTAATTGATTTAATTTATAATAATTGGATTTATTGAAAATGAATAAAAATCAAATATTTAACTATTACATTAATATAAAAATTAAGTTGAAATTGGACAATATTTTGTAATAAATTTAAATCCAATGGTAAACCTTTCTATTTGAAATTTTGAATAGAATAATTAGAGGTAAATTCAATTTAATGGAAATTTTGCAAATTTATTCTATAATTTTGAATTTTTGAAATTGAAGATTTCTATTGATTAATTTTTAATGAATTGACTTTTAAAAGAATTGTTAAATCATTGTAAATGTTTGGGAATTACAAAGTGACAAAGATTGCAAAGTTCAGAATTTTTAACGCGAAATTGGGTTTAATTAATTTATTTAATTAATATAAAAATAGCCATTTTGGCCACGACTCGGATTTCGACGAAACCAGTTTCATCGGATCCGTAACAATGAATTATTGTAGGGTTTCAAGCTTCATAGCGATCGGACTTGTCCTTTGATCGTACGAACGCGAAATGCCTTGAAATCGATTTAATTGAAATCAATTTGGAAATATTGATTTCAGCATAACTTCTTCATACGATGGAATTTGGACGTGAAACTTTTTCCATCGCGTTCAGAATATTTTAAAACAACTATTTCGATATATGGGCTTACCCAATTTCGTTCCGGGGTCAGAACGGGCTTTTTGGGCCACGTTAGCGGTAGCACGTATATCTATCAACCCGATCCATCTATTTTTCCACTTTATCTATAAATACCCTACTAAACCCTAGCCTCCGCCTATTCTCATTTGTTTGTGCATTCATTTTTCCTCAACTCCTTATTTCCAAGGGCTACAAACCCTAGACCCAATTACAGTCCAAAATCAAAAGCTAAAAATTCAAAGTCTTCGGAAAAATCTCAATAAAATATATGTTGATGCTCTCGGTGAGCGAAATTCAATGGTGCAATTCGTTTTTTGATTTGGATTTCAGTTTGTTCAGAAATCAAGGTTTTCTTCCCGGCCGTTCGTATTGGGTTATTGGTTTCGACGGTGGATCTTCAACTAGAGTTCGATCGGGAAGTGCAGTGGCGTAGGGGTCGAGGAGTAGAGCGCATCAGTACGGTTAGTTCGTCGAGATGGGCATCGAAATCGCCCAGATTTGGCCGCGTTTGGAGCGGCGGCGGAGGTGGTTCCGGCCGCGTTAAGCGTGCGCGTGGGGGTTCTCTGGGCGGCCGAGCGTGGGGTTGTCGGTGGAGCGTGTGGATCGAGACGTCATCGAGTGTGGAGGATGGTTAAACTCGAGGATGGTGGCGGCTTGTTTAGGGTTTGGAGAATGACCCTGTAGCCGAAACGCGTGAAGACGGGAGTGGTCAACGCTGACGTGGCAAGGGAAATAGGTAGGTTTTGTTTTGTTTTGAATTTAATTTAATTTTGATTTTCCAACGCGTTAACTCGAATAACTTTTATGTATGTGATCCGTTTCACACGCGGTTTTCTCCATTAGGTTCGTATTGGGATTCCAGACTTGATGACACTGGTTTGGACGAATTTGGAGACGGTCCAATTTTTGGGTTTAAATTGAATTTAAATTCAGTTTAAATTCAAAAGGTGAGTGTTTTAACCCACTCACAACTTCTAAAATTTCTTATGTTTGTTAAATTGATTTATGATATGAGTAGAAATTTATTTATGACTGTTTGGCATGTTTTATTCATCATCTCAGTTAAATCGCATTTATTTAATTAAACTGTTAATTAATTTCATTATTGCACATAATTTGACCGTTAAATTTATTTATTTGCATATAAACTGATAGTTAAACAGTTATTAAATTTATTATTGAATATAAACTGTTAGTTAATAATAGTTAATTATTACCTGTTATATTTTATATGATATGTATTGATGTTGTTTAAATTGATGATAATTAAAATAAATTGGTTGATGATTGATATTGGGTGAATGGATGATGTGTTTTATCTTATATAAACTTCTAGTTATCATGCATTTCATTTCATTCGGGATTGCGGTTTGAAATGATATACAACCGCATTTTTATTTTTAAATTGCGGATTGAAATGATAGATATCCGTATCACTCAACCATAGGATAGAAAATTATATACAGGCACCGCGGTATATATATAGAATTATTTTTGGAAATGATTTTTATGGTTAGGATATGATACGGTTTAATAAATATTAAATTTGGATATGATATAAATATATTTTATATATACAATATAGTTAAATTATTGAATTTAAGCTATGCATAAATCTGTTAAATAAAAAATGAATAAGTTGAAAAATGGAATTTGATAATTTATATTGTATGATTTAGTACAGGTTTAACATCTTGTATATATATAGAGTTTTAAATGATTCAATCAATTAATATTTAAAGATAAATTGGAAATTTAATTGGAATTGAGTTTATTGGAAAATTTAACTCATAAGTTGATGTTAACTTATAAAAAATTGGAAATTTTAAAGGTATGATATTTATAACTGGATTTAATGAATAATTCTAGTATAAATAAATGGAAAGAAATATTTAGTGTTAATAAATTGAGTTTTATTTTAAATGGTTATGGATTATCATGTAAACCTTTCAAAACAAAAAAATAGGAAAATGAATTGTTGATTTGAAATTCCTAACCTTAGTTTTGAAATTCATTAAAAACTCAAAGTTTGAAAATACTGAAATCAAAGTGTTTTATTCAAACTGAAAGTGAATCTAAAAGTTATGGGTTTTGACTGGATTTAAAGTGAATAAAAATTGTGAAGATGTGGAAATTATTTATTTTTAAAGAAATTTTAAATTTAACTGTTTTATTTTATATACTGTTGAATATCCAAACCATTTAAGTTTTGAAAGTTATGGTTTTAAACTATGGATTTCGAATTATTATGTTGAAAGTTAAAATTCAAATATTTGGTTTCGAGGTATTATAAATTTTAAAGTGGCATGATTTTTGAAAAGAAATATATTTGAAATAAAATGATATCATATTTATTTGGGTTTTAAAAGGAAATGATATCGTATTTATGGGTTTTGAAATGGATAATTTTATTCTGGTTTTTGAAAGTATAATTATTTTTAAAATGACTGCGGTGTTATAATAACGTTTGGTTGTTGAAGAGACCGGGATCGGAAGTTGTCATACTCTCTGCCAACTCCGAAAACCACTTTAACAACCGTGTACGCGGTGGAGATTCCAGAATGAAGTGGGTTAGTGGCGGCGTTTCCTGTAAGGTAAATACTTGGACCCAACTCCCGTGAGTTGGCATAAGGTGGCTAAAACAGGAGCGATCGACGGGTTAATAAGGTAGCACCTTTGATCGAACACATCCCTTCGATTTTATACTTTGACTTTTGGATTGATTCGGTGGCCACTTTTGATTTTATTTGGGGGTGTGGCTCGAGGTGGGAGGTAGCTGCGCGCTACGCGTTACCACCGACCCGGAAGCGTAATTGGTATATCTACCCTGGCATTGCCTAGTTGTGCCGTGTCACCTACACTATCGCGCCTTGTACGAGTTTGGTTTTCTCCCGTAGCCCGTGTGGTATCCTCTGGTGGCTTCCCGATCAGGAGGGACTATGATATTGGATGGACTACTGGGACTATTACGTGTTAAGGGCTATATGGGTAACCCCTTAATGCTAAGAAAAAAGTAAGTTTATTTTATAAATAGACACTATTATAATAGCGAAATATACTACATAGTAAATAGTTTAACGGATCCTTAGGAGATGTAAATCTCAAGCATCTCTTGAGTTACTGCACTCATATTTATTTCTGTAATTTAACTCACATAAGATCTTTTAGTTCTGACTCGAGTGTTTTGTCTTTTCAATTCGCTCGGGTCAGTCCGAGCTTTTCAGGATTTGAAGACTTTATTTTTGGAGGAAGAAGACGAAGATTTCATTACTATTATTATTATTATTATATATTATATGGTTCCACTACATTGTATTCCGCTGCATTAATTTTATTGGTATGTGAACTCTGATATTTAATTGTATAAAGAAGAATCAAATGTTTGTAAACAGTTTTATGAACTGTATATTTTATTATTAAATTTTATCCTTCCGCTGTGAGATTCTGTTTTCTTTTTATTTCTTTCTTGTTTTTCTTATTTACCCCATAACAATCCGCCCTTCCGTATGGTTTGAATTGGCACGTGTGTCGATTTTAACCGTGCGAAAAGGCGGGACGTCACAGCTGGTATCAAAGCTTTGGTTTAGCGATAAACCTTAGCTTTGTGGGGTTTGACTCTTTATTAATAGGTAGTAATACCCTATGCGAGTCGCTGAGAGTATATATGAGAGAGCATATTTGTTAGTGTTATAAAAAGGTTTTAATATTGTGTTAATCTGTTCTGATTTGTATTTATAGATTCTGGTTGATGCATGGGACGCTGTGACATCAATAGGGATTTCTAAACACTTAATAGGACAGACTGACATAATATTTGTTTTATATAGGTGAATGAAATAATTTTGCCTATTATATTTTCTATATATAAAATAAAATTTTCAAAAGATATCTATATTTGACTGCAATAAATTGGTTGTTAGGTAATAAAGTGTATAAATAATAATAGAAATAAGATTGAAAATAAAATAAATGAAATTTAGGAAATTTAGAACTTAAGATCCGGGGTTTTTGTAACAACCCGTATATTTGGACCATTTAAATTGACAATACTCCACACATGTCAACTTAAATAATACAAAACACGAATCATTATGGGATTATAAATACATAAATGTAAATGAGAATCAATACAACAACATAGACACGGAACAGTCATAGAATAATGCAGCGGAAAATACATCGTCATAATAGCAGTTCATGAAGCTACAACATGAAGTACAACAATGTCTTAACATAAAGTGACTAAAAGGAAATACATAAATGTCCAACAGACTAGGACATCAATACAGGAATAGAAATAGACTGATAAAGATAAATGCTAAGCCTTCAGCATCCTCAACCAACCTTGATCAGCCACTGGATAGCTTCAGACTGACCCGAGCATATACAAAAGAAATACTCGAGTCAGAACTCAAAATCTTATACAGGATAATCAAGTGCAAGGAATAAAGTCCATAACTCAAAGATGAATAAAATAACATCTCTAAGGATCCGATAAACTATCTATATATACAATAGAATACGATATGTAGATAATGTCTAATCAGTAAAGTACGATATTAAAATAGCGTTAAGGCGTTACCATAATTCCCCTTAACACATTTTATAATGTCATAGTCTATACAGCACCATAAACCCCACCGTAAACTAGTGGTTATCAGAGGGTACCCCATAGGTATAACACAAAACAAAACGTAGTGGTCGCGAATAGGATAATCAGTATGACAAGGTACATGAGGCGATACCAACTAGGATACTAGTAGTTGCGTGATCTGGACTGATGTTGAGCATAGCCAGCAGCTACCTCAACACCGCGAAACAACACTTCCAAATCAAGGGGTGCACCCAAATCGAATTACAAAAGTAATAGATATGGTATCGAAGAAGCGTGTCCGCTAGAGGTGGCGAACCTCAATGGCCCGGCGCGGCTCCTGTTTTAGTCATGTCAGGGGTCATCCAACATCGTTCTCTTTCTTCAGTCAACGCGTTCACCAAAACATCCACTTCATTCTAGATCAACACTCCGCGTATAATAGTTATTAAAGTGGTTTTCGGTATCGACAGAGAGTATGTCCATATCCGATCCCGGTCTCTTTAATAACTACGTATTTATTACCCCATGGTCGATTAAATTAACGTTTAAACAAATCAAAGTCCAAAAGTCAAGGTGCAAATTTGACTTCCAAAATTTGACATTTCACGATTCAATTTATTTCGGATATTTAAACATATTTCCAAATGCAATCTTTAGTTCAAACATTTGAGTTAACAATAAAATTAAGTATTCAAGTTCAATTTAATAAGGTCTAAATGTCGCTTATTAAATTTAGTTCATAATCAATGAATTCAATTTAATGATAAATTTAATTTGAATCATTAAATCAAATTCTATTCATTTCACTTCATGTTTACATCCACTGTTATCGTAAAATCGATTACATCAATTTCATTAACTAAATCCCTTTTTTTATCAAATACTTCATTTGATTTATTTACCAATTCAATTAAATTTCTATTTAAAGGAATCCATTTCCATTTATTTGGTTCACTAATCTACTAAGTTATTTCCGAGTTACAAATCAACTCAATCCATATTCCTTTCACAATGTCCTGATTTGATTAATTCATTCAAATTAAAATCATTTTAAATTTAAATTATCACTAAGTTTAATCCATAAACTTTAGTTAGTTTTGTATTCCACTTAAGTCAAATTTTCTTAATCTCAAATTAAATTTATAACTAGTTCCACTTCTATTTGATTAAAAACGAGTTTAACTCTAAATCTAACAAATCTAATAAAAATTTAAATTATTAAATTCTAGAACTTACCTGTTTCTAAATCTCATTTTAATTAAATTCGCCAATTCATTTTTTTCAAATAAATAGGTTTATTAATCCGTTTCAATTAAATCCATTAATTTATTTCAATTAAATCCATTAAGTTCGTTACTTAATTTCCAAACAAATTGTTAGGTTCATTCCTTAATTTAAAATATATTTCAATTTCAAAATGTTTTTTTTGTTGTTGACCAATCGGGTTCTTATTTTTAATTATCTATCCCAGGCCAAGTTATTTGAATTGGGTATTTATCATTTCAACCCAATATCATTCACTATAAAACAAAGCATAACAAAGGGAACTTGCAGTGTGATAACTGGGATGGTGTCAAAGTAAATAAACAAGCAATAGCAACCATACATAACAATTCAACGATTTATTAAATAATCCCGAAATAATCGTGTTAACATACATTTGTTATTTATACAAATTAATATAATTATTCCTAGAATCCACACTATCATTTCATGCAGATTGAAGATTATTACATTACGGTTTCACTTGGTGTCTATTATCAATTTACTACATCAATCATACATTCAATGGTTCCAAGTGTAGTTAACCCTATTTCTACGCGTCGATTTATTTAACATTTAAAGGGGTCAAATTCAACATATTAATCCATTTTAAATTGTTAACTATCCTATATCAAATTCAATTTTATATTAAATTTCACTTATATTAACAACCAAATTCGACATCACATAACAAATTTAGTGTCACAACTATTTACCATAAACCAACTTCAAATCACAATTTATCACATTAAATCTTTTTAAGCAATTCAGGGCGTCAATTTAGAATCAATATTCAATTTTAACTTGCATAGCGATATACAGTTTTATTTCAAAAAAATTTAACAATCAAAAATTTAATATCCAAATTAATCTTAACAACATTTATCACTTGGTTATCATAGCATAATAGAATGAGTCGTAAATGAAATATTCACCTTGCGTGGTTAGAGAAGATGACGAAGCACGAAGACGAATAGATAAAATAGACCCTAACAAGCACGACGCAAAACGAACACAACTGCAATCAAACAAATAATTAATCAATAATCTATTCATTGCAATATATATATCGATTGAATATATATATATATATATATATATATATATAAACCATACCAAAGTAAAGAAACTAGATAGATCCGATAAGATGAGTGGAAGCCTAAGTCTCCGGAGCAGTATCTGGAACAAACACGGTAAAACACTATATATGAGCAACCAGAAATTTCAAAAGTATATACTGCTACCTAATATAACAGTCACCTATATATATATTTACATATATACGGAAGTGCACTGAAACAAGGTTGCTGCCAAGGTGAGGCACAGCAGTGACGGAGGGGCAGGGATGTTGCGGTGGTTGGAGGAGGCGGTTGCAGGCTGGGTTCGACTGGGCCTGGGTTGGAGTGGTCGGGTTCTCAGCCGTGGGGAGCAGGGCGGGCTTGACGTGGTGAGTCGGGGTCTGGTCGAGGGCAGTGGGCTGGTCGCGGGCAGTGGGCTAGTCGCTGGCAGGTTGGGGCGGGACGCGGAGGCGGGCTGTGGCGTGGCGAAGGCACTGTGGGCAGTGGGACGCGGGAAGGGCTGTGGCGTGGGTTGGTGCGGGTAGAGGCGGATGAGGGTGGCAGTGGACGGGGTGAGTAGGGGTGGTCGCTGTAGTGGCAGTGGAGGAGGGCGAACTGGGTGAGGTGGAGGAGAGGGTCTAGACGTGGACGATGCGGGGCTGTGGAGAGCGGAGCGGGGCTGGTGCAGTGCGGCAGTGGGTGTGGTGCGGTGTTGCGTCGGAGGCGGGCTGCGGCAGTGGACGCGGGGGAAGCAGCCGGGGGATGTGGACGCGGAGGCGGGCTGTGTCCGGGGCGGAGAGGGTAGTGGACAGCAGACGTGCATGGAGTTTGGGTTAATAAGTTGCATGCTGAAGTTAAGAAATAAAATAAAATATGAAGGAGGAAGAAGAAAGGAAGTGCAGAGCAGTACGTACCAGAGAGTTTGAGTATGAAGTGAACTGAATAATTAATGAAAGCAGAGGAATAAATGAGGGCAGATGAATTAATGGAGGCAGAGGGCAGGTATATACAGAGAAGTTTAGAGTCCCAAGGTCAAGGCAATGATGTCTTCGGTAAACGTGATGGCTATTGGGTTTCTGAATGGTTAAAGGCCTTTAGAATTCTAAGCGGGAGGCAGTTGGGTACCGGTTCGTGCTGCGTAACAGACCAGTTGGTACTCCGTTAACCAATTATAATTTGCAACGCCGAACCTCGATTGACACAAATAAATATACCGTTTTGATCAGCATGACGAGACGGACACAACGGTATGAAGATATTGATGGTTTGACATTGTTTGCGAAGTGGTTAATCTTATTGAACCATTTGCTCGAGTGAACAATTTAACTAGCAATTAAAAGCGAAATTCGACGAAACGAAATGCGCCGTCATGATCAAAATATTTTTCCTATGCAACATTGTGAAAAATAATTGAGTTCGGACGATAGGAAATTTACACTTAAAATTTAAACTAATATGTAAATGCGACGAAAGAAATTTACTTCAATATTTTTCAACGAAATTTGGCGTACGCCTATGTCTATCTAGACGCATTCCAAATGTGAAGTTTGAATAGCAACGGAATTCGTTTGTGAAAATTCGAATTTCTACACTAATATACGATTTTAAAAATTTTAAACTTGGTCTGAATTTCAGGGTCGTTACATTCTCCCCCACTTAAAACTTTTCGTCCTCGAAAAGGAACGCTGTAATAAGTAGAATAATAGATAGAAGAGACGTGATGGATATATAATAGATTATGGAACAGAACATAGAATATAGAATGGAGTTTACCTTCAACAAACAATTCTGGATTAGAATCCCAGATACTCTCCTCGGTTTCCCAAGTACAATCACGATCATCGAGACTCCATTGGACTTTGACTAGGCTCACAGATTTCCTTCTAAGCTGCTTCGTATCCCTATCAATAATACGAAGTCGTCTCCTCTCTATAGTCAAATCTGGCTCAGTATCAACCTCATCTAACTGAGCAATAGGAATGGTCATGGATGGATCATGTACAACCTTCCGAAGATGTGAAACATGGAATACGTTGTGCATGCCCTCAAATTTCTCCGGCAGTGCAACTCTGTAGGCTAGTGTACCAATTCTCTCAGTGATAGTGAATGGTCCAACAAATCTAGGAGCGAGCTTTCCTCTACGACCAAATCGAATAACATTCTTCAAAGGTGATACCTTAAGAAATACCTCATCCCCAACCTGGAATTTTAAATCTCTTCTACGCCTATCTGCATAGCTCTTCTGCCTATCCTGTGTGGTTTTCATCTTCCCTCTGATCTCCTTAACCTTCTCGGATGCTTCCGTAATCATATCTGGGCCAAGAATTAATCGATCACCAGGCTCAATCCAACAAGCTGGCGATTTGCATGGCCGTCCATATAAAGCTTCGAACGATGCCATATCGATACTTGCCTGATTATAAAGATAGTTAAATTTCAATTCAATTTTACTTATTCAAATTGAAATTTTTTGATTACCTGATAACTGTTATTATAAGTGAATTCAACCAAATGGAGATGGTCTTCCCAAGATCCACCGAAATCAATAATGCAAGCTCGAAGCAGATCTTCCAAAATCTGATTTACCCTCTCAGTTTGGCCATCTGTTTGAGGATGATAAGCTGTGCTCAGGTTCAGTTCAGTGCCCAAGACGTCCTGAAATTCCTTCCAGAATCTACTAGTGAATAAAGGATCTCTATCGCATACAATACTAGATGGAACTCCATGAAGTCTAACAATCTCCCTCATATAAATCTCGGCCAAACTCGAAGCAGTACGAGTGGTCTTAACAGGAATAAAGTGAGCGGATTTGGTCAACCTATCAACAATAACCCATATACTCTCGTTACCTTTTCTGGTCCTCGGTAATCCATCAACGAAGTCCATAGAAATCTGATCTCATTTCTAACACGGAATCTCTAGGGGTTGAAGTAATCCTGCCGTCTTCCGGTGATCGGCCTTGACTTGCTGGCAAGTGGTGCGTCTACTAACATATATAGAGATATCTCTCTTCATCACACTCCACCAGTATAAATGCTTCATATTTCGATACATCTTGGTGACCGCAGGATGAAATGAAAGTGATGACTGATGGTTCTCTCTAAGCACTTCTTGTCTCAATCCATCAACATTAGGAACACAAATACGGTTGTCAATCCTCAGAACTCCATTACAATCTATCTGTGCTCCCACTTTACTGTCAGCATTTCCAACTCTACCAAGAACTAACTCCTTCATGCGATAGAGCAAGGTGTCCTCATATTGCTTAGCTTTGATGTGATCCATAAGAGATGGGGAGATAACAAGCTGAAATAGCATGCCTTCTACAAGATTACAACATGACAATGCTTTGCTACGGCTCAAAGCATCACCTACAACATTTGCTTTTCCAGGAGTATAATTGATGTCAAGATCATATGCAGCTAAGAATTCAAGCCATCAGACTTTTCTCTGGTTCAAATCCTTCTGAGAAAAAATGTACCTCAAGGACTTATGATCTGTGAATAATTCAAATTTTGTTCCTAAAAGGTGATGCCTCCATAGTTTCAAAGCAAATACAACTGCAAGAAGCTCTAAACCATGAGTTGCATAGTTTACTTCATGGGTCTTCAACTGACAACCAGCATAAGCAACAACCTTACCATTTTGCATCAAGACAGTGCCTAATCCTTCACGACAAGCATCGGTATAGACAGTTAATCCTTCACTCCCGTCAATTACTGCAAGAACTGGGGCTGAAGTTAACTTACGCTTCAACTCATTAAAAGCTGATTCGCACTTCTCACTCCACATAAACTTGACGTCCTTTCGAGAAAAAGCAGTAAGTGGGGAAGAAATCTGGGCAAAGTGCTCAATAAATCTGCGATAATAACCGGCCAAGCCCAAGAAGCTACGAATCTCTGTAGGAGTTTTGGGAGCCTCCCAATCCTGAAGATAAATTTTCAAATTAGAAAGGAATAAGATGGATCAAATACAAATAACGAATAGGATAGAACTTACATTGATTACAGCGATCTTAGCTAGATCGACCGAAATCCCATTTTTAGAAACAAAATGGCCAAGGAATCGTACTTCGTCTCGCTAGAAGTGGCATTTCGAGAACTTGGCTTTAAGCTGATGATTTCGGAGTGTTTCTAGAACATAAGAAAGATGTGTCTCATGCTCTTTCTCATCTTTGGAGAAGACGAGAATATCATCAATGAAGACAAGAACAAACTTGTTAAGGACATCATGGAAGACTCGATTCATCAAGTCGACGAAATAAGCAGGGGCGTTGGTCAACCCGAACGGCATAACCAACAATTCATAAAATCCGCTTTCGGTATGGAAAGCTGTCTTATGGATACTATCTTCTGCTACTCTGAGTTGGTGGAACCCAGTGGCTAGATCAAGTTGTGAGAAGACTTTAGCTCCATGGAGTTGATCGAATAAATCATTTATGCGAGGCATCGGATAGCGATTTTTGAGAGTGCGTTTGTTTAATTCCCTGTAATCAACACACATGCGAAGAGATCCATCTGATTTGGTGACAAATACGACTACGGCGCCCTATTCAGAACAACTTCTCCTGATCAAACTCCTAGCAAATAGATCATCAATTTGAGTTTTAAGTTTAGTTTTCTCTTTAGGAGCCATCCTTCTGTGAGGGAGAACTACGGGAGTAGCTCCGGGAATATGGTCAATGTGGAAATTGATCTCCCGTTTAGGCGGTAGAGAGTTGACCTCTCCAAATACATCAGGAAACTTCTGAACAATAGGAGTGGTACTAAGATCATCCGGGTGAGCATCGAGAGAGAATATGAAGCTTCCGGCATATTTTTGAGGTGATTTGCATTCAATGATAAGTGGTAGGCCCTTGTCATTGATTAGAAAAACAAAACGAGCTTTGCAAGAAATAACAGCCTCGAATTTTCTTAGCCAATCAGCACCCAACGAAATGTCAAATGCTACGAAGCCAAGCACATAAAAATCCCAAGTGAATCGATATCTTCCATACAAAAGCACAACCTCTTTACAAATTCTACTGAGGTTGGCAAGTCCTCCAATAGGGTTGGAGACACATAAGGAAGTAGTAGCAAGAGTAGGTTCTAATTTGAGCTTATTACAAAGATCAATAGATATGAAGCTATGAGAAGCACCGGTATCGAATAATACCCTAACAGGAAAATCATGTAATGAAAAAGTACTTCGTAAGGTACCTTGGCCATCCCGAGAAGGTGGTGGAGGAGTGGTGATAGCAAATACTCCAGATGGTGTGCCTCTCTTCCTCAGTGGGCAATCTTTCTTGAAGTGACCAAGCTGTAGGCAGGCATGGCATAAATCACTCCTCATCTGAGAAGGTGGCGGAATAGCAGCTCCGGTAGATGGGAAGCTATTAGCATAATGGCCTTTCTTATCGCATTTGAAGCAAGTGATATTAGCAAGGTCGATTGGGCTTTTCTGGGCATATCCTAATCCTGTAGTCTTTTGCCAAGCTTTCTTTTGCTGATCAAAGCTCATCTTCCTCTTTCCGAGCTGGCTAGAAGAGGACTGAGTAGGAGGGGCCTTAGTAGTGGGTCCCCTTGGCTTTGCCTCATATCTAAGAGCATAATCAACAAGCTCTGTGAAGGTGTAGTGAGTGTGGCCAGTAAGAAAGTCATAATACTCTGGTCTAGCTCCCAAAATGAATTTCTCGTTCTTCAGAAGTGGTGTATCAATCAAGCCAGGTCCGAACTTTTGAGTTCGTTAAATTTCCTCTCATACTCAGAAAAAGTCATACTGCCTTGCTTAAGATCTATAAAAGCTCTATAAAGTTGGGTTTTCCCAGCAGCTGGCATCCATTGTGCCGAGAAAGTATCCCTAATCAAAAGATAGACTAGATGAATAACATTCCAAAGATTGAAAGAAGAATTTAGACAACGAAATCCAAACAAATTTATACCTAAACTGGGCCCAAGTGATGGTGTTCTCCTCGATACGAGAAGTAACGGATTCCCACCAATCTTGTGCGGCTCCTGAAGTTGCCAAGCAGCAAGTTGACGCTTCTGAGCATCAGTGATTTCCAATCCAGAAAATATCTTCTCTAAGCCTTTGATCCATTGCTGAGCTTCGATAATGCCCTCGGATCCGAAAAACTTAATACCCCCAGCTGTGTATATTCCTTACTAAGAGTGGTGAATTTGACTGGAGCTGGGGCGGCAGGTGCAGCCCGGGCAAGACCGTTGCCTCTTCCTCCCCTATTGTTTCTTCCGGTACTCATCCTGAAATATCAAAGGAGATTTAGAACCAAGGATAGAAGAATCATAAAGCTTTAAGAAAAATCTAATTAATGAGTCGAAAGAAGTTTGAATTAAAAGGATCTGGATATTAAATCGATTCTCCTCATTCTAGGGTATTGATACCCTATCTCTAATGAGTTTATATAACCCCAAACTAAGGTTTTTTAGGGAAACCAAAGCTCTGATACCAATTGTAACAACCCATATATTTGGACCGTTTAAATTGACAATAATCCACACATGTCAACTTAAATAATACAAAACACGAATCATTATGGGATTATAAATACATAAATGTAAATGAGAATCAATACAACAACACAGACACAGAACAGTCACAGAATAATGCAGCGGAAAATACATCGTCATAATAGCAGTTCATGAAGCTACTACATGAAGTATAACAATGTCTTAACATAAAGTGACTAAAAGGAAATACATAAATGTCCAACAGACTAGGACATCAATACAGGAATAGAAATAGACTGATAAAGATAAATGCTAAGCCTTCAGCATCTTCAACCAACCTTGATCAGCAACTGGATAGCTTCAGACTGACCCGAGCATATACAAAAGAAATACTCGAGTTAGGACTCAAAATCTTATACAGGATAATAAAGTGCAAGGAATAAATCCATAACTCAAAGATGAATAAAATAGCATCTCTAAGGATCCGATAAACTATCTATATATACAATAGAATACGATATGTAGATAATGTCTAATCAGTAAAGTATGATATTAAAATAGCGTTAAGGCATTACCATAATTCCCCGTAATATAATGCCATAGTCTATACAGCACCGTAAACCCCACCGTAAACTAGTGGTTATCAGAGGGTACCCCATAGGTATAACACAAAAAAAACGTAGTGGTCACGAATAGGATAATCAGTATGACAAGGTACATGTAGCGATACCAACTATGATACTAGTAGTTGCGTGATCCGGACTGATGTTGAGCATAGCCAGCAGCTACCTCAACACCGCGAAACAACACTTCCAAATCAAGGGGTGCACCCAAATCGAATCACAAAAGTAATAGATATGATATCGAAGAAGTGTGTCCGCTAGAGGTGGCGAACCTCAATGGCCCGGCGCGGCTCCTGTTTTAGTCATGTCAGGGGTCATCCAATATCGTTCTCTTTCTTCAGTCAACGCGTTCACCAAAACATCCACTTCATTCTGGATCAACACTCCGCGTATAATAGTTATTAAAGTGGTTTTCGGTATCAACAGAGAGTATGTCCATATCCGATCCCGGTCTCTTTGATAAGTACGTATTTATTACCCGATGTTCGGTTAAATTAACATTTAAACAAATCAAAGTCTAAAAGTCAAGGTGCAAATTTAACTTCCAAAATTTGACATTTCACGATTCAATTTATTTCGGATATTTAAACATATTTCCAAATTTAATCTTTAGTTCAAACATTTGAGTTAACAATAAAATTAAGTATTCAAGTTCAATTTAATAAGGTCTAAATGCCGCTTATTAAATTTAGTTCATAATCAATGAATTCAATTTAATGGTAAATTTAGTTTGAATCATTAAATAAAATTCTATTCATTTCACTTCATGTTTACATCCACTGTTATTGTAAAATCGATTACATCAATTTCATTAACTAAATTCCTTTTTTTATCAAATACTTCATTTGATTTATTTACCAATTCAATTAAATTTCTATTTAAAGGAATCCATTTCCATTTATTTGGTTCACTGATCTACCAAGTTATTTCCGAGTTACAAATCAACTCAATCCATATTCCTTTCACAATGTCCTGATTTGATTAATTCATTCAATTTAAAATCATTTTAAATTTAAATTATCACTAAGTTCAATCTATAAACTTTAGTTAGTTTTGTATTCCACTTAAGTCAAATTTTCTTAATCTCAAATTAAATTTATAGCTAGTTCCACTTCTATTTAATTAAAACCGAGTTTAAATCTAAATCTAACAAATCTAATAAAATTTTAAATTATTAAATTCTAGAACTTACCAGTTTGTAAATCTCATTTTAATTAAATTCGCCAATTCATTTTGTTCAATTAAATAGGTTCATTAATCTGTTTCAATTAAATCCATTAATTTATTTCAATTAAATCCATTAAGTTTGTTACTTAATTTCCAAACAAATTGTTAAGTTCATTCCTTAATTTAAAATATATTTCAATTTCAAAATGATTTTTTTTGTTGACCAATCGGGTTCTTATTTTTAATTATCTATCCTAGGCCAAGTTATTTTAATTGGGTATTTATCATTTCAACCCAATATCATTCAATATAAAACAAAGCATAGCAAAGTGAACTTGCAGTGTGATAACTGGGATGGTGTCAAAGTAAATAAACAAGCAATAGCAACCATACATAATAATTCAACGATTTATTAAATAATCCCGAAATAATCGTATTAACTTACATTTGTTATTCATACAAATTAATATAATTATTCCAAGAATCCACACTATCATTTCATGTATATTGAAGATTATTACATTACGGTTTCACTTGGTGTCTATTATCAATTTATTACATCAATCATACATTCAATGGTTCCAAGTGTAGTTAACCCTATTTCTACGCGTCGATTTATTTAACATTTAAAAGGGTCAAATTCAACATTTATAATCCATTTTAAATTGTTAACTATCCTATATCAAATTCAATTTTGTATTAAATTTCACTTATATTAACAACCAAATTCAACATCACATAACAAATTTAGTGTCACAACTATTTACCATAAACCAACATCAAATCACAATTTATCACGTTAAATCTTTTTAAACAATTCAGGGCGTCAATTTAGAATCAATATTCAATTTTAACTTGCATAGCGATATACAGTTTAATTTCAACAATTTTTAACAATCAACAATTTAATATCCAAATTAATCTTAACAACATTTATCACTTGGTTATCATAGCATAATAGATTGAGTCGTGAATGAAATATTCACCTTGTGTGGTTAAAGAAGATGACGAAGCACGAAGACGAATAGATAAAATAGACCCTAACAAACACGACGCAAAACGAACACAACTGCAATCAAACAAATAATTAATCAATAATCTGTTCATTGCAATACATATATCGATTGAATATATATATATATATATAAACCATACCAAAGTAAAGAAACTAGATAGATCCGATAAGCTGAATGGAAGCCTAAGTCTCCGGAGCAGTATCTGGAACAAACACAGTAAAACACTGTATATGAGCAACCAGAAATTTCAAAAGTATATACTGCTACCTAATATAACAGTCACCTATATATATTTATATATATACAGAAGTGCACTGAAACAAGGTTGCTGCCAAGGCGAGGCACAACAGTGACGGAGGGGCATGGATGTTGCGGTGGTCGGAGGAGGTGGTTGCAGGCTGGGTTTGACTGGGCCTGGGTTGGAGTGGTCGGGTTCTCGACTGTGGGGAGCAGGGCGGGCTTGACGTGGTGAGTCGGGGTCTGGTCGTGGGCGGTGGGCTGGTCGCTGGCAGGTTGGGCTGGGACGTGGAGGCGGACTATGGCGTGGCGGAGGCATTGTGGGCAGTGGGACGCGGGAAGTGTTGTGGCGTGTGTTGGTGTGGGCAGAGGCGGATGAGGGTGGCAGTGGACTGGGTGAGTAGGAGTGGTCGCTGTAGTGGCAGTGGAGGCGGGCGAACTGGGTGAGGTGGAGGAGCGGGTCTGGACGTGGACGATGCGGGGCAGTGGAGGGCGGAGCGGGGCTGGTGCAGTGCGGCAGTGGGTGTGGTGCGGTGGTGCGTCGAAGGTGGGTTGCGGCAGTGGACGCGAGGGAAGCGGCTGGGGGAAGTGGACGCGGAGGCGGGCTGTGTCCGTGGCGGAGAGGGTAGTGGGCAGCGGACGTGCATGGAGTTTGGGTTGATAATTTTCATGTTGAAGTTAACAAAATAAAATAAAATATGAAGGAGGAAGAAGAAAGGAAGTGCGGAGAAGTACATACTAGAGAGTTTGAGTGTGAAGTGAACTGAATAATTAATGAAAGCAGAGGAATAAATGAGGGCAGATGAATTAATGAAGGCAGAGGGCAGGTATATACAGAGAAGTTTAGAGTCCCAAGGTCAAGGCAATGATGTCTTCGGTAAACGTGATGGCTATTGGGTTTCTGAATGGTTAAAGGCCTTTAGAATTCTGAGCGGGAGAAGTTGGGTACCGGTTCATGCTGCGTAACGGACCAGTTGGTACTCCGTTAACCAATTATAATTTGCAACGCCGAACCCCGATTGACACAAATAAATATACCGTTTTGATCAGCACGACGAGGCGGACACAACGGTATGAAGATATTGATGGTTTGACATTGTTTGCAAAGTGGTTAATCTTATTGAACCATTTGCTCGAACGAACAATTTAACTAGTAATTAAAAGCGAAATTTGATGAAACGAAATGCGCCGTCATGATCAGAATATTTTTCCTATGCAACATTGTGAAAAATATTTGAGTTTGGACGATAGGAAATTTACACATAAAATTTAAACTAATATGTAAATGCGACGAACGAAATTTACTTCAATATTTTTCAACGAAATTTGGCATACGCCTATGTCTATCGAGACGCATTCCAAATATGAAGTTTGAATAGCAACGGAATTCGTTTGTGAATATTCGAATTTCTACACTAATATACGATTTCAAAAATTTGAAACTGGGTCTGAATTTCACGGTCGTTACAGTTTTGAAATTTCTTTCGAATAAATTTTGGAATATAATAATATTGTTTATAAGTACTTTCTGATTTAAATATTTATTATAATTCGGAAGAATTGTTTAAAAGAAGATTTTGGAGAAAAAGCTTTGTACTTTCCTCTCTGTCGCTGGAAAATAATTTCGGTGATGGCGGCCGCATCATCGACTTTCATTTTCGAGTTTTGAATGGGGAAGACCACTATAGTAGTTCTACTGCAAATTCATTTTTGAAAAATATATAAATTTTGAATTGTTTTAAATATAATTAGAGATATATAAGTTGTAAGAATATATTTAACTATTGTTTTAAAATAAATTTAAAATTTAACCCGGTATTAAATTCTTAAATTTCCATTAAATAATTGTTTCAATTATTGTAGTGAAATGAAAGGTAAGTAATTAATAATTGAAACCTCTAATTTAGGTAAGAGATTTAAGGCTAAGTTATAAAAGAAATAAAAAGGAAGTTGAAATTGTAACTTGTAAGAAAAAGGTAAAAATTTATTGAACGATGAATTAATTAAAGGAAATGGGGCAAACTTGTATAACTTTCAAATTACACTCTTAAATAACATATATATAACTTACCAAATATTAAAAGTTGAAATGTTTAATAAGAGATTGTAATAGAATATTTTACAAGTAGAAATTTGAAATCATGAAAGTATTCAATGAAATTGCTGTTAAATGAGAATTTAATGTTATAAACTTAAGTTATAATTGAAATTTTACCAAGTAAATATAATTAAAGGTAAGTATGACAATTAGATGATTACAAACTTAAGTAATTAAAGTGTAAATAGATGAGGTCATGCAATTATAAATGAATGTAATATAATAAAGATAAATTATAAACTTAAGTGAATAGGTTGAGGTTAATTCTGAATAAAATAAGGAATTTTGACTATAAACTCGGGTTAATGAAATTTACCTACTAAGAATTCGATCTATTATGAATAAAATGAATAAATGAATAAAAAGAAGAAACTTACATGACATTAAAATAAAAATAAAAATAAATGAATATTGTAAGTAATAAATGAGAAAAATTAAGTAATCACTGAATGAACGAAAGAAAGGAAATCAAACAACTAATGTATGAAATAAAATTAATAATGAGTTAATTTGATTTGTTAGTAGGAATTGTTGTTGTTTGGTTATGGTTGTTTGGGTAAGATACTTTAAAATTGGGTTTGGGTGAATGAATAATCTATTTAGTTTTATCTAAGACTGTTGAGTAAATGATGCGCTAGTAGTTTATTCTTCATTCCGTACAATTTAAAAGTTTTGAACCCGAACAGCTATTTGTTTGTTTGGTTGAATGGTTGTTTTGTATTTGTTGTGTATGCTATTTGTTGAAATTGATGGTAGTTGCATTGATTTGTTGTTAGTGATTGAAACCACTTAAATATTTCACTTTATATAAATAGTTAACCCTTTGAATTTTATAAGTGTAATGCAGGTTATGAAAGCAATTACTACTGCTTTCGGTTCCATAAATTAAGTGTAAATTGCCCGACAAATAGGTACGTTTCGGATTTCGGTTTATAGCGCTATTTTATATATTTTCTCGAGTTAGGATATAATATTTTGGATGATATATGTAATATAATTGTTATGTTTTGATATTATATTTTCTCCCGAGCTCTCCGTACAAAGGAGACTCTGCCGAATTTTTTTCGTAAATTTTGGACTTAGAAATTATTTCGAAAATGTTTTTCCAACTTTATTTATTTAAGTATAAAAAGATATAATGATTATAAAATGAGTATATTTTATTTAATGTAATAGATTCTATAAATTATTGTTTATAAGTTAATATTTTGAATAAGATGCATTGTTTATTTAATTCTTCTCTTTCCTTCTTTTTCCTTTTCGGGGACGAAAAGTTTTGAGTGGGGGAGAGTGTAACGACCAGTAAATTTCGACAATTAAATTTGTTAATTAAATAAGACTTTTGTAGTTTAATTTAGTAGAAATGAAAAAAAAACTTTATAAATTAATATTGGAATGAACGCTAAAGTAAACTATAGCTATGGTGACTTAAAACCTATTTACTATGTTAATGTAAATTTAGAAAAAAATAGAATAAATGATAATTCCATTAGTACTTATAAGCAGTTACTATAAGTTGCGTGTTGAAAGGATTGATTGAATTGGAATTTATATTTAATTTAAATAGGATTATTAAAGGTTTACAACAACGGAAAATTTAGGTAATAAAAGTTAGAACAAGTGGATAAGTATTAACCATATAAGGGGATAGCATTAATATAAATTAAGTTGGAACAAATTGGATGTAGAGAAATAAATGTAAGCATTTAATATATTAATTAATGTTGGTTTGATGATAACGTTACTTGGTGATTAATTAGATAGTAATGGAAGTGTGAACGTAAGGTAATAAAAGAGTAGATTTATGTTAAGTAATAATTTGTGTATACATGGGATTTTAAACGGCGATTGTTACGTAATAAACCTATAAAGACATGTAAGGAAATAGGTAACAATCTATATGTTGTTTATTTTATTTAGTATGATAAATAAAGGTTGGAATTCAAATCACAATTAAAGGAGAGTAGGTAGTACGTTATTAGGAAGTAAATATAAGGGTAGATAAAAACTATTATAAATTCCTTAATTAATTGGTCGATAAATTTATTTGAAATAACGATCATTTGAATGTGAGTAATTACAATGTCCTTATTAATTATATGCGTTATTTTAATAATTACGATTAATTGAGAAGTTAATACGAGAAGTATGTAAATAACTATGAAAGTAATACGTTATAAATTGATTATAACCTAAACTTATGTGTAAGTTTGAAATTGAATCTAACCCGTTTAATTGGAAACTTATTAAAATAAATTGGATTCAAAGTGTAATAAAAGGATTATTTTAAGAAATTGAAATAAATACCATAATTGGTGAAATAATTTACACTTAAAAATTTGAGATGGGAATTTGTTTAAGGAATTATAAATTAATAAAAAATACAAGATGATAAGATTTATGAATTTAAGAATTTGAAACTTAAATAGTGAGTTAATTGATTTAATTTATAATAATTGGATTTATTGAAAATGAATAAAAATCAAATATTTAACTATTACGTTAATAAAAAATTAAGTTGAAATTGGATAATATTTTGTAATAAATTTAAATCCAATGGTAAACCTTTCTATTTGAAATTTTGAATAGAATAATTAGGGGTAAATTCAATTTAATGGAAATTTTATAAATTTATTCTATAATTTTGAATCTTATGAAATTGAAGATTTTTATTGATTAATTTTTAATGAATTGACTTTTAAAAGAATTGTTAAATCATTGTAAATGTTTGAGAATTATAAAGTGACAAAGATTGCAAAGTTCAGAATTTTTAACGCGAAATTGGGTTTAATTAATTTATTTAGTGTTTGCACAAAAAATGGGCAAACACCTCCAAGTCGTGTGATTTAGTTGATTTTATGTGATTCTTAATGATTTAGATGAGTTATGTAAATATGAAGAAGGCAGGGGCTGAAATGTAAAAGACACGCAGATTTATAGTGGTTCGGCCAGAACGTGCCTACGTCCACTTTATATGTTATTATCTTCTTTTTTCAGATTACAAGTACAATGCTTGGTGTACAAGTGTATGAAAGTAGTTTGAAAGTTCCTTCCATGCTTGAGCTCTCAAACTTGTCTGCCATTGTTGTACCCCTGCCCCTCTATTTATAGAATGAGGTAGGAGGCAGGGGTCTTAGAAGTATATAGCTGCTGGTGGGCCCGGGCTGAAGCAATCTGGACTGGCAATCATTTGGTTCGGCGGAGCTTCGTTCGGCGTTGAGCTTGGACCGGTGGTAGGTATGGACCGGTGGCAGTGAGGTGGTTCGGTGCTTGTTTGGTCCGGTGGTGGCTTTGCTGGGTTGGTTCGGCATGGGCAACCTACCTCTGGTTCGGCAGTAGGGAGAAATGTGTATTCGGCAGATGCTACCATGGGTTGGTTCGGTGGTCGAGTGGAGGATGTGTGGTTCGGTGGTTGCCAGTAGGAGTTGGTCCGGTAGGAGCTTGAACGAATGTTGGTTCGGCTATGGAAGTTTGGTGCCGAGTGGAAGCTTGGGGCCGAATGAGCCTCTTCAGGGAGAATGTTGGATGGACTTCTAGGTCAGCATTGAGCTCCTTGGCTGGCGAACAAAGTGGAGGTTGCGAGCCCGGGCGAAACTGTGACTTCTCGGCCTTGAGATCTTCTGGGTGAGAATTCGCCCAACATTTGCCCCCCAAAGTGGGGCACGTGCTTGCATGTGTCGCGCTTTGTTTCTCTGTGGTAGAAAGGCTTGTTTTGTAATGCCATGGGCTGGATGTTCATATCTTGTTGATGTCCTGCAAAGGAATTTATAGCTTTAGTGTGATTTCAAATAACGACCGTTCGTGATCGAAATATTCGAGATGAAGTGAACGGTGTTGTTCGGGACGAGAGAGTGAGCCCCGAGGGGGCTTAGCATCATCGATGCCAGGCTCACATCAGAGTTGGCCCCTGGATCGTTTGGTTCACCGCCAGCTCAGAGCATGCCTAAGGGTTGCTCTCGACCCCGTACATGTGTAAGCAGCTTGGCCATTTCCTAATTATCAGGATCAAATATCCGTTTTACCTATGAGCTTAAAAATGCATGTCAGAGTGTAAATTCTCACGACGATAGGGTTAATAGCCGTTCAGAGCGTGCCTATGGACCGTTCGTGGTTGCGTACACGTGTAAACGATTAATCCATGTTAGTGAGAGATTTACGACTCATTCATCGTTATCATATTCCCAACTTTATTAGTAGGTTCTAGAATTCGGTACTTATCTGAGTGAGGCGCTCCGCATGCCCCTAGTCCCTGGTTTTTGTTGGTAGAGAGAGAGTTTTACTCGGTTTTTGGTTGGTCCGGTTGTTCTCATTCGGCTTCTGGTTGTTCCGGTATTATGGTCCGGTGGACCGAACCATTTGGTTCGGCGGTGGCCTGTGTTCGCCTATATATAGAGGCTACACCCCCTTAGTTTTTCCTTACCGAACCAAAGAGAGCCGAATCAGTTCTTAGCCGAGCGAACCTTCTGCCGAACCAAGCTTATACCGAATCAGGTATATATCCTTTTGCCGAATGGTTTTTTATCACCGGATGAACTTGATTGCCGAATGCACACGAAGGGTTTTGTTTTACCGAATGAGACTGTATGCCGGATGTGCTTTTAGTGCCGAATGGACTTAAGACCCTATTGCCGAATGAACTTATGTCCCTAGTGCCGAATGAACTTATGACCCTAATGCTGAATGAACTTTGTATTCGGACTTTGGGTGGAACTCTAGACTTATGTATGCTTGCTTGTATTCTTGCTCTAACGACCTGTCTTTTTACTTTTGTGTATGCAGATAAATGTCTCGCAAGGCGGAAACACGATCAGACAGACGGAAATCCAAGGATGGAGGCGAGCCTTCCTCCGTGCCCCCAGCCCAATCGGGGTCCGGGGAGCATGGAGCTGCCTCGAGATCGCTGGTGGAGGGGTATGGACCCTA
Organism: Allium cepa; assembly: GCA_030765085.1. Classification (NCBI taxonomy): domain Eukaryota; kingdom Viridiplantae; phylum Streptophyta; class Magnoliopsida; order Asparagales; family Amaryllidaceae; genus Allium; species Allium cepa. The sequence continues at coordinate 749,799,328 of CM060938.1, read as the reverse complement.
GGAGCTCCTGGTCTCCCCTCCCGACTGCTTCCCTAGTTCTCTAAAGGAGGAGCAGCTTGATGCTATATCCCGTTCTTTCGGGATAGATAGGGCGCTTATGTTGCTTCCGGGAGTCGGGGTGATGCCATACGACCCTCCTGAAGGGTATTTCGCCTACAGCCGGTACCATTGCATGTGCGGGGCCATTCCCCCTATCAACGCCTGGGTTGTTAGCTTCCTTACGTATCTAAAGGTGGCGCCTTTCCAGCTTCAGCCCAACTCGTATGCCATCTTGGTGTGCTTATACTCTATCTTCCAGAAGAGGTACGGGCGCTCTCCATCCAACCGGGAAATCCGGTATCTATATAATCTGAGGGGCTATAGGAAGGGGTCCCCCTACATTAGCTTAGAGTCGGCCGTCTCCTTCAAGCCGGTCCTGAACCTATACTCAAAGTACAGCATGTTCAAGAAGGAGTGGTTCTTTGTGAGGGTCGATTCTGTCTCCATTCGTCGCTTCACTTCCGGATGTAAGTTAACTCCTTATTCGTAATTCCTGTCTTGATTGCAATTCCTTTCCTTATGTGCTTCTGTTTTTTGTCAGCGACACGTGGTTTTGCGGTGGTGGAGAGCGATCGCCTAGTCCATATGGCAGTAGAAGTTAAGGCTATCTCCGAGAGGGACAGGTCAGCCGCTTATCTGATCAGGAATGCTACCCTCCTGGAGTACAATTTGATCCTGCCGCACCAGTCCATGGTTAAGCAGAGGGACACGGCCGAGGAGAAGGCTGCCAAAGCTATGGAGGGGGTCACGGTGAAGAGTGGCAAGAGAAAACCCTTCGCACAGCATCCCGTCGCGGGGGGCAAGAAGCTTAAAGAATCGGAGGGTCCCTCTCCCAGTACTTGCCCGATCATTCCGGAGGAGGAAGGTGTGGAAGAGGGCGAAGGAGGCGATGTGGGAGGAGAGTCAGAAAGCGGAGGAGATGGCGATGGAGATGGTGATGGTGATGCTGGTGCCTTAACCTCTGGGAAAGATTCTGAACTGGATGAGGCCCTCCGTCAGGCCTTCGGGGAATCGGAGGAAGAATCGGAAGTGGAAAAGGCAAAGGAGGCGGGCAAGGCTGTGGCTGGTGCCGATCCATCCCCTAAAGGCTCCTCAGCTAGGGTAACTTCGGCGGTGCAAGGTGAACTTTTGTCCTCTGTCGATTCCATTTTCGATAAGGACTTAGAAATATTTTATGGTTCACTTCCGTCCTGCAATGAGATTCATGACTTATTGCAGTACCCCACTCCTCCGCAGGGTTTGTATAATAGACGTGCCTTCACACTTTTCTTTCTTTTTACTTAACATGTTTCCTGAATTGGGGACCATCGTACGTTCGTAACACTTGTTCTTTATTTCAGGGGCAGGCCAGGTGGTTACAACATCAGACGTTCGACACCGCCTCGAACAATTCAAGTTGATGAGAGCTTCTGCGATGCCTCCCACTGGTCGTACTGGGGACGTGGTCAAATACCGCCCTCTTCTTGGGGTCATCGAAGAGGGCCTTCAGAAAAAGAAGAGGAGTCGTTCTTTATTTGAGTCTTCCCATGGTCCGCAGCTTCCTGTTCAGCCTCCTCGTGATGCCACGGAGGAGAGCACGGAGTTTATTCCCCCTCCACCTCCTTTCAAGAATCCCACAGTTATCCGTATAAGGCGTCCTGATGTGCCTCGTGACCCCTTTGCTGGTCATCCTGATTTAGACCCAAGTTCTCGGGATATTTCATTTGATGAGGCCACGGGTGAGCACCTCCTTCCCCGCAACCCCATGGTACGAGTGTTGGACGAGGCTAAGTCTCTAGATCTTGATCTGCTTACCACTCGGGTAGTTACTATGGGAGACGAGGCCAAGGCTAATATTGATCGGGTGGCTGAGGAGACCAAGAAGTTAATGAAGTATCATGCTCAATTGGTCAAGGCCGGGGAGGAGATTGGAAGTGCTAATATTCGGTTGCGGCTGAAGGTTGCTGATCAGGCCGAACAGCTTGCCGGTCAAGCCGTTCAGATTTCTCGGCACGAGGAAGCCTCCAGGCGTCTGAAAGAGACGATGGAAAAGGCTAGTAGGGCGGAATTACGGAAGATGGAGGCCGCCTGTAAGGAGCGGATTGACATGGCCATTGCGACAGTGGATGAGGTTCGGAATGCGGATCTCGAGCAGGTAGAGGAGTTGTCTGTGAGGCTTGAGGCCGCGGAGATGGCTCAAGTCAAGTTAAAGGAGGAGATGGAGGAGATGAGGAGGTCTCTCCAGGCTGACTGCTCGAGATACCGATCAGAGAGGGATGCCGTTGTCGCCAAGTTGCGGGCTTCCAAGGCCAGGGTGAGGGAGTTCGAGGAGAATGAAGGGATGATGGACGAGATGCTGCAGGACATGTACTTCCGCACTTGGAAGGAGGGCAGCTTGTCTTGGATGGATGACTATCCCCGGGTCATGGCTAAGATATATCTTCGGGCTTTAGAGGAGGCCAGGGTCGATGCGGGTAAGGAAGGTGGAGCGGCTTTTAGCCTGGATGTCGTCACTGCTCAGTTCTCGAAAGAGGAGCAAGTGGCGGTGAAGGAGGAGATGCGGTTGTTCGCTGCGGAGGAAGCGGGTGTGCAACTGGAGGATGAGGATCAAGCGGCGGACGCTGGTGAGTTATTCTTCTCTTTTCCTTTTCTTTCTGGGTTTCCATGACTTGATTGTTTATCGTTTGTTTAATGGATTCCTCTTCTGAATTGGACAGGTGGAACTTTCGATCAACATGCTGGGGGTTCCGGCCCTGCGGCCAAATAGGCTTGGGAAGTCGATGATGGAGTGTGGACGCAGCTGGTTACTCGTCCGGATTCGGCCGCTTTTTATTTCTTTTTTACTGTTGTTTACGTTAGTCCGAAACATTGATATGGCTGTAATAATATTATTTGCAGAGAATAACTTGGTGTGATTTCATAATATAATCTGATTTTGTTACGTTTAAACGTTGTTGTCATTTTGATGTGCTGCGTGAGAAGTATAACCATGTATATGCTTGTGATTTTAGTTGTGTTCGATGTTAAGCCTTTGCTTGAAATATAATTTCATGTTTTGCAATGTTGGTGTGACATATGAATAAGCTATAGTTATGCATCTATGTACAAGAGAAGAGAGTACCGCCCTTCATGTTTTATTTGCAGGCGGTAGTTTTGAGCATCTTGTGTAACTGATCATGAATGTATTTGAGTACCTTGCCACCCAGTACGCGGGCTTAGATTCTCATGAGTGAACGCTCCCTGTTCGGTTTCCTGTACTTTAGAGTTTGTTATACAGGATAGGAGAAAAGTATTTAAATGAAATAGAAATATAGAGAAAGTAAAACTTCCAGTCACGGAAGGCCGTCGATGTGCTTAAGTTCGTGGCAAACGGGTTTTGTAGTCACTTTCCCTAGCTGTGGGTCTTGGAGACATTTGTCACCCATCTTACGCCTCCGCGGGGAGTTTTCTTTTTTACCACAGCCGCACTTAAGACACATCGGAGCCGAGATCGTGCACGGTAACTACCCGAACCATTATGGTCCGTAATCGTGGGTATTATTCGATTTACCGTGGCCGGCTAGCGTGGGTTCCGTTGGCCGTGAACTACCCCTGGCTGGCCACACCTTATGTTGGGGCTTAAAGTAGGTTCACAGTTACCGGCGAGCCGAACGCCGTAATGAGCTGCCATCGGCTATAATCGGCCTTTATGATGACTTATAATCGGCTCATTACAGTTAGCTTTGAGGGCAGGCGCGAGCAATGAGTTAACCCGCAGCAGAGGGATGCTGGAGCAAAAGAGTCTCATTGGCGAGTGCATAGAATCGTAGTGTACCTGTTAGGCCTTGTCCAGATGAGGCCGTGGTGCGTCTTGAGTGGAGATGCCATAAGATTTTGTTCAACAGAAAAGGATAAAGCTTAACAAGCAGCCAAGATATAAAGGAACAAGTTAAAAAGAGACAAGATTTTTAAAGTGGTTCGGCATGAAAACGCCTACGTCCACTGATTCTCTTTGTTAATTCACTTCATATGGGCAGTACAAGTTAAGAAAAGTATCGACGGAGATGTCGGATGTTCCATGCCCTCTGGAACACCTCTCCGTCCACTGTTGACAAAATATAAGCTCCGTTGTGGAGATCTTTATGAATTACATATGGTCCGTCCCAGATGGGGTCCAGTGCCCCGGGGCGCGGAAAGATTCGCCTGAGGACAAGATCTCCTTCTTGTAAAGTGCGATGCTTGACTTTGGAGTTGTATAGCGCTGCTACTTTTTGTTTGTGAGCCGCTGCTTTAAGTGCTGCATCATTTCTCCTTTCCTCAATCAGATCCAAAGACATGAGGAGGAGTTCTTCGTTTTCTTCTGGATTGTAGTGGATCCTACGGTGGGAAGGAACAATAACCTCGACAGGGAGCATTGCCTCCGATCCGTATGCCAAAGAGAAAGGAGTATGTCCCGTTGATGTTCTGAAAGATGTGCGGTAGGCCCAAAGTGCCGTAGGAAGTTCGTCCACCCAAGCGCCTTTTGACTTTTCGAGTTTCTTCTTGATTAGGGTTTTGAGAATTTTGTTGACAGCTTCGACTTGTCCGTTTGCCTGAGGATAAGCTACTGATGAGAAGCTTTTATGAATTCCATGCTCCTGGCACCAGTCGGCGAATTCTTCGCTGTCAAATTGGAGTCCGTTGTCTGATATGATCTTGAGTGGTACTCCGTACCTGCACAGAATATTTTTGATCAAGAAGTTGATAACTTTTGCTGAAGATATTTTATTTAGGAGTTCCGCTTCCACCCATTTGGTGAAATAATCGACTGCCACTATAGCATATTTGGCTCCGCCTCGGCCCGTTGGCAGTTCACCAATTAAATCAATTCCCCATACAGCAAAAGGCCAATGGCTGGTCATTTGAGTAATCTCATTTGTGGGTAGTCGAGGAATCTTGGCAAATTTCTGACATCTGTCGCATCTCTTGACGAAGTCTAGGGCGTCTTTGTTTAGTGTGGGCCAGTAATATCCATATCGGAGTATCTTCTTTGCCAGAGTCTGCCCTCCAGTGTGATCTCCGCAACTACCTTGATGGATGTTGAATAAGATTTCCTTGGCTTCCCTTCCAGCGACGCATCTGAATAAGGGGCTAGAGAAGCCACGCCGATAGAGGATGCCTTCTTGTATCGTGTAGTGGGGAGCTTTCCTCAAAATTCTCCTGACTTCATCACGTTTGTCTGGTAGTGTGCCGTCCTGTAGATATTTCCGGATAGGAGTCATCCAAGTTGCTTCTTCAATTGCAGTTATCAGATTCACTTGTTCAAAACTTGGGGCAAGCTGCCTTGAGATGGCTAGTGCTCCGGAAATGGTGCTATTCATCATACTAGCTTGCTTTGCTAGTTCATCGGCCTCTTGGTTATCTTCTCGAGGAATGTGTTTGATTAGATAATGGTCCAATTGGTCGAGCAGCAGTTTGGTTTTCTTTAGATATGTTGTGAGTCGTTCTCCTCGTGTCTGGAATTCTCCTAGTACTTGGTTTACGATAAGTTGAGAATCACTATGAAGACATAACGAATTGACTCCAATCTCTAAGGCAAGCTCCAATCCCGCTATTACTGCCTCGTATTCCGCATCGTTGTTAGTAGCCGCGAATTCCAACCTTAATGCATAGTACAGCTTTCTTCCCCTGGGGGTGATTATCACAATACCTGCCCCCGAGCCTTGTTCGTTTGATGCTCCATCTACAAAGAGGTTCCACTTGATGTTTTTTGCTATTTCAAACTGATCCTTGCCTTCGTTGGTGGTGAATTCGGCAATGAAATCGGCCAGGGCTTGCCCCTTGATAGCAGTGCGAGGATGGTAGGTGACGTCATACTGACTTAGTTCAATGCACCATTTGAGGAGTCGTCCAGAAGTGTCGGGACGATGGAGCACCTGTCTTATTGGCTGATCGGTTAGAACTCTGATGGAGTGAGATTGGAAGTAGTGTCGTAGTTTTCGTGACGCGATCAATAAACAATATGATAATTTCTCAAGTTTAGGATATCTGGCTTCTGCCCCTGTAAATCTCTTACTTATAAAGTACACCGGGCGTTGTGTGCGGTCTTCTTCTCTTACCAGGGCAGCGCTTAGAGCATGAGATGATACGGCGAGGTATAGGTATAGCTCTTCGCCTTCGTTTGGAGTCGAGAGTACTGGTGGTTTCTGAAGGTGTTCGATCAGGTTAAGGAAGGCTTTTAGGCATTCATCGGTCCACTCGAACTTTCCTTTGTCTTTCTTGAGAGCTTCGAAAAAAGGGACGCACTTGTCAGTTGCTTTGGAAATGAATCTGCTTAGGGCGGCTACCTTTCTGTTTAAGCTCTGCATTTCTTTTCGGGTGGAAGGTATCCTTATTTCTTTTAGAGCCCGGATTTGTTCAGGGTTTGCTTCAATTCCTCTGGAATGGACAATGAACCCTAAGAATTTTCCCGATGATACTCCGAAGAAGCACTTTAGAGGATTCAGCTTCATTCCATATCGGCGAAGTACCTGAAACATCTCGCTCAGGTGGCTTACATGATCGTCGGCTTTCCTGGACTTTACCAACATGTCATCCACATATACTTCCATAGTTCGTCCTATTAATTCCGCGAACATCTTGTTGACGAGGCGCTGATAGGTGGCTCCGGCATTTTTGAGTCCAAAAGGCATGACTTTGTAACAATATAATCCCCGGTCAGTGATGAAGCTAGTGTGGTCTTGATCGGGAACGTGCATGGGAATCTGGTTGTATCCGAAGTATGCGTCCATAAAAGATAAAAGTTCGTGCCCGGCAGTGCTGTCCACAAGTTGATCAATTCGGGGGAGCGGGAAGCAGTCCTTCGGGCAAGCGTCATTTAAGTTGGAGAAATCAATGCATGTTCGCCACTTCCCATTAGCTTTCTTTACTAGTACCGGGTTAGCTATCCACTCGGGGTAGATGGCTTCTCGTATGAAGTCATTAGCAAGTAGGTTCTTTACTTCCTCATCGAGGGCTGCTGATCGTTCTGCTCCCATGCTACTCTTTTTCTGCTTTATCGGTGTCCTGGTGGGATCGATGTTTAGCATGTGGCATGCTATGTCTGGGGAGATTCCTGTCATATCGGCATGTGTCCACACAAATACATCTAAGTTGTGGCGGAGAAAGTCGACGAGTTGATCCTTCAATTCTGTTTTTAGCTGAGATCCTATTTTTAATAGTCTGTTTGAATCATGTTTGTCTACAGATACGAATTCCATGGCCTCTGCAGGCTCAGCGGTAGCCTCCTCCTCCTTATCCCTGGGGTCTAGTTCATTGAAAGGATCGCTGGTGTATCGAAGAGGAGGGGCTTTCTTTAGTTGCTATGCTTCCAAGCTTTTCATGCAGAGAGTAGTCTCTGCGCCTTTCCCTTTATTCTTTCTATGGTTATTGCGAAGTTCAGTTACATAGCAATCTCGAGTGGCGTCTTGATCTCCTTCAACTTCTCCTATTCCGTCATCTGTTGGGAATTTCATTTTTAGGCACCACGGGGCTAGGACAATTTGGAAGTCAGACAAGGCTGGTCTTCCCAAGAAGGCGTTGTAGGCCAAGTGGTTTTCTATTAGTACGAACGTTTGTTTTCGTACAACGGAGCGGGGATGACTTCCTATTTCGACGAAGAGGTCAAGTTGCCCGAGGGGCATTTTCGCATCTCCAGTGAAACCGTGCAGGGGTTTGTTGCAGGGAGACACATCCTTCATTGACAGCTTCATTTTGTCGAAAGCATGCTTGAACAGGATATTTACGGAGCTTCCTGTGTCTACTAGAATTCGGAAAACTTTAGCTGGACCGAACCAGGCAGAGATGACCATGGGATCCATATGCGGATACTGTCTTCCTTCTAAATCACGCTTACTGAACACGATGTCCTCACTCTCTTTCCGTTTCGGGTGGCGTTCTTCCATAATGGAGTTAACATAGCCTTCAGCATTTCTAAGTGACTTGTCGTATCTTTCCATCTTTGCCCAGCTTCTGTCGGCGATGTGTGGTCCTCCCGAGATGGTATGGACCACTATGTTCTCTTGACTAGAGCCACTGGTGTTGCGATTCCCTCCGCTTACTTCTGGGAGGGGTAGCTTTGAGCTCTCATTGACAGGAGTTGGAGTCCTGTTCTGACCTTTCACATAGCGTTCCAGCCTTCTTCTCCTGATGTGTTCTTCGATCAAGTCCCGGAGATGGTGGCATTCATTGGTGTCATGTCCGTGGGATTCGTGGAAGCAGCAGAACTTTCCAGACTTGAGGGCGTTATCAGATTCTTTCTTGTGCGGGGGGCGCTTGTATCCGAGTTCACCCTGAGTGGCTAGGTAGATGTTTTCGATGGTTTCATTCAAAGGAGTGTAGGAGTCAAATCTCGGCCCTGGTCGATATTGGCGTTTTTCAACCTTCTTGCCCCCAGCATTGTCTCTAGATTCATTTCTTCGAATGTCCTTGGTTGCAGCGGGAATCTTGTCCGAAGTTGTCTTACCTTGTTGCCCTGACTGCCTCTCAGTGGCGGCGTCTTCAAGTCTCATATACTTTCCAGCTTCATGGAAGAAATCAGGTAAAGTAGCTGGTTTTTCCTTAGTTAGTCTTCTTGCGAACTTGGTATCTGGATGTATACCGCTACAGAGGGCCATTAGGGTGAGTTTCTCATCGGCATCTTGGACTGCGGCCGCTGCGGCGTTGAACCGAGTTAGATATTGTTGCAGTGTCTCTCCGGATTTCTGTTTAACATTGGATAGAGAATAAGCATCCTTGGGTTGTTCTACATGGATGCGGAACTGGCTAATGAACCTTTCTTTCAACATCTCCCATGAGCTGATAGATCCTTGGGGTAGATGGCAGAACCAGGAGGTAGCTAGATCTGCTAGGAATAGCGGAAAGCATTTACACAGCACCCCTTCTGTTGCTCCGCTCATGAGCATATGCTGGGTGTATCTTTGTAAGTGTACGATAGGGTCGGAAGTTCCCTTGTAAGGTTCCATGGTTGGCATTTTCCATTCCCGGGGGGTGATGGCAGTTTCGATATTGCGGGTAAAGGGCTGGTGACCCTAGCGCCTATTCCTCGGTCCCTTTGCTCCCGTTGGACGCATTCTCTGAATAGTCGTGCCATTCTTTCATCAGAATTTGGAGCGGATAGAAATGAACTTGGTTCTTCCCTGCGAGATCGGTCTCGTCCAGATGACCTGTAGGGATGGTATAGTCTATCACTTCTGACGTGATCCAGTGGTTGTCTCTGGTTGCTCGGATGCATGCTAGGACCAGATACAGTTGCCCACTGCCTTGATCTTCCCCTGCGGGGTTCTGTTTCGAGCACTTCCATGGGGTCAACTTCGGGCTGGGTTCTAGCTCGGCTCCGTTCAGCGGGGTTTCTATGATTAGGTGGCATGACTGGCTCAGCCACATCCGACCATCGCCTGGCGCCTCCCCCACTGGGTTCGGTTCCAAGTGCTTCATCGAGTCGGAGTTCGGGCTGAGTCCGGGCGCGGCCCCTATCATTGTTGTTCCTGTTGATGGCTTCCTCGAAGAGGGAAGACCTTTGCTGTCTCCGAGACCCTCCAGACTGAGATTCATCCCATGATTCAGTGTTGCGGTTGGATTCTTCGACATCCCTCAAGCGTGACATGAGTTGGTTCACCAAAGCTTCTTGTTGGGATGCGAAGCGGTTAGTCACTTCCACCACAACTCTGTCTAGGTCTGCTCTAGTGATTGCTGCCGGTTGTTCCGCGGCAGGGGCTGTTGGATTTGCCTGTTCTACATGTGGCACTGCTGCTGTAGTGGGATGGTTCTCTTGATCTGGATCTACTGGATTTGGAGCGCTGCTAGTTGCGGCGTTCTTTCCCTTGTTGGCGTCTTTTCTTGGCCTGGAAGTCATGTTTCCTAGGCAATGAAAGGTGCTATTGGGAAAGAAGGTTGAATGAGGGAAGCTGAAGCTTCGAGTTCGAAGTTCTCAGTGAAAGCACCAAAAATGTTTGCACAAAAAATGGGCAAACACCTCCAAGTCGTGTGATTTAGTTGATTTTATGTGATTCTTAATGATTTAGATGAGTTATGTAAATATGAAGAAGGCAGGGGCTGAAATGTAAAAGACACGCAGATTTATAGTGGTTCGGCCAGAACGTGCCTACGTCCACTTTATATGTTATTATCTTCTTTTTTCAGATTACAAGTACAATGCTTGGTGTACAAGTGTATGAAAGTAGTTTGAAAGTTCCTTCCGTGCTTGAGCTCTCAAACTTGTCTGCCATTGTTGTACCCCTGCCCCTCTATTTATAAAATGAGGTAGGGGGCAGGGGTCTTGGAAGTATATAGCTGCTGGTGGGCCCGGGCTGAAGCAATCTAGACTGGCAATCATTTGGTTCGGCGGAGCTTCGTTCGGCGTTGAGCTTGGACCGGTGGTAGGTATGGACCGGTGGCAGTGAGGTGGTTCGGTGCTTGTTTGGTCCGGTGGTGGCTTTGCTGGGTTGGTTCGGCATGGGCAACCTACCTCTGGTTCGGCAGTAGGGAGAAATGTGTATTCGGCAGATGCTACCATGGGTTGGTTCGGTGGTCGAGTGGAGGATGTGTGGTTCGGTGGTTGCCAGTAGGAGTTGGTCCGGTAGGAGCTTGAACGAATGTTGGTTCGGCATGGAAGTTTGGTGCCGAGTGGAAGCTTGGGGCCGAATGAGCCTCTTCAGGGAGAATGTTGGATGGACTTCTAGGTCAGCATTGAGCTCCTTGGCTGGCGAACAAAGTGGAGGTTGCGAGCCCGGGCGAAACTGTGACTTCTCGGCCTTGAGATCTTCTGGGTGAGAATTCGCCCAACATTTAGAATTTATTTAATTAATATAAAAATAGCCATTTTGGTCACGGACTCGGATTTCGACAAAACCAGTTTCATCGGATCCGTAACAGTGAATTATTGTAGGGTTTCAAGTTTCGTAGCGATCGGACTTGTCGTTTGATCGTACGAACACGAAATGCCTTGAAATCGATTTAATTGAAATCAATTTGGAAATATTGATTTCAGCATAACTTCTTCATACGATGGAATTTGGACGTGAAACTTTTTCCATCGCATTCAGAATATTTTAAAAAACCTATTTCGATATATGGGTTTACCCAATTTTATTCCGGGGTCAGAACGCGCTTTTTGGGCCACGTTAGCGGTAGCACGTATATCTATCAACCCGATCCATCTATTTTTCAACTTTATCTATAAATACCCTACTAAACCCTAGCCTCCGCCTATTCTCATTTGTTTGTGCGTTGATTTTTCCTCAACTCCTCATTTCCAAGTGCTGCAAACCCTAGATCCAATTACAGTCCAAAATCAAAAGCTAAAAATTCAAAGTCTTCAGAAAAATCTCAATAAAATATATGTTGATGCTCTCGGCGAGCGAAATTCAATGGTGCAATTCGTTTTTCGACTCGGTTTTCGGTTTGTTCAGAAATCAAGGTTTTCTTCCCGGCCGTTCGTATTGGGTTATTGGTTTCGACGGTGGATCTTCAACTAGAGTTCGATCGGGAAGTGCAGTGGCGCAGGGGTCGAGGAGTAGAGAGCATCAGTACGGCTAGTTCGTCGAGATGGGCATCGAAATCGCCCAGATTTGGCCGCGTTTGGAGCGGCGGCGGAGGTGGTTTCGGCCGCGTTAAGCATGCGCGTGGGGGTTCTCTGGGCGGCCGAGCGTGGGGTTGTCGGTGGAGCGTGTGGATCGAGACATCATCGAGTGTGGAGGATGGTTAAACTCGAGGATGGTGGCGGCTTGTTTAGGGTTTGGGAGAGTGACCCTGTAGCCGAAACGCGTGAAGACGGGAGTGGTCAACGCTGATGTGGTAAGGGAAATAGGTATGTTTTGTTTTGTTTTGTTTTGAATTTAATTTAATTTTGATTTTCCAACGCGTTAACTCGAATAACTTTTACTTATGTGATCCGTTTCACACGCGATTTTCTCCATTAGGTTCGTATTGGGATTCCAGACTTGATGACACTGGTTTGGACGAATTTGGAGACGGTCCAATTTTTGGGTTTAAATTGAATTTAAATTCAGTTTAAATTCAAAAGGTGAGTGTTTTAACCCATTCACAACTTCTAAAATTTCTTATGTTTGTTAAATTGATTTATGATATGAGTAGAAATTTATTTATGACTGTTTGGCATGTTTTATTCATCATCTCAGTTAAATCGCATTTATTTAACTGAACTGTTAATTAATTTCATTATTGCACATAATTTGACAGTTAAATTTATTTATTTGCATATAAACTGATAGTTAAACAGTTATTAAATTTATTATTGAATATAAACTGTTAGTTAATAACAGTTAATTATTACCTGTTATATTTTATATGTTATATATTGATGTTGTTTAAATTGATGATGATTAAAATAAATTGGTTGATGATTGATATTGGGTGAATGGATGATGTGTTCTATCTTATACAAACTGCAAGTTATCATGCATTTTCATTTCATTCGGGATTGCGGTTTGAAATGATATACAACCGCATTTTTATTTTTAAATTGCGGATTGAAATGATAGATATCCGTATCACTCGACCATAGGATAGAAAATTATATACAGGCACTGCGGTATATATATAGAATTATTTTTGAAAATGATTTTTATGGTTTGGATATGATACGGTTTAATAAATATTAAATTTGGATATGATATAAATATATTTTATATATACATACATAGTTAAATTGTTGAATTTAAGCTATGCATAAATCTGTTAAATAAAAAATGAATAAGTTGAAAAATGGAATTTGATAATTTATATTGTATGATTTAGTACAGGTTTAACATCTTGTATATATAGAGAGAGTTTTAAATGATTCAATCAATTAAGATTTAAAGATAAATTGGAAATTTAATTGGAATTGAGCTTATTGGAAAATTTAACTCATAAGTTGATGTTAACTTATAAAAAATTAGAAATTTTAAAGGTATGATATTTATAACTGGATTTAATGAATAATTATAGTATAAATAAATGGAAAGAAATATTTAGTGTTAATAAATTGAGTTTTATTTTAAATGGTTATGGATTATCATGTAAACCTTTCAAAACAAAAAAAATAGGAAAATGGATTGTTGATTTGAAATTCCCAACCTTAGTTTTGAAATTCATTAAATACTCAAAGTTTGAAAATACTGAAATCAAAGTGTTTTATTCAAACTGAAAGTGAATCTAAAAGTTATGGGTTTTGACTGGATTTAAAGTGAATAAAAATTGTGAAGATGTGGAAATTATTTATTTTTAAAGAAATTTTGAATTTAACTCTTTTATTTTATATATTTTTTTTCAAAAAATAAAATATATAGACAAGCGCCAAAAGCTGCCAACAAGCCTGGCAGGTAACTACAAATAAAAAACAAAAGGAATAGAAAAAATACAGAAGGAAGCAGTCAGCCCAACACCAAAGCAGGTACAGGCTAAGGACCACGAGAAGCAAGATCCAGGGCCACTCGAACAGCACCAATACCGAAGAACAAGAGAGTAACACGGAAAAGCGGACAGAGCAGAACTACCGCAAACCAGCAACACCAAAAATAGAAGACAAATCCAAGCGAAGTGGGTCACGGGCCGAGGAAGAGTCCACAGACACCTGATCTGGAAAACAAGCAACCACATGAGTTGGGGGGGTCGGGAACGCGGAGGGAGAGCCATCTCCCCAAGAACATGATTCAGCCAATGCCTTGTCTAGAGGAAGACTGGACAGAAGAAATAGAGAGAAGACCCACTAGTCTCCTGGAGCGGGAGCCCACACGACCCCTAAAAGGTCTACCGCGAAAAGCTAGGAAGACATCATTCCTGACAGGGCGAATAATAGTCGGGGGGGTCCATGGGGGTGCTGTCAAAGATTGCCTTATTCTGTGCGCACCAGAGGTGCCAACAGATCAGACAGGGAATCAAGCGGTAAACACACGAGCGAAGAGATTTACCAGATACTCCAGACCACCAGGATGACTGTAGATCAGAGGGGGATGAGGATAAGGCACGAACTCCGACAAGGTTGCCGAAGTAATTCCAACACGCTTTGGCTGAGCGACCAACAAAAAACAAGTGGGACAAGGTTTCCAGATTCCCATCCCAGCAGCATCTACAACGGGAGACAAGAGGGATGCCGATAATTTGGAGATTCTCGTCGAGCGGCAACCAATTGTGTAGGATACGCCACATCAACAGAGAAACCTTGGGGGGTATTCGAGAATCCCAAATGAAGGAAAACAAAGGACGAGTAGGACTAGAGGAGCGAATCGAAGACCAAGCTCTCCGAACGGAGAACGAGCCACCATCCCAACCCGTGAGCCCGTCATGAGAGTCAGCGAGCGGCTTAACCAACTGCATGTGCTTCCAGGTCTCACTAGCATAGGACGGAGAACCAGAGAAATTGGTGCCCGCAAGCCTGTGGTATTTAGCATGGAGTAATGAAGCCCACAAAGAGTCGTTAGCCCCAAACCTGTTCCACAGCTTACAAGCAAAAGCCGCACAGAGGTCCTTAGGATTACGCAGTCCCAGGCCACCTTCGTTCTTTGGTCGACAAATGGCGTCCCACAATACCCAGTGGTGACGACGGTTATCGTCCTTGGAACCCCAGAAGAAGGACGAGACCAAGGACCGATAGAAACGGAAGAAGGAAGCGGTGGGGGTCATAGCTGCGAAAACATGGGTGCCCATAGAGTCAAGAACTGACTTAATGAGAACAAGTTTACCGGCTTGGGACAGGAGAGAAGCATTCCAGCGGATGATCTTGTTCCTAACTTTATCAGTCAAGGGGTCGAAGATAGCGTTAAGTTTTCTACCCCGTTAAAGAGAGATACCCAGATAAGGGAGGGGAAGGGAAGCTGCCTTGAAACCAGAAATGGTCTCGATCCATGAAGCTCTAGTGGGGGACAAATCCTTGCCATGGACAAAGCAACTTTTGGAAGGATTAACGAGTTGGCCCGAACACCTCTCGTATTGGTGAAGGAAACGAAGCAGCCGCTGGACGGACGAGCGACTACCATTAGAGAAAATGACAATGTCATCAGCAAATGTAAGGAAGAAATAAGAGGGAAACCCCTCGGGATTCCAAAGCGCTGAATCTGACCGTAGATCGTAAGAGACTGAAGACCGCGACTGAATGCCTCTGCCGCAATGACGAATGGAGAAGGCAAGAGTGGGTCTCCCTGACGCAGACCCCTTCCCCCCTGAAATACCCATTAGAGGACCCGTTAATGAGTACAGAGAACCAACAGTTCGAGATTAGCCTCCACACTAGGTCAATAAGGGTTTCCGGGAACCCAAAAGCCCTAAAGACCTTTAAGATGAAAAACCAGGACAAGCGATCGAAGGCCTTAGCCATGTCAAGTTTGAAAACCACATTAGAACCCCTAACTTTCCGATCTAGTTGGGAGATCAGTTCCTGAGCTAGAAGGACGTTATCCGAGATTAAACGTCCCTTAACAAACCCTGCTTGAGAGGGAGAGATAATGCGTTCAAGGATTGGGAGCAAACGACTAGCCAAGATCTTAGAGATAACTTTATTCGAGAAGTTACAAAGACTTATGGGATGGAAGTCCGCACAAGACCAAGGATTGTCGCACTTAGGAATAAGAATCAAATTGGTGGAAGTCCATCCAGAGGGAAGAGTCCCACCGTTGAAGAAGGACTGAATAGCGAGACAGAAATCATCCTCTAGCATAGGCCAAGCTGACCTGTAAAAGACGCCATTGAAATCGTCCGGACCGCTGGCGCTATCCTTGTTCAGGGCAAAGACACACGCACGGATCTCGTCCGTGGAAGGAGGTTCCGCAAAAAGGTTGCTATCCGTAGGAAGGACCATACGGGGATGAAGGCCATCAGGGCCGGATCGTTAATAGAGACAGAAGGAGAGCCCAAAAAGGAATGGAAGTGGGACAAAATGGTATCTTTGACGTCCTCCATAGAAGAGGCCAAAGATTGTTCAGGTCGCAAAATCTCACGGATAGTGAGAAGATTATTCTTCTTGCGGATAGAAGAATGAAAAAACTTAGAGTTCGAATCACCTTCGATCACCCATTTGATCCTAGCTTTTTGACGAAGGTAGTCATTTTCAATACGAAGTTCAGAAGAGAAAACTGTCTGGGCTAAAGCCCAAGCCTCCTTGTTCGCGGATGAAGGAACCTCATCTAACAAGGATTCGGCTAAGATCAGGGATTCTTCGGCCACCCGAACGCGATCGAAAATGTTCTTGAAAACATCAACGTTCCACACCTTAAGGCAGGCTTTGAGGCGCTGAAGCTTACGAACGAAGATAGAGCAAGGAGAGCCAGATACCGAAGCACTCCAAGAGTTAGCCACCACTTGATGAAAAGAGTGGTGAGATCTCCACATGCTCTGGAACCGAAAAGAAGAGGGCCTAGAGAGGGAGAGAGGAAGGCAGCGAACAACCAAAGGAGCATGGTCAGAAAAAGTACATTGAAGGTGAGCGATTGAGAAGGAAAAAGGGAGGCGAAACCATTCTTCCGACCCGAAGACACGGTCGAGCCTAGAAAGAATACGGTTCGGTCCCTCTTGGTTGTTCGACCAAGTGAAAGCAGAGCCAACAAAGGAGAGCTCGGATAGACCAGAGTTGACAATGAACGAGTTGAAATCCGTCATCGCAGCACGGTTGGTGGCGGCTCCTCCTCGCTTTTCCGCATGGCAAGCGACGATATTAAAATCGCCACCAACTACCGAGGAAGAAAAACCCAACTCCTCCAAGGCAAGAATGTCGGACCAAAGAGATAACCTCTCCGTCCAATCGCATTTGGCGTAAACCGCCGAGAAAAGGAAGGGAGAAGTGAACGAGGGAGAAGAGCAGGCCACAGAGAGAAGCTGCGAAGAGTCAAAGATGGAATGCACAACAAAGGATTTGGACCATAAAATCCAAATCTTTCCGGAGGCATTGGCTGATCCACCCCCAAAACCTAAGGCTAGAATGGTTTTGGGCATACCTTCCGGGGCCAGAAAAGGTTCCAGGAGAGCAACCAATCCCACCGAGTGCTTCTTGACGATGCGTTTCAGTCTAGCCAAAGACGCATCGTTACCGATGCCACGAACATTCCAGAAAAGGAAATTCGACATGAGGAAAGGGGAGAAGGTCGGAGTAAGAAAAAGAAAAGACGGACACCCAACTGAGCAAAGCCGAGCGGACTCAGATAAGATACAAAGAAAAACAAGTAGATCTGTCAATCTGCTCGGACGCCGCTATAGAGCGTGTGCGAATGGTGCGAGGGGTAGACTCTACTCGACGCGATCTGCGTCGTGTCCGGCGGGGAGGGGGGAGGGGGGATGTCTCAAAAGACACCTCACCATCAGAGTAGGACATGGAAGCTAGAGGTGAATCACAAGGTGAAGGGGAAGAGTTCCTAGAAAAGCAATCTAGCCGCTCATTAAGGAGCGCAATTTCAGCCTCACACATTAGAGGAATGGTGATGGACAGAGAACAGAGAGAAGAAGGAATGGAGCACGCCGAGGAGCATGGGGAAGTAGACGGGTCCAAACGGTCATGAGGTACAAATGGAGAGCGCAAGAGAGAATGGTGACTAGCCAACTGAAACCCATACCGCCGAACAAGCCAGTCTACAATAGGGTAAGAATGGGACAAAAGAGAGGAGGCTAATGAAGAGGAAGAACGATCACAGAGCAAGAGCGCAGAGAGAACCGGAGACGGGGAAGAAGAAGGCGAAGAAGGGGAAGGAAGAAGGAGATGAGAGAAAACAAAAAAAGAATCGGGAAGTGTATGGGAGAAAAACTGGTGCAGCCCACGTTGCTGTAGGAAACTTACAAAGCCGGACTGTCACTAATAGTACAGCCCTGCGATGCAGGTAAGTGTCATAGGTCGGCCTCATAGGTGGGAGCAATAAAGCAGAACAATGTAGGATGGTAATAGTCATGTCTGTCGGAATAGAGGTCCGCGATAGGGACTACTATTCGAACAGAGAGGGGATATCGCCTGAACCAATCATTCCAGGCCCGAAGACACCGCCCTTGAGACCAACGATAGCCCAACAACAATGAGAAAAAAAGTGTAGCATAAGACATATACGACACAGGAAAGGTCTCGTAATGTCTAAACATAAGAACCCAGCAAGGGGAAAACATCAGTTTGATCCATACTAGAAGCCTAGTATGGACACAACCGATGTGAGACTCCCACGAAGCAATGACGTGGAAGCAAAGACGATACTGCGAAGAGGAAGGCAAGAGACAGAAAGAAACACCTAACCTACTGTGACCTGTCACACCACTAACAAGGAACCGAGTAGTAGAGACATGGAGCACACACCAAAGTGTGTCGTGGCTCATGCATAACAAACAAATGCCATCGGCCAGCAACCAGTAAAAGATTAGTAACCCAACAGGATTATGGAAAAAAGAAACGAAGCAAGAGAAACGCACCTGCAGTAGAACAGCCGCACAAAGCGATAGGGGCAGTATCGCAGACAAAGCCCAACCCAACCAATCCCCCAAGTAAAAGCTAACATCAGTTGACACCGAACTAATGATCAGAGAACCCAAAGCATCAGTGGCCATTGGTCCAAAAACACAAGAAAGCATCGACAGCATCATGGTTGAACTGCTAGGGATGGTGAAATCCCCTATAGCAGTACAATAGTCAAGCGATGAAAACACCGCATCAAGCGGCTGGAACAGAGGCAAAGAATGCTCCCAAACCATCAGATCGGACAAAGCAGATAGCAAAACGGAAAAACCAAAACCGGAACCGGCACCAACTGTCGTTCAATCAACGACAGAAAAATCCACAGAAGCAGAGGGCAGCGGCAGCTTCTCACAAGAAGGCAGCGAGCGAAATAGACGACGCGCGCGTCGCCTCCGCCGCCGCCACGCAGAAGAGGACCGCCGCCTCAGAGAACAACCCGAAACCATCGAAGAACTGCTTGGGGCGATGAAATCCCCATTCGCAGCAGAACACTCCATCTCAACAATGCTAGTAACAGATAAACCCCCAATAAACGAACCAAACAAGGGAGGGTTATCTCCCCAATTCACCAAAGAGCAAGTATCAGCGAATCGCAATAAAAGGTCGAAACCCAAATCGGAACTGCTCCCAAGCGAAAGCTCACGAAAAAATAGTCCGAAGTCAGAGCAAGGGAGGATTTCCAGAAAACATTCCTCCACCACCACCATACGATGCCTAGAAATATCAGCGAAGGCGCGCAAAGAGTATACCTGAATCTCAATAGTGGCAGGACCGGAGAAAGTAAGAGAAATCAGACCCTCAGTGAGCACGCACAAAGCCTTGGCAATGGAGGCAAAGCTAAGGCACAGTTTCAAGAACGAGCCTTTGAGGAAGAAGGCTTCCTTACCAATAATCGGATCCATAGAGAGTAGAGAATAAAAACCGAACAGAAATCAGAAGGGAGGAAGGTGACAATAAAAGAAGAAGAAGAGAAGACGCAGAAATCAGAGAGAAGTCGCCATTAAGAAGATCGTTGCTTTTTAATGGAAGGTATAATTTATCACTTGTGGTATGAATGGCGTTTTATTTTATATACTGTTGAATATCCTAACCATTTAAGTTTTGAAAGTTATGGTTTTAAACTATGGATTTCGAAGTATTATGTTGAAAGTTAAAATTCAAATATTTGGTTTCGAGGTATTATAAATTTTAAAGTGGCATGACTTTTGAAAAGAAATATATTTGAAATAAAATGATATCATATTTATTTGGGTTTTAAAAGCAAATGATATCGTATTTATGGGTTTTGAAATGGATAATTTTATTCTGGTTTTTGAAAGTATAATTATTTTTAAAATGACCGCGGTGTTATAATAACGTTTGGTTGTTGAAGAGACCGGGATCGAAAGTTGTCATACTCTCTGCCAACTCCGAAAACCACTTTAACAACCGTGTACGCGGTGGAGATTCCAGAATGAAGTAGGTTGGTGGCGGCGTTTCCTGTAAGGTAAATACGTGGACTCAACTCCCGTGAGTTGGCATAAGGTGGCTAAAACAGGAGCGATCGACGGGTTAATAAGGTAGCACCTTTGATCGAACACATCCCTTTGATTTTATACTTTGACTTTTGGATTGATTCGGTGGCCACTTTTGATTTTATTTGGGGGTGTGGCTCGTGGTGGGAGGTAGCTGCGTGCTACGCGTTACCACCGACCCGGAAGCGTAATTGGTATATCTACCCTGGCATTTTCTAGTTGTGCCGTGTCACCTACCCTATCGTGCCTTGTACGAGTTTGGTTTTCTCCCGTATCCCGTGTGGTATCCTCTGGTGGCTTCCCGATCAGGAGGGGCTATAATATTGGATGGACTACTGGGAATATTACGTGTTAAGGGCTATATGGGTAACCCCTTAATGCTAAGAAAAAAGTAAGTTTATTTTATAAATAGACACTATTATAATAGCGAAATATACTACATAGTAAATAGTTTAACGGATCCTTAGGAGATGTAAATCTCAAGCATCTCTTGAGTTACTGCACTCATATTTATTTCTGTAATTTAACTCACATAAGATCTTTTAGTTCTGACTCGAGTGTTTTGTCTATTCAATTCGCTCGGGTCAGTCCGAGCTTTTCAGGATTTGAGGACTTTATTTCTGGAGGAAGAAGACGAAGATTTCATTACTATTATTATTATTATATATTATATGGTTCCACTACACTGTATTCCGCTGCATTAATTTTATTGGTATGTGAACTCTGATATTTAATTGTATAAAGAAGAATGAAATGTCTGTAAATAGTTTTATGAACTGTATATTTTATTATTAAATTTTATCCTTCCACTGTGAGATTCTGTTTTCTTTTTATTTCTTTCTTGTTTTTCTTATTTACCCCATAACAATCCGCCCTTCCGTATGGTTTGAATTGGCACGTGTGTCGATTTTAACTGTGCGAAAAGGCGGGACGTTACAACAAGCATCAACAATCAATTAGCAAAAATAATAATCAACCAACAAAAAGAAATCAATAAGTGACAATAAGCAATAACAATCAATGATGAGCAATCAACAAGCAACAATAAGAAATAAAAACTAATGATGATCAATCAACAAGCATCAAAAATCAATCAATAAAAATAAACAATCAATCAATAATCAAGCAACGACAAGCAATTAATAAGTAACAATAAGCAATAACAGCCAATAACAAATAACGATAAGAAACAATGGTCAACAACAATTACCATCAAACAATCAATCATTCAAAAGGAGTCTATAACAATATGCATGATAAGCAATAATAGTCATAGCATGTATGTCAAGTTGTAAACTCCAACGAGTCTATTCGACATCCAAGATGATCCAAATGTCTAAATGATGCAACTCCTAGGAATACAATATATAAAAGACTATTACACCTACCACCTTGAAATGGAAAGCTTATATGATATGTCGGATCACCGATCCTCAAAACCCTCGAACAAACCAACAATCCAAGCCTTAACATTCCGTTCCTTCTGAAAATAACTCATTTTCCAAACTACAATTTTTTTTACTGATTAAATCATTATTAAATGGCGATCTACAAATTCTTCGGTTTGCTTAGGTTCAAACTCACCTCAATTGCACAATGATAATAAGGATAATATACTAAGTGCACTACCACACTCATCCAGGCAAATTTTATATCATTACTTAGAAGATTATCTATGTTAAATTTTGGTGATACAAGATCATAAATTGAAGGAAATAAATATGCAAAATAAAGAGAGAGAAGATTTTGATTTCCCTAATTAATAGGCGTATTTGATTATGTTTATTTCTCTCTCTATTGTCTAATCAATTTATTTTCTGCCATCTAATATTAATTTGAGCATTAAGTAATTGATGTTATAAATAGAGACTAGAAGTGAGAGTGTAAAATATGTGAAAATATATTTTCTAATTCTTTCTTCTTCCATCTTTGTTCTTCTTCTCCAATAATTTTAGCCATAGAGATCAAGGCTCCCTTTCTCAGTTTTGTTATTGGTTCAATTTGTATTTTTTTTTACTTTTATTTTGTTCGATGAATTGCAAACAAATTTTGGTGAATTGATAAAGAGGGTGGTTGGGTGAAATCTCTTATGTATTGATTTCTAATTCCATGTCTGTTTATTTTCTATTCAAATTTATCTCTTTATGATTTGGATGATAAAAGATCTATTGGGAAAAGCTTCCACAATGCTAAGGTTTCACTACAAATTGGTATTAGAGCAAGGTCAATGCAAGGCTTAGAGTAATTTTGGATTTGAAAAATTATTGAGATGTCGGATGTGATTTCTTTTTCAAAGATGGCTATTTTGGATGGAAAAAATTAGGGTGTATGGAAGCCTAGGATGGAATATGTTTTATACCTCAATGATCTTCGTGATCTGGTTGAGGGAGATGGGAAGAATCTCTCTCATGTAGAGGGGAAAAATGAAAGAAGATGGATAAGAAGGCAATTGCGTCGATTCTTCAGTATCTTAATGATACACTCTTCTATCATGTAGCTAGTATTGAATTCGCGAAGGCTTTGTGGGACAAATTGGTATCTTTGTATGAGTCGAAGAGTGCTACAAATAAGGATTTTCTTGTTTGAAAGTTGGTTCAATTTAGATTAGATGGAAAGAAGTTTGTTGCATAACATTTGAATAAATTTCAAGATGTAATAAATCAATTGGCAAATATGAATGTCAAATTTGATGATGAGTTACATACTCTTTTGTTGATGAGTTCGCTTTCAGAAAGTTAGAAAACTTTGGTTGTTTTATTAGTAATTCCAATGCTAATGGAACTACCTCACTGGAAACTGTTCAAATTAGTCTTTTGAATGAGGAGTTTAGAAGAAAAGGGTCATGTGTGAAATTAGTTCAAGATGAGATTATGGTAGTAAATGACTCGAAGAAGGATACAAGTACGGAGAAGAAAGTCACTAATGGTAAGAGTACGTCAAAAAGTATCATTTGTTATTATTATCATAAAAAGGGTCATATGCGCAGTAGGCGTGAAGCATATAAAAGGGATCAAAAGAAGTCTATACATAGTGACAATGAAAGTGATACATGGGTGGGAATAGCTGAAGGTAGTGATAGTGATACTTCTTTTCATGTCTTCATCAGTGAAGAGAAGCCTTGAAAAATGGATTCGAAAGCCGGTTTTCACGTTTGTAGAGATGTGAATTGTTTCTCCTCTTATGAGAAGAGTGTTGGCATGAATAGGACAGCTAATGGAGAAGAGCTATCGATTTATGGTATTGGATCTATCCAGTTTCGTGTGCATAATGGTGTGATTAGAGAAGTCTCGGATGTGAGACATGTTCCTTCTAGTTCTCATAATCTTATTTTTCTCGATCGGTTGGATGGTCATGGTTGCACTTATGAGACTCGAGGTGGAGTTTTGAGAGTAAAGAAGGGTGGTTTTGTAAGGATGAGAGGAGTATTGGAAGATGGAAATCTCTATAGTTTGGTTGGTCATGCAGTTGACTATGGGAAGCGAGTGATAGTCGGAGAGCCTAGTCCACAGTCAGGTGGAGAGGCTAATGTGTTCACCGCTTATGATGATCGTGTTGAGGATCATATTTTAGACAGGGGTCTTCATGTTGATGATGCTCAAGGGATCGATAGTGATCATGTAATGAGCTTAGATCGAGTGGTAGATGGGTGTTAAGTAGGAAAATCCATAAAGACTATATGGAGGTCTTTGCGGTATTACAAACGCTTTTGAGATCGATTAGTGTTGTGCACCTCATGGTGGGAGATGCATTACTTGTAAGCAGTGGTAGAGGTTTGTAATTTGGTATGATTGATATAGGGAGTTGTGATAGATCTAGAGGTGACATGTTTGATATATTGAAGATATGTGATTTTGCATCAAGGTGAAGTGTTAATTTTGGTGATACAAAATCATAAATAGAAGGAAATAAATATGCAAAAGAAGAAAGAAATATTTTGTTTCCCCTTATTAATAGACATATTGATTATGTTTATTTCTCTCTCTAATTGGCTAATCAATTTATTTTTGTCATCTAATATTAACTTAGGCATTAAGTAATTGATGTTATAAATAGAGATTAGAAAAGAGAGTGTAAAATGTGTGAAAATCTATTTTCTAGTTCTCTCTTCTTCCATTTTTTTCTTCTTCTCCAACAATTTTAGTCATAGAGATCAAGACTCCCTTTCTCAATTTGGTTATTGGTTCAATTTGTATTTTGTTTACTTTTATTTTGTTCGATTAATTGTAAATAAAATTTGTTGAATCAATAAAGAGGGTGGTTGAATAGAATCTCCTGTGTATTGACTTATGATTTCATATCCATTTATTTTCTATCTAAATTTATCTCTTTGTGAATTGGATGATAAAAGATCTATTGGAAAAAGCTTTCGCAAAGCAAAGTTTTCACTACAATATAGATCATCACAAAACTAGTTGAGAAGTCCTTCCCTGAACTATCATATGCAATCTTAACTATACGATAAATAATTTTTTATAATGAATAAAGATCATCCAAAACAATAAGTTGCTTGATCTGATCCTTTGTTCACTTGCAATATTTCTTTACCAAACTGGGGTTAGCCACCTGATCCTCCAATGCGAATTCCAATCTGGTTCCTTGTTTCGATCATCGAAATTTCCTTACAGTGGCTATGGTCATGCTTCAAAAATCTCCAAGTCACCCCAAAAATACGACTCAACTACTCACCATTAAGAATCAAGTGAAAAACCCTTGCCTAAAAGATGCAAATCACCTAGAAAATCTGTTCTCAAAGTAGGATTAAGAATTGGTAGGTGAATGGACCGATCCTTATAAAACACCGATGTAGTTCAGGGGATTAATCCCACGACCAAGGTTTTTTAACACAATATTAAACATTTCTAACATGAATTACTCAATGCGAAAGGTTGAAGTTATCCACTTAGTCCTTGCTTATTTCTGGATAACAAATGATCCTACTTGGGTATAGAATCCAAGTCACGCCTCACCGAACAACTCCATTCTATTCGAAAGCTCTTGCGTCAAGTTCGAATACGGTACTCTCAACCAATATTCCTTAGCTTAACAACCAAGGTTCCTCATACAATATTAAACATTATAAAAGCATTTACTTACAACATGAGAGGTCAAGTTTTAAGCACAACTAACAAGTCACTAGCGGCAGATGAATATACAACTCTAGAGTCGAAAAGAACATGAGCAAGTATTTTACAAATAAAGCATACCTTACTAAAAGGACTTCTTACATTTTTCTTTGAGAAGTAGGCCTGCTAGGACCTGGGAATATCAAAAGGAATAAGTTACTACTGCTTGCCCACCCTTCCAAAATGTAGAACGGTTCTTCTTCAAGCGACCGAACTGATTGCAATCAAAGAACTCACACTTGTCCTTTGCTACCTCCAGTAGTACCTCGTGGGTTCTTATAAAAGAGAGTCATCACCATGAGACTCTCAAAGTTGCCCAAACTGGGATATGACTAAGCAATAAATTAAAATTGATGCAAGAAGACCTTAGGCAAGCTTCCTCGCCTACTTCAAATGAGTAATAGTAATCTCCTCTCTAAATTTAGACAAAAGGTTAAATCTACTAACATACCACTTAACCAACAAGCTACACTGCTACAAACGGATGAAATGTCTAAGATGCACTTTCTCTTTGATCTCAAAAATAATCTGAAACTCGAAGCGATGTCTAGAATCAATCCAAGTCATGGTTTGCTTGTCTACCCATTCTACTATTATGCCTCAAGGGATACACCACCTCCAACACCCATCGCATCTACTGGAATGTTCACAGGCAACGGAAAATCCTGTGCGGTATCCGAATAGTCTCTAAACCAAGAAGGCATCTCGAACTAGTTATCCACGGTTGCTTGTGCAACCCATCAGCTCATAGAGATAGCTTTGAATAAAGATACCTTAGCTATTAGCGACTAAGTAAATCAAATTTCAGGAGACAAGTGGTACATGTAGTATTATATAGTAGAAAAATAATAGTACACTCTCCTTTGGCGTATCTCCATCTACCAGGTTGCTTAACTCAAATTGATCTACTTAGTCCTGAGTGTTGAGCCTAAGCTCTGATATTAATTGCAATGACCCGCTATTTATGGTACCCTGAATCAATGATAAAAAAATACATATGATTCTGAACACCTTAATTGACAGACCGTCGGGGTAGATAAAAAATACCATCTCACTATATATAGATATGCGTGTGTGTATGTATATATACATACATACATATAGCTATAATCTCATAAAAAAAAATACATTATATAAACCTATACATAAGCATATAAGAAGAGAGTTATTCTATATAAGGAATGGTATAGAAGTAAAACTGATATAACTAGGGGTGTGCAATTCTCGGTTCAAACCGAAAAATCGACCGAACCGAATAGATTCAGTTAATTTGGTTCATTTTATTCGGTTAGTTTTGTTTTTTTGGTTATCAAAACGGTTAATTTGGTCGGTTTCGGTTTTAAACGACGAATTTTCGATTGAATCAATTACACCGGTTAATTATATTTTTTATCGTTTTCACCGTAAAAGTTTACGTAATGTAATCATGATTTACATACCATATTTTCAGTAATTAATGCACCTCAGCCCTTCGTATTGAAAAGCTGTGATTTATTAATATATTTTTTGAAAGGAGTTAAACGGGCCAAGCCCAACAAGACAGGTTAAATAACCCGAGACCCACAAACTCAATATACAAAACACACGCAAAACCCTAGCAGACATAAACACACAACCTCTCAACAGCTACTATTAATGGCGAGAGGAAAAACGATTAATTACTACTCCGATTCTCTGCATCTTTACAAACTCCACTCGGCTCTCCTCTCTCCCAGTAGGATAAACATCTATTAAAGCCATCGCACATCCCCTAAATATTCTCTCTGCAACTGTGATTACTCCAATGAGTTAAGATCAAGGGTGGATTAGCAGATCGAAGTTCTTTACAACTTAGATCTGTTAATTTCGTACCCTTCGCAGCCTTATTGTCAAAAATTGGGAGCCAGCTCTGCCTGGTTGTTTCTCTAGTTCGCTGATGAAGACGGAAGTCTCTTTCAGTAGCTATTGAACTCTGGTGAGGGTCATTAGCTTCGTATGAATGATGTTTTCCTTTAGACTCTTTTGCACGAGCGAGAAAAAATTCCAGATGCTTGCTACCAACTTCTTGACTCCAGTCATCGGCTAAGAAATAAAATTTGGTTTGATTTCTGATTTTTTTCTGAGATTTTTGAAGGATAATTCTGCTCTCTGACTCGATAAGTATCCACTTCTACTCTTTATGCATACTGCTTTTGTTATGAGCTCGGAAGTGTCTCTCCTTCCATATATGAAATACTGCAGTAGTTAATAAAATGTGCGTGTAATCTCTTTCGTAGCTTTTATCTTTAAAGATGTTGTTGATATGTTGTATGGCTCGAATTAAATCCATCTGACCATTATTAGTGATATGCAAAATGTTTTGAATGTTGTTCCAGATGTAGTAAGCATAGCTGCATTCAAAAAACAAATGATTAGCACTTTCATTAACAAGGTTGCATAGGGAACATGGTGAATTAGTGGATTTTCCCCACTTATTATAATATCCCAAGTTGGCAATCTATTATTGACTGCAAAAAAGGTACAGAAAGCCATTTTGGGGAAATTCACTTTGTTCCATATGCAATTATACCATTCAACACTAGGAACTTTATTTCTGATGCTTTCCTAGTAGTTTTAAAAGAAAACTTCCCTTTGGTATTTGTAATCCATTCCCAATAGTCACTGTCTGCATGAACATCAATAGGAATTTGACATATATTGTTTTTGTGTGAGTATGTGATAGGATGTAGCTGAGGTTGCCATTGATTATCTTTTATTATCATTGCTACAGAATAATTAACCCCCCCCCCCCCCACAAATAACTAAACTATCCCAGCCCACTTTATTAATAAATGATTCATTTTTAAACCAGGGGTCAAACCAAAGACTGGTTTGATCACCAGATTTAAATCTTCTTTTCAAAAAAGTCTTACCAATTTTTCTGCATTCTAAAATCTATTTCCAAGCATAAGATTGATTATTTTTAGGTAAGGCAGTCCAAAAATTATCATTTTAAAGATATTTGGATCTCATCCATCTGGCCCAGAGAGAATCTGCATTCAAAAACCTCCAAAATAATTTTAGATGGCAAGTTAGAATAAGATCCTTCATATTTCTAATACCTAATCCCCCTTCCTTTTTAGGCCTACACACTTTATCCCAATTGATTTTATGATATTTACCCCTCCATAAAAAATCAACACATCTACTTTCAATTTTTTTAATTGAGGCAGTAGGAATATGAAATGTTTGAATCCAATATTGAATAATTGCATATATTACTGTTTTAATAAGCTCCAGTCTGCCAGCTATTGAAAGAAGTTTACAAGACCATGTTTCCATTTTATCTTGAATTTTTCTATAAGAATAGAGCAATCAGAATCTCTAATTTGATTAATAGATAAGGGAAGACCAAGATATTTAATAGGTAGATTGCCTTCTGCAATATTTAAAGATTCTAAAATTTCATTTTTATATCTGTTGTTTTTACTGAAATATGCCTTACTTTTAAATTCATTGAGTTGAAGACCAGTATACTGAAACTATTTACCAAAATTATTTTTTAATAGAATCTGCATTAGTCTTACTAGCCTTGACAAAAATCATGAGATCATCAACATAAATAAGATGATTAATATGGGGCTGGACTTTATTCATTGATGTAATATTACCTTTAAACACTTCCATTTCCATTAGAATAGAAAAATACTCCATAACCGTAGTAAAGAGATAAGGAGTTAATGGATCCCCTTGCCTAATACCTCTATTACTTTTGATAAAACCCTATGATTTGCCTTGAATGAGAATAGAAAAAGTAGGGGAGTTTATACATTCAAAAACCAAATTACAAAATTTGATAGGAAAACCCATACATTTCATTATATGAAATGTCTGTTAACTTTATCATAAGCCTTTTGTAAATCCACCATAATACATACATTTTCAACACTTTTAGAGTTAAAGTTTCTGAAAAGTTCGTGGGCTAAAAGGGAATTTTCATAAATGAGTCTGCCATGAATAAAAGCACTCTGATTTTTAGAGATGATAAATGGCAGAATTTTTTTAATCCTATTACTTAAAACAATGGCAATTATTTTATAGATAAAATTGCAACAAGAGATAGGTCTATACTCACTAATGCAAGAGGGATTTTTAATTTTAGGAATTAAGGTTATAAAGGTATGATTTATGCTTTTAAGAATTTTACCTTTATCAAAAAATTCATTTACTAAATCCAAAACCTGATCTTTAATGTTATCCCAATTAGTTTTGTAAAATTTGGCATTAAAGCCATCAGGGCCTGGACTCTTACTGTCACCAGCCATGAAGACAACATATTTGATTTCTTCCATAACAAGAGAAAGCAAGATTTCAGAAGCATTAGTATTTAAAATGTTTTTACAAATAATATGAGAGAATTCTTTAATATTAGAGTCGGAGAAAAAAATTCTTTCATAGTATTCAACAGCCTCTTTAGTTACTTTATCATATGCATTAGTAAGATTACTAGTTTTGTCAATAATATTACCAATGCTATTCACATATCTCCTGCTACTCATTTTAGCATGAAAAAATTTGATACAGTCATCACCCATTATTAACCAGTTTGCCTTAGCTTTTTGTTTAGCATTTAAAGTGTTAATATATAATTCAGTTGCTAAATTCTGTTGATTGGAAAAAAAAATCTTTGACTGTGTTTACATTCCCTGGGTTTTTATCAATTGTATCTTGCAACATTTTACCTTCTTGTCTTAATATTTCCGGCTTGTTCGGTTTCATTAAATCATTCTTATTCCAATTTTTAAGGTTATGATCAGTATTTTTCAAAAACATTTTAAATTGGAATTGTTTAGTACCATTACAAGAAAAATTCATACATTCTTTCATAATGTTATTGTAGTTATCCTCTAAAATCCAACCATTCTTAAATCTAAAAGGAGAAATTTTTTTAACAGAGCCTGAATCCCTAAAAAGAGAAACTAAAATTGATTTATTAATAATTTAAATTGCTAATCAGTTATGTCCAGCTCGTATAGGTACCGTTTCTGTTTCATTTTTCTGTCCTACTCATTTTTACGTTTCATCTTCCTAAGCCTTCCCCTCTTTTCGGCTTTTTCTCCAGTTCCAAAACCTAAATCATCTAATTCCAAATCTGATATAATCATGAATCAAGATCACATCTCCTCGTTTAGGGCATCTCCAGTGGTCAAATTACTTGCTGAATATTCACCAAAATTCTATCCAGTCGTCAAATTCAGGGTCATAATTCAGCTGAAAGTTCAGGATTCAATTCAGAATCCTAAACTGGGCTTGGGCGCCCAAGCCCCCCCCTCCCCCACCTCCCGCCGTCTTCCAACGGCTATAACCGGCCCCTGCATTTGAATTCCAACAGCTAAAAACGGTCATATTTTGACCTCAACGGCTATAAACGGTCATATTTAAAATTACAACGACTATAAAAGGTCATATTTAAAATTAAAACGGCTATAAACGGCCATATTGAAAATTACAACGGCTATAAACGGTCATATTTACGATTTTTCTACATGTATCGGAATAATATTCAGATTGTAATACACACATCTCTTCTTCTATTACAATTCTATTCTCAATTCCTTAATATTGAAAGTATGTCTCATCCGTTTCAATCATATACCGAAGCGATGAATATGGATAGCTGGGATTTAGATTCTCAACCCTTTCGAAATGTTCATCCCCAAACCGCCCTCTATCGTTCCATTCTTCTGCTCCATGGTCTGGCGATGAAGATAAGGATTTGTGTTATATTTATTGTCATTTTTCTAACAACTCGGTAAAGGGGAACGACCAAAATGGAGAAGCGTTTTGGGCAAAAGTCATGACTGCGTACAATAAAAAACATGTTGAAAAGACGAGGTCAATGTCTGTAATGACGGGTCGTTTTGGGAAGATTAATCGACAAACACAATTCTACAAGTCGCAGATCCACAAAATAAGAACAGCAAATCCAAGTGGAATGGGTGGCGAAGCTGAATTGGTAGCGTTTTGTAAAATATGATTTTTAATTTACATTCATTTCTGATCACTTTGTTAATATATGATTTTGTGTTTCTGTTTTTGTAGAAGAGAATGGCGAACGATCAATTCTTGAAATTATTTCCAAGAGAAAATGGTACAAAGAAACCACACTACTATCAGTTTGCAAACTGCTATGACTTGCTTGTTAGTCAACAAAAATGGAACTCAAACACCGCAAAAAGCTTAAGAGATGTCCAGATGAAATCGAAGGGGAAGAAAAAAAGAAGTAGATCTAATTACAATTCTAGCCCAGGCAATTATTCTCATATGGACTCAAATGTATGCCCAGATAACGAAGACGAAGAAGCAGTACCCGCATTTGATGAAGACGCTAGACCGATGGGGCAACGAGCAGCTAAGAAGAAAATTGTCGTTCAATCTCAAATCGATTCTCGTTTAGCCCTAATGCATGAAAAACATGCAAGAGAAAATGCAGAACGTCAAAAAGGAAGAGCAGAAAAGCTTGCCGTGTTAAAAGAACTGACTGAGATTGAGAAGGGCCGCTTTGAGCTAGAGCGGCAACGCCAAGAGACCTTAGTAATGGAAAAGGATATCACCGGAATGGACCCAAATACAATGCAATATTGGATGGAGTACAAACAACGCATTGTTGAGAGTAGATCTGGAACAAAACATATGTAGTTGACGTATTAATGTGATATTTTTAGTTATTGTAGTTTAAATATCCATGTATCTTTAGTTCATATTTGCAATCAAGTGCTATTTTCAGTTTTACAATATTCAATGGTATATCATTTTTTCGATGCATTATGTAGATATCAATATAGATTTACTTCATCAAATATAAATGATATTACAAACATAAAAATTGAAGCATTCTACACTTCGTTACAGATTCCATTTTGAGAGATTTGAAAAAGCACTATCTCGTTGAAAGGTTCCATACATCTGCACTTTCTCAACGTATTTCTTTAGACAAAGACTCCGTTTTTTCCTCTTTCCGGATGGTAAATATTTCTCAGAACATGGAGTGTGAATCAAACCCATGTTTGAATTGAAACTAAGATACTGATGCAAGTTCTTCCCTTCTGAATCAGATAGATTCATATCTGAAAGAGGCCGACAATAAGTTCTTTCAAAATTGACTATTCGTTCCTCTCTTAGAAATGTTGCAGAAATGTCTGCGATCTTACAAACATAAAAATTGAAGCATTCTACACTTCGTTACAGAAATAAAAAAGGCAAACATATGTAATTAAACAAAGATCCACCATCCCCAACTACTGATTTTCATGAGAATTCCAAATATGCTCCATTAAATCCCTTTGGAGTCTATTATGAATAGCTGCATTACGATACACTTCATGATGATCGTTATGAATTGCGTACTGTCCTTCATTTCGTAACGTGGCTGTGCGAAACAACTCGGCGGGTTGTCTTGCCCCCTCATATTCGAAATCAGGATAATCCATACTGCGTTCATCTTCAATGATCATGTTATGCAGAATTATACAACAGAACATAATTTTGGCCATTTTTGATCTCTTCCATAATCTACATGGATTACTGACCATTGCAAACCTTGCTTGTAGGACCCCAAACGCCCTTTCTACGTCCTTCCTTTGTCCTTCCTGCATTGCAGCAAATTGTTTCTGTTTTGCCATCATTGGGTTTGCAAATGTCTTTACAATCGTACTTCATTTGGGATAAATTCCATCTTCTAAATAGTATCCATGCTCATATGTGTTATGACCAAGAGTAAATGATACGGGAGTTGACTTACCTTGCGCCAAATCATTAAACAAATGAGATCGTTCGACAATGTTTAAGTCATTAAGAGAACCTGGCATTCCAAAGAAAGCATGCCAAATCCACAAATCATGAGAGGCAACTGCTTCTAAGATGATAGTTGGTTTTTTTTCTTTGCCGTTATATGCTCCATGAAAAGCTTTTGGGCAGTTCTTCCACTCCCAATGCTTACAATCTAGATTTCCAAGCATTCCAGGCCAGCCCTTGCTTTCATGCATTTCACGCAAGTGCGTTACTTCTGCCTCGTTTGGAGAACGAAGATATTCCGTCCCATAAATGTCCACAACAGACTGACAGAAGTGATCTAGGTTTTTCAATGTTGTACTCTCTGCAATACGATATGCGTCGTCAAGGGCATCGACGGGTGTACCGTATGCTAACACCCTCAAAGCTGCGGTCATCATTTGATGGCCACTCAAACCTTGTTCTTTTGCAGCGTCCTGCTTAAAAATAAAATAATTATTATTCTGCTGAATACTTTCGAGAATTCTTATAAATAATGGACGACACATTCTGAATCGTCATCTAAACATCTCTGGACCGTAAGTTGGATCACGGGCAAAGTAATCTTGCATAAGTGTTTTTTGAAATGCTTGCTGGTTACGGTTGATATATTTCCGACCTACGACGGAACCACCATGTTTTCCAGAAGTTGATCCGTATGCTTCACGGTATATCTCCATCACTTCCTCCTCCTCTTGTTGATGCGCTAACGCGTACGCTTCTTCTTCCGAGTCACTATCGCATAGCAATATAGCTTTTAGTAAACTTCTAGACATTGTTTGATATTTGAGGATAGTTGTTTGATATTTGAATGTTTTGTTAGACTAAATTGTGGTGAACAAGTATGACATCCATATGGTTATATATATGACTAATTCTTGAGTGGAGAGAAGGGGGGTCGGTTTGCGGTCACCATCACGTACTGTAGCCACGTTAATTTGCCAGTCAAGAATCTCTTCTTTGTTGAGTGGAGAGAAGGGGGGTCAGTGTGCGGTCAAATCACGTACTGTACCCACGTTCATTTGCCGGTCAAGAATATCTGCTATGTTGAGTGGAGAGAAGGGGGGTCAGTGTGCGGTCAAATCACGTACTGTACCCACGTTCATTTGCCGGTCAATAATATCTGCTATGTTGAGTGGAGAGAAGGGGGTCAGTGTGCGGTCAAATCATGTACCGTAGCCACGTTTATTTGCCGGTCAAGAATTTATGCTATGATGAGTGGAGAGAAGGTTGACCAGTGTGTGGTCAAATCAAGTACTGTAGCCACGTTCATTTTCCCGTCAAGATTCACTACTTTGTTGAGTGGAGAGAAGGTGTGTCAGTGTGCAGTCAAATAACGTACTGTAGCCACGTTCATTTTTCGGTCAAGATTCTCTGCTTTGTTGAGAGGAGAGAAGGAACATCCATTATATAAATTCAGAAATCGTTATATGTTTAAATCATTTTAAAACCTAACATTATTCAAACTACATTGTCCAACATGACATTTACGTCTCATGAATTGAAGTTACTTATGCAGTACTACATTCAAACCGATGAGATGTGCGATAATCAGGAGTCAATGGTAATTAATTTTTGGGACACTCTGGCTGAACTCTACAACAATGACGTGGGCTCTCAAGTCAAACGTACGGCTCAAGAGCCCAGGACTGCATACAGAAACTTTACTAGGGCATGCACGCGTTATACAAAGATTATTAATGAGGTAATATTGGAAAATGCGTTTGAGACTACACGTTCGACTTATGACGGTCGATACAATTTAAAATATCGAACGCCCTTCTTAGCCCATGATGCGTACTTCATACGTCAAAACTGGCTAGAAAGATTTGGATGGCCTTAAGATAACAGTATTTCTAGTTGGTTATGTAACGTTCGTTAATGTGTCGAGAGCTTTCTGAATTGTCTTTTCAAATGATAATGCTGTTGTTGGTTATGTAACGCCTAGTTTCTTCATATTTGTGGTCTATTATTACTGTGTCATTTTTAATCAGTGTTCTATGTTCAAGTGCCTCACTAGTAGTTTTTTTATTTCGCGAGTAGGTTTTTATAAGTTTTCTATCTACTGTCACTATTGGTTTTTTTGTATATTTATAAGTAACTAGTTAGTGCTTATAAGTATACACAAACATATAGAATTCACATTGTACACCAACATATATAATTCATAGTTAAACAGACATATACAATTCACATTATACACCAACATGTATAATTCACGGTATACATAGACATATAGAATTCACAGTATACTCGAGCATTATCATCCAAAATCCAAGAAAGTGAAAGTATATAAACATAAAGAATACACAGTATACTCAAACAATGACATAAGTACATAAGCTATAGGAACTGCAACATATAATAAAACGTCTACTACACATAAACTAAAAGGTATACAGCTAAAGGGATGCAACGTTGTCGTCGTCAGCATCATCACCATCATCATCATCTCCGTCATCGTCGTCGTCATCGTCATCATCTCCATCACCATCATCATCGCTATCACCACCATCATCATCACCATCGTCGTCATCGTCATCCCCATCACCATAATCCCCCCCATCATCATCATCCCCCTCGTCCTCATCTAAACCACCAGCATCATATCCACTGGGACCAGTATTACCTCCGCCTTGTGAACCGAAAGGCTCATATACAGCAAGTCTAGCTGATAGCTGATCAATCTGGGCCTCTAACATCTGTGTATGCTGCATGTACATATCATGCATGGTGTGTGTATGTGCAAGAGTCATATCGCGAAATATACCAAGTGAAACTCTGGCCTGGTCCAGTCTAGCAGCATACTACATAAAGATGATATTTGACATAGTAAGAAATCAAGCAGAAAATAAATGAAAAATGACAATAAACAATAAACGTACCTCATACGAAGGATATAACCCGACTGAAGGCACACCAGAATAGTCGGGGTGATCTGGAAAGACTAAAGGTTGCTCAATCAAAGTACTTGTCACATCATATGCTCTAAAAGTAGTATCAGGCTCCAACTACATGGGAGTTTGGGAGAACTGTGACAGAATCGGGTCAAATGAAACCTGCGGTACCTGAACTCTACCAGCTGCCAGATGAGGTCCTATATGATCAGAGTTGACCCCACGAACATAATCTGGTACGATGAATCTACGGGATGCTACTCTAGCCCAATAAGCATCATAATCCCCATCGATGAAGAAAGTACTACTATCCACCCATCCAGCCTGTCGTAGAGCATCTAAGTACTGATCGCCGATCACCCTATGTCTACCAAACATTTCCACACAAGATAAAGGATCATATGGTATACGACGATCACCCTATGTCTACCAAACATGTCCTCACAAGATAAAGGATCATATGGTATACGACGATCACCCATAATCTGATAAGCACATCTCTCTTTCAAATACCACATAGGCATAAATGCAGGTGTATGCAAAACAACCCTACGTGTAGATAGTGAATACGCAACCATCAAGGGATGGTCGTCCACCAAAAGACTTGCATCTGCTAGATGAGTCCAATGTGAGGCCCAAGCAGTCCGAATGATGTTACCTCGACTACGCATATCAAGCTGTGACCTAGCCTCCATCATGTCATGCCGTACGCCTAAGGGGACATGATGTATGTACTGCATAGTCTCTCATCGTCTCATCCTAGGGAAGTAATGCTCAGCAGCCTGACTAGCCGTGTCCTGGATGCGGAGATGCATGTTTGTCGTGTACTCGTAGTACCATAACGGCAGCATATACCAAAAAGCATACATCTGTCTGACATCGCCAAGCGCAAATGAATCTAGAGCGGTATATAGGGTGCCTAATATCGCTGTGGCCCAGTCAATAGTATGTAGCTGGTCTAATCTGATAAAAGATGCTAAATAGCCTAGTCTAACCGTACCTTTTGGTTCGAAAAAAAGGTCGAACCAAACAGGTACAACAAAAATGCTCTAGTAACTGCATCCATCATATCGGCTCTAGTTATATAACTGGTGATGTACTGCTGCAAGTAAGTCAACTTAACAGAACCACTAGCTACGCAGGTAATATCTATCAGTGGTAAAAAAATTGTAAACAAATTGGACGACTCGTATAAATCATCAAATGGAAAAGGTCGAAGACCATGTCGTCCAATCTCAATCCCAGTAAACATGTAGAAATTAACTGGGGTGATACCAAGCTCAAAATCTGAAAAATGAAACGTATGCATGGTGGGCCACCACCTCTCAGCTAATGCCTGAATGAGAGATCGATCAAAAAACTAAACAGGTCTAATCGACAAAAATAGACCAAAAGGACAAGCCTGTAGCCTCTCAATAATAGGACCGGGAAGATGGTCATAAAACTGGATAATGCACTTAGCCCAACTACCCCGACAGTGAATGTAATGGTCCTGTAGATAATTTATGAATTAACAATTTTTGATACAGTAAGGGTTATTTAATATGAGTATGTAATGTACATATTAAAATAACAAGTTATAGTAATTTGCAATTTATGCATGTATGGTCGTCAAAGCGGTTTCGGCTCTATGTCGATAACCATTTGGCAGCTCATGTAGAACACGTAGATCGTCAGGTGAAACTCCAGGTGGTGGCGGAACGTGTAATGGTCCAGCTTGCTCCGCTGGATGTCTGTGAACCATTTTTCGGACGATTTTGGTTGGACGCAGCGGCATTTCGTTTAAATTTTCTAATTTTA
Organism: Allium cepa; assembly: GCA_030765085.1. NCBI lineage: Eukaryota > Viridiplantae > Streptophyta > Magnoliopsida > Asparagales > Amaryllidaceae > Allium > Allium cepa. Next base: position 749,761,776 of record CM060938.1, on the reverse strand, counting down.
AAAAAAATAAAACCCAAAAAAATGAGAGAAGAGTGAGGGGGAGGGGTGGCGGTGTCCATAAAATGGGCGCCTGGCCACTGGGGCCCAACCCAGTATTACAGGCTGATTATTCAGCCCGTAATGCACTGGAGATGCCCTTATCTCTATATAATAAGATTCCAACATCGCTGACGTTATCATAAATCAATTATTTATTTCATTTTTTGGTTTGATTAAAGAAAAATTGATTTTTTTTCCAACAACCATGACAACTGAGAAGTAATTGGCTCATCCTACAACAACTTCAGCTTCAAAAGATATTTCTGCAACTCAATATTCTTAAAAGGTATTAGATTGGTATTTACATGAAATTACAGTAGATAAACAATTATTACTTTAATCCTCTTCTTATCTGTACATATAAGTTAAGCTTAATTGCTATTTTCTGTATACATGATTATTAAATCATCTTTAAATTATTGAGTATACTTATTAAAAGTCAGTATATTGCTAGGAATTATGTATGCAGAACGGTGAATTTTTATGCTACTATTTTAGGAAGTAAAATAGAATTTTTGATTGATTTCTTGCTTATTTGTGAAATTTGATTTACTTTCTATTTTAGTATTTCCAGACCTTTACCATGTATGACTAAGTATGTAGTTTGACAAGTGAGATAAAATACTTAGTTCCTTGGTACCAAAATTGTTTACTTGAAATGAATGATTAAGGAAATATAAATTGATCCTTTAAAACAAGTATAATGCATGTTAAGTTATCATACTATTTATAGCAAATATCAAAACAAAAATTTACTGCCTATACAGTACAGTTCAATATAACTATTTTAAAATGGACAAATTTATTAATATTTCAATATGTCCATAAATCTTAATATTTATTACTATTGTGTAGGTTATTTCACTAGAAAATTCCACTTTGAGAGCAACAAAAGATGATCATAGAAAACAAGTGAATGCTAGAGCAAAAAGAAAGCCCACAAAGAAAAGGTCAAAGGTTTGGGACCATTTTGATCCATTTACAGATGAAGAACGTAACATAAAGTTTAGATGAAAGCACTATAGCAAGGAGTATTTTTCTGATCCAAATAGAAATGGTACTTCAAGTTTGAAAACTCATATTAATAATTGCAAGGGCATTCCACATAACATGGACACTAAACAAACACAATTAAATCTTAGAGTTGGTGAAAATAGTAAAGGAAGCGCTTTAGGTAATTGCAAATTTGATGTGAACGAGGTAAGAAAAGCAATCTCTTATTATATATTCCTTGATGAGCTTCCATTTAAAACTGCTGAGGGTATTGGTTTTAAGTATTTGCTATCCACATCACTTGGATTTCAGTTTCATTGTCCTTCCCAATTTACAGTTCAAAGAGATTGCTATGATATTTATCTGATAGAAAAGGCTAAATTAAAATCAGTGTTGCAAGATACTTGTCAAATGGTGTGTCTTACAACTGATACATGGACCTCAATAAAAAGAATGAACTGTATGTGTCTTACTGCTCATTGGATTGATAATGGATGGAATTTGAAAACGAGAGTTTCAAATTTGTTTCCTTATATCAAGTCAAAGAGGTGAAAATTTAGGTAAAGCACTTGAAAGTTTCCTATTAGACTGGGGTATTGGTAAAGTATTTACGTTTACTGTAGATAATGCTAGTTCAAATGTCACTATGATTGCTTACTTGAGACGTAGACTTAACAATTCAAAAGGAACAATGCCTGAAGGGAAATATTTTTATACGTGTTGTATTTCCCATATAATAAATTTTGTTGTTAATGATGGACTCAAAGATATGAGTGATTCAATTACTTGTGTGCGTTCTGCAGTGCGTTACGTTAGACAGTCTCCTTTAAGATATGAAAACTTCAAAAATTATGTTGCACTTGAAAAAGTAGAATATAAAACATGATTATGCCTAGATGTACCAATTAGGTGGAACTCTACTAATTTAATGCTTAATGCAGCACAACAATATGAGCAGGCTTTTGAAAGATTTGATATTGAAGACCGTTTTTAATTATAGAACGTATTTAGAAAAGAATTTAGGAGTACTTACTAAAATTGATTGGAAAAATGCCCAAAAATTATGTAGTTTTATAAACAAATTTTATGAACTTACTTGTATCAGGTTCATCTTATATTACTAGCAACTGTCATTTGCATGAAACAAGTAAAGGTACTGAAAGTTTAGAAAAACTACAGTTAAGTAGTGATGACAGTTTACGCAATATGGCAAGAAGAATGAAAGAAAAATATGAGAAGTACTGGGGTTGTTGGGATAATATGAATATGCTAAGATATATTGTTGTTGTGCTTGATCGATGTTGGAAATTCAATTTTATTGAGTTTTCATTAGAAACATTTTATAGCAATACATGTGTTGAAAAAATTCAGCTTGTTAAAGATGCTACCTTCAATTATCTGATGATCATAAAGCAAAACATGGAGGCTGAAATCAATCTAGTGATATAGTTGATACATTTAAGGAGGACGATGAGACAGATTTAAGAGCTTAATTCGGCCGGATTTGACATTTTGGAATTTTGGAAAGTTAATTGTTCGAGATTTCCTATCCTTTCTATGATGGCTCGTGATGTATTGGCTGTTCCTATATCCACTAGCTTCAGATTCTACATTTAGCACCGGAGTTTCGCATTCTTGATTCATTTAGGAGTTTAAATCCTAAATTGTTTGGTCACATATATGCACAAAGAATTGGCTTCATGCTTCTTTCTCTTCATCTAAATTAGATGTAGAGGAAGACTTGTCAAGCTTTAAACAATTAGAACCGGGTATGAAATATGAAACAATTTATTTATTCTACATTCTTATTTTATGTTTTGATTTTTTTTTTCAAATAACACTATGATGTTATTTTTCTTCTTCTTTTTATCTACAGATGTGAAGAAATTAGCTTTCGATCCTGTAACAGAAATGTAGCATTCGGTTCAACAGATCTACAACAGTATATTACTAATTTAATGTTCAGGTATCCTTTGCATTTTTTAGCCATAACTTTTAAAAAAAATTCCCATAAATTACACCTACTTCAAATTAGCAATCATGCTCATAATGAAGTTACTCAATATGGTCAGTAAATAAATTTCGTCGTTATTAATTCGTTAGAGTTTCAAACTTTCAATTATGTATTCATCACCATTTCCTTTCAATTTTGGTTTCATGATTCAATACTATATATATATATATATATATATATATATATATATATATATATATATATATATATGATATATCAGTTCTTCTGTGCTAATTATAGTGACTGCTAGTATAATAACTGTTAAATTTTTATTTTTGAATTGTTATAAACTTTCTAATTATGTATGAGTTGCATCCATGTATACTTCCTATACTCTAAATGTCTATTCATCATTTTAATTGCTAAACAAATAATGTTGAAGTAATTTACCAAACTGTCTAATTCTTAAATTGTTCCATGTTTCTTATTTTGACTTCCTAATTTTGTATCAAATATATCAATGTATATTTTCCATTTCAATACACTAATTCCCTAAATGTTTATTGATTAAATTGATTATGGACCATGCATGTAGTTCATTATCTAATGCAATTTAAGCAAAAAAAAATTTCATATTTTATTAACATGTAATCTAATGCAATTTCCATCCACCTTTTATTTCTTCCACCTTCTTTCCTCCTTTGTGTGCACTAATTAGTAATCATGCTTATTTTGTCATATATTTCCAGATCTTGATTAAAATTTCATCAGTGATTTATTTACATGGAAGTAAAATGAATGCACTTTGATTACTAATTTAAACTTTAGTAATTTTATAGATTCAATATAGTAACTCTCAAAATTCTATTTTTGAATTATTATATATTTTCTAATGTTGTATAAATGCATTAATGTATCATCTCCATAATATAAATTTTGATTAATTATATTGATGTTAAGTACTTTACTAAACTATAAAATTCTAAATTTAATGCATATTTTACCGTTTCTGATTTTGTATTAGACATATAAATGTGTACTTTTCAGTTTTCATACTCCAAGTGTTTATTGATTATAAGTTTATTGTCTAAAGCAATTTAAGTATGTGATTTATCTACTTTTTTAACATGTCTGGTGTTTCTTCTTATCTACAGGTAAGTGAAGTCATCTTTGGACATGCTTTAGAATGGCAGTGTAGTTTGTACTGAAGGAGATTTCGTCGGCTATAAATGTAATATGCTGGAGTTTTTTAATGTGTCTGGCTTGTGCTTTAACGTATTGTTTCAGATTTCTTGTGTTTTCAACTTGCATGCATCTTGTTTAATTTTCTTTGCTTACGTGTTATGTAATAGAATTACTTTAGTTTTATTTATGTTTTTCTTGCTTTACGTTTAGTTGTCTATTTCTCCAAAATAGGCAAACATGAGATAACTTTTATTACTGTTTCGGATTTTAATAATGTTTCTCTAATTAGTCTTCAATGGTATATTAATATAAATTATATTAATAGCTTAGTTTTGAATGTTAGAAAGGCTCAATTATTTGGCTTTAACCGGTTTAACCGACAGTTTGGTTTTTTCGGTTATAAATCGAAGTTGGTTCGATCCGGTTTGATTATTATTTACAATAAAAAAATTCAATTTTCAAAATTTTAGTAAGTACCGAACCGGACCGACCATATGCTCATCCGTAGATATAACTATATAATCAGTATACACAATCTAGATACAAATTGAGTAATGAATGGTACATCAAGTTTGTACATGACCTTGTATACAAATAATATATAAAGTGCATAAAACAATATACCGATAACTGAAGATTATGATTCTGAAGATCATAATCTCCGTACTCAAAAAGTTCCAGCTTTCTTACTAACATGCCCACTCAATACTTAACCCTAGGTGTAGTGATTTGGAAATTTGAACAATTCGTCTTCGAATTTTGAAACATTTCGAAATATGGTTAAGTGTTACAAAGAGATTTTATAACCTTATTAAACATCATTTAATTAGTGAGTAATGTGATTGGAAATCGATTTAAAATTTGTTTACAAAAATATATTCTTTGAAGAAAAATCGATAATGTGATTGAAAATCGATTTATCAGTAAACAGGTTTTTGATCGATATAAGTTGTTCGAACTCTTTTACACTTGTTTAATGATCAAATGAATACATAAGAAACTAATTAACACGCATCATCTTAATAAATTAATGGAAGGTTCTAGAAGCTTCCAAGTGGATAAGAGACATTATCATGGTATAAGATAAATTTGCCTAAAGGAGAAGTGATGGGAGGTGAGCATTCCATGGCATGGTGTTGGGTGAGGGTAAGGCTAAAGAGCACCATTCTTGAGCCTATATAAAGAGAGGATACCATTGTTGAATAATCACAAATTCACAAAGCAAAACCAATATATTTTTATGTCTTCTTCTTCTCTAATTTTCTAAAGCAAAATAATTGCAAAACTCATACAAATAAACTCAAATTTAGAGTGAAGCCTTAGGACAACATTAAAATTCATCCTACCTAGTTAGAAGTTGAGAAAGTGAAGACAATCACCCCCACATCAAGAGGCTGTTAGTTAATTGGGGAGTTTTTCGGTAGGCTAGTGCAAAAGCAAAGGAAAGAAGGACGGGAGATGGATGGCTGCCAGTTGGGGTTTGACTTGGGTTTCTTGAACTTGGTTGTTTGTTTGCTTAAACACCACTTTGGATGAAAAATATAACATATATATGTTATTGTTTGATAGTGTTTAAGTTATTTGACATGATGTTGACATATGTTAAAATATTGGTTTTGTTTCTTGTTTTAAAAACAAGAAACATATGTGATCCATATGTACGGACATGGAACAGACTTGTATAACATGTGGCATAACTTTGAAACAAAGAACATAGGTTATAGTTGAACTTTGGATTTGAAAGTGCACTTAACGATAGTCGCTGTGGATACATTTAGGAATTGCCTTGTTTTTGGCTATTTTAGTGGAACTTTGTAGAGAGATTCTTAGAGGTTTCTTGAGATATTTATTATGTTTTATATGTATGCTTTCCTCCATAAAAAGTTTGGATAATAAAAAGTCAAGTTGCATTTCAAAAAAAGACCAAAAATTCACTTGTGCAAAACTGCTCCGTTTAGTCTTGATTTTTGGAATTTAAAGGTTTGAAAAGATATTTAAATTTAAGTATTTTATTTCATTCCTTTTACAAACGTTTACTAACTCATATTAGAGTATTTCAAAAATGGTTTGAGATATTTATGAATTTATAAGAATCGGTTGTGAATTTAAAGAAAAGAGGTTTCTATAATGAAAACTTGGTTTTCCAAGTTTTAAAGGATTTTATAAACTTGTTGTAACAACCTTAGATTTTTGAATATAATTTAAATTTGACTTTATTTTTTGATTGAAATTATTTTAGATTTGTTTTATTTGTAAGATTTCATTTGTAAATATTTTTAAAGTGATAATAGAATTTTTCCAAAAATTATTGCATTTATTTTCTATTTTTAAAGGCTAGTTTCCATTTTTCTGCTATTTTCTTCATTTAATTATATTTAATTAAAATTTTATTTATTTATTTTTGTGCATGCATTTTATTTTTGTGCATGCATTTTATTTTTGTGTTCTTATCTTTATTTATAAATATTTTTCAAGTACACAAAATTTTTCCAAAATTTGTTTCATTTATTTTCAAATTTTCTAGCCTAGTTTACATTTTCTTTGCTGTTTTCTTAATTTAATTATATATGATTAATATTTATTTATTTATTTACTAAACTTTCGTGTTTTTATCTTTATTTATTAGTATTTTTCAGTTATTTAAAATTTCAAAAGAAAATATTGAAATTTGAAGAGTTTTGGTGACCCTTTATTTGCATAAGGCTTTTTATATTCCATCTTTTCATTTTTCAACCAACATCTCCTCATTATTTGCTGCCATAACTCCTCATCTTTCAGCCGACCACTTCACCGTCTCATTTTCACGTAAACTAATTTCTCATCACCACAAAAATTCGGCCATCTCCATTGCATAAAAAAGTTTGGTGAAAATCTCTTTTCTTTTCATTATTTTTATACTTGTTTTCATGAATCTACACTTGCTTCTTCTATCTTTAGGTTCGGCCTCACCACTCCAGCCACCTTGCCACCTCCACCACCACCTGAACTAGTCACCACCACCTCCTCTCCAACCCTCTAGCCAAGCCGAGCAACCTTTGGCTGAAGATCCACCACACAAATGCACCAAACTCCACTTGCACAACCTAGCCGAGCACATCAAGTCTTACACCACCACAAACTCCTCCTTGGCCGCCACCTACACCACCACCACCACCTCAAACCTGACCTAACACCTCTGCCACGTCATCCCTAACCCACCTGAAGCATGGTCGTTCCCATGATTGCCTTGGCCATGACCTATTTGCTTTGAACCATGTTGTGTTGCCTTGTTTTGTGTAGTTTCATGCACATACCTTTGCACCATCATTAAATCTATGCTAGGCCGACCCATTTGAACCCAAATACCAGATCCTAACCCACGCTTAGCCGTGTGTTTCTGACCCTAGACTGAAGCACAAGTGGTTGAAGCAAGTGCAGATACTTTGGTGATTTGTGCATTCATTTCTAACATTGTTTAATTATATTCGGGTTGAAAACTTATGTTATTTGTATTGTTTTGTTTGAATGTGTTCAAGGCAATTAAACTTTGGCTCTCTCACACTCGAATCTTAGTCGTGTTATCATGCCTTCAAAGATCTCAGTTTATGCATTTGAGTTATTATCTTCAGCTTATACCGGTGAGTTATTATCACGAGACAGTTTTACACTTATATAACTAGTAAATCGATCACATTTGAATCTGTAAAATGCATCATCATGATATACCTGCTATGTTATGATCATATGATGTTCAACCATGCATATTTACCTGTTATATCATATATTACTGTTATTTTATGCTGTTCCGTTATTTATATCAGTTTATCACACTGCAAGTTCCTTTTAGATTAGAATCACTATGGGTTGAAATGATACATACCCGAACAGACTTTAGAATAGGGGAAAATCATTATGGGCTGAAATGATAGGCCTGAACAATTTTCAATTATTTCATTTCACTTGGGACTACGGGTTTGAAATGATAAAACCCGGGTTTTCTTTGTAAATTACGGGTTGAAATGATATATTACCCGTATCACTTTACCCAGTGTAGAAAATGATATACAGACACGTTAAAATATATTTTTCTAAAATTTTTAAAATATTTTAGAAATGTAAATATTATATTATATTGATTTAAACTTAATTAAAAATGATTTATGTAAAGTATTTTGATTTTTCTGAGAATTTATAAGTGAAATAAATTAATGATAAAGTGGAAATTTGATTTAATTATAAATGGAATTTAAAATTTAATATGAAAATATGATAAATTTATGATATTTTGAATTAAATGAATTTAAAATGATTTTATAATATATTAATGGATTTTGAATAAGTTTAAATGTGAAATAAATGAATATTGAGTTGAATTTTGAAATATAACTTAAATTGGAAAATTGTGAATTTCCTCCCCTGTATTTTCCTCCCGTGTATACTGGGCTCGTGCTATGATTCTACCAATAAGGCTATTACAACAAGTCAGGTCTTCTATGAACAGATATTTTTGGACTAGAAGCATTCATAATAAGAAACTGTTGCCTTGTTCCTTTTCAAAGTTCGAAGTCTCCAAGAATTTGGGAGGACTTGGGGTTATAAATGTCAGGAAGTGGAATATAGCAGCTATGACCAAGCATATTGATGAGTTAATCAACAACAGAGAAAGTTTATGGGTTGATTGGGCCTGGCAGCACAATATTAAGAAAAAGTATTTTTGGTGTATGGTTAATCCTTTGTCCAGTAGCTGGATTTGGAGAAATTTATTGAAGTTGAGAAGTGTTATCCTACCTATGATTATATATCCTGTCAAAGCTAATTCGAATGTCAGTTTCTGGTATGACCCATGGGTCAGTAAAGGCCTTATTTTGTCTTCAATATGTGACTATAATCATATTATGCAGTCTGGTATTCACATGGATGCAAAGGCTATTGATTACATTCATGATGGGAAAATTGTGCTTCCCTACAGTAGTAATCAACAATTAAGACAGCTGTGGAATAAAATGCAACAGCTTTACACTCCTGTTACACAACAAGACAATGTTGTTTGGAACATGAAGCCTCATACAATTAAAGGAGTATACCACCATGTTGCAGACACTACACCTCTGCCTGCTTCTAAATGGAACACTGTTATTTGGACCTCTGATTCACAACCAAATCATAACTTGATGCTATGGAAAGTGATAAACCAAGCTTTGCTAACAAGAAATGTTCTGACCAAATTTAGCATGGGATGCGCTCTGCAGTGCTTGTTTTGTGACCTTTTTGAAGAGTCTTCACATCACATTTTCTTTGACTGCCCTGCTCTTCTTTATCTCATACATAGAATTGGAAGTAAAACTGGCCTATGTTTTCTTTCTGCAAGCTCAACCGATGTGTGGGAAGTTTTCTACAACACTGCTAAGAAAAAAGATGAAATGGGTAGGATGCTTGCTGTGTGCTTGAAAATATATATGACAGTTATTTGGAGGGAAAGAAATGCAATATTTTTTGAAAATCAAAGAAAATATGGGGATGAACTATGGCATGAAGTGAAGAATGCTATATTTTGCCAACTGAAGTACTGTCAAACTGTTTTCACCCCTGATCTGCTACAAACCTGGGAATGATCATTGTTTCATTCCTTTTTTTTGGTTTTTATGTTGTGTTGTTGTTGCCCCTTCCTTGTAATCTCTTTGTTTTCCTTTGTAACTTTTATTGTTTTGCAATAAACTGGTAGGGGACCAGCTAACCCCGCTGGCTTTGCCAAAAAAAAAATTGTGAATTTTGTTTAAAAATGAAGTTTGAAGTTAAGTAAATAAAATGAAAAATAATTTATATTTTGAAATTTAAACTTAAGTGTTAAGTTAAAAATTTAGTTATATGAATTGAAATTGATTGTTGGAATTTAATAAGTGAATTATTATTAAATATTGATTTTTGAATGGAAATTTAACTTTATAAAATCATGAATTTAAGAAAAATTAAATGATGGTTATAAAAGTGAAAAATATATGATTTTATAAGTTTGAAATGGTCTAAATAAAAATTTAATGGTTTGTGAAAGTATAGTGAATATTTGGAATTTAGTTAACAGCATTTTGTAATGCTATTATTTCTAAAGTAAAGGATATTACAGCATTTGTAAATGCTGTAGTTAATATAAATGAATTAAAGTGCTATAATTGTTGAATTTAACTAAGGTTTTATTTGAATTAATGTAACCCTATTACAGCATTTTGAATGCCGTCTTTTGTTAAATTGAATTGTTTTAAAGTAACTTTCCATAGCATTTTTCTAAATGTTGCGAAAGTTGAATTTTCATTGTTTTAATAAATTTAAGTGAATGAATGAGTTTTGAAAGATTAAAATTTTGGAAATTTAATATTTTAATTATTAAATATAATAGCTTCATTTTTATGATTTAAAATGAAGTAATTTGCTTTGAAATATAAACGATTTTGAAATGTGGGTTGAAATGGTATTTTAAATAAATGAATGTGGTTTGGAAGATACGATATTTTGATATTTTGAAATAGATTTTGAATGATATTTAATTTTGAAACGATATTTGATTTCGAAGAATAAAATACCATTTTGAAATTTTAACTACGGGATGTATTTAGTTTATAATTTAACTGATCCTTAAAGGATGAGCGATCCCAAGCATCATTTAAGTTATTGTACATTACTACTATAGTTCACTTGAGTTGGTTTACATTATATAAGTATACATGTCCTGACTCGAGTGTTTTGTGTTTTACTTTACGCTTGGGTCAGCCTGAGTATTTATAGCTTAGCTTTGGATTTCTTTTCTAGAGCTCGGAATCGCTGGAGATTCTGCTTGTCTAGTTATATGTTTCCTTTCAGTTTCAGTTGTTCTATTTCAGCTATGGTATTTATAAACTTCTATGTATTTGAGATTTCTGTTGTATATGTTTTTCAAACTGATATTTTGTAATTATTTTGAGAGTTTGTTATAGTAGCTTCATGAACTACTGTGGTATTTTAATTTCCGCTGCGAGTTATTCTGATATTTCTGTGCCTGTGATTCTGTGATTTGTATTTTATTTGCTCCAAATTTATTTACAATGTGGTATTTTGAGCAATTCAAGTCTGACATGTGTGGATGCGAGTGGTTGAAAATATCGGGTTGTTACAGTTGGTATCAGAGCTTTTGTTTTAGGAAAACCATTGCCTGCGGAGCAAAAACTCATTAGAGATAGGGTAGAAATACCCTAGAATGAGTGAAATCAATCTCAGAATCCTTTCTTTGTGAGAGAACATATTTTCGAAATATAAATGATTTCAAAATGATTATTTATAGTATTTTAATTATTTTGGTATAAAAATTTTCTTATTTTGAAACCAAAGATTTTCTAAACTTTATTCCTTCTGTATCCACCTTGTTAGAAATCTCTTGGTTAGGATTTTTATCGATTAGGATTCCTTGAACTTTGGAACACTCCCTCTTGTTCTGAAATCCAGTCTTGTCTTCCCTATTTTATCCTTTTGATTTTGGGGCATTCCGTAACTCCACTTTGGAATGACCTCTCTAAAGAATCGGTAATTGTGCAAGTCTTTGAATGATTTGTAAAGGGGTGAAACTCCTTTACAATTGGCATTGATTTATCGAAGATTTCTGTATCCTCGGTTTACGATGCTATCTACCTTCTATTATATCTGGATTCTATCTTTGGCAATCGAATGTCGATTCGCCTTAGATTTCCGCATTGGTTACATTCCTAAAGTCACGGTTGACTAGTTAAGGTCGCCCGCGATTTATATAGGCTTATCATATCCTATTGGGTAATTAAATTATCTCATCTTTATTTGAGCTTATCTTCGAACCAGGATTCTATTTGATTAGGTTCCTCTAAATTCGGTTCTATGTTTGTTCTGAAATCCATCCTTGAATCTTTCTTTGGACATTCTTGTTTGGTTGTATGTTGAAATTGTGCATACATCGAATTTTTTTTTGATAAGGATGGCCCCATTTTATATATAAAAGTGAAATGTTTTCGATATGGATTATATATTTTTCTTTCTTTGAAAATTTGAAGCTGTCAAAGGATTTGAAATTTTGCAAAATTTATAAGAATTTGACTTATATAAAATGATTTATAACTGAAGGGTTTTGAATTTTGAATTTTGAGGAATCGAACTCAGGTGTTTTGAAATCAGTTTTAAGATTCGGAAAATATATAATAATATGATTTAAAGATATTTTATGAATAAGAAATGTTTAAAATGTATTCGAATGAATTCCAGTGATTTCAAAGAGATTTCAAGGAAGTTTCAAGAAAATAAAAGTCTAGAACCCACTTATGTCGCTGGAAAATAATTTTGGTGATGAATGCATGCATCATCGACATTGATTTTCGAGTTTCTGAGTAGGGGAGAGGCCACTCTAGTAGCTTTGCTATGCGGGAGATTTTATGAAACCAAATTTTGATTTTAAATTTTGAAGTATGGTTTGATATTCGAAATATATATGTATATACATTTGAAATGATTTAAAGTAAGCCGGTGTTCAGTTCTCAAGATTTAGATTTGTTTTGGTATAACCCTATCTTTTGAAATTGGTTTATTGATTTGTTGGTGATTTCCAACTCTTGGATTGAAAATATGATTTCTTCTATTTTAAGGTTCGAGCACTTCCAAATCAAGGTTAACTTTTCAAAGCTAAGTAATTTTGAAAGGTATAAGGTATTTGATAAAGAATATAAGTTTAGTTGGTATGATTAATGTATAAAGTAATATGATTTATATAAGTTGAAAATGTTTGTTGAGTGAAATAAATAAGACTACTTTGAATTATACGGGTATGAAACATAGATTTGAAATGTTTTTAATAAAGTATATATATAGAATAATAATCTTTCCAATGGTAAATTGGATTTTCCATGTAGAAATAAATAGTTTGAGGGCTTTAAAAAGAAAAGGTTTTAAACTTTGTAACCATTTTAGATATTTTGATGATTGAAATGGTTTGGAAATGATTTAATATTTATTTTGATAAAGAATGTGAAATTGAAATGATAATTTATTTTGATAAATGAATATTTGAAGTTTATATTTGTATGAAAGGATATTTGGTTTACTTGTAATTTGAGCCTATTTAAAAAAAATGATGGATTTATGAAATGAATATTTCAAAAATAAAGGTAATAATGAAGTAAAATTTAAGATATATGAAATTATAAAATTTAGTTTAGAATATGGTATATAAGCTTTGAAATATATTAAAGATATAATAGTTTATTTTATGGATCAAATCATTATTTGAAATTTGATAATATTTGAAATGGTTTTGTTGAAAAACTAAATTGAATTGAAACTGATGGTTTGAATTGGATTAAAATTGAAAATTTTAGATTTAGGTTTAATTGAATAAATCTGTGAAATGTAAAGAATTAAGGGAATGTTTTATGATTTCAAATGTATGATTTCGAAAGGTTATGATTTTCAAAGTGTAATGATTTCAAGTATTTTGGTTTCGAAAGATTTATAACTTCGAAAGTATTATGATTTTTGAAAGTGGATATATGTTTGAAATGGAAATGAATTTGTTTGGCATAAATTTTGTTGATTTGGAAATTTGAATTATTTTCTAAATCTATTGTTTTAAGAAACTTTGAAACCGAATATATGTAATTAGGAAGAAATGATTTGGCGAAATCATATATGATTTTGAAACTGAACTGATATTGAAAAGGAATTGAAATTGAGAACCTTGTTTATTTAAATACTTTGATTTGGGAGTTATCGAACTTATATAAAATTTATTTGTGTAAGTATGAAGTGATCTGAAAACTATTTATTTGTAAAGGTACTTAACTTGTAAATTGAAATCTTATATAATCGAAGTCTATATAAGGGTGATTTGAAACTATTGATTTGTAAAGGTACTCAATGTGTGAATTGAAATCTTATATAATTGAAGTCTATATAAGTGTGATTTGATATACTATTGATTTTGGGGAGTATTTGATTTGAAATGAAATCTTATATATGATGGACTTTATATAAATATGATATTTGAAAGTGATTTTGAAAGGTACTATATGATACATATTTTCGAAGTAAAGATATGGAAAGTGGCTTCTGCTTGATATCCGCTTTGTGGCCACATTGTGGATTCATTCTATCGATATTATTCTCTCTCTGATTTGGTTTTTTCGGATATGATACTCGAGTGTCCATCGAACTCCATGGCGATCTCCATGGTCTTATGTTTACGACTGCATAGCGTAATTCGCCTGGATGAGATGGCCTGGGGTACGGATGTTTCCTAGGGGATCCAGGAGTAACCATTGTGCATCCTGCGATCTATGTATGTCGTAGTAGTAGCGAAATCCGCTGGCCGAGATTGCTTAGGGGTACAAATGTTTCCTGGGGGATCCAGGCATAACCATTGTGTATCTACGGTCTACTAGTCATCATGGCGTAATTCGCAGGGCTGAGATAGCTTACAGATACGGATGTTGAAGCGACCCGACTTTCTATCACCAGAAAATCGCATCGCTAATTAAGAAAGAAAGAGATAGAAGAAGAAAAGAAAGAGAAGAAAGAGAAAACAACACATCAGAATCTCACAGCGGAACGATTTAAATATAATATAGAATATATACATAGTATCATATACATCAGAGTACACAACTAAACATCTCAATTTAGACAGTTATAACATTTCTGTCTAATATAATACAAGACATCATACAGAGTAACAACACAGCGGAAACTCTAACTATATCTACACGCTGAAGCCTCCTGCTCCAAAGCTCCTCCAAAATTCGTCAAGAGATAACCTGAATCACTTGACTACTCATACAGAATATGAGTACCCAACAGTTTAATAAAATGGAAAATAAACACTCGGGTCAGACAAGGGTCTGGTGTGAGTAAACGGTTTAAGATTTCTTAACTTTAGAAAATCTTTTGAAAAGAAAGGTATCACATAAGACTTCCCACACATAAACATGGAAAAGTTTTTACCTCACGCTAACCAAAACATTTGATAGGAAATCCAGTGATATTATAATAGTGTCTAGGGTTTTCAAGTAAATATGAAATAGCCGAAATTGTTACATTTATTAAATTCCAGCTACATAGGTATACAATCAAAACCGTAGGGTCTCGTAGGGAAAATGGGTTTCCATCAATGGCAGGGCTACTAGGGTACCTCCCGTCATAGTACGTGGCCTAGATCACCGTACCGAGGAGCCACCCTAACTCCCCTGCAACACAAGGCCAGGACCATTCCTTACTGAACAGTCCCGAACAAGACCACTGTAACGACCCAATATTTTCAACCATTCGCATCCGCACATTGTCGGACTTGAATTGTTCAAAATACTGCGTTGTAGAATAAATTTGGCAAAACTCAGAATATACAATAAATAGATCACAGAATCACATACACAGATATCAGAATCTCGCAGCGGAAATTAAAAATTTAGTGGTTCATGAAGCCACTGATATAACTTCAACAAAACAGAACTTACATTGTCTATAATCCTCAATACAAATTTTAAGACATAAATAGAGATAGAGTCTTCAAAGTCTTGAATTCCAGAAAAGATAAAGGCTGAAACAACTTCCAGCAGCGCGAATGATCTACTGAGTGTCCTAGCTACGGAGAAGAAATTGAAGCTGCAACTCAGGCTGACCCGAGCGAAAAATAAAACATAACACTCGAGTCAGGACATACATACTTATATAATGTAAGCTAATTCAAGTGTACTGTAATATAGAGCAAGTAACTTAAAGGATGCTTGGGACCGCCCATCCTCTAAGGATCCGTCAAACTATTTACTATGTAGTATATTGCGCTATTATAATAGTGTCTATTTATAAAATAAACATACTTTTAAATAGCATTAAGGCTTTACATTTTCCACCTTAACACGTAATAGTCCCAGTAGTCCATCCAATATCATAGCTCCTCCTGATCGGGAAGCAACTAGAGGATACCACACGGGCTACGGGAGAAATCTAAACTCGTACAAGGCTCGGTATGGTAGATGACACGGCACAACTAGGCAATGCCAGGGTAGATATACCAATTGCTATCCAGGCTGGTGGAAACGCGTAGCCGCAGTTACCGCCCACCTCGGACTAACTCCCCAAAATCAAAATATAGAGGTGGCCACCGAATCAATCCAAAATCATAGTATAATATCGAAGAGGAGCGTCCGATCAGAGGAATGACCTCATTGGCCTGGAATTGCTCCTGTTTTAGCCACCTTATGCCAACTCACGGGAGTCGGGTCCACGTATTTACCTTACAGGAAACGCCACCACCGACCTACTTCATTCTGGAATCTCCACCGCGTACACGGTTGGTCAAAGTGGTTTTCGGTATCGACAGAGAGTATGTCCATATCCGATCCCGGTCTCTTTGCCAACCCATCGTTATTATAACCCGTGGTCATTTAAAAACAATTTATACTTTAAAACCAGTATAAACATTTCCATTTCAAAACTATAAATACGATATCATTTAAAACCCAAAACAACATGATATCGTTATATTCAAATATAATTCTTTTCCAAAACCATACTGCTTAAAATTTATAATATATGGAAACCAAATATTTGAATTATACCTTTAAACCATAATATATTGGAAATTTTTCTTTAAAAAAAACATAACTCCCAAAACACAAATGGTTTGGATATAAATGGTTTAACTTTATGGTTACTTTGTAAAGAAGATAATTTACATAGCTTTACAAATATATTTCTTTATTTTAAACCATAATTTAAATATCACTTCATGTTCCCAAGACCATTTCAATTCCTATATATATATCCAATTGGAGTATTAATATTCAAAACTAAGGTTGGATATTTTTTTCTTTCAACAAATTAGTGTTTATTATTTCGTCTTGAATATTCCCATAAATTCCATAGATAAAACTCCAAAATTATGCCATTAAATAATTTCAAAATTTACTTAACACTAGAATGTTCATCTTAAATTTATTAAGAAAAATCCAGTTATAAATCTCATATCTTAAAGGTCTCCAAAACTTAAACATAAATATAATTTATCAAATTCCTTAAATTTCAAAACAATCAAATTCCAGATTCTATAGCACTTAGGAAATGCTACCTAAAGTTACGGGTAAAACTAGTCCAATTTCAAAAGACAGCATTTAAATGCTTTAGTAGATTGTTTAACTTAATAAATATTTCCAAATATAACTTATATATATATTTCTTAACTGAAATCTTATCCTTTCAAAAATCCAGAATTTCCAAAATAAGTTATATTCCAAAATTTTATTCAAATATTTATTTATTTATTTATTAACATTTATAACTCATTCAAAATCAATATAAAATCCTTTAAAGATATTAAATCAAATATTTAACTTCCAAAATAATTTTAAATATTTCAGAAAATATTATAAGGACCACGGGCCTGTATATAGTTTTCTAGCCTAGGTCAAGTGATACGGATTTATATCATTTCAATCCGTAATTTACAAACCCCGGGTTCTATCATTTCAAACCCGCAATCCCAAGTTATCAGTTAAGCAGTTAACAGACTAGTTTAACAATAATCATTATTTCAGCCCATAACAATCCAACTTTAACAGGGAACTTGCAGTGGTGATTTAAGCAGTAAATAACAATTAATAATATAACTGCAGAAATAATATAACAGATAATACTGATGAGGTGTCAATTTAAATGGGGTCCATCATTCTATATTACATTACAGACAGATAATAGTGAAATACAATTTTACACATACACTTGCAATAATTTACCAAAATATAAATACGTATGTCTGGTGAGAAATACTCACCTGAAAGCTGCAGAAAATTTGATTCAAGCGAAAATGAAAAATCCACCAAAAAAAAAAGAAACGCACAGAGGGTAGCGATCAAATTTCCCTGGATGTCACGTCTAGATTCAAATCTATAACAAGATCCAAATACCGAATACGTGACTTTTAAAATTTATGGTCAACGCAAATATTTGAAACAATTGGAATGAATAGAGTCAAAAAAATTTGGCACGATACGCTCGACCACTACACCACCCTACTTGACGAACAACTCGGCCCAAAATAAAATCTTTTTTTTTTCTACCTTTTATATATATACTCTATTATTTAATTAAACAAAACGCACAACCACCACATTGCTAAACTTCAACTGGAAGTATGCATAAGGTCACGGCCCAAGCCTATATCAACTAAGAATGTACGCTCACTGTAACCCAAAGAAATGCAAATACTTCACTCCCTTAATTTTTTCCCTTCACGCAAAAACACACTGCCTATTTCCTACTAGATTTGCGTGTACACATGCAAAAGTTTTCACCCAGCCTATACTACAAACTAATGCATGGATAGTACATTATTTGATCTGCACGTTACTTCCTTTATAAAATTTTATTATATCATTTCTAAATTATAAATATTCTCTTTTTTTTTTATATGTGTAACGACCTGTCATTTTCGTTAATTAAATTTGTCATTTTAATAAGATTTACGCAAATTTACTTTAGAAGAAATAAAGATTTTAAAATTAATAATGAAGCAAACGTTGAGAAGGAAATGAAACCATGGGAATATAAGGCTAAGTATTTACAGTTGAAACAAAATGACGAATAAATTAAAGTGATGTAAATTGTTATATTAGGCTAAGAGTTGCATATAAGAGAACAAAGGTAAGTAGTGAATTTAGTTAATGAATTAATAATATTAAATAGTAAATTAAATTAAATCAATGTCCGGTACAAATTGAAATATTGTTTGGAATGAAAGCTTATAAATTGTAAGCATTTAATTCAGTGTGTGTGTTTTTTTTTTTATATAAATATATATATCACATGCACAATTCGCCCAATCTTTCGACTAAATGCATGAATCTTTTTTAATAGATGCTTGCACACACACTATATGGTCTGAACTATATTTATGTTAAAAATATGCAGGCACTGCTTCCTATATGATATGCATTTAGTACAGGTAAATTATCTAATATATGCAAAAAGGCAAAGCTTCTCACTGATACACGCATGTACAGGTACCCTCAAATCTCTCCTCTCCCTCTTCCCTTCCTCTCCTTCCTCTGTTTTACATATATATTTCTTTCTTCTTCTTTTTTTTTTTTTTTTCTTTTTTTTTTTTTTTTTTTTTTCAATGAACATTATTGACTTTCTATTTTGTTTGACCCAAAACTAAGTATGATATATACAATGAATAACTCATTTTTCCGTAGTGATAGTACGCGTAAACTTTAAGCTAGCATTAAATTAAATCTGGGTCAACTACACCATCTCTTTGCACACACATATTAGATTTCTACAGATGTGATGACTCATAAATTTCCAAAGTTTGTCAACTAGATCGGGTGAAGTAGATGGGTTGGAGTGGCCGAGCATATCAAATGAGAACAAAAAAACTGAGGAAAGGAAAAACTGGAAGGAAAAGAAAGAGAAAACAATAAGACAATTACCTGATGCTTCGAACGAAATTGCCAGAGGAAAATTTGCAATGCTTTGAAGAGTGGTGAGTTTTTTTTTTTTTTTTTTTTTTTTTTTTTTTGAGATGTGGATCTCTGGCATATTTATACACGAATTTGTGAAACGGCAAGGCAGTGATCAAGGGATGTGGCGTGATTAACTCATTTCAGTTTTGCAAAAGGATAAATTTTTTTTTTTCCAACGTATAAAGTTTGATCAGTATTCGAAAATTTGTAAACAAAAAGGCAGAGAAAATGGCAGCTTGGATTATGGGAAATAAATGACTTGCGTGATACATGGTTTGATTTATAAAGTTTGTACGTTACTTAAGGGGAATATTGATCAAAGGAAGGGCAAGCGTGATGTTTGGTAAAGCTGATGACAACAGAGGGTAAGAGGAATAAGCAAAAATGCGAACGTTACATATATACAAATGCACTAATGTTGCTCACGTGTGATCCATTTTATTTTAGCTAAAATCTTGATTTTAGTTTGATACCCATAAATGAAAAGGTGAATATTTATGTAAGCTTTAGGCAAAGAACGTATACCATTTATTAAAAGAAATCAAACGGTCCTTTAAAACAAAATAACGTCCGTCTTAAAATCACTGACTGATATTTTTCTCCATAAAGATATTTAAATACGATTTTTTTACTTTATATGCGTGATTATAGGAACGAAAATTTTTTTTATCTTGCAAAATAAAGGCAGTGGAAACAGAGAGATATAAATAGGAATGTGAGAATTTGAAAAGATAGGCAAGGTTAAATTGAATGCATGAGTTGATTTTTAGGCAATCAAATATATTAGTCCATTTAGGTTGCGTGAATAAATGAATACAGTGACATGCTCAAGAAACAAATGGTAAGAGGCAAATGTCAAAAATGTTAAAAGAATAAAATTTTGTGTCACGCGCAAAGGAAGGCAAAATTGATTTTCTTTCAAATGATATATGCGTGATTGTAGATTTAGGCAGATAAGGTTTCGTGATCAGAGGAATGGCAAAATATGAACCGTTCCAATTATATGAGAATTGATATATTATTTTTTTTAGTTTGATTTAATTAAATGACGGCAAGAATTTTTCAAAGCTTTTGGAAATGGACACATTTTATTTAAAACCAAACTGTCAGTTACAACCAAAAGTAACGTTCATCTTAAAAATCACTAACTGATGTTTTAATACATAAAGGTGTTTATATATGATTTTAAAAGTACGTCAAACTGACGTAATACAAAACATCAAAAATATATATATAAAATAACGTTTTAAATTTTACACGTTTTATTACATTACTTACCATAAATTTTACGCGTCCTTTTAAACGCGATATTTAACAGTTTATAAATACACTAAATCCTTCAAAAATAATACTTAACTAAAATTTAAATTGGTTTACATTCTTCATATTTTATATATATATATACACGGTACTTATTCCCTAGATTTACGCGCCCTTTTTAACGCGTGATTACCCAGTTCATTTATACATAAAAAAAATTCGAAATTCTGACCGTGTTGAGACTCGAACTCGTGACCTGTCGTGAATAGCCCAGATGTCTTAACCACCTAAGCTATAAATGTTTTCTTAATTAAAACTTGATTTTTTTCAGAGATCTTATTAGTTAGTCCTAATTTTTTTTTTCATATTTTGTTTTAATCACTTTAAATAAACCCCAAAGTTTTTTTTTCAAAAAAAAAAAAAAAAAATACAAGTGAAAAATACTTGTAAAAAAATTGGGCTGTTACACTCTCCCCCACTTAAGAACTTTTCGTCCTCGAAAAGGAACAAAAGAAAAGAAACAAAGGAAGATAAGCTAGATAAACAAGAACTTTAAACGAATAGTTCCGGATTTGAAGCACGAAGAAGATCTTCTAGAATCGGTTTTACTCTTTTCAGTTCGACCGTCGGTCTATGGGTGGTAAGCGATGCTCAGGCCCCGATGAGTAACAAAGATTTTTAAAGATTATAGAAAAGATTTCTAAATAGACTGGTATAAGCAATAGCCTCCTCATTCTGTAGCAGATAGGGAAACCAAGGACACTTAAAGATAGTTTGAAAACAAATAAGATAATAAATTTGCAATCATAATGCTTTGAAATCATTAAATTTATAAATATTATCATTTGGAAATCATGCTACTAAAATCATAATACCTTTAAAATAATCTTCATTTATACCTTTTAAATTCAATGCCAAACAATATTCATTTCAAGGTTGAAATATTCCTAAGTTCATTTATAAAAAAAATTTCCAAAACATTTTATTTTTAGAAACAGCAGCACTCATAATATGCTATAGTAGATATAATAGTATTCCTAATCAGTTTATTATGTACTTAACTCTGAATTTTAACAAATAACCTAACACTTTATTAAAAATACTTATCTTATAAATAAGATATTCCTTCAATAAGTTACCCTTGAATTTCCATTTGAAAACCAATTCTCAATTATCAAAATTTAGTGATATTAGAATACGTCTTAACTATTTATTTAGACATCGATTAAACTATGATTTGAAGATATATAATCCTTACTCCAAAAATATCCCTTTCAAATATATTTTCCTTATTCAAAGATACCTTGTTTATTACACAAACATATTCATTTCAGGAAATAACCTTTTATTAAAATCTCTTGGTTAGATTTACGGCTCCATATTAAATTAATTTGATTATTAAGACATTTGAATAAAATTCCTTAAATTCCTTTTCCTTATTTATCCCCATTAATCTTTTATAACTAAAATTTAAGTGTATAATATTTATTATAACCACTCATAAAATCCTTTTATATTGTATATTATCCAATTACATGTTAACTTTTGAAAATCAAGGTAAGTTATATTAAATGAAATTGGGTGTTATACAAATAAAACTTTCAATTTAATTATCTCCAATTGGAACCTTTTTATTCAAATTTTTGTTATTATATTTATTTTCCTTCCTCAAGATAACTTTAAGAATTAAATTCCTGATTCCCTTCAAACCATTTAGAGATAACTAAATATATATACCTAATATGTCAAATCAAATTTAAATTATATATCTATATATATTAAGTCATACTTTAGAAATTCAAATCAATTAAAATCTCAAGGAAACACTGTAGCCAGACTACAGAATGGTCTTTTCACTTCGAAACTCGAAAATGAATGTCGATGATGCTGCAGTCATCACCGAAATTATTTTCCAGTGACAAAGAGAAAAGCACTAATTTTAAAATTTCTTTGGAAACAAATTTCTATACAAAAATACTTATTACATCCTTTTAAAATTTAAACACAAGGTT
Organism: Allium cepa; assembly: GCA_030765085.1. Classification (NCBI taxonomy): domain Eukaryota; kingdom Viridiplantae; phylum Streptophyta; class Magnoliopsida; order Asparagales; family Amaryllidaceae; genus Allium; species Allium cepa. The sequence goes on along the minus strand of CM060938.1, from coordinate 749,738,857 downwards.
TGAAATCATCAGAAATTTAATTCTCAAGTTTTAGTTTTAAATTCATTTCTGTTTCCAAATTAATTTATAACCATTGTTTTATATTCACTTATTTATTAGACAAACACATGGCTTACAACACCATAAATAAAATCAAAACTATTATCTCTTGACAACTAGTTAAATTAATTATAAAATTTTGAAAATTATACTCATATATATAATATTAGATTTTAATTTCAAATATAGGAATAAACTTCTCAAACCAGGATAGAGACTCAAATTTGATGAACTCAAATCAAATAGAATTCAAGATAAATTGAAATCAGAAGATCAGAATAAGGAAACTGGGTAAGTCTATATAAGTCGCGGACAACCTTGACCTAGTCATCCGTGACTTAAAGAGCCATATCGATGTGGTTGGGGTAAATCTACATTTGATCCGAAGAGATAGAATTTGGAATAACCAAAGATACTAGCATATAAACCGAGGATAAATATAAATCTCCGGTGAATCAATGTTAATGGTAAAGGAGTTTCACCCCTTTATTAGAATAATGGCGAGACCGCCAATTTACAATAAAGATCATCCGAAGTGGAGTTATGAGATACTCCAGAATCTAAAGCAGATGAAAAAGTGAGGGATACGAATGAGCTTTGGAACCGTAGGGAATGTTCCAAAATTCGAAAAGAGAGTGGTTCAATCTCGAATGAACGTGATTCTGTAAATCAAATTTACCATACATTCTAAGTTTTGCCTAGAACCAAAGCTCTGATACCAAATGTAACGACCCAATATTTTCAACCATTCGCATCCGCACATTGTCGGACTTGAATTGTTCAAAATACTGCGTTGTAGAATAAATTTGGCAAAACTCAGAATATACAATAAATAGATCACAGAATCACATACACAGATATCAGAATCTCGCAGCGGAAATTAAAAATTTAGTGGTTCATGAAGCCACTGATATAACTTCAACAAAACAGAACTTACATTGTCTATAATCCTCAATACAAATTTTAAGACATAAATAGAGATAGAGTCTTCAAAGTCTTGAATTCCAGAAAAGATAAAGGCTGAAACAACTTCCAGCAGCGCGAATGATCTACTGAGTGTCCTAGCTACGGAGAAGAAATTGAAGCTGCAACTCAGGCTGACCCGAGCGAAAAATAAAACATAACACTCGAGTCAGGACATACATACTTATATAATGTAAGCTAATTCAAGTGTACTGTAATATAGAGCAAGTAACTTAAAGGATGCTTGGGACCGCCCATCCTCTAAGGATCCGTCAAACTATTTACTATGTAGTATATTGCGCTATTATAATAGTGTCTATTTATAAAATAAACATACTTTTAAATAGCATTAAGGCTTTACATTTTCCACCTTAACACGTAATAGTCCCAGTAGTCCATCCAATATCATAGCTCCTCCTGATCGGGAAGCAACTAGAGGATACCACACGGGCTACGGGAGAAATCTAAACTCGTACAAGGCTCGGTATGGTAGATGACACGGCACAACTAGGCAATGCCAGGGTAGATATACCAATTGCTATCCAGGCTGGTGGAAACGCGTAGCCGCAGTTACCGCCCACCTCGGACTAACTCCCCAAAATCAAAATATAGAGGTGGCCACCGAATCAATCCAAAATCATAGTATAATATCGAAGAGGAGCGTCCGATCAGAGGAATGACCTCATTGGCCTGGAATTGCTCCTGTTTTAGCCACCTTATGCCAACTCACGGGAGTCGGGTCCACGTATTTACCTTACAGGAAACGCCACCACCGACCTACTTCATTCTGGAATCTCCACCGCGTACACGGTTGGTCAAAGTGGTTTTCGGTATCGACAGAGAGTATGTCCATATCCGATCCCGGTCTCTTTGCCAACCCATCGTTATTATAACCCGTGGTCATTTAAAAACAATTTATACTTTAAAACCAGTATAAACATTTCCATTTCAAAACTATAAATACGATATCATTTAAAACCCAAAACAACATGATATCGTTATATTCAAATATAATTCTTTTCCAAAACCATACTGCTTAAAATTTATAATATATGGAAACCAAATATTTGAATTATACCTTTAAACCATAATATATTGGAAATTTTTCTTTAAAAAAAACATAACTCCCAAAACACAAATGGTTTGGATATAAATGGTTTAACTTTATGGTTACTTTGTAAAGAAGATAATTTACATAGCTTTACAAATATATTTCTTTATTTTAAACCATAATTTAAATATCACTTCATGTTCCCAAGACCATTTCAATTCCTATATATATATCCAATTGGAGTATTAATATTCAAAACTAAGGTTGGATATTTTTTTCTTTCAACAAATTAGTGTTTATTATTTCGTCTTGAATATTCCCATAAATTCCATAGATAAAACTCCAAAATTATGCCATTAAATAATTTCAAAATTTACTTAACACTAGAATGTTCATCTTAAATTTATTAAGAAAAATCCAGTTATAAATCTCATATCTTAAAGGTCTCCAAAACTTAAACATAAATATAATTTATCAAATTCCTTAAATTTCAAAACAATCAAATTCCAGATTCTATAGCACTTAGGAAATGCTACCTAAAGTTACGGGTAAAACTAGTCCAATTTCAAAAGACAGCATTTAAATGCTTTAGTAGATTGTTTAACTTAATAAATATTTCCAAATATAACTTATATATATATTTCTTAACTGAAATCTTATCCTTTCAAAAATCCAGAATTTCCAAAATAAGTTATATTCCAAAATTTTATTCAAATATTTATTTATTTATTTATTAACATTTATAACTCATTCAAAATCAATATAAAATCCTTTAAAGATATTAAATCAAATATTTAACTTCCAAAATAATTTTAAATATTTCAGAAAATATTATAAGGACCACGGGCCTGTATATAGTTTTCTAGCCTAGGTCAAGTGATACGGATTTATATCATTTCAATCCGTAATTTACAAACCCCGGGTTCTATCATTTCAAACCCGCAATCCCAAGTTATCAGTTAAGCAGTTAACAGACTAGTTTAACAATAATCATTATTTCAGCCCATAACAATCCAACTTTAACAGGGAACTTGCAGTGGTGATTTAAGCAGTAAATAACAATTAATAATATAACTGCAGAAATAATATAACAGATAATACTGATGAGGTGTCAATTTAAATGGGGTCCATCATTCTATATTACATTACAGACAGATAATAGTGAAATACAATTTTACACATACACTTGCAATAATTTACCAAAATATAAATACGTATGTCTGGTGAGAAATACTCACCTGAAAGCTGCAGAAAATTTGATTCAAGCGAAAATGAAAAATCCACCAAAAAAAAAAGAAACGCACAGAGGGTAGCGATCAAATTTCCCTGGATGTCACGTCTAGATTCAAATCTATAACAAGATCCAAATACCGAATACGTGACTTTTAAAATTTATGGTCAACGCAAATATTTGAAACAATTGGAATGAATAGAGTCAAAAAAATTTGGCACGATACGCTCGACCACTACACCACCCTACTTGACGAACAACTCGGCCCAAAATAAAATCTTTTTTTTTTCTACCTTTTATATATATACTCTATTATTTAATTAAACAAAACGCACAACCACCACATTGCTAAACTTCAACTGGAAGTATGCATAAGGTCACGGCCCAAGCCTATATCAACTAAGAATGTACGCTCACTGTAACCCAAAGAAATGCAAATACTTCACTCCCTTAATTTTTTCCCTTCACGCAAAAACACACTGCCTATTTCCTACTAGATTTGCGTGTACACATGCAAAAGTTTTCACCCAGCCTATACTACAAACTAATGCATGGATAGTACATTATTTGATCTGCACGTTACTTCCTTTATAAAATTTTATTATATCATTTCTAAATTATAAATATTCTCTTTTTTTTTTATATGTGTAACGACCTGTCATTTTCGTTAATTAAATTTGTCATTTTAATAAGATTTACGCAAATTTACTTTAGAAGAAATAAAGATTTTAAAATTAATAATGAAGCAAACGTTGAGAAGGAAATGAAACCATGGGAATATAAGGCTAAGTATTTACAGTTGAAACAAAATGACGAATAAATTAAAGTGATGTAAATTGTTATATTAGGCTAAGAGTTGCATATAAGAGAACAAAGGTAAGTAGTGAATTTAGTTAATGAATTAATAATATTAAATAGTAAATTAAATTAAATCAATGTCCGGTACAAATTGAAATATTGTTTGGAATGAAAGCTTATAAATTGTAAGCATTTAATTCAGTGTGTGTGTTTTTTTTTTTTTATATAAATATATATATCACATGCACAATTCGCCCAATCTTTCGACTAAATGCATGAATCTTTTTTAATAGATGCTTGCACACACACTATATGGTCTGAACTATATTTATGTTAAAAATATGCAGGCACTGCTTCCTATATGATATGCATTTAGTACAGGTAAATTATCTAATATATGCAAAAAGGCAAAGCTTCTCACTGATACACGCATGTACAGGTACCCTCAAATCTCTCCTCTCCCTCTTCCCTTCCTCTCCTTCCTCTGTTTTACATATATATTTCTTTCTTCTTCTTTTTTTTTTTTTTTCTTTTTTTTTTTTTTTTTTTTTTCAATGAACATTATTGACTTTCTATTTTGTTTGACCCAAAACTAAGTATGATATATACAATGAATAACTCATTTTTCCGTAGTGATAGTACGCGTAAACTTTAAGCTAGCATTAAATTAAATCTGGGTCAACTACACCATCTCTTTGCACACACATATTAGATTTCTACAGATGTGATGACTCATAAATTTCCAAAGTTTGTCAACTAGATCGGGTGAAGTAGATGGGTTGGAGTGGCCGAGCATATCAAATGAGAACAAAAAAACTGAGGAAAGGAAAAACTGGAAGGAAAAGAAAGAGAAAACAATAAGACAATTACCTGATGCTTCGAACGAAATTGCCAGAGGAAAATTTGCAATGCTTTGAAGAGTGGTGAGTTTTTTTTTTTTTTTTTTTTTTTTTTTTTTTGAGATGTGGATCTCTGGCATATTTATACACGAATTTGTGAAACGGCAAGGCAGTGATCAAGGGATGTGGCGTGATTAACTCATTTCAGTTTTGCAAAAGGATAAATTTTTTTTTTTTCCAACGTATAAAGTTTGATCAGTATTCGAAAATTTGTAAACAAAAAGGCAGAGAAAATGGCAGCTTGGATTATGGGAAATAAATGACTTGCGTGATACATGGTTTGATTTATAAAGTTTGTACGTTACTTAAGGGGAATATTGATCAAAGGAAGGGCAAGCGTGATGTTTGGTAAAGCTGATGACAACAGAGGGTAAGAGGAATAAGCAAAAATGCGAACGTTACATATATACAAATGCACTAATGTTGCTCACGTGTGATCCATTTTATTTTAGCTAAAATCTTGATTTTAGTTTGATACCCATAAATGAAAAGGTGAATATTTATGTAAGCTTTAGGCAAAGAACGTATACCATTTATTAAAAGAAATCAAACGGTCCTTTAAAACAAAATAACGTCCGTCTTAAAATCACTGACTGATATTTTTCTCCATAAAGATATTTAAATACGATTTTTTTACTTTATATGCGTGATTATAGGAACGAAAATTTTTTTTATCTTGCAAAATAAAGGCAGTGGAAACAGAGAGATATAAATAGGAATGTGAGAATTTGAAAAGATAGGCAAGGTTAAATTGAATGCATGAGTTGATTTTTAGGCAATCAAATATATTAGTCCATTTAGGTTGCGTGAATAAATGAATACAGTGACATGCTCAAGAAACAAATGGTAAGAGGCAAATGTCAAAAATGTTAAAAGAATAAAATTTTGTGTCACGCGCAAAGGAAGGCAAAATTGATTTTCTTTCAAATGATATATGCGTGATTGTAGATTTAGGCAGATAAGGTTTCGTGATCAGAGGAATGGCAAAATATGAACCGTTCCAATTATATGAGAATTGATATATTATTTTTTTTAGTTTGATTTAATTAAATGACGGCAAGAATTTTTCAAAGCTTTTGGAAATGGACACATTTTATTTAAAACCAAACTGTCAGTTACAACCAAAAGTAACGTTCATCTTAAAAATCACTAACTGATGTTTTAATACATAAAGGTGTTTATATATGATTTTAAAAGTACGTCAAACTGACGTAATACAAAACATCAAAAATATATATATAAAATAACGTTTTAAATTTTACACGTTTTATTACATTACTTACCATAAATTTTACGCGTCCTTTTAAACGCGATATTTAACAGTTTATAAATACACTAAATCCTTCAAAAATAATACTTAACTAAAATTTAAATTGGTTTACATTCTTCATATTTTATATATATATATACACGGTACTTATTCCCTAGATTTACGCGCCCTTTTTAACGCGTGATTACCCAGTTCATTTATACATAAAAAAAATTCGAAATTCTGACCGTGTTGAGACTCGAACTCGTGACCTGTCGTGAATAGCCCAGATGTCTTAACCACCTAAGCTATAAATGTTTTCTTAATTAAAACTTGATTTTTTTCAGAGATCTTATTAGTTAGTCCTAATTTTTTTTTTCATATTTTGTTTTAATCACTTTAAATAAACCCCAAAGTTTTTTTTTCAAAAAAAAAAAAAAATACAAGTGAAAAATACTTGTAAAAAAATTGGGCTGTTACAACCACCCCGCAGTTGGCTGCAGACCAACTGTCCACAAAGCCGAAATAAAAAGGGACCTCTAGACAGGGATGTATCTTACTCTCCAGTGGAAGCTACCCACGAAGCCTTGCTGCACCTCCCCTGTTTTAGCCATTCTCGGTTGATGAGGCTTGAGGCTGCGATTACCTTTATAGGACACATTTATCTTAGAATGCTCATCGTCCGCCTGACGATGTTCTGAAAGCATTCAATCCATATAAGTTTGTTCCAGGTTCGAATGAAACCGAAGGCACTATCTTGTTGCACTCATTTTGGAATCACCCTCAGAGTCAACGACCATAGCCCTTGCACTCTGATTCACCATCTCAAATATATAAGCACTATTCCATCAAACTCATTACGGAATCATCCACAGAGTTATACTGACGTATAGCCCTTACACCTCGAGTCTTCACTCGCTCCTTTTGGATTAACGATCTAACGTTTAATTGGAATCGATGTGGTTTTCGGATATCCAAATATGGAAACCGATCCCGGTCTCATCGAATCAAACCGCCATTTTAATGTCCAAGTTATACTTAAGGGATTTAAACAATAGATATTTCAGAAAATATCACTTAACATAAATGGATGTATCATATTACACAGATAGATAAGCATCTATTATCACATGCATCTATACATATCATAAAGCAGCATATAAATCACATCTCAGATATAGCATATTCACATCATCACCCATCAATCAATGTCATCCAACAACAACCAATATCATTAACTCATCCAATGATATATATCATCCAATCATTATTCATTCACAAACAAGTTCGATTCAAACTTAATTAATTTAATTAATCCTTAAATTAAATTAATTCTTAATTAATCACTTGGATTATCTTCAATCCTACTTCTTATTCATTAATTAATTACAAATTAATTAACTAACATCACTTAATTATCCATTTCAATTAATCTTCCCTGATTAATTATCACTTAATTACTTTAAGTAATTCTTACTTAATTACCATATTAATTAAACATCCTGATTAATTACTTCCAAATTATACTAAGTAATTACCTCTTAATTACCTTTTAAAATTAATCATACTTGATTAACTATTCTTTAATTATCCTGATAATTATTCCTTAATTATCCTTTAATTAATTACACATGATTAATCACTTTTAATTAATCACATTGATTAATTTATTTTTAATTAATCACACTTGATTAATTACTTTTAATCAATCATATTTAATTAATTACTTTTAATTAATCACCTTTGATAAATTATTTTAATTACATTTAGTAATTAAAACTATATTATAAATTAATTATCTTAAATTATTAATTAACAATTAATTCATTAATTAATGATTATTTCCATTAGTTAAATTTCTTTCTTAATTAATTACTTTAACATGTAATTAATCACATAATTAACTGCTCTAAATCTTTTTATTAATTAACCATTAATTAAATAATTTAAACCTTTAATTAATTATTAATTAATTCTTTAATTAATAACTCAGGTGATTAACTCTTAATCACATTAATTAATTACCTTTCATAAAGTAATTATCCTTTACTTAATTACCTTTAGTAATTAACCACTTAATTACTTAATTACTTTCCAAAGTAATTATATTAGATTAACCCATAAGTGATTATCATAATTAATCACAAATCAATTACTTAATTAATTATTTAACTTAATCATTTAAATTTAATTAAATGATTCTTTAACTTCTAATATTAAAAAGATTCTTAATTAAGAAAATCATTATCTTACTTAAATCATTTATTAACCAATAACACTTGATAATTAAAATAATTTAATTATCTTAATTATCTTCACAAATTCATTTATCTTTAATTAAATCAAAATTCTAAATTACTAAAGATAATTCTTATTTTAATTGATCTCTAAATCTTGATTATTTAACTTATTTAAAATAAAACTCTTTAGAAATCAATTTTAATTAAAACGATTTAAACATTCAAATTAACCTTTAAAAATCTTTAAACCTTACACAGTTATTTAATTCAATTTAATACAAACCATATTATTAAAAATCCACTTATTCCATTTAAAAAAAAACTTTTGTATTTCATAGTATAAAAACTTGTTAAAAACTTAACTTTGAAATCAAATTAGTTTATAAGAGAAAACTTGTTTTATTTTTGTTTAAAACTTTAATCAACATTTCAAAAAAACAAATTTCTGTACCAAAACTTTCTTTATAAATATTGCAGTTAAACCCTTTTAAACTCGAACAACACAAACTGCTTAAAATTCCCGAGCAAAATAAGCACACACCTCGAGTATAACACACGTTAACTCCGAGTTTGCCCTACCCAAGCCTGCTTCGAGAAATAACCCAAAACTCCCGAGATAATCTTCGAGTCCTCCTACCTCTCTTCCCAGAACCCTGCAGTAACCCATGAACGTGCACATAAACGTACACGACGTCAATGACCAAAGGCGAACTCCACGCTGATCATCCCCAGGTCGCACTCGACCTCCACATCCAATTGCATCACCCAGAAAAATTATTTCGATTGAAAATTGAAATTTAGCCCTCCAGCCAAAAACTGTTCGAAATCCCCACCATTAAACTCGACCACCGCCGGCCATCCCCTCACCGGAGACCACGCCGCCACTACCGTAGCTTCCCCACATCACCTTGAACCTTCGGCAATGCACGCGATCACTTCCGAAAGCAACTTGATGTCGCGACAACCCAAAGAACAACATCGGTACTATCAGGTTGCTAAACCCTAACTCCTCGATTTACCATCAACACAAACACTAATAAAATTCCATGGCAATTTTCCCATGATCCGTGATGCCCCCTCCACCTTCGAGTTCAACCACAACAACCCTAATGTCGTAGTTCGCCGAGAAACGGCCAGAAAACCCCAAACATATAAATCCCAAATAGCTCACTAATTACCCCATTAAAAATTATGATTTAAGTATTAAAAATCGTAATTTTCTATTTGCAATTCAATTATGAATCCAAAATTAAAAATTGAATTCATGAATTTCTGACCCAAATTGAAAATGTACTGTAAATTCAACTATTTATAACAAACTATTCAACTTAAAATCTTGTAATTATTTTTAGATGATAGCTTATATGATTACAAACAATCTTTATTTACACATCATAAACAAATTTGGATTCAAAATTGAATTATTGAATTTATTAAGAAATTCATGTCTGTTTTTATCATACAAAGTCCATTTCAACAGCATAGTCAATCAAATATTCAACATTCCAACATGCATTCAATTTTAACTAAGGTATTCAGGTAATTTCACAATATTCATCCACAAAAACAATTTGAAATCCAGGGTTTAAACCGTTTTTAAATTCATTTACTCACCTTGATTATGTAGAAGGCAGAACTGCATTTTTCCAGGCTTTCAATTTCCTTTGCATGTTGAAAACATTCTAGTTGCTGTTGATTTCCAGCTTGCATGTTGATGTTTACATCTTGTTACTTGATTAAACTTCCTTTGATGTTGAGCTTTCTTCTGCCTTTGATTTAAATTATCCAGATTCCTTCATTTTGTCTTCAGATTTTACAGTTTTTCTGCATTTATTTCTTTTGATTTTTGATCTTCATTTTGATTCAGAATGAAGAAAAACATTTGCTGAAAATAAAACTCCTCTTTTATTTATAATTAATTTTAAATTTAATTTTACAAGAGGAAGACATTTGTCATGTTAATGCCTTAATTAACTTACACATAAGCCATTTAATTTACATTTGTCTTAACATACATTAATTGGTTAACAAGTGTTATTATGTTTAATTCTTATTTTCCAAAAGTTATTTTCTCAATGTTTTATAGATGTTTAAATGTTATTTCTCTTATTAAAATTTATGTAAGCTATATATACTTGTATTTATGTAATATTTATGTAATATTCATATGAAATCAAGTAACTTACATTTTGATTCAATTTAATGTTTATATGTTTGAAACATCTATTCTAATTTAACTCTTAAAATTTTAAAACAAATTTATCTTGTGTTAAAATTAAAATGAAAAGATATTAAGCAAATGAAATTTAAAATTTAAATCTTATCTAACTCAAGTTAAACTTTATGTTTATAATAATGAGCAATTAACTTTGTTATAAAAATTTAAACTTCAAATATCATTTCAAAAATATTAAATCAAATTAACAATTCAAATTTCAAAACTATATATATTAAAGTTTGAAAAACTCTTGTTAAATTTAAATTAATAATTCTCCTATTTCAAATATATATACAAATATATATACACATTTCAAATAGAAACATTCTAACATTAAATTTGTAATTACCATATTAAATTTTAAAACAAATTTCAAATCACAATATATATATATATATATTCATATATATTACAATTTAAATATAAAGTTTTATTAAATTAAAAACTTCTTATTTACCAAAGTAAATATTCCAAATTAAAATATTATAAATTTTCACAAGAATTAATCTTGTCTATTTATATTGCAAAGAAAAATGTTTATAGATATTAACAATTTTTTATCATTAACCTTTTTAAAATAAATTTAACTTGTCAATTTATAATATAAATGATCAAATCAATTTAATTATTGTCAAAGATTATTAAATTGATATTGCTCAAAATTCCGGGTCGCTACATTCCTCCCCCCTTAAAAGAATTTCGTCCCCGAAATTTAAAAGCAAAGATAATTTAATAACCCTAGCTAAAGAATTTAAATTTCAAACAGCAATTACAAAATTAATCATAGCAACCAATTCAAGCAAACAATTTTATCTATCCAGACAAAATTCTGAATAGAACTTCCTAATATTATCAAGAGTTTTCTAGGCACCTATATTGGAATACTCGCTCTACAGAATCTTAATTACAATACTACCCTATTAAAACCAAGAACTCCCTCATCTGATTCTTCAAATCTGAACAAGATATCAGACTAAACTCAAAACCAACTCAACTACCAGATCCTTCTGAACTGCTGATTCTATCACTCGATGAATCATACACATATTCCTCAGAGATATGTGAAATACCATGAATTCCAGTTATCCAAACTGGCAATTCAATCCTGTAGATCAAAATCTAACCTCTAGAGAACACAGATAAAACTCAAAATACCTCCAGAGCGAACTCTCCAGTTTTACCAAATCTTATAATTCCTTTGATCGGATAAAACTAAAGCAATATCCAAATTCTAACTGCACATTCCAAAATTTCCTCAATTCTAACTGCATAACTCTTCCGATGCTCCTGAGTCACCTTCAATATTCCTGATCAGCCTAACCCTTGCTGATTGCTTCATGAAACAACAGGACCAACTCAAACCAAATCTCCAGGTCCTACTCAACAAAGTGGCTTTCCCATAATTAATTTGCTGAAATCCAAAATACAACTCTATTCCACAAGCATTAGTGGACTTCAAACCTACATCTCTTATCTGGAATAGCCAAACAATTGCTCCTGACAACCTTACCTTCTAACTCCAGAAAATTCCTTCATACTTGAATTACCAGTAGAAATCCTCTACTGCAACATCCGGTTGCTCCATACTAGAATAACTGCCAACTCACTTCTGCTGCACAACTCTGATCTAGAGCATATAAGAATGCTATCGAAGAACACAAGCAAAAACTTTCTCCATACACAGTTCATCCGACTCATAAAATCTTAGTGACCATTCTTCTTGATCAAAACATCTCAACAGAATCTTAACTTAGAATAAGATGATCAATCCTTCTCCAAAGAGCCTTGAGCTACCTCACCAAACTCTTCTCGTTCTAAGAGTCATCCCACTATATGGTTGAACCATCCAAAATTACTCCTGAATTCCAAGTTGATAAGAAAACTCAATCTCCGATTTGGGCAAATTTATGATTTTCTCAAAAACATCTGGAGAACCTCCGACTACTTCCATAGCTTTCACCTCTACTCGAGATGCCTCAATCTCATACCAAGAATACTCAAAGATTCCCAAACTAATCGCAAGTCACTTTTGCGATTCCACTCAGTTCTGATTCCAAAGAACTGTCTTCCCAACTAGAACAGCTTTTCCAATTCAAGATAAATCTTTCCAAAATGGCTTACCTATTAGAAAAACTAATAGATCACTTCCAAGAAATATCCTGCTCTGCCGAGCCTTTCGAAGAAAAGGATAAGCTTCACTATCTGCCTGGTCTGCCGATAGTAGAATCCCAAAGATTTCTGAATCATTGAAGAAACTGATTCTTGCTGCTTCCAAACTTCACCTCAATGATACTACTGAGCCAAAAGATCTTCCTTAACCAAAAGCTCCTTGAATCACAAAACTAACATCCAATTTTGCCAAAAATCCTTGAGACGAGTCGACATCTTCTCAAGAAACTCGTCTCAAACCCAATACCAACCACTTATCTTCATAAGGAAACAAATGAGACCATGCCCGAAATGAGGTAACTCATCGACCTTAGTCTCCTACTTCAATAAAGATGAGACACCCTTACTAGAGATCCAGAAAATTCCTAAATATCCGAATCTTCATTGCAGTAGACATCAATTGCTCTTCCAACATCATCTAAATTGGCTCCAAAAGAATCATCTTCAGAACCATCTATGGATACTGCATCCCACCATATAGCTATTCATTCCTGAAGCTATCAAGATACCCTTACCTGCTTCTCCTCAGCGGACAGATTCAACTCTTGGAAATCCCTGCTCATTCGAGAGCAAATCAACCTCACACTTCAAGAATATACGCCAATCCTTGAAAAAGACTTCCTCTGGACACAAAGAAATCCTTTTACCAATCTACAAAACTTATTCGAGACGGTATTAGGTCTACAATCTCGACAGACACATCTCCAACCACAACATACAAACTTCTTCCATTAGTGGTAGTCGTGTTCCACACACTCCAACCTTATCTACCTTTATAACCTATGTTGGAAAATCCGAACCGATAATCCAACAGATTAGGTAGTTATATATAAGTATATATATATATATATATATATATATATATATATATATATATAAATTACAAGTACGCTCTCTCAAGATAGACACCACTCCAGAGCCTAGGTATTCACTCAACCTAATGCTCTGATACCAACTGTAGTGACCCGACTTTCTATCACCAGAAAATCGCATCACTAATTAAGAAAGAAAGGGATAGAAGAAGAAAAGAAAGAGAAGAAAGAGAAAACAACACATCAGAATCTTACAGCGGAACGATTTAAATATAATATAGAAAATATACATAGTATCATATACATCAGAGTACGCAACTAAACATCTCAATTTAGACAGTTATAACATTTCTGTCTAATATAACACAAGACATCATACAGAGTAACAACACAATGGAAACTCTAACTATATCTACACGCTGAAGCCTCCTGCTCCAAAGCTCCTCCAGAATTCGTCAAGAGTTAACCTGAATCACTTGACTACTCATACAGAATATGAGTACCCAAGAGTTTAATAAAACAGAAAATAAACACTCGGGTCAGACAGGGGTCTGGTGTGAGTAAACGGTTTAAGATTGCTTAACTTTAGAAAATCTTTTGAAAAGAAAGGTATCACGTAAGACTTCCCACAGATAAACATGGAAAAGGTTTTACCTTACGCTAACCAAAACATTTGATAGGAAATCCAGTGATATTATAATAGTGTCTAGGGTTTTCAAGTAAATATGAAATAGCCGAAATCGTTACATTTATTAAATTCCAGCTACATAGGTATACAATCAAAACCGTAGGGTCTCGTAGGGAAAATGGGTTTCCATTAATGGCAGGGCTATTGTGGTACCGCCCGTCACAGTACGTGGCCTAGATCACCATACCGAGGAGCCACCCTAACTCCCCTGCAACACAAGGCCGGGACCATTCCTTACTGAACAGTCCCGAACAAGACCACCCCGCAGTTGGCTGCAGACCAACTGCCCACAAAGCCGAAATAAAAAGGGACCTCTAGACAGGGATGTATCTTACTCTCCAGTGGGAGCTACCCACGAAGCCTTGTTGCACCTCCCATGTTTTAGCCATTCCCGGTTGATGAGGCTTGAGGCTGCGATTACCTTTATAGGACACATTTATCTTAGAATGCTCATCGTCCGCCTGACGATGTTATGAAAGCATTCAATCCATATAAGTTCGTTCCGGGTTCGAACGAAACCGAAGGCACTATCTCGTTGCACTCATTTTGGAATCACCCTCAGAGTCAACGACCATAGCCCTTGCACTCTGATTCACCATCTCAAATATATAAGCACTATTCCGTCAAACTCATTACGGAATCATCCACAGAGTTATACTGACGTATAGCCCTTACACCTCGAGTCTTCACTCGCTCCTTTTGGATTAACGATCTAACGTTTAATTGGAATCGATGTGGTTTTCGGATATCCAAATATGGAAACCGATCCCGGTCTCATCGAATCCAAACGCCATTTTAATGTCCAAGTTATACTTAAGGGATTTAAACAATAGATATTTCAAAAAATATCACTTAACATAAATGGATGTATCATATTACACAGATAGATAAGCATCTATTATCACATGCATCTATACATATCATAAAGCAGCATATAAATCACATCTCAGATATAGCATATTCACATCATCACCCATCAATCAATGTCATCCAACAACAACCAATATCATTAACTCATCCAATGATATATATCATCCAATCATTATTCATTCACAAACAAGTTCGATTCAAACTTAATTAATTTAATTAATCCTTAAATTAAATTAATTCTTAATTAATCACTTGGATTATCTTCAATCCTACTTCTTATTCATTAA
This sequence comes from Allium cepa, assembly GCA_030765085.1. NCBI lineage: Eukaryota > Viridiplantae > Streptophyta > Magnoliopsida > Asparagales > Amaryllidaceae > Allium > Allium cepa. Next base: position 749,723,343 of record CM060938.1, on the reverse strand, counting down.
TTAATTACAAATTAATTAACTAACATCACTTAATTATCCATTTCAATTAATCTTCCCTGATTAATTATCACTTAATTACTTTAAGTAATTCTTACTTAATTACCATATTAATTAAACATCCTGATTAATTACTTCCAAATTATACTAAGTAATTACCTCTTAATTACCTTTTAAAATTAATCATACTTGATTAACTATTCTTTAATTATCCTGATAATTATTCCTTAATTATCCTTTAATTAATCACACCTGATTAATCACTTTTAATTAATCACATTGATTAATTTATTTTTAATTAATCACACTTGATTAATTACTTTTAATCAATCATATTTAATTAATTACTTTTAATTAATCACCTTTGATAAATTATTTTAATTACATTTAGTAATTAAAACTATATTATAAATTAATTATCTTAAATTATTAATTAACAATTAATTCATTAATTAATGATTATTTACATTAGTTAAATTTCTTTCTTAATTAATTACTTTAACATGTAATTAATCACATAATTAACTGCTCTAAATCTTTTTATTAATTAACCATTAATTAAATAATTTAAACCTTTAATTAATAACTCAGGTGATTAACTCTTAATCACATTACTTAATTACCTTTCATAAAGTAATTATCCTTTACTTAATTACCTTTAGTAATTAACCACTTAATTACTTGATTACTTTCCAAAGTAATTATATTAGATTAACCCATAAGTGATTATCATAATTAATCACAAATCAATTACTTAATTAATTATTTAACTTAATCATTTAAATTTAATTAAATGATTCTTTAACTTCTAATATTAAAAAGATTCTTAATTAAGAAAATCATTATCTTACTTAAATCATTTATTAACCAATAACACTTGATAATTAAAATAATTTAATTATCTCAATTATCTTCACAAATTAATTTATCTTTAATTAAATCAAAATTCGAAATTACTAAAGATAATTCTTATTTTAATTGATCTCTAAATCTTGATTATTTAACTTATTTAAAATAAAACTCTTTAGAAATCAATTTTAATTAAAACAATTTAAACATTTAAATTAACCTTTAAAAGTCTTTAAACCTTACATAGTTATTTAATTCAATTTAATACAAACCATATTATTAAAAATCCACTTGTTTCATTTAAAAAAAAACTTTTGTATTTCATAGTATAAAAACTTGTTAAAAACTTAACTTTGAAATCAAATTAGTTTATAAGAGAAAACTTGTTTTATTTTTGTTTAAAACTTTAATCAACATTTCAAAAAAACAAATTTCTGTACCAAAACTTTCTTTATAAATATTGCAGTTAAACCCTTTTAAACTCGAACACCCCGAGTATAACACACGTTAACTCCGAATTTCCCCTAACCAAGCCTGCTTCGAGAAATAACCCAAAACTCCCGAGACCATCTTCGAGTCTTCCTACCTTTCTTCCCAGAACCCTGCATTAACCCATGAACGTGCACATAAACGTGCACGACGTCAATGACCAACAGCGAACTCCACGCCGATCATCCCCAGGTCGCACTTGACCTCCACATCCAATTGCATCACCCAGAAAAATTATTTCGATTGAAAATTGAAATTTAGCCCTCCAGCCAAAAACTGTTCGAAAGCCCCACCATTAAACTCGACCACCGCCGGCCATCCCCTCACCGGAGACCACGCCGCCACTACCGTAGCTTCCCCACATCACCTTGAACCTTCGGCAATGCACGCGATCACTTCCGAAAGCAACGTGATGTCGCGACAACCCAAAGAACAACATCAGTACTATCAGGTTGCTAAACCCTAACTCCTCGATTTACGATCAACACAAACACTAATAAAATTCCATGGAAATTTTCCCATGATCCCTGATGCCCCCTCCACTTTCGAGTTCAACCACGACAACCCTAATGCCGTGGTTCGCCGAGAAACGGCCAAAAAACCCCCAAACAGATAAATCCCAATAGCTCACTAATTACCCCATTAAAAATTATGATTCAAGTATTAAAAATCATAATTTTCTATTTGCAATTCAATTATGAATCCAAAATTAAAAATTGAATTCATGAATTTCTGACCCAAATTGAAAATGTACTGTAAATTCAACTATTTATAACAAACTATTCAATTTAAACTCTTGTAATTATTTTTAGATGATAGCTTATATGATTACAAACAATCTTTATTTACACATCACAAACAAATTTGGATTCAAAATTGAATTATTGAATTTATTAAGAAATCCATGTCTGTTTTTATCATACAGAGTCCATTTCAACAGCGTAGTCAATCAAATATTCAACATTCCAACATGCATTCAATTTTAACTGAGGTATTCAGGTAATTTCACAATATTCATTCACAAAAACAATTTGAAATCCAGGGTTTAAACTGTTTTTAAATTCATTTACTCACCTTGATTATGTAGAAGGCAGAACTGCATTTTTCCAGGCTTTCAATTTCCTTTGCATGTTGAAAACATTCTAGTTGCTGTTGATTTCCAGCTTGCATGTTGATGTTTACATCTTGTTACTTGATTAAACTTGCTTTGATGTTGAGCTTTCTTCTGCCTTTGATTTAAATTATCCAGATTCCTTCATTTTGTCTTCAGATTTTACAGTTTTTCTGCATTTATTTCTTTTGATATTTGATCTTCATTTTGATTCAGAATGAAGAAAAACATTTGCTGAAAATAAAACTCCTCTTTTATTTATAATTAGTTTTAAATTTAATTTTATAAGAGGAAGACATTTTTCATGTTAATGCCTTAATTAACTTACACATAAGCCATTTAATTTACATTTGTCTTAACATACATTAATTGGTTAACAAGTGTTCTTATGTTTAATTCTTATTTTCCAAAAGTTATTTTCTCAATGTTTTATAGATGTTTTAAATGTTATTTCTCTTATTAAAATTTATGTAAGCTATATATACTTGTATTTATGTAATATTTATGTAATATTCATATGAAATCAAGTAACTTACATTTTGATGCAATTTAATGTTTATATGTTTGAAACATCTATTCTAATTTAACTCTTAAAATTTTAAAACAAATTTATCTTGTGTTAAAATTAAAATGACAAGATATTAAGCAAATGAAATTTAAAATTTAAATCTTATCTAACTCAAGTTAAACTATATGCTTATAATAATGAGCAATTAACTTTGTTATAAAAATTTAAACTTCAAATATCATTTTCAAAAATATTAAATCAAATTAACATTTCAAATTTCAAAACTATATATATTAAACTTTGAAAAACTCTTGTTAAATTTAAATTAATAATTCTCCTATTTCAAATATATATACAAATATATATACACATTTCAAATAGAAACATTCTAACATTAAATTTGTTAATTACCATGTTAAATTTTAAAACAAATCTCAAATCACAATATATATATATATATATATATTCATATATATTACAATTTAAATATAAAGTTTTATTACATTAAAAACTTCTTATTTACCAAAATAAATATTCCAAATTAAAATATTATAAATTTTCACAAGAATTAATCTTGCCTATTATATTGCAAAGAAAAATGTTTATAGATATTAACAAATTATTATCATTAACCTTTTTAAAATAAATTTAACTTGTCAATTTATAATATAAATGATCAAATCAATTTAATTATTATCAAAGATTATTAAATTGATATTGCTCAAAATTCCGGGTCGTTATAGATGTTTCCTGGGGGATCCAGGGGTAACAATTGTGTACTTGCGATCCATGGTTATACAAATGTTTGGTTTGGTCGATTTGTTTGGATTGTACTTTCCATATCTGTTGTTTTAAAAGGTGTTCCAGTATTTTCACTGGGTGTTGAAACAAGTCTACCAAGTACCTGGAGAATTCTAGCTTTGCGCCTAATCAACGCATAGCCAGAGTCTATAGGAACGAAAGTAAACTTGTTAAGGCATCGAGTTATAAAAGTATTTTGATAAAGTATATCATATAAAGGATACGTTGATCATATATTTTATTTGTTTAAACGATTTAAAAATGTTTTAAATATTGTTTACTGTGAACTATCAAAGTTGAATCAAATGACTATTCATCATATTATAAAATATATACTATAAAATATATAAAATGTTAAATATAAAATTTTAAATTGAAACTTATATAGTTTTAAATTTGGTTCATCCTTTTCTTTCAACCTATTCTCCCTTCTGGCTATTTGTACCTTCTTCTTCTTTGAGGGTTCTTTCTGCATTTTGAAAAGAGTCGGTTCTTTGGCTTATCGTTTAGATTTGCCCGAGAAACTTTCTGGAGTGCATGATGTATTCCATGTCTCGCACCTTCGCCATCATCTTCTTAACCCATCTCTTTTTGTTCAGAAAACTTCTCTTGATAGTTTGGATATTTAGCCTCATCTGACTGTCGAGAGTATGCCACTTCGTATTGTCGATAGAGGTACGAAGCAACTAAGAAGGGAATCTGTTAGTCTGATCGAGGTACGATGGGCACTGACGATTGAGATTGTACCTGGGAAACGGAGGAGAGCATTCGTGCTTCGAATCTGGAATTGTTTGTTTCAGGTACTATTTTTTTTCTACCTAGTTTCCCTTTATTTTCCTTGTCCGTTCTTTTCGAGGACGAAAAGATTTGAGTGGGGGAGAGTGTAACAACCCTAGATTTTTGAATATAATTTAAATTTGACTTTATTTTCTTGTTTGAAATTATTTTAAATTTTTTTCATTTGTAAGATTTCATTTATAAATATTTTTAAAGTGATAATAGAATTTTTCCAAAAATTATTGCATTTATTTTCTATTTTAAAAGGCTAGTTTCCATTTTTCTGCTATTTTCTTCATTTAATTATATTTAATAAAAATTTATTTATTTATTTTTGTGCATGCATTTTATTTTTGTGTTTTTATCTTTATTTATAAATATTTTCAAGTACACAAAATTTTTCCAAAATTTGTTTCATTTATTTTCAAATTTTCTAGCCTAGTTTACATTTTCTTTGCTATTTTCTTAATTTAGTTATATATAATTAATATTTATTTATTTATTTTTGTTTATTTACTAAATTTTCGTGTTTTTATCTTTATTTACCAGTATTTTTCAGTTATTTGAAATTTCAAAAGAAAATATTGAAATTTGAAGAGTTTTGGTGACCCTTTATTTGCTTAAGGCTTTTTATATTCCATATTTTCATTTTTCAACCAACATCTCCTCATTATTTGCTGCCATAACTCCTCATCTTTCTGTCGACCACTTCACCATCTCATTTTCACGTAAAATAATTTCTCATCATCAAAAAAATTCGGCCATCTCCATTGCATAAAAAAGTTTGGTAAAAATCTCTTTTCTTTTCATTGTTTTTATACTTGTTTTCATGAATTTGCACTTGCTTCTTCTATCTTTAGGTTCGGCCTCACCACTCCAGACACCTTGCCGCCTCCACCACCACCAGAACCAGTCACCACCACCTCCTCTCCAACCCTCTAGCCTAGCCGAGCCACCCTAGGTTGTAGATCCACCACACAAATGCACCAAACTCCACTGCACCACCTAGTCGAGCACATCAAGTCATACACCACCAAAAACTCCTCCTTGGCCGCCGCCTACACCACCTCAAACCTGACTTGACACCTCTACTACGTCATCCCTGACCCATCTGAAGCATGGTCGTGCCCATGATTGCCTTGGCCATGACCTATTTGCTTTGAACCATGTTGCGTTGCCTTGTTTTGTGTAGTTTCATGCACATACCTTTGCACCATCATTAAATCTATGCTAGGCCGACCCATTTGAACCCAAAGACCAGATCCTAACCCATTCTTAGTCGTGTGTTTCTGACCCTAGACTGAAGCACAAGTGGTTGAAGCAAGTGCAAATACATTGGTGATGTTTTGTGCATTCATTTCTAACATTGTTTTATTATATCTGGTTGAATACTTATGTTATTTGTATTGTTTTTTTTGAATGTGTTCAAGGCAATTAATCTTCGGCTCTCTCACACTCGAATATTTTCCATGTTATCGTGCCTTCGAAGATCTCATTTTTTGCATTTGAGTTGTTGTCTTCAGCTTATACCAGTGAGTTATTCTCACCAGGCAGTTTTATACTTATATAACTAGTAAATCGATCACCTCTGAATCTGTAAAATGCATCACCATGTTATATCTGCTATGTTATGATCATATGATGTTCACCCATGTTTATTTACCTGTTATATCATATATTACTATTATTTTATGATGTTTTGTTATTTATATCAGTTTATCACACTGCAAGTTTCCTTTAGATTATAATCACTATGGGTTGAAATGATACATACCCGAACGGACTTTAGAATAGGAGAAAATCGTTATGGACTGAAATGATTTTCAATTATTTCGTTTCACTTGAGACTGCGGGTTTGAAATGATAAAACCCGGGTTTTCTTTGTAAATTACGGGTTGAATTGATATATTACCCGTATCACTTTACCAAGTGTGGAAAATGATATACAGACCCGTGGTTAAAATATATTTTTCTAAAATTTTTAAAATATTTTAGAAATGTAAATATTATGATATTTTGATTTAAACTTGATCAAAAATGATTTTTGTAAAGTATTTTGATTTTTCTGAGAATTTATAAGTGAAATAAATTAATGATAAAGTGGAAATTTGAAATATAAGTTATTTTGGAAATTTGATTTAATTATAAATGGGATTTAATATTTAATATGAAAATATGATAAATTTATGATATTTTGAATTAAATGAATTTAAAATGATTTTAAAATATTTTAATGGATTTTGAATAAGTTAAAATGTGAAATAAATGAATATTGAGTTGAATTTTGAAATATAACTTAAATTGGAAAATTGTGAATTTTGTTTAAAAGTGAATTTTGAAGTTAAGTAAATAAAATGAAAAATAAGTTATATTTTGAAATTTAAACTTAAGTGTTAAGTTAAAAATTTAATTATATGAATTGAAATTGAATGTTGGAATTTAATAGGTGAATTATTGTTAAATATTGATTTTTGAATGGAAATTTAACTTTATAAAATCATGAATTTAAGAAAAATTAAATGATGGTTATAAAAGTGAAAAATATATGATTTTATAAGTTTGAAATGGTTTTGAATAAAAATTTAATGGTTTGTGAAAGTATAGTGAATATTTGGAATTTAATTAACAGCATTTTGAAATGCTATTATTTCTAAAGTAAATGATATTATAGCATTTGTAAATGCTATAGTTAATATAAATGAACTAAAGGGCTAAATTGAATTAAAGGCTATTATAGCACTTTGTAAGTGCTATAACTATTGAATTTAACTAAGGTTTTATTTGAATTAATGTAACCCTATTACAACATTTTGAATGCCGTCTTTTGTTAAATTGAATTGTTTTAAAGTAACTTTCCGTAGCATTTTTCTAAATGCTGCGAAAGTTGAATTTTCATTGTTTTAATAAATTTAAGTGAATGAATGAGTTTTGAAAGATTAAAATTTTGGAAATTTAATAATTTAATTATTAAATATAATAACTTCATTTTTATGATTTAAAATGAAGTAATTTGTTTTGAAATACAAACTATTTTGAAATGTGTGTTGAAATGGTATTTTAAATAAATGAATATGGTTTGGAAGATATGATATTTTGATATTTCGAAATGGATTTTGAATGATTGAATTTGAAATGATATTTGATTTCGAAGCATAAAATACCATTTTGAAATTTTAACTACGGGATGTATTTAATTTATAGTTTAACTGGTCCTTCAAAGACGGGGGATCCCAATCATCCTTTAAGTTATTGTACATTACTACTACAGTTCACTTGATTTGGTTTACATTATATAAGTATATATGTCCTGACTCGAGTGTATTGTGTTTTACTTTACGCTTGGGTCAGCCTGAGTATTTACAGCTTAGCTTTGGATTTCTTTTTCGGAGCTAGGAATCACTGGAGATTCTGCTTGTCTAGTTATATGTTCCCTTTCAATTTCAGTTGTTCTATTTCAGCTCTGGTATTTATAAACTTCTATGTATTTGAGATTTCTGTTGTATATGTTTTTCAAACTGATATTTTGTAATTGTTTTGAGAGTTTGTTATAGTAGCTTCATCAACTACTATGGTATTTTAATTTCCGCTGCGAGTAATTCTGGTATTTATGTGTCTGTGATTCTGTGATTTGTATTTCATTTGCTCCAAATTTAATTACAATGCGGTATTTTGAGCAATTCAAGTCCGGCATGTGTGGATGCGAATGGCTGAAAATATCGGGTTGTTACACTTTTTATTTTCAAGTAATATTTTAAGCAAATGTTCTAACACCTATTATAAGCGTTTTAGAGTATTTTAAAAACATTTTTAAGTATGTGTAGTTTTTAGAAGAATAGTTGATTATTTCATTAAAGTATAAAAATCTTATGTAATATTATCTTTTAAAGTGTTTTATTAAATATCTAGTTTTATAAATAAAATTATTATACATATGTATATCATCTCTAAAGGGTTTTAAAAATAAAATCAAAGGTTCAAAAAGGGGTTAATAATTTCTTAGTAGCTAAATGGTTTAATGTTTAAATTACCTGTTTGAAAAGTAATTAATTATTGTTAACACTAAAAGTCAACAAAGTAGATTTATCTATTTGTGAGAGTTAAAATTGATGTTTTTGTAGGGATATGAGCAATAATGCTCTAACCTACCGGCTTTCCTCTTAACCGAGGAATAGTTAAGTCGAAAACGTCGAAAACATATTAATCATGTTGATTTCTTACTTGTTTATGGAAATCATTAATAATAAACTTAACACTAAGAGCTGACGAGGTAGACTTATCTCTTTGTGAGATTCAAGAACAGACTATTTAGGCAAGGCTTTGATATGCAACCAGTGCTCTAACTTACTTGACTTCACTTTAGGATGTGAAACAGTTGAGTTGAAATGTCGAAAACAAGTTAAGTATTGTATAAGCAATTGTTTTGACTAGATAATCAATTAGTCGATTATCGAACTTGACCTAATATGAGTTAAGAAATAATCGAAAGGCTTCACAATTTCATAACAATGAGAACCGCTAGGAAGGAGTATTAGTACGGAAATTCTCTAGCTTTCGCTTACTTTTGAAAGAACCGAAATTGAGTTAATCGGATATTCATCAATTGGTTTTAATGTCTCTGGAATTGGTAAGTGTTTAACTTTCCGAATACCACTTCAAAGCTAGTGTTCGAGTTCTATGTTTTGGAATCAGTTGTGAAGTGAAATGTTATAGAGGTGAACTGTTTATCCTGAGGTTAAGTCCAAGGGAGACGTCAGCGTTAACATTTCACACTATGCTATCGTCTGGGACCATCTATCTTGAGGAGTATTCCAAGCGAGGGGACAACATTAGCATTCGTCGGAGGACTTATATAGGAATTCAATATGGAGATTCGATATCTGTTCGAGATGCTCTAATCTATATAGCGATTTGTGATTTGTTCAAGATGATGGAATCCATTTGGGGATTCCTGTTATGTTCGAGTAATGAAGACTCGAGTGAAAGATGCCAAATGTAGTCTCAACATCGCGGATGACTAAAACCAGAGATATGATGCATAGCCAAAGGGAACATAATATTTAGTAATCCCAAGGGTGTATACAACTCCCATCTAGTTCTACTTATGGACATGCATGCAGGAGCGATGCATTCAGAGCCACGAGTATTTAGGCATGGACCAGCTATGTATTTCCTATTGTATGTACGTTTCTTGGAAGGATATCTCCGATCCTTGTGCAGGAGTTCAAATTTAGCCTGATCCAAGGAAATCTCCATGGAGATCCTTACACCTGTGTGAACGCACCTTAGCGGTATTGATTGTATGTCTATTATTGTTGTGGAATTCAAACAGTAGCTATTTGATACGATTCATGTGCTACACTTTAGACATTATCAATCATATCACTATATTAAACTTAATGAATGGTTGGTTTTTTTAAGGAGAAAATTGTCATGTGAACCTGTACGGTTTTAATAGTTACTGATACTTATCACGCATATTTCTTAAGTTTCTCAAGCTGGTTTACCATACTGATCTAGGTGTTATTTTCTTATAATGCACGGGTCAGCACCGTGTATATTTTCAGATGTAGCTATGGATGCTTTGAAGCTTATAGAGACGAGCTGGATGTTTATCTACCTTAGTATTCTTATTTCCGTTGCATTACCATATTTCATGTATCAGCATTGTGAGGACATGTAGTTATAACTGTCCAGACCGATGATAGTACTTGAGTTTCATAACTCTAAAATTTCTTTATTCAGAGTAACCTTTTGTATCACTATGCCACATAGTGAATTAGACAATAGTTATCACAAAACATATGGTAAATTTTCTGTTATCCATTTTTCACACAACACATGGAAGAATCATATGTTGTGTGACACAAAAGCGATCAAACAACATTTGTTTTCAAACAATATTCATTTGTTGTTTGATTAAAATTAACAAAAATTTGGTTTTGCCTCCTTATCAAAATTTTGATTTCCCTCTCAATATTGCCTAAATTATTTCATGGCCGCATTCCTTCAATTGTTTCCCTCCCTCTTTCTTTTGTTCCTAAAAGAAAAAAAATGGTGTTCCTTACATTTCCAAGTTGTAAAATTTTACAGAGACCGTCCTCTTTTTAATATATAAAAGTGGGACTAGTGTTTCAGCCGTCTCTTCCATCTCGTTTTCTCTTCCTCCTCCACTCAATCCACTATCGTTCGCTTTCTATGTCCTTTCATCCTGATTTCGTCTAACTATCCTCTGTATCTACTGTAACGACCCGTAAGTTTTAATGGTTTTATTAACGTAATTAAACTTAATTTTGTAAAATTTTAAATAATTGAATTTGGAAATAAAAATTTGATATATGGAATACGTCTATATAAACGTAGCAAATGGTAAATTTTCATCAGATAATATGAAAGTTTATTTTATTGTGTAATTTTATTTAAATTTTTAAATCAATTAATATTTAATGATAATAAAATATTTTTCAAACCTGAATATTTTTATATAATAAATTTGTAAATCATCTTCTAAGTGAGACGTCAGATTTCGTTTTGCCAAATTTTGACTGCTATTGATCCGTTTATCTTGATTCTGGCATTTTAGCAGCATTTTCGGTACCGAATATCGACTTTTAATAGGATGGTCATATCGTTGAAGTTGTGCATCGTTCTGTTCGTCTCGTCATGCTGATCTCCGTAGTATGTTCATATTTGTGTTTCGGTGTCTTGTACGTGGCGAAGTCGGCGTAACGACTAGTCGCAAAGCTACCTAAATTTCACCCTTTTGGTTACCTTCCCTTCATTGTCCACTGTGAATCAATTAGCTACCTAGAAATTAATATTTTTAGCCTTTGACTCTTGTCGCTCTATCGATTCAATATGTAATTTACAATTCGTTTCAGTACCTTTCCTATTTCTTCATCTACATCTCTCCATTGTCTAGAGCTAGCCTACTCATTTGTAGTTGATATATATAAAACAGGTTTGTTGTATATAAGCTTTTCTTAGTTGTATATAACCTATCTGTTTGTTATATTATGTTAGCTTATATATGTGTTGTATTAATATTGATGTTTAAAAACATATATGCATACATTAGTATTGATTTTAAAGTATATATGTATATATGTTTTTATTTTTAAGTACAGACATATAGGTTTTATTTCTGTATATAGATTTGAATTAAATATTGATATTAATAAAGTAAGTTTGTATTGTTCTATAATAGATATTGTTAAAAATATGTAATTTATATATGAGTATATATGGTTAAATATTAATGCAGAAAAGAATATATTTGTTTGGCTTTTCAAGTATATATAGGTTATGTTAGTATTTTGATACACGCACACATAACACACACACACATAAAAGTAGGGCCCATCTTTTGTTTTCTGTAATAAGGTCGCATATTATACCTGCTTTCGTTTTTCTTTATATGTACTATAATATAGTGTTCTGTGTATTAAAGTAGGATCTATCTTTTGTCCACACCTTGCTTTCTTTGCTTGTGGTTTTGGTTAGTAGGTAAATTTAAATAAAGCTATTCTTGAAACTTTCATACATAAGAATCTGTTCACTTTTGCTTTGAGCTACAGCCTGCACTTTTCTTTTCTTTGAGAAAAAACAACAAGTTATATTTATATTATTGTAAACAAGGTATATATAATATAGATATTCGCGTTATGGAGTTGTAGGTATAATATGTTAGAGTAGTATACAGCTTGTCCAAAGGAAGGTATATAATATGTTTGAAATATTCGTTTAAATTTGGTTAATATCTTTGGATTAGATTTTTTGTGTAATAGATTTATTGTATGTATTGTGTTGAAGTATGCATTTGGAAATTTTAAAGGTAACTTATGGGTGATATAAAATTCTAATATGCGTTTAAATTAAAGTATGATTTTGATGTGTGTGTGTATGTGTGTTTATATATATATATATATATATATATATATATATATTATATACAAGTTCACCTATATAATTGATCCCCATCAAATCCAGTTTCATTGCCATGCTTTTGTCTCGTTTAAATCTAAATTGGTCGTAGCAGCTTTTTGCTTTGCTCGTGTCTGTATCCGTCTGTGTGTCTGTATCACCATCTTCACCATCGTTGTTGCCTTTAGCCTCGAAAGGTGAGCGACCACTCATGATTAACATTCTTATATTTATTAAATTTGATTTCACTTAAATGACAATTGAAATATACTGTTAAATTGAACTGTAAATTATATAATTGCTATAAATGTATGCCATTTTCTACAATTGTTCACCTGTGACACATGACCCCAGATCCCGTTGTATATATTTTATTAAATTATCACTGATGATATATGCAAGTTATTGATATGTTATATTTTATCATATTTGTTCTCACTCTGCAAGTTCCCTGTTAATTTAGAATTTCCTACGGGTTGAAATGATACATACCCGAACATTTTTTTAGAATAGGGGAAATCGTTATGAGTTGAAATGAAAAATCCAAGTGATTTTCATTGATTTTAAATTTTGAGATTGCGGATTGAAATGTTATATATCCGTAGATATTTAAATTATGGATTAAAATGATAGATATCTGTATCACTCTACCATAGGATAGAAAATTTTATACGGACACCGTTGGTCTATATTGTTAAAATGATTTCCAAAGTTGAAATGAAATATATGGGTTTAATAGATATTGACTTTAAAAATATAATATAAAATATATATTTTAAAATAATATGTTTTGGAAATTTTAACTTATAAGTTATTTTTGAAAAATGTAATTTTAGGATTTTACTTATATTTTATTTATTTTAAATATATATAAAATAAGATTTAATACAAATAAATTTAATAATAAGATTTAATGTAATAATTTTTTTAATTTAATTAGATATAATATATTAAGTATTTATTTAAACTTATATTAATATTTTAAATAGATTTATAACTTTAATAATAATGGTTGGGAAGATAAATTATTGTTGACTTGGAATTTAATTGGTTAATAATTTAATTTAAATAAGAATTAATTTAAATTTATTGATTTTGACGTTTTTGGAAGATATGATTTATAACCTGATTTGATGAAAGCGATTAAATGAATAATTTCAATTTCAAATAAGATTGAGACTGAATATTTAATGACTAATTTAAATTTATAAATTGAGATTTTATTTAATTGTTATTGAAATGATTAAGTTAGTATTTTCCAATTTGAATAAAATTAAGGTTAAATGTTGAAATATCAACGAAATTTATATTGAAATGTTTGAATATTTAAACCTTGAATCTTATTGGAATTGAAATGATAGTTCAAGCCTAGAATTTAAATCCGTAAAAATTGAAATGGTTTATTAAGAATTTAAATTGAATTTTTAACCTTTAGATTAAAAATATTGGACAGGAATTGATAAAAAAATTGAATTTTGGAATTTAAGCGGATTTGAATCGATTTGTGAAATTGGAGGAAGCTATTTTATTATATAAAATATTTTTAATATATATAAACTATTTTATGTATAAATTGTTTTAATATATAAACTATTTTAATTTCTAACTATTTTAATATATATACCATTTTCAATATCTAAAATGTTTAAGCTAAAAGTGTTATGATTTCAAAAGTGTTATGATTTCAAAAGTATTATGATTTCCAAAGTGCTATGATTCAAAAGTGTTATGATTTCGAAAGTGTTATGATTCTGTAAATGAATACTATTTAAAGTGAATAATGATATCGAATTTATATGGTTTTAAATGAAAATGATATTTTTGTCACGACCCGAAATCTAGCATCTGAAAATCGACATCAAATACCTCACTTGTATGCGAATGCCGGAGACTCAAACGTTGAACTCCAGTTCGGCGGAGCTTATAACAACATTAAATGAATACAAAACAGCGGAAACAAAATGAATTTCATTGATCACAACATATGGATACAACTTTGATACAACACCATCACAATATGAATAACACCAACATCAGAGTGCTATATACATAATACAACAACAAAATGATAACACGACAGTGGACAAAACAACAGAGTCTTCAAAAAGATCCAACATAAGCACCTTCAATCCAAAAGCTCCAAAGACTTCAAACTAAAAGCTTCCAAAATTCGATAGATTCCCAACTAAAGACTCCAAAAGACTTCCAGAATCTACTTCTACTATCCATGCTAGCTCCAGAATACGGATAACTGGCTACTAGGCTGCCTGTGTGGAAAATTTTGGGCATCCAAAGTTTAGAAAGGGAACAATAAACTGCGGGTCAGTCACGGGATAGGTATGAGAAACAAAACAGTTGTTTGAACAAAAACATTTTATAAAAATAATTCCGTCCATGCTTTTGGAAAATGAAACTACCATAAGGCCTCCCAGCACATTCACAATGCAATCACACACTTGGTGGAGACTTCTCCTTATGATAATCAAACATGATTGATACGAGAAAACTCTTTGATATTATTATTAGTGCATAGTGTTGAAAAAAACATTTCAAAAGTATAATATTAATCTTAGCCAGCATACGTACCATTATAGTATTCCTACTATAGCTATCATGTTAAATGGCAGGTTCTGCAACTAAAACCGTACAGGGCTCGTATTTGGTGGTTGGATTTCCAACAATGGCCAGGCTAAGGAACTTCCTTTTTGAATGGGTACGCCTCTGGAGGTATGCCCCGAGAACTTAACCAGCTCTCTATTAACACAAGGCCGGGTTACCTCTGTAACTAGGTAACTACTGACACGAGTTTGCCATCCTCCCGTCGTAACCGATCTTATTCGGGGCCCTAACAAAAAAAACAACAATCAACAACCATATAAGTTAAATATATGGGATCCATACCATGGTACCACTTTTTATCTAGAAGAAAATGTGCATACCCTTAGAGGCACTACCCTCGTAACCTTTCCGCATCCTTCCTTTTTCGACCATTTTTGGATTGCGAGGTTCGACGAAGTCACGCCCATAAAGCTACGCTTTTCACAAAAGTCATGCTTCAATCAACAATTAATCGGCACTCAGCATGCCACACTACCAAATTGGGAGTATATCACTAATAACCGTCAACTGTATAATTTCTGAGCTCGTACGTCTCAAAGAAGGGTGTTAAGATAAGAGAATAAATTCTCCGCCACCAAACAGAAATGCATTTGATAGAAATCAGCTTTATATCTCAAAGCGTAATGTCAGACATACAACCATACAAATCCATCCTAGGTCTGAATGGAACCGAAGACACTATGTCCAACAAAGGAAGAAGCCTTGCAAATCTGGGCATCCACAATCCCGATCGGACTCCCCATCACATATAGAGATCTCTATACCGGAGCAACTCGGTGCAGAGACAATCGACAAGTAATCCTTTCTTTCTCGAAAATACCCGGTCTTCACCACCATTTTCAAATACACTCCAATTCGTCGTATGATTAATTCGGAATAGGTTTTATGACACAAGTCATCTCCCGGCTAATCCGAATAATGACAATTTATTTTAAAACATGTGGATATATAAATTACAAAGATTCATCATTAAGATTCGATGTGGGTTTCAGATACCACTTGGAATCCGACTCCCTGTCGCATCGAAATTCAAATGTCATTTAAAGGCCAACAGTTTTCGCATTCATATAGAAACATATCACAGATATCACAGTTCAATTCATAATAGTTCACATCATAAAGTATCACAATCACATGTCAGAGGTATCAACCAATTCAAGGCATTCAATAATAATTCATCATCTATAAGATGGATTAATTAATCGTGTGATTATAATTAATTAAGTGGAAATTAACCACAAGGGCCTCTTTAGCAAGTGGAATTAGTTTCTAAGACACATAACTGAAATAATTACTTTCAAGGACAAAACACAAAATAATTAGTTTCTAGGGCCTAAAAACCTATGAAAGTATGTCCTTAAAAGTAATTAGACTGCTGACTTTGTCCTTGAAAGTAATTATTCTACTGACTTTGGCCTTGAAAGTAATTTCTTTGAATGTGTGTCCTAGAAACTAATTAAACTGCAAAGTTTGTCCATCTGGTGAAATGCCCAATCACATAATTACTTTCATTAATTATCCTTAATTAATGATTAATTATCCTTAACTATAAATTAATTAGTCCTTAATTATCAATTAATTAACCTTAATTATTATTTAATTAACCTTAATTATTATTTAATTAACCTTTAAATTATCAATCAATCAATTAATTAATTATTCTTTAATTACTATTATTAAGTAATTATCTTTAAGTAATTATCTTTTAATTATGCATTAAATAAATAAATCTTTAATTACTTAAAATTTAATTAATTAATTAAAAGATAAATTATTTATCTTAATTAATCACTTAATTGTCATTAAAAATCTTTAATTAACAAGCTTTGTAATTAATTAACATGAACATATAGATTAACACAAGGTATTTAGGTTAATTAATAAATTAAAAAAGTTTCATCTTAATTAATTCTTTAATTATATTATTAATTTAAAAATAATTAAGAATTAATTTTATAAATAATAATTACATAACTAAAACAAACTTAATTATTTTAAAATAATTAACTTAAACCTTTACTAATCCCCTCTTTAAATAAACAATTATTTTTAAAAGAATAAGTTAAAACTTATTCAAACTTGAATTTGTTTTTAAAATTGAAAACTGTTTTTAAACTAACCCGAGGTACCCTATAACAACCGTGATTTTGACTACCGTCGAAATAAAATTTTAAAATAGTAATTTTAAATTGAAATTTGAAAAGAAAAATTATGCAAACCATTTCAAAGTCAGTTGCATACCTTTTATGTGGTAGCACATTTAAAGTAAATATCAAAGTTGTGCTATATTTCATTTGCCTTCACGTGCGTTAGAATATAGGCTAATGTAAATCAAAGCGGAACCTATTTATTTGTTGTGCTGTCACATTCTTTTTTAAAGCAAGTGTGAACGTGCAAAGTCAGTTAGAAATAGGCCATTTAAACTAAAAGTATAAACACTTTTGCTTGGTTGTCACTAAATTTTGAAAAAAAGCAAAGTGAACACTTACAGCCATCATCTCATTCTAGGCAGTGTGTCCTTTTCTTTCCTAATGCACGTTTGCATTAAATGAATGTGTAAATAGGGTTAGCCAGCACACATTTTTCTTTGAATTGTTCATAATATTGAAAAAAGGAAAAAAGAAGACTGCAACATTTTATTTTGCTTATTTTCAGAAGCTCGATGAAAGCATTAATGGCAGATTTAGATTTAGCTTCAGGTGGTTCCGGTTGCTAACAAATTATGAAGCAAATTTTTGTGAGTTCAAAACTCACATCTCTAATTTATCCTTTACTTCATCTTTGCATACAAATATGGGCAGTATCATATTTGCCCTGACTATCTTTGTACGTGCATCTTCAGTGTGCATGCGAGTTTTGTATGGCAATTCAACATTGCCAGATCTTCTTTTTCTTGTTTTGAATTTTGTACTTGCGCGCAAAAGTATAGTCTTCTCTGAAAATTTTTATGTGAAAACACGTTACATTTTCTTGCGTGCGTGAAGTGTTGTTGCCCAAATTTTTTTTCTTTGTTTTGATTTTTGCCCGTGCGTGCAAAGTTATCATATATAAAACGTGTCCAGGTAGTTTGTTTTTCTTCATATTTGCATGTATAGTGATACTCGCGCGTGAATGTCCAGATCTTAGTTCATTTCGTGCATATTATATTATGGTTTAAGAAAGTAGTGTCCAGGTGTTAGTTTTGTTGCCTGTCCCCTTATATTATGTTATAAATTTTGTATGCATGAAGTACTCGAAAATTAGCCTGGTCAAATATTTTTACTTCATATGTTGCGTGCATTTGAAATTTGCGTGAAATCAAGTTGAAATTGCATTACACAAAGTAAATCCAGGTCATTTGCATTTTTTTATATGGCCAGATCACATTATATTGGTATTGATTTCATTCGTGCATACACAACTTCATATATTGCAAAGAAAGGTGATAGTCGATACGTGTGCATGTAATTTAAGTTCTGGTCCAATCTTACTTTGCACGCATATGGTTGTTTAGGTACGTGAAATAATATATGGTCAATATTTTGTCAAGTGTGTTGTGTAGTTGTAGCTTTGAAAACATAGTCAAGTTACAGGCCTTGCATTTTTGTATGTGCATTAGTTTTTGGGTCCCAGGTCATTTTGATTTTTGTTCAAAGGTAAGTATATGTGTGTGAATGTAACGTGTCAGGGCAAACATTTTAATTCATGCAGGCATGAAAAATTTATAGTGCCCAGGCCTTGCTTTACAAAACATGTATGCATGCAAGGGAGAAATATGAGTCACCTTTCTTTATATATTTTTTGTGCATGTAAGTTGTTTATTGTATTTTACATTTTTTGTGTATGATATTTTGTGCAATGAAGTAGCATGCGAAAACCTGTTTTAAAGTCACTTATTTTCGTTTCTTCATTCTCTTGTGCCAGTTTTTGTTACACATATTAGTAGTGAAACTTTTGATGAAAATATAGTGGTGCAGGTAACTATTTAATTTACGTTGAACCGGTGTTTGGTTTTAAAACGCATTTTTTTGCCGTTATTTTTATAACGGATTTTCACTCCGGTGCTATATTTTTGAAGCGTGTTGTTTTAATGAGATTTTTGATGAATAAAAATTATTATTGTTTTGACTTCAGTGACCGTCAATTTTAAAGTGAATTTTCAAGCGGTTATCCCGCAACGCTGATTTGATATCCCTTTTTACGGTGTTTTGTGAAGCGCAATTTCCTCGTCGAAATTGCTATAGTTGTTGCTGTTTTAATCACATGTTTTAAAAATCGTTTTAAAATAAAATTATTTCCAAAAATTTTACAGTTTACGCTTTCAAAAGAACGAGGAAGCGAGTTAAACGCTTTAGCAAAATTGAGGACTATGAACCCGTACTTTTACTGATTCGCTTAATTCTGGAGTTGTCCGTTTGAGAACGTAATTTTTATTTATATAAAATACACAATTTTTCACTTTCAAGGAAACGATGAAGGGATTTAAACGAGTTAGCAAAAGTGCAGAATATGGAACCATGATTTTACTAATTCGGTTAATTCCAGACTCGTTAATTGAATTTTTTTTTTTTTGGATATGTTGTTTGATGATTTTGATATTTGTTGGGCTTTCGAGCCACTATGATGGACCTTCGGGTCAATTACCAGTACTAGACCTTCGGGTCATATGTTGGACCTTTGGATCATTTGTTGGGCGCTAAAAATTATGATGACAGTACTTGGTAGGCTTCGGTCATATGTTGATGCACGTGCGGCGTAGCTTAGACTCGCCATATGCTGGGATCGATCCACTTTTATGCTGATTTTATGCTGATTTTTCTAGTTATATATTTTTGATTTCTAGATTTTGTGAATTGCTGTTTTGAATTCATATATGAATTTGAAAGTTGATTTTGATGGAGTTTAATGAAAATTCTTCATTTAAACTATGTTGATTATATATGTTGAATAGTCTCATTGAGATTATAATTAATTTGCTTTGATGTTGTTTATGATGCATTCACTTCTAAGATTAAATTACACTGATCCGTTTATTATTTTCTTTTAAATAATACTCGGGTCAGACCGAGTTATTTCAGGATAATCGCTACCTCTGATTCTGTTGCCGCCTCAGTTTTTGAGATTTCACATCATCTTTTGTCTAGACTTCGAGGTGTCACTTTTGGTGTATCGACTCTCGTCTGATGTATGATATAATATCTATGTATATGTATATTTGGTTCATGTGAACCATCGATTGTTGTAGCAAGTATCCAGACTTGTCTTCCGCTATATATCTGATATTTCTGTTCTGATATGATTATACTTATCTATGTTATTGTTATTATGAGTTGTTCTGAATTTTTCATTAGTCACCGTAGTTTCGTTTTAGATTTGGATTGAATATATCTTTAGGAGTAATTTACACAACTCCTATCGATGTAATCAATACTCGTCTAAGGCATAACTTACGGATGGTCGCTTCTAACAAGCCTTATTCTTCGCAATAGCAGTCGTTATTCCTTATAATAACCTTTGTTATTGTAAGTATAGAGGTGGGGTGTCACAGCTTGGTATCAGAGCTGAAATTCAGAACAAATTATAACAAACACAGAACAGAAGTAGAATGGAACATGCGTTACAACTATTCGAGGGTTTTATTCATGCCTTTCTAATCTATTCTTTCCACTTTAACATGTTGGAGTATGTCTAGGAATAAATCTCATATTCCATAGTATTCCATTTGTTAAATTTCTTATCAATTGTGTTTTGTTTAACTAATCCTTATCTTCTCTTGTTCTCTCAGCCTATGGCTGGAAGGGGTAGAGGGAAGTTTTCTTCTGCAGGCCCGTCTAGTGGTTCTCATCTGGACGGAGTCTATATGTCAGTTAATCAGTTTATGAAGCTATTCCGGGGTACTCAGCCTTCTGTTGCTACTCTCGCAGCTCCTACTCATAAGTCTGCCTTCGCCCGCATGTGTAGTGACTATTCCCACCTTGAAGGCAAGCCTTTCAAGGGACGGAAAGTGTATTGGAGGTTCAAACTTGGTTGCGCGCTTGTGAGCGCATATTTTCTTGGATGGATCTTTCTGATCATCATCGCATTCTCGTGGCATTAGCATGTTGCAAGAGCGTGCGCTTGATTGGTATGAGCTTTTTATTGCAGAATTTGATGAGTCCTCTCTCTCGTGGATTCAGTTTAAGGAACGTTTCGAACTTAAGTTCGTTCCTGAATCAAAAAAGGCTAATCTTGCTCGTAGTTTCCTTGAGTTGAAGCAAGGAAAGTCCTTTGTTTCTGATTATGTTGCATCTTTCGAGGCTTTGTCCAAATACCGAGTTGAGTTCATTAACACTCCGCGTAAGAAGAATCTTAGATCTGTTGTTGGTTTGAAGAAGTATTTGAAGAAAGTTCTTTTGCTTCAGCTTAAGCTTCCTTTTGAGGAACTTGTTGATTCGACTCTTTGCCTTGAAGTTGTTGAAAAGGAACGTTATAGTTGTGATGAGGTTGAGGTTTCTAAGAACCCCAACAAGAAGAGGTTTCCATTCCATAGGCCTAATTCTTCTTCTAACAAGAAGAAGAAGAAGCAAGCTACCTCTAGTTCTCAGCCTAGTAATGAACCATCTATTCAGAGGGCGTGCTATAATTGTGGTTCTTTGGATCATTTTCTCCGTAGCTGTCATAAGCCTCGTAATTGTCGTTATTGCAAGAAAGAGGGTCATTGGGTTTCTGATTGTCCTACTGCTCCTAAGGGTTTCAAATCTGGAAAGCTTAATGTTGCTAAAGCTTCTGGTGATTCTTCTAAGCCCAAAGGTATTACTCCTTCAGTTTTGGAAGGTTTTTTTTATTTCATGGCCGTTCTATTAGAGTTTTTTTTGATACGGGTGCATCGCATTCATTCGTGTCAAAAGATCTTGTTGGTGTTATTCCTTTGGATGTTATTACTCTTTGCGACCCTTTGAAGATTGTGAATCCTATTGGTGGATCCGCTACTCTTGGTTTGTTATGTGTTGATGTTGAGATTATTCTATGTGGTTTTTCCTTTCATGCGAATCTGCATGTTATGGATCATCTTGGTTTTGATATAATTTTGGGTGTGGATTGGATAGCCGTTATGAAGTTCAAATCTTATGTCCCAAAAGAACTTTATATCTCAAGCATCCCGATGCTGTCGAGCAGTTATCTATTACATTTCGAGACATGGATCATACTTCGAATGCTCTCATTTCTTCCTTCAAATCAGAGGATGTCATAGCTAATATTCCGGTTGTTTGTGATTTTTCTGATGTTTTCGAGCCTATTTCATATTTGCCGCCGAAGAGGGCAATTGAGTTCCGTATTGATCTTATCTCTTGTGCACATCCTGTCAGTCGACCTCCCACGAGGATGTCTGCTAAGGAAAATGAGGAACTCAAGCAAAAATTATCTGAGTTGGAAGCCAAGCGATTTATTTTTTCTAGCTCATCTCCTTGGGGCGCCGCCGTTGTCTTTGTTAAGAAGCTAGATGGTACTTTTAGGCTTTGCATTGATTATCGCAAGCTTAACGAGCTCATTATTAAAAATAGGTATCCATTACCTAGGATCGATGACATGTTCGATCAATTAAGTGGCGCTAAGCTTTTCTCCCAACTTGATCTTGCTACCGGTTTTCATCAGTTACGAGTTGCAAAAGATAGCATTCCTCTTACAGCCTTCTGCACTCGTTATGGTTCTTACGAATGGCTTGTTATGCCGTTCGTTTTGACGAACGCTCCAGCGTATTTTGTTGATCTTATGTATCGGATATTCCAGGAATATCTCGATAAGTTCGTCTTGGTTTTCATTGATGATATTCTTATTTATTCCAAATCTGAAGCCGATCATATTCAACATTTGGAGATTGTTTTGAGCACTCTTCGTCAGCATTAGCTTTATGCCAAATTCTCCAAGTGTCACTTCTGGGAGAATAAAGTGAAGTTTCTCGGTCGTATTATTTCTTCCGATGGTATCTCTGTCGATCCGTCCAAGATCGAATCTATTCAGAATTGGAAGAGGCCCGAGACCGTTACTGAGATCCGTAGTTTCCTTGGATTGGTGGGTTATTATCGCCGGTTCATTAAGAACTTTTCTTGTATTGCTTTACCGCTTACCACTCTAACGAGAAAAGCCGTTCCTTTTATTTGGTCGGATAAGTGTGAGACTTCTTTCGTGAAGTTAAAAGATCTCCTTACTCATGCTCCTATCTTAGTGGTTCCCGAAGGAAATGATGATCTTGTTGTTTATACCAATGCCAATGGTTATGGACTCGGTGCTGTTCACATGCAAAAGGATAGAGTAGTTGCCTATGCTTCTAGACAACTAAAGCCGAACGAGATTCGTTATGCTACCCATGATTTGGAGTTAGCCGCTATAGTCTTTGCCCTAAAGATTTGGCGACATTATTTATTGGATGAGCGTTTTATTCTCTTCACTGATCATAAATCTCTGAAGTATCTATTCACTTAGAAAGAACTTAATATGAGGCAACAGCGTTGGCTCGAATTTCTTGCTTCATATGATTTTGATATTCAGTATACCCCTGGTAAGGGTAATCAAGTTGCTGATGCGTTTAGTCGCTAGCAGCAAGTTGTTATTCCCATGATGCTAGCAGAGTGGAATATATTAGAAGCTTTATCTCATTGTGATATTAGAGACCGTCCTTCAGTTTCTGATTCTCCTGTGCTTTTATTTAGCAAGGAAGCTCATCCTAGTTTGTTGGATCGTATTGCCGATGCCTAGAAACAAGATCCAGATCTTTCTTATCTTATTCAGAGTTGTAAATCGGAATCCTGAAGTGATGATCTAAAGGATTTCGATATTGATGTTCATGGTTGTATTCGGAAGAAGGGAAGGTTGATCATGCCTAATGTTCCTAATCTTAGAAATGACATTCTTGAGGACTGACATCGTTCTAAGTATACTATTCATCCAGGTAGTAGTAAGATGTATGCTGGTATGTAACGCTTATACTTTTGGGAAGGTATGAAGCATGATGTTGCAGGTTATGTAAGTTGTTGCATGACTTGTCAAATAATTAAAGCTGAACACCATCGTCCTAGTGGTCTTTTGCAGCCTCTTGAGATTCCATTATGGAAATGGGATCAAATTTCTATGGACTTCATTGATGGTCTACCTCGTTCGAGGTCGGGCCATACTAGTATTTGGGTGATTGTTGACAGATTGACCAAATCAGCTCATTTTATTCCTATCAAGTCCAATCAGACTGCTCCTTTGTTGGCTACGCTTTTTATTAAAGAAGTCGTTCGACTTCATGGTATGCCTAGGTCTATTGTTAGTGACAGAGATCCGCTTTTTACTAGTGGTTTCTGGCAGAGCCTTCAAAAAGCTTTGGGCACTAAGCTCAATCTCAGTACAGCTTATCATCCATAGTCTGATGGTCAGACTGAAAGGGTGAATCAAATCTTAGAAGATCTCCTTCGAGCTTGCATTCTTGATTTTTGTGGTAGTTGGGAAGACCACTTATCTCTTGTTGAATTTTCTTATAATAACAGTTTCCAATCCAGTATCGGTATGGCTCCTTTCGAAGCACTTTACGGAAGGCCGTGGCGATCACCGTCTTGTTGGTTGGAATTCGGGGAAAATTTAGTTCTCGGCCCCGATTATATTCATGAGTCTTGTGAGAAGATTGATATTATCAGACAGAGAATGAAAGAGGCTCCGAATAGGCAGAAATCTTATGCCAATCACCGTAGGAAGCCTTTGGAATTTTCGATTGGCGATCACGTGTTCATTCGTGTTTCTCCGATGAAGGGTGTGGCGCGTTTTAGTAGCTCCGGGAAATTGACTCCTCGATATATTGGACCGTTTTCTATTACGGAACGCATTGGCCCTGTTGCTTATCGTGTATCGCTACTTATTCAATTTTCGGGAATTCATGACGTATTTCATGTATCCCAGCTTCGTCGATGCCTTCGAGCTTCAGATTCTATTATTGATCCCCATATGCTACAAAATCTTGAGATCTCACCCGACTTGTCTATGGTGCAAAATCGTATTCATGTGCTTGCTTCGGAGGTGAAACGCCTTCGGAATAAAGAAGTCCCGCTTGCGAAAATTCAATGGTCCGCAAACCCCAAAGATTGCACTTGGGAAACCAAAGAATTCATCAAGCGTTCTTATCCTGGTTTTCTCTCCTCTTCGGGTGGGGGTGAGAATTCTTATTCATCTTTTCTGTTTTAAATCTTTGTTGTGATAATAATTTGTGTTATAAACAACTTTTAGTATGAAAATTGCGGGGATGTAATTTTTATAAGGGGGGAGTTTGTAACAACCATGATTTTGACTACCATCGAAATAAAATTTTAAAATAGTAATTTTAAATTGAAATTTGAAAAGAAAAATTGTGCAAACCATTTGAAAATCAGTTGTATACCTTTTATGTGGTAGCACATTTGAAGTAAATATCAAAGTTGTGCTATATTTCATTTGCCTTCACGTGCGTTAGAATATAGGCTAATGTAAATTAAAGCGGAACCTATTTGTTTGTTGTGCTGTCACATTCTTTTTTAAAGCAAAAGTGAACGTGCAAAGTCAGTTAGAAATAGGCCATTTAAACTAAAAGTATAAACACTTTTGCTTGGTTGTCACTAAATTTTGAAAAAAAGCAAAGTGAACACTTACAGCCATCATCTCATTCTAGGCAGTGTGTCCTTTTTCTTTCCTAATGCACGTTTGCATTAAATGAATGTGTAAATAGTGTTAGCCAGCACACATTTTTCTTTGAATTGTTCATAATATTGAAAAAAGGAAAAAAGAAGACTGTAACATTTTATTTTGCCTATTTTCAGAAGCTCGATGAAAGCATTAATGACAGATTTAGATTTAGCTTCAGGTGGTTCCGGTTGCTAACAAATTATGAAGCAAATTTTTGTGAGTTCAAAACTCACATCTCTAATTTATCCTTTACTTCATCTTTGCATACAAATATGGGCAGTATCATATTTGCCCTGACTATCTTTGTACGTGCATCTTCAGTGTGCATGCGAGTTTTGTATGGCAATTCAACATTGCCAGGTCTTTTTTTTCTTGTTTTGAATTTTGTACTTGCGCGCAAAAGTATAGTCTTCTCTGAAAATTTTGATGTGAAAACACATTACATTTTCTTGCGTGCGTGAAGTGTTGTTACCCAGATTTTTTTCTTTGTTTTGATTTTTGCCCGTGCATGCAAAGTTATCATATACAAAACGTGTCCAGGTAGTTTGTTTTTCTTCATATTTACATGTATAGTGATACTTGCGCGTGAATGTCCAGATCTTAGTTCATTTCGTGCATATTATATTATGGTTCAAGAAAGTAGTGTCCAGGTGTTAGTTTTGTTGCCTGTCCCTTATATTATGTTATAAATTTTGTATGCATGAAGTACTCGAATATTAGCCTGGTCAAATATTTTTACTTCATATATTGCGTAAATTTGAACGTCGCATGAAATTAAGTTGAAGTTGCATTACACAAAGTAAATCCAGGTCATTTGCATTTTTTTTATATGGCCAGGTCCCATTATATTGGTATTGATTTCATTCGTGCATACACAACTTCATAAATTGCAAAGAAAGGTGGTAGTTGATACGTGTGCATGTAATTTAAGTTCAGGTCCAGTCTTACTTTGCACGCATATGGTTGTTCAGGGACGTGAAATAAAATATGGTCAATATTTTGTCAAGTTGTTGTGTAGTTGTAGCTTTGAAAACATAGTCAAGTTCCAGGCCTTGCATTTTTGTACGTGCGTTAGTTTTTGGGTGCCAGGTCATTTTGATTTTTGTTCAAAGGTAAGTATATGTGCGTGAATGTAACGTGTCAGGGCAAGCATTTTAATTCATGCAGGCGTGATAAATTTATAGTACCCAGGCCTTGCTTTACAAAACATGTATCCGTGCAAGGGAAAAATATGAGTCACCTTCCTTTATATATATTTTTGTGCGTGTAAGTTGTTTATTGTATTTTACATTTTTTGTGTATGATATTTTGTGCAATGAAGTAGCATGCGAAAAACAGTTTTAAAGTCACATATTTTTATTTCGTCATTTTCCAGTGCCAGATTTTGATACACATATTAGTAGTGAAATTTTTGATGAAAATATAGTGGTGCAGTCCACTATTTAATTTACGTCGAAGCAGTGTTTGGTTTTAAAACACATTTTGTTGCCGTTATTTTTATAACAGATTTTTACTCCGGCGCTATATTTTTGAAGCGTGTTGTTTTAATGAGATTTTTGACGAATAAGAATTACTATTGTTTTGACTTCAGTAACCGTCAATTTTAAAGTGAATTTTCAAGCGGTTATCCCGCAACGCTGATATGATATCCGTTTTTAGGTGTTTTGTACGCAATTTCCTCGTCGAAATTGCTATATTTGTTGCTGTTTTAATCACGTGTTTTGAAAATCATTTTAAAATAAAATTGTTTCCAAATTTTTTACAGTTTACGCTTTCAAAGGAACGAGGAAGCGAGTTAAACGCTTTAGCAAAATTGAGGACTATTGTACCCTTACTTTTACTCATTCGCCTAATTGTGGACTTGTCCGTTTGAGAAAGTAAATTTTATTTATATAAAATACACAATTTTGCACTTTCAAGGAAACGATGAAGAGATTTAAACGAGTTTGCAAAAGTGCGGAATATGGAACCACGCTTTTACTAATTCGGTTAATTCCGGACTCGTTAATTGAAATATTTGTTGTGGATTTGTTGTTTGATGATTTTGACGATTTGTTGGGCTTTTGAGCCACTATGATGGACCTTCGGGTAAATTACCAGTACTAGACCTTGGGTCATATGTTGGACCTTCGGGTCATTTGTTGGACGTCAAAAATTATGATGATAGTACTTGGTAGGCTTTGGCCATATGTTGATGCACGTGCGGCGTAGCTTAGACTCGCCATATGCTGGGATCGATCCACTTTTATGTTGATTTTATACTGATCTTTCTAGTTATCTATTTTTGATTTATATATTTTGTGAATTGATGTTTTGAATTCAATTATGAATTTGAAAGTTGATTTTGATGGAGTTTAATGAAAATTTTTCATTTAAACTATATTGATTATATATGTTTAATAGTCTCATTCGAGATTATAATTAATTTGCTTTGATGTTGTTTATGATGCATTCACTTCTAAGATTAAATTAGACTGACCCGTTTATTATTTTCTTTTAAATAATACTCGGGTCAGACCTTGTTATTTTAGGATAATCGCTATCTCTGATTCTATTACTGATTCAACTTTTGGGATTTCACATCATCTTTTTTCTAGACTTTGAGGTGTCACTTTTGGTGTATCGACTCTCGTCTCATGTATGATATGATATCTATGTATACGTATATTTGGTTCATGTGAACCATCGATTGTTGTAGAATGTATCCAGACTTGTCTTCCGCTATATATATGATATTTCTGTTCTAATGTGATTATACTTATCTGTGTTATTGTTATTATGAGTTGTTCTGAATTTTTCATTAGCCACCATAGTTTCGTTTTAGATTTGGATTGAATATATCTTTGGGAGTAATTTACACAACTCCTATCGATGTAATCAAAACTCGTCTAAGGCATAACTTACGGATAGTCGCTTCTAACAAGCCTTATTCTTCACAATAGCAGATGTTATTCCTTATAATAACCTTTGTTATTTTAGGTATAGAGGTGGGGTGTCACAGCTTGGTATCAGAGCTGAAATTAAGAACAAATTATAATAAACACAGAACAGAAGTAGAACGGAACAACTTGATTTCCCGAAGACAACTTCGAGTTAAAATCGTTCTTCCCCAAATCCATGCTACTAACACAACCAAAACATATGCACGTTGCACACCGCTCCGACCACCTCCGGTCGATGCTGCGACACTCAACACGTCAACGACAATCCACATGAGCCTCACGAACACCCAGAAACCCGAAACTACGATGAACTCAACATTGAGCCACTCGACCCAAACTGGAATGAAACTGGATCATCAGAGATTTGCCTCGCACTTCCATTTCCGACATCAGAGGTCACGTTAACATACCCGAAGCTTCATCGTTGTCCAATGCATCGATTCCCCCATGTCCAGCTACCTCCAAACTACTGATGACGCTGCAGTTTATCGAACTCCGACCAATACAAAAACATGATCTTAAACCCTTAATCATCAATGTTCGGCCACCATGATAGCTAGTAAATTCACTTAGCATTTTTCCTAGGTTCGCCAACCTCCAGGCTACCCTCAGCCACGATCCTGAGACCACCACGTTCATCGATCACTACGATTTGCCAAAAAACTCGAAACCGTTCAACATCGAATTTCACAATAAATACGACATTGAAAATCTTGATTCTTCCTTTAAAATTCATGGTTTTCCAAGACGAATTTAATAATGTAGGTGAATCAATAAATTACAAGGTTCGAATTTAACATGTTTTTAAAATTTTACTGTAAAATTAAATTTTCCAAATAAACTTAAACCAATTATTCTCTAAAATATTTTTTAATTTAGATCTTGATTTTACAAACATGTTTCATTCAGATTGTAGAACCTAACAAGAATCATAGGAAGAGAATTTTGATTTTAAACGGGTTTTGAAAACCTGTAACAAAGCAGAGGCAAAATTCCCAGACATGCGCAGATATTTGTATACATATATGTATACATGCAACATTTTTCCATATTCAAGCATTTTCATAGTTTTACTTCATAAAACAAAAAGCCATATATCAGATTATCAGGAGTTTGCTCACATTTTAAAAGAAGAACAAAGAAATTTGTAAACCTGGAAGTTGATTTTGTTCCTTAGTTTGAAAACCTGAGTTTGATCTTGTTTGAATTTGCTTTAATGTTGAGATGATTTCAGGCTTCAGATTTGAATATTTCTTTTCTGGTTTTAATTTCACTTTACTCTGGTTTGAGATTGTTTACTTTGATGTTTCCTTTGTTTTGTGATTTGTACAGGCTTTTGTTTTTGAAAACTTTTTTTCTGGTTTCTAAAGATTGAAAAGATGAAAGAAATGAGAAAGAAGGAGATGTAGTGTTTATATAAGCTTGTTTCTATTTTTATTAATTTTCTCAAAAATAAAAACAAAAATGACGCTTGTTTATTTTATTGATAAAACCATTACACTTGTTAAATTCATGTGCTAAAAACTAAACACTTGTTTAATTTCACATTATAACGTTACACTTGTATTTTTGCATGATTTTTATGTTTTTTTCAATATTTTTATATTATTTTAAATTGTGTTTCCTACTTTATAAATAGATTTTCCTTATTTATACATATATAACCTTTAAAGAAAATAATTTGAAACTAAATTATTCATTAATAAATAATCACATTCATATTATTTTTAAATCCAAATATTTTTAAGAATTCTATTTTTGAATTTCAATTCAAATTCAAATCTATATATATATATATATAAATTAATACATATCTCATTTTTTTGAAAAATTCAAATTAATTCCAAAATTTAATTCCAAAATTTATATTAATTACTAATTTTAAATTTGATAAAAATTGGGATGTTACAATTTTGATATGAAGTGTAAACTATTTGAAATGAAGTAGCCACAGTGTGAAATAAGCATTTGGTTATTGAAGGGACCGGGATCAGATATTATCATACTATCTGCCAATACCGAAAACCACTTTAACAACTGTATACGTGGTGGAGATTCCAGAACGAAGTAGGACGGTTTAGTGACGATTCTATATGGTATTTACGTAGCCCTGACTCCCATGAGTCAACTTGATGTGGCTAAAATAGGAGCTATACTGGGCCAAGTGAGGTCATTCCTCCGATCGGGCATATTTCTTCGATACCATTCTATTGCTTTTGTGATTTAATTCGGTGCATCTTTTGATATGGGAGTGTGTCACGAGTTGGGCGGTATTAGCTACTATGCGTTACTACCAGTCCGAGAATGCAAATGGTATATCTACCCTGGCATTGCCTCGAGTACCTAGTCGCATGCCTTATCGCACCTTCTACGAGTTCGGTCTGTACCATACCTATGGAGTGCCCTCTGATAGCCCTTCAGTTTACATAGGAATTACAGTACTGTATAAACTATGAGAACATATAAAAATGTGTTAAGGGGGATATGGGTAATGCCTTAAAGCTATTTTAATAGTTTACTTTACTATAGACATATTATAATAGCGTATATTACTACGTAGTAGATATTTCCACGGATCCTTAGAGGATGGAAAACCCAAACATCCTTTAGGTTGCCTGTATTTCAGTTGACATTTCACTTGAGTTATTATTAATATGAGAATGTTAATCCTGACTCGATGTTTTGTTTTTTGCTTTACGCTCGGGTCAAACTGAGTGTCACAACATTTAATACTCACCTTTGGAGTTGGAGCTTCACTTTGGAGATCCATCTTTATCTATTCAGCTTTCGGCTATCCAGTGGTTTTGTTCAGATTTTCCATCTGTTTGTATTCAAGACTACATTGTATTTGAGATATTCTATTGTATTTTATTTCAAACTCTGTTGTTTTATAGTAGCTTTATGAACTACTATTCATCTATTCCGTTGCTTATTGTTATATTACTCTATGTCTGTGATTGTATGATTTATTTACTGTATATGCTAAATTTTCCAAATATAAAATTAATAATCTATTTTTTTGAGAAATTCAAGTCTGACGTATGCGGATGCGAATGGTTCGAAATAGCGGGTCATTATAGTTGGTATCAGAGCTCTGGTTTAGGCAAAACTTAACATATAGAGTAAATTTAATTACAGAATCCCTATTTTGTTCGAGCTTGAGTTCTTCCTCTTCGACTCGAATTTCCTTCGAATTTTGGAACCTTCACTTTCGTTCTGGAAATTCATTCTTATCTTCTCCTATTCGCGTCCTTTTGATACTGGAGCATCCCATAGCTCCAACCTCAGCGATCAACTTCATTCTTTGTATGACTAATCCCATCGGCGGTCTCTCCAACCTCTGTATGATTTGTAAAGGGGTGAAACTCTTTTTCAACAAGCATCGATTCACCAGAGATTTCTACGTCCTCGGTTTAGTTGCTGTTATTCCTTGCAAAGCCGGAACTGTCGCTAATAGATGATCAGGGTAATTCACTTGTAATCTTGAATCCACTCCGATAATCAGAGATATCCTAATATTAGGTGAAGCCACTTCTCTTCCCTTCAAGCGGGAAATTGAATATCCATATTGATCTTATTCCTGGAATCTCAGTTGACCCGGTTAAGGTCACCCGCGATTAATACTAGTTTATCCATCTCTTCTCTTTTTGTGATATAATTATTTTATCTTCCTTTTGAATCTATCTTCGTAGCTAGAATTCTTTTTGACTAGGATCATCTAAATTTGAATCTCTATCCTTGTTCCGATCCATTCTTGAATCATTGTGTGAAGGAGTGTATTTGTAGTTAATAAAAAAAATTATTTTATTTTGCGTTATTTGAATTTTTAAGGTGGATTTGGGGTTTGGATCGATTCGTCTGATCAATGCTATCGATAGGAATTCCAAAACAATTAAACAGATTAAACTGATATAATATTGCTTTCAAATTTGGTAAATGAAATAAATTTTGTATGATAATTATATGTTTATGGAAATATATTTTTTCTGAAATTTTATAGTTAAATGAATTTGGTCATTAGAAATGATAATACTAGATTTTCATTTATTGTTTTATTCAACATTCCTTAATCAATTAACTTTTGTTGTAAATTATAAGGAAATGAAAATTTTATAAATATAACTTATAAATCTAATCTGCAAATGAAATAAACTTAAATTAGGAATTTGAGAAATTAATTTCCGGTGCTTTTCAAATTTTGGTTTACAAAGCTTTGATATATATATTATTCAAAAGTATTTTCGAATAGAAATTGTTTCAAAAGAATTTTTTTCTAAAGGAATTAAGTCTGTACTCTCTTCGTTGGTCATTGGAAAATAATTTCGGTGATGACTGCAACATCATCGACATTCATTTTCGAGTCTCGAAGTAGAGAGACCACGTAGCAGCTTTTCTACACTTTTGTTTTGAAAAATGATTTTAATTTGAATTTCTTGTGTATAGTTTGAATCATAAAATATATACGTACGTTTATCTGGAAAGTGAAACCGAAAATTTAATTCTTAAATTCTGTGTTAAGTTAGGGTTTTCAATTATTAAAATGAATTAGAATTTTTGAAATATTTGAAGTTTTAAAATTTTAAATTTAAATTTAAAAAACCTTGAAATAGTTGAATTTGAATAAAAATTATTTGTATAGTACTAAATTGCATTCTAATATATATAACTTACCTAAAATATTCAAAAGTTAAAATGCTAGGGTGATTATATAATTAAAAGTTATACAAAAAGAAAACTTAAGTACTTATTCAAACTAAAATCTAGTTTAATATAAATGTTGAAAAAAAGGAAAATTTGTATAGTATTCAATTACACTCAGAGCCTTAATATAACTTACCTAGAAATAGTTAAATGTTAATGAGAATAGGTAATTGAATAATATACAATATAAATGCGAGCAATAAAATGTCCAAAATGATATTTTGTTAGGGAATATATAAATAATAAATTTAATAATGAATTGAACAATAAAAAAGAGAATAAAATTGATTGAATAATAAAAGGTTACAATAAATGTTTATACAGTTAATATATGTTGTAAAATATGTCAAGTGGAATAAATTAAATAATAAAAGAAAATACTATTTACGTAAATAGATATTGACTCAAGAATAATTGAAATTGAATTCTAAGTAGAATCAATTTAAAAAAAATTCAATTGGATCTAATAAATAGGTTAAATCAAATAAATGTTGTTTTGAAAAAAAAATTATAATAAATATTAAAAATTGAAAACAAATCAAATTGAATGAAATGCTTTGAGTTGGAATCAACCAAAGGTGAATGCAATGAATAATTATTGATTTAGTAAAATGGATTGAAACCAATTAGTTGGGTTTAAAACCAATTAGTTGGATTTAAAATCAATTTAAATGGTTTTAAAATTAATTGTTGTATTTTGTATTTCAATCTATCTTTTCTTTCTGGTAGTTTCTATTCTCTTATCTTGTTCATTTTGGGGGACGAAAAGTTTGAGTGGGGGAGAGAGTAGCGACCCATAAATTTTATTGGTTTTATTAACGGAATTAAAATGAATTTTATGAAATTTTAAATAATTGAATTTGGAAATTAAAATTTGATATGTAGAATATGTTTATATAAACATAGCAAATGGTAAATTTTCATCAGACAATATGGACGTTTATTTTGTTGTGTAATTTTATTTAAAATTTTAAATCAGTTAATATTTGATGATAATAAAATGTTTTCCAAACCTGAATATTTTTATATAATAGATTTGTAAATCATATTCTAAGTGAGATGACATATATTGTTTTGCTAAATCTTGACTGCTATTGCTCCGTTTATCTTAATTCTAGTGTTTTAGCAGCATTTTTCGTACCGAATATCGACTTTTGATAGGATGGTCGTATCGTTGATATCTGTGTACCATTCTGTTCATCTCGTCATACTCATCTTCGTAGCATATTCATATTTGTGTTTCGATGTCCGGCACATGGCGAAGTTGGCATAACGACTAGTCGTAACGGTACCCAAATTTCATCCTTTTGGTTCCTTGTCCCTTCATTATCCACTATGAATCAATTGGCCACCCAGAAATTAATATTTTCAGCCTTTGACTCTTGTCATTCTATCGATTCAATATGTTATTTACTATTCGTTTAGGTACCTTTCCTACTTCTTCATCTACATCTTTGTTCGCCTTTATATAAAAAATGAGTGAAAAACAAGTTTCGAAAAAAATGGTGACAGCATGGCTGAAGCTACGACCTCCACCAATGCTCCATCCACTGTCGTGCCTCCCTTCTCCACAACTACTCATCCCTTTCTCTATCGTGCTCCCCTCTCTCTCTCTTTACCCAAGCCCAAGCAACTCGAATCTCCCATGTTAAACCCATCCATGCAAACTTCCATGCACGACCAAATCTGCTTTTCCGACCTCAATGCCATCACGTCCTCCAACCAACGTAGCTCCGCCTCTTCACGTTCCCGCTTACCTTCCCCATTTCTTCCTACCACCAGACAGGCCGCTCCGAGCTTATTTTTTTCCACTCGGCCTCCCTTTGGCTTGTGCCACCGCCTCCTTGTCGTCCCCTTTAACATTCCATTTGCCTTACCCAGGCGCAGCCGAAACACCCAGTGCCATCACCACAGGCTAGACGAACACCGTACCCACCTTGCACCCCGAGTTACACTTTCCAAACTTTTCTATGTCCACCTCCTTTCTCTCTATTATCTCGAGCTAATGTACTCATTTGTAATAGATATATATAAAAAAAGTTTGTTGTATATAAGCTTTTCTTCGTTGTATATAACCTGTCTGTTTGTTATATTATGTTAGCTTATATATATGTTGTAATAATATTGATGTTTGAAAACATATATGTATATATTAGTATTGATCTTAAAATATATACGTATATATGTTTTGATTTTTAAGTATAGACATATAGGTTTTATTTCTGTATATAGATTTGAGTTAAATATTGATATTAATAAAGTAAGTTTGTATTGTTTTATAATACATATTGTTAAAAATATATAATTTGTGTATGAGTATATATGGTTAAATATTAGTCTATGTAGAAAAGAATATATGAGTTTGGCTTTTCAAGTATATGTAAGTTATGTCAGTATTTTGATATATATATATATATATATATATATATATATATATATATATAAAGTAGGCCTTGTCTTTTGTTCTCTGTAATAAGGTCGCATATTATACCTGCTTTCGTTTTTCTTTATATATACTATAATATAGTGTTCGGTGTATTAAAGTAGGATCTGTCTTCTGTCCACACCTTGCTTTCTTTGCTTGTGGTTTTGGTTAATGGGTAAATTTAAATAAAGCTATTATAGAAACTTTCACACATAAGAATATGTTCACTTTTGCTTTGAGCTACAACCTGCACTTTTCTTTTCTTTGAAAAAAACAATAAGTTATATTTATATTATTGTAACAAGGTATATATAATATGGTATTTGCATTACGGAGTCGTAGGTATAATATGTTAGACTAGCATATAACTTATCCAAAGGAATGTATATAATATGTTTGAAATATTCATTTAAATTTGGTTAATATCTTTAAAATAGATTTTTGTGTAATAGCTTTATTGTATAAATTGTGTTGAAGTATGCATTTGGAAATTTTAAAGGTAACTTATGGGTTTTATATTAAATTCTAATATGCGTTTAAATTAGAATATTATTTTGATGTGTGTGTGTATTTTATATATACAAGTTCACCTATATAATTGATCCCCATCAAATCCAGTTTCATCGTGCTGTGCTTTTGTCTCGTCGATATCTAAATTTGTCGCAGCAGCTTTTTGTTTTGCTCGTACCTGTATCCATGTGTGTGTCCGTGTCACCCTCTTCACCGTCGTTGTTTCCTCTAGCCTCGAAAGGTGAGCAATCACTCATGATTAATATTCTTGTATTTATTAAATTTGATTTCACTTGAAACTGCAATTGAAATATGCTGCTAAATTGAACTATAAATTATATAATTGTTATATATGATATGACATTTTCTGCAATTGTTCACCTGTGATATATGACCCCAGATCCCATTGTACATATTTTGTTAAATTTATCACTGATGATATGTGCTTGTTATTGACATGTTATATTTTATCATTTTGTTCTCACTATGCAAGTTCCCTGTTACTTTAGAATTCCCTATGGGTTAAAATGATACATGCCTAAACGATTTTGCAGAATATGGAAAATTGTTATGGGTTGAAATGATAAACCCAAGCGAATTTCATTGATTTTAAATTCTGAAATTGCGGATTGAAATGATATATCCGTAGATATTTAAATTGCGGATTGAAATGGTAAATATCCATATCACTTGACCATAGGATAGAAAATTTTATACGAACATCGTTGGTCTATATTTTTAAAATTATTTCTAAAGTTAAAATGAAATATATAGGTATAACAGATATTGACTTTTAAAATATAATATAAAAAATAGATTTTAAAATAATACATTTTGGAAATTTTAACTTATAAGTTAGTTTTTGAAAAATATAATTTTAATATTTTACTTATATTTTATTTATTTTAAATATATATAAAATAAGATTTAATATAAAATAAGTTTAATAATAAGATTTAATGTAGTAAAAAATTTAAAATAATTAGTTACAGTATGTTGAGATTTATTTAAACTTATATTAATATTTTAAAATAGATTTATAACTTTAATAATAAAGGTTGGGAAGATAAATTATTGTTGACTTGGAATTTAATTGGTTATTAACTGAATTTAAATAAGAATTAATTTGAATTTATTGATTTTGATGCTTTTAGAAGATATGATTTATAACCTGATTTGATGAAAGCGATTAAATGAATATTCTAAATTTCAAATAAGACTGAGATTGAATATTTAATGACTAATTTAAATTTATAAATATAGATTTTATTTAATTGTTATTAAATGATTAAGTGAGTTTTTCCAATTTGAATGAAATTAAAGTTAAATGTTGAAATATTAACGAAACTTATATTAAAATGTTTGAATATTTAAACCTTGAATATTATTGGAATTGAAATGATAGTTCAAGCCTGGATTTGAAATCAATAAAAAATTGAAATGGTTTATTAAGAATTTGAATTGAATCTTTAACCCTTTAAATCGAAAGTGTTGAACATGGATTGATAAGAAAAACTGAATTTTAGAATTTAAGCTGATTAGAATCGATTGGTGAAATTGGAGGAAACTATTTTATTATATAAAATATTATTAATATATAAAAACTATTTTATGTATAAATTATTTTGATATATAAACTATTTTAATTTATATCTATTTTAATATATATACTATTTTCAATATCGAAACCGTTTAAGCTAAAAGTGTGATGATTTCAAAAGTGTAATGATTTCCCAAGTGTTATGATTTCAAAAGTGCTATGATTCAAAAGTGTTACGATTTCAAAAGTTTTACGATTCTGGGAATGAATACTTTTAAAGTGAATAATGATATCGAATTTATATGGTTTAAAATGAATATGATATTTTGATATGAATTATGAACTATTTGAAATGAAGCGACCACGGTGTGAAATAAGCGTTTGGTTGTTGAAGAGACCGGGATCGGATATTGTCATACTCTCTGCCAATACCGAAAACTACATTAACAACTATGCATATGGTGGAGATTCTAGAACGAAGTAGGATGGTTTGGTGATGATTCTATATGGTATTTATGTAGCCCTGACTCCCATGAATCAACTTGATGTGGCTAAAATAGGAGCTTTACCGGGCCAAGTGAGGTCATTCCTCCGATCGGGCACATTCCTTCAATACCATTCTATTGCCTTTGTGATTTGATTGGGTGCACCCTTTGATTTAGGAGTGTGTCATGAGGTGGGCGGTAGTAGTTGCTATGCGTTACCATCAGTCTGGGAGTGCAAATGGTATATCTACCCTGACATTGTCTCGAGTGCCTTGTCGCATGCCTTATCGCACATTCTACGAGTTTGATTTGTACCATGCCTATGGAGTGCCC
The DNA here is from genome assembly GCA_030765085.1 of Allium cepa. Taxonomy (NCBI): domain Eukaryota; kingdom Viridiplantae; phylum Streptophyta; class Magnoliopsida; order Asparagales; family Amaryllidaceae; genus Allium; species Allium cepa. The sequence goes on along the minus strand of CM060938.1, from coordinate 749,684,689 downwards.
TTTGATAGCCCTGCAGTTTACGGAGGAATTACGGTATTGTATAGACTATGAGAATATATAAAAATGTGTTAAGGGGGATATAGGTACACCTTAACGCTATTTTAATAGTTTACTTTACTATAGACATATTATAATAGCGTATATTATTACATAGTAGATAGTTCCACGGATCCATAGAGGATGAAAAACCCAAGATTCCTTTAAGTTACTTGTATTTCAGTTGACATTTCACTTGAGTTAAATTTATTAATATAAGAATGTTGATCCTGACTCGAGTGTTTTGTATTTTGCTTTACGCTTGGGTCAGACTGAGTGTCACAGCATTTGAGACTCACCTTTGGAGTTGGAGCTTCACGTGGAGATCCGTCTGTATCTATTAAGCTTTCAGCTATCCAGTGGTTTTGTTCAGACTTGTCATTTGTTTGTATTCGAGACTACATTGTATTCAAGATATTCTATTGTATTTTATTTCAAATTCTGTTGTTATATAGTAGCTTTATGAACTACTATTTATCTATTCTGTTGCTTATTGCTATATTACTTTATGTCTGTGATTCTATGATTTATTTATTTACTGTATATGCTGAGTTTGCCAAATATAAAATTAATAATCTGTTGTTTTGAGCAATTCAAGTCTGACATGTGCGGATGCAAATGGTTCGAAACAACAGATCGTTACATCTCGGCCCTATTTTTCCATTTCCTTTTTTTGATATCCTAAGATCTCGTTTTCAATTTCATCATGCGATCTACTTTTTAAAAACCCTAGTTTCATTCTCACGCTCCTCTTCGTAGCGCAATCTCGAGTTTGGTTGGCCCGAGTTTGTTCGGTTGTTTTGGTTATTGAACCATTGAACTATTGTTTGGTTGTTTCAGTTCACGACTTTTGAAGGCAAGTGAATTTGCAGATTCTCTGAAAAAGTATTTGGGGACAAGATTCTCATTAATGGATGGTATGTATCCCACTTTATACTTTTACTTTTGCTAGGATTCTCATGGACAAGTGGGCTATGTTTACTTTTTCTTATTTTGTTTTATACTTTCTTTGTTCAATTTACTTTAAGACATGTATCTTGAGGTTGGCAATGTCCCTAAGAGTTGAAATGAAAAGTGAAATACATGATGGTTTATAGACATAATTTGTCATTATAGTAATAATATTTATTCATATAAAAGCTGGGATCGAATATAGTTTGTAGGAATACAACTAGTATGATGTTAATTACATTTTTGGTGCATGAATCATACAATGATACAAATTAACGGCCTTCAATTAAGAGTTTATGAACTTAGTAATTGAACTATTGATATAACTAATTTCTGTTTCTGGTGCATGTTTTTATAAGCACTGATGCTACCATCTCTATTAAGAGTATTTGGGACTTGGTCAATTGGTTGGGTACTGATGCTGCCATCTTTATTGAATTTTCTATGCCTGTTGCAAGTGTAGCCTTTATGGGATTATGTGGTCTTTGTGTATGTGTTAACCATTTTACTACCAGTGTTGGACTGACTTGGGCTGAGAGTTTTGGTTGTTTGCAGATGTAAAGCGATTTTGCTTTGCAGAGATTGGTTTTATTTCTGTGTAATTTGCTGTGTGGAATGTGTTTTGATGTGAAGATGGTGTTTCCCTCTTTGCTATATGAAGTGTATTGAATTCTTCGATTGATATATGGTATGATGTCTACCCCTTTTCAATTTTGTATTGTTTTCAACTTGATTTTCCTATGATGATTTGGTTGTTTATGTAGGAATCGATTTCTTATATATTCTTATATACTTTTGGTATGAATTTTTTCAGAGTTTAATTACCATTATGACTTGTTGTTTGATAAATTTGAGATTCTTGAATATATTTTGTCCACCATTTGGTATATCTGCATGTACTTATATGTACTTGTATATACTTGTATTTTGTCCTTCATTTTAAGTTGATCCATGTATATGCATACATATATATATTTATATATATATATATATATATATATATATATATATGTGAATGTTGGTGGTTGATATATACTTGTACTTTGCTTTGCTTCCTGAAACTGAAACTGATACTGATACCATCCCTTGTTCTATGGTTGCCTAGAATCGAATATTAGTGGTAATTTGTTGCTTGAAACTAATATTAGTTATGCTATTTAGGTTCATATCCATATATATACATGCATACATATGTATGTATGTTTACATATGTGACTATGTAATGCTTCTATGGTTGAACCTAAATTTTTTTCCATATGAATGTGCCTTGAGTCTGTTTCTGGTTATGCTCATGTTTGATTTGTTGTCTATGAGATTTAAGCAATGCCCGGCCTTGTGACATTCATAGTGATACATAATGCATATCATAAGTTGTCCATGCACATATATGTTTATCCATGTCTTAAAACATGAAGAGAAAACAAATCCATAAATTGAGGCAATAATAATATTCAATTAAATTTTATTTTTTCAATTTAGGTTTGTTTCCTTTTCTACTTTACCATGTTGTTTATTTGATAGGTATAAGAGGTGGTCGGACACAAGCTGGAGCAAGAAAATCAAGATCAACATAAAAAAAACTCATGTGAGTAAAAAAATGTTATATATGAGAGTGTAAAGAAATGTTGTGTAACTACCCGAAGTTTTATGAAAATTAATTATTGTCAAATGACGATTAAATTGATAGCTAATTGTTGTTTGAAGCTTTTAAATTTGGTTGTGACTCTTTAATAATTTGATTAAGGAATTTAGTAGCTTTGCAAATTTGAATCTCAGCCACCTATATTTTGATGCCGTGATTATTACCTAAGGCCGATACCCACTCCTCTACCCATTTTCATTTTCGCAACCCTAAAAAGCACGAAAGAAAATAAATGGTGGCGGCTCGATCTTTTTCATCGTTCGAATCAAAAATTAGGGTTTCGATTCTTGAACTCGCTCGTCTTCCTCGATTGACCGCAGCTTTGATCGATTTCGTGGTTGCCGACTTCATATATTCGTTTGCTTGGTCTGTGCCCTCGAACAGGTGAGTGACATTCGTCACTCACATCTAATTCGACTCCATGCTTCGGCAGTATAATTTCGTGTGAATGTTGATGATTTTTCTGATGGTTTCACTTCACTTGGTTTTGAACCCTTGATTGAGTTTAATTTTGGCATTGACTTTAATTCTGAGAAATTGACTAGCGGCCTTAGGTTGAAAATGTTGCATTTTATTTTATTTGAACGTTGTCGATTTCGTTCGACTTTGTTCCGATGTTGGTAATTTTATTTGACTGGGTCGGATTTCTAGTTGCATTCGGCTTTCACTGATAAAGCTGCTGCTTGATTTGTTTCGTTCGAACTTGGTGGATCACTTTACTGTTCCATAGCCTCGGCTTTAACTTGATTTTGTTCAATGATTTTGACCTGCTGTTGATCATGGCTTCGGCTGTGCTCGGGTTGTTTCACCTGTTTCATGTAGTTGTGCTAGTGCCTTACCTTCATGTTCATTGTACATAAGTTACTGCTTCATTTCATGTCGTTGTACTAGTGCCTTACCTTCATGTTCATGTACTTAAGTTACTGCTTCATGTTATCCTGTTTCATGTAGTTGTACTAGTGCCTTACCTTCATGTTCATTGTACATAAGTTACTGCTTCATTTCATGTCGTTGTACTAGCGCCTTACCTTCATGTTCATTGTACACAAGTTACTGCTTCATTTCATGTCGTTGTACTAGTGCCTTACCTTCATGTTCATGTACTTAAGTTACTGCTTCATGTTATCCTGTTTGATGTAGTTGTACTAGTGCCTTACCTTCATGTTCATTGTACATAAGTTACTGCTTCATTTCATGTCGTTGTACTAGTGCCTTACCTTCATGTTCATTGTACACAAGTTACTGCTTCATGTTATCCTGTTTCACGTAGTTGTACTAGTGCCTTACCTTCATGTTCATTATACATAAGTTACTGCTTCATTTCATGTAGTTGTACTAGTGCTTTACCTTCATGTTCATGTACATAAGTTGCTGCTTCATGTTATCCTGATTCATGTAGTTGGTTTTGTCGATGTGCACTGACTTGAGTTTGCATTGAGTTGCACTGCACTGGTATACATTATAGTCTTTCAAAGTCTGCATATATTAGTCTGCGGTTCCATGTTGTCACTACATTTGGTTAAGGCTTGGTCACCGATTATCACTGCATACTGCATGTCGCCATTTCGGCTGTTGTAGTTCCATCTGTGTCATTTTGTTTTGAGTTGCATCTTTATTATCGTACTTGAGTTATTGGATTGCATTGAGTACTGAATTGTATTCATTCGTATACATATATGCACTGCATGTATGTATCTAGTTTCATTTGTTTGAATGTAGCTTTGTCCCATGCTGTTGATATTTGTTAATTGAGGTTATGGCCTCACTTTGGCATTTGAACTGGTTAGATATTAATTTCCTTATAGTTTTTCATATACTTGTTGCTGCTATGCACATGCTTCACTGTGTTTTGCAAACTGAAGCTATATTAGAGTTGTTGTTCGTACTTTATGCACTATGGTGTACTGGGTTTTGGACTTTGACCATTTTGAGTTTGTTTCTTTTGAACTGTAGCATTTATGTGGTGACTGCAGTTTTGTTTTGTACGCAGTCTTGCCCTTGTTGGTTGGCGTCGCATTGATGCAATTGGATTTGTTTTTCTAATTGCACTTGAGTTGAATCCGGTAATTCGGGTTTGACCTTGTGTTTGTTTTTGAATTTTAATTGTGTACATACATGCAAATTGTCCATGTCTGTCTACTTTGACCACTGAGGCCGGGGAATTGATATTTGAATCTTCATTGATTTTGGTTCGCTGATCTTTTGTGTACATCATCACTGTAGTGGCAAGGCAGTGCACGCAAGCGTGGACTGCAGCCACACAGTATTGTTTTTATTGATATTCTAATTGCTTTTGATTTATGGATCTTTTGCGTATTCCATATGCCGTAGTGGCGAGGTAGTACACGCGTGCGTGTACTGTAGCTCTACCCGTGTTGACCTTTTAATTGATGTTTCAATTGTTTGAATTGTTTCATGTGTCCAATTTAATAATTTGAATTTGTTGATTTGATTTTTAACACTGTTACGTGTTATATTTACCGTTATCCGACTTCTTTATTTAAGAAGCGGATAGGTAAATTTATTGTAACTGTCGTCTATTTGATTATTTAATTATTATTGCTTCTGCGCATTAATAACTGAGTTTGAATTAGACTGACCCGTGTATTATTTTCTTTTGAACGTAATATTCGGGTCAGACCGAGTTATTACAGGTTGTAGATATCCCACTTTGGATTGCTGCTAGAGTTATGAAGTCTTTTCATATCTTTTGGAGCAGTCGTTGTCATTTTTTAGTAGTCAGTGTATTTGTATAGGATGTTATGTATTCATGTATATTATTCACGATAATGTACTTGTATATGTAACTTCCAGTGTCGACAGTTGTAGTTGTATCATATGTACTATATCACATGTATTGTAACCGACATCAGTTATTATATATATGAGACTTTTTGCTTTATCTGTGTTCTGCATTTATATTATTTGTGTTATTATTATATATATTGTCCTAAACTATTATGAACCATCGTAGTTCGTTTTATAGTAGAATTGGATATGTCGATGGGAGTAAATAAGAGATGAAAATTAAAAATATATACCACTCCTATCGAGGTAACCAATACCAGTGTAAGGCCTAACTACGGATGGCCGCTCCTATCCTGCCTTATTCTTCGTGATAACAGACAGTATTTAATTTAATACTCTTTGTTATTGTGAGCATAGAGGTGGGGAGTCACAGTTGGTATCAGAGCTTGGGGTTTATGGACATAATATAAAACATAACTTAGATGGAACATGTGTTACAACTATTAGTCGATGTTTTAGTTGTGTTTTGAGTCAAAACTAAAGTTTCGAAATTATGATGAAATTTTTAAACTTACTTATTTAAAAATAAAAGTGAATTTGTGTTTTAATGATTGGTTGATTCGTGTTTTGTTTATCAGAGTGTGCAGCGAAAGCAGTGAGACTGTCTTCGCTGAGTACGGCTGATAACTTTTTTGATTTGAAAATCAAAATATGCAATTGAAATAAATTTCATTTGTTGTTTACATAGTTGTGTTTATTTTGTTTTTTTTGTTTTTTTTTGAAAATTTTGAATCCGATTTGAGGATCCGAAGCGATTGCAGTTATGTGATTTTGTTGAGATTTTTGCTGTTTTGAATTATCTTCCTTGAAGATATATCGGAGTGATTTCTTTGTGCATTTTGTGGTATACGTGCCAATTTATGTTGAACGTTACTGCATTATTTTTACGTTGAACAGATGTTTGGTTCTAACGTATTTTGTTGCTGTTATTCTTATAACGGGATTTTTACACCAATGCTAAATCTTTGAAGCACAGTGTTTTGTTGACATTTTTAATGAATGAAAATTCACTGGTGTTATATTTTGATGCAAATTATTTTAATGAGATTTTGATGTTTAAAAGTCACTGTCGCTTTGACTTCAATGACCGTCAAATTTTATAGTGGATTTTCAAGCGGTTATCCCGCAATGCTGATTTTGAGATCCGTTTCTACGGTGTTTTGAGAAGTGCAATTTCCTTGTCGAAATTGTCACTAATATTGCTGTTTTTATCACGGATTTGCAAATCATTTTAAAAATAAAATTATTTCCAAATTTTTTATAGTTTACGCTTTCAAAAGAATGAGGAAGTGATTTAAACGATTCAGCAAAATCGAGGACTATGAACCCTTTCTTTTACTGATTCGCTTAATTCCGGACTTGTCCGTTTGAGAATGTAAATTATTTCTTTTATAAAATAAATGAAATTGTTTTTAGAAGTTTTTCAGTTTGCGCTTTCAAAGGAATGAGGAAGCGATTTAAACGTTTCAGCAAAATTGAGGATTATGACCCCTTTCTTTTACTGATTCGCTTAATTCCGGACTTGTCCGTTTGAGAATGTGAAATGTTATTTTTGGAATACACAATTTTGCACTTTCAAGGATACGATGAAGAGATTTAAACAATTTAGTAAAACACGTGGTTATGGGACATGTGCGTTTGCTATTTTGGTTAATTCCGGACTCGTTAATTGAAATATTTGTTGTTTGATGATTTTGCACTTTCAAGGAAATGATGAAGAGAATTAAACGATTTAGTAAAACTCGTGGTTATGGGACATGTGCGTTTGCTATTTTGGTTAATTCCGGACTCGTTAATTGAAATATTTGATGATTTTCGTGTGCTTTCGAGCCACTATGATGGACCTTCGGGTCATATGAGGACCTTCGGGTCAAATACCAGTACCAGACCTTCGGGTCATATGTTGGACCTTCGGGTCATATGATGGGCGCCAAAATTATGATGACGGTACTTGGTAGGCTTCGGCCATATGAGATGCACGTGCGGCATAACTAAAACTCGCCATATGATGGGTTCGATCCACCTTTTATGTTGATTTTCTAGTTATCTTAATTGATTCTAGATATTTGTTGTTTCCAATTATCTGCAGGTAATTGGATATTTGTTGATATGAGTTCTGATTATCGTTTTTGATAATCGGATATTTGTTGTTTCTGATTATCGCTTGTGATAATTGGATATTTATTGATATGAGTTCTTATTATCGTTTTTGATAATCGAATATTTCTTGTTTCTGATTATCGTTTGTGATAATTGGATATTTGTTGATATGAGTTCTGATTATCGTTTTTGATAATCAGATATTTGTTGTTTCTGATTATCGTTTGTGATAATTGGATATTTGTTGATATGAGTTCTGATTATCGTTTTTGATAATCGGATATTTGTTGTTTCTGATTATCATTTTTGGTAATTGAATATTTGTTGATATGAGTTCTGATTATCGTTTTGATAATCGGATATTTGTTGTTTTTGATTATCGCTTGTGATAATTGGATATTTGTTGACATGAGTTCTGATTATCGTTTTTGATAATCGGATATTTGTTGATTTTGATTATCGTTTTTGATAATCGAATATTTGTTGTTTCTGATTATCGTTTTTGATAATCGGATATTTGTTGATTTTGATTATCGTTTTTGATAATCGAATATTTGTTGTTTCTGATTATCGTTTTTGATAATCGGATATTTGTTGATTTTGATTATCGTTTTGATAATCAAATATTTGTTGTTTCTGATTATCATGTTTGATAATTGAATATTTGTTGATTTGAGATTTGATTATTGTTTTTGATAATTGAATATTTGTTGATTTGAGAATTGATTATCATTTTTGATAATTGAATATTTGTTGATTTGAGATCTTATTATTGTTTTTGATGATTGAATATTTGTTGATTTGAGAATTGATTATCATTTTTGATAATTGAATATTTGTTGATTTGAGAATTCTGATTATCGTTGTTGATAATTAGACCGTTGTTGTTTTCTGATTACCATTTTGGTAACCAGATATTTACGGTTTTGCGATTTGCGATTTAGGTTTTCTACTTATCTTTGTTGATGATTAGATTTTGATGTTTTCTAATTATCGTATCGATAATCATACATTGCTGTTTTGTGGTTTCTGTATTCTAATTATCTAATTGATAATAGAATATTGCTGATAATTGCCTTTATTCAGTTTCGTTGTTTTCTGATTATCTACTTGATAATTAGATTTTGCTGAGAATTTATGAATTTCTTTTATGAAATTAAAAGATTTCTTTGGTGTTTGTGTTCTCGACCATTATTTTTCTAGCTTAACTAGTTTATGTTAGAAAAATAATTGTTATTGACACCTTTAATTATGAAAATTGCGGGGATGCAATTTTTATAAGGAGCGGAGTCTGTAACAACCCGGAGTTTTAAGAAAATTAATTATTGTCAAATGATGATTAAATTGATAGCAAATTGCTGTTTGAAGTTTTTAAATTTGGTTGTGACTCTTTAATAATTTGATTAAGGAATTTAGTAGCTTTGCAAATTTGAATCTCAGCCACCTATATTTTGATGCCGTGATTATTACCTAAGGCCGATACCCACTCCTCTACCCATTTTCATTTTCGCAACCCTAAAAAGCACGAAAGAAAATAAATGGTGGCGGTTCGATCTTTTTCATCATTCGAATCAAAAATTAGGGTTTCGATTCTTGAACTCGCTCGTCTTCCTCGATTGACCGCAGCTTTGATCGATTTCGTGGTTGCCGACTTCATATACTCGGTTGCTTGGATCTGCGCCCTCGAACAGGTGAGTGACATTCCTCACTCACATCTAATTCGACTCCATGCTTCGGCAGTATAATTTTGTGTGAATGTTGATGATTTTTTTGATGTTTTCACTTCACTTGGTTTTGAACCCTTGATTGAGTTTAATTTTGGCATTGACTTATTCTAAGAAATTGACTAGCGGCTTTAGGTTGAAAATGTTGCATTTGATTTTATTTGAACGTTGTCGATTTCGTTCGACTTTGTTCCGATGTTGGTAATTTTATTTGACTGGGTCGGATTTCTAGTTGCATTCGGCTTTCACTGATAAAGCGCTGCTTGATTTGTTTCGTTCGAACTTGGTGGATCACTTTGCTGTTCCATAGCCTCGGCTTTAACTTGATTTTGTTCAATGATTTTGACCTGATGTTGATCATGGCTTCGGCTGTGCTCGGGTTGTTTCACCTGTTTCATGTAGTTGTACTAGTGCCTTACCTTCATGTTCATTGTACATAAGTTACTGCTTCATTTCATGTCGTTGTACTAGTGCCTTACCTTCATGTTCATGTACTTAAGTTACTGCTTCATGTTATCCTGTTTCATGTAGTTGTACTAGTGCCTTACCTTCATGTTCATTGTACATAAGTTACTGCTTCATTTCATGTCGTTGTACTAGTGCCTTACCTTCATGTTCATTGTACACAAGTTACTTCTTCATTTCATGCCCTTGTTGGTTGGCGTCGCATTGATGCAATTGGATTTGTTTTTCTAATTGCACTTGAGTTGAATCCGGTAATTCGGGTTTGACCTTGTGTTCGTTTTTTATTTTTAATTGTGTACATACATGCAAATTGTCCATGTATGTCTACTTTGACCACTGAGGCCGGGGCATTGATATTTAAATCTTCATTGATTTTGGTTCGTTGATCTTTTGTGTACATCATCACTGTAGTGGCAAGGCAGTGCACGCAAGCGTGGACTGCAGCCACACGGTATTGTTTTTATTGATATTCTAATTGCTTTTGATTTACGGATCTTTTGCGTATTCCATATGCCGTAGTGGCGAGGCAGTACACGCGTGTGTGTACTGCAGCTCTACCCGTGTTGACCTTTTAATTGATGTTTCAATTGTTTGAATTGTTTCGTGTGTCCAATTCAATAATTTGAATTTGTTGATTTGATGTCTAACACCGTTATGTGTTATATTTACCGTTATCCGACTTCTTTATTTAAGAATCGGATAGGTAAATTTATTGTGACTATCGTCTATTTGATTATTATTGCTTCTACGCATTAATAACTGAGTTTGAATTAGACTGACCCGTGTATTATTTTCTTTTGAAAGTAATACTCAGGTAAGACCAAGTTATTACAGGTTGTAGATATCCCGCTTTGGATTGCTGCTAAAGTTATGAAGTCTTTTCATATCTTTTGGAGCAGTCGTTGTCATTTTTTACTAGTCAGTGTATTTGTATAGTATGTTATGTATTCATGTATATTATTCACGATAATGTACTTGTATATGTAACTTCTAGTGTCGACAGTTGTAGTTGTATCATATGTATTGTATCACATGTATTGTAACTGACATCAGTTATTATATATATGAGACTTTTTGCTTTATCTGTGTTCCACATTTATATTATCTGTGTTATTATTATATATATTGTCCTAAACTATTATGAACCATCGTAGTTCGTTTTATACTAGAATTGGATATGTCGATGGGAGTAAATAAGAGATGAAAATTAAAAATATATACCACTCCTATCGAGGTAACCAATACCAGTGTAAGGCCTAAGTACGGATGGCCGCTTCTATCCAGCCTTATTCTTCGTGATAACAGAGAGTATTTAATTTAATACTCTTTGTTATTGTGAGCATAGAGTGGGGCGTCACATGTTGTATATATGAAAGTGAAAGTGAAAGTTGTATTTGAAAATGTGAGTAAAGTGATAGTGAAAGTTATATTATATTTGAATTTGATTTGAAATAAAATATTTGTGTAAATAAAATATTTAAATTTCGTTCTGTGAACAATTATTCATATTAGTTAAAATGTATATGTTGCCTGATAAGAATTTCAGAAATTATACTATAACATCAAACAACATTTGGTTTTTTGTTGTGCTAGTGCATATCAGACGATGGGGCATCTCTGCAGTCTGATGTGCAATGAGACGACATGGGATTTAAGGAAAACAGGGATTCAATCAGACGACAGAGCATACATGTCATGTGATTCGGTTTTTCCCATGGTGTACTGTTCTTTTGATACTAGATATTATCGTTTCACTATGAGATTCTTATGTTGTGTTCTCTCTTTCTTGTTATGTTCTATTTTTTTATTCTTATGTTCTATTTTTTATTCTAACTTTCTGTCTTTCTGGCACTTGCATATCCGACACCCAAATACCGAGGTTGTATTTAGTGTCAACATTCGAGAGTTAAAAAGTTGAATCGTTACACTATGCCTACTCTTGAGAGTAATATAAAATTATCCAAAAGTAAAAATAGAGAAAACAAGGGCTAGACATAAGTCTAGTGAAAGGACTATCTCTAAGTATTGTACATACATGCACCTATATACATCTAATAAACACGAGCAATGACCAATGGGTAATACTAAGCATACATCGCTCTACTTACACCAACAAGTCAGGATGATACATAATAATGGTTTCATTATTAAAGCACTACATACTATAATAAGATATGCTACTGAATATAAAAAATGAATATGGGGTAATACTACACTTCATGGTTAAAGGTGTTATATAGTTCTTACATCTCATTTCAATTGCGTTACAAGAAAAGTTTAAAGATAATAATACTTTCTAATTAAAGGATCACATGCCCCATACCAAAATACGAAATCTATAACTGATACTTATCTTGAATTACCATTAGCTCCCAAAGTAAGAAATCAATCATCTCAATATCAATGAAAATTCACACATACAATCATATAAACTATTTAACCAAATGCATCTTATCTAAGTAATAGATCTAACAATCATACTATTTATTTATTTACTCAAAATATATCTTCGTCGTATTATTTTATAGAAGTCTCACACTTATTTATAAAATAATACACTTTCCTATCACACATTATAGCTTAATACCACTTTAATCTTTTATTAAAATTATGCATAGGTATTCATAATGCTTCAAATACTGTATAACTCGTATATATAATTTCTACAAGACACACACATTTCTCAAACCATTTCTTAGGACTAAAGTTAATAAATCACGTTATAATAATATTCAGGAGTTTACAACCTTAATCAAACGTTATTAAATGATACAATAATATTTTTGTAATGTTTAATTTCTCAAATTGTCTTTATAGAAATTAACTAATTAGTTAACTATTGATTTACATCATAATAAACTAACGTCGAGACCAGATAAACTTCAAAACCATTGTAATATAAGTTTAACCTGCCTAAATAATTATTTTAGCCTTATAACTTACTTCAAAGGTCATATTTTTATCTTCCATTTAGTAATAAAATATATAATAATATTTTCATCACCAGTATAGCTACAAATTAGAGTTTAATTATATATAACCATGTTATAAATTAATATCAACTCCATCTAACTCCATTCAATACGAACAGAACATAGAATTTATATATACGGGATTTTAATCAATTATCCTGAATATTTGGAATAAATTATATAATGATATTTCTATTGCTAATATAACTTTAAATTAGAGTTTAACTAATTCATAGCCATGTTATAAATTAATATCACTCCATCTAATTTTACTCAATACAAAAAACACAATATTTATACATACGGGATTTTAATCAGTTATCCCAAATATCTATAATAAAATATATAATAATATTTAATTGCTAATATAACTACAAACTAGAGTTTAACTAATTTATAAAAATGTTACAAATTAATTTCAAATCCGTCTAACTTTATTTTCTATATGAATAGAATACAATATTTATATATGCATGATTTTAATTAATTATCCCAAATATATACTCAAACCTACCCAACGTAATAAAGGAATAATTACCTATATATATTATTTCTCCTGTAGTTAATATATATATATGTGTGTGTGTGTGTGTGTTTATATAATTACGGGGATTTATACTACAATATAAACTCAAATTTATAATTCCACTCACTTGAGCAGTAAATTCCTAAGTGCCTAAATATAGACCAAGCGTATATTGTGTCATAGTTAATCTCCCTACGAGTGCAATGGTGAAGACCATGTCTCGATAGAACATTGTACGTAAAAGATATGAATTTTATAAGAATACGAAATTATAAATATTAATTAACTAACTTAACTTAATTAATTAATCCTTAATCACCTTTATAATCCATCTTCCCTATTCCACTTTCTAATGCATAACCATGCTCGCATACCTACTCCATGCTTCCTTTTCTCTTTAAATTCTCCTTCATTACTCGATGAATCGCTGCACCGTTTGCTCCAACGTGATGTATGCCATTGACTAAGTGTTTGAGAATGAGAAAGTGGCACGTGCTATTGGGTGGCAATATATCAATTATGCTCATCCAGCCTAGGTGCATACTATAGTTATAGATAATATTTGAGTAGATGAGATTTAATTAAGCTTATACAATGAATTACTAATGTATTGAATTACCTTAGAAGGAGGGTATAATCTAGCTGAAGGAATACTACTAATCTCATGATCGAGAGGGTAGAATATGGGTAGTTCGATAAGGGTGCCAGTGATGCTGTATACTCTAAAACTGGAGTCAAGACCGAAATCCATCAATTGATGCGAGTACAGGGATGTCACAGGACCAAAATAAAATAGAGATGTCAGAATTCTACTAGAGGCTAAATGAGAACATACGTGATCGAAGTTCACTTCATAAGAATAGTCAAGTAACATGAAGCGTCGTGGAGCAACATTGGCCAATAGACGTCGAAATCACCATCAACCAAGAATAATGTCAAAGTGTCTACCTATCCCACCTATCATAATGTCAAGAGATACCACAATCCAATAGACAGACATCTCCCAAACAGCTCATCACTTGATAGAGGATCTCCTAGTATATGTATATCATCATTCGTTTGAAACCAACATCTCTCTACCAAAAAGGAAGAAATTTGGAGTATGCAAAATCCTCTGTCTAGAATCATGATATGCATTACAAGAAGATGAACATCAAACATCTGCTAAGTCCATGTTAAATGGATTCAATATCCAGTTTATGGCATTCACAAGTCACCACTCTCACTCCTCATGTTAATCGGAGATCGAGCCTCCATCAAATCGTCCCTAAACCTACACATGAGAAACATGTTGTACATGCTCCTACCCTCATGTGTGAAAAGTACGTCTCTGTCATCTGACAAGCCATCCTAATAATGCAAAGACGCATATTTGTCGTGTACTAATCATAACAACATAATAAAATATATTAAAATCCAAACATTTTCTTAATTTCCCCAAAGGCATGCGAGTCAAGATCCATATACAAACATCCAAGTATATACGCCTTCTAGTCTATAGTATAGAGTTGATTTAGATAGGCTATTTGGAATGACCCGCAAATCCGTACCCTTTTGAGTCGACAATATTCTCTATCAGTTCAACTCAAATTGGACGGAAATACAAACCATTAGGGTTAAAGAAGAAAGAGCTAGAAGAAGAAATAGAAACAACATCAGATTCTCACAATCGCAGCGGGCTAACATATATTAGATAACAATATATTTTTGTACAAAAGAAACCTTAATTGTTTAATACTCACAATCATTAGAGTATACAAACACTACACCAAATCTGGACAGATTAGCAACTTGTCCCTATACAACGAAAATACAAATCTACGGAAAATACGCCTCTCATCTAGCTCGTCTCCTGAGCTCCACAGCATCCTATCTTGTATCTGTAATACTCGGTCTGACCCCGAGCATTATAATAAAATAACACCCGAGTCAATCTAAAAAACTTGCGTGAGAAAACACACTCAATTGAATTATTAAAGTTTTCAAAATCCTCTGAAATCAAAGGTATCCCATAAGACCACGCCATAAATAAACATGTCGGTTTTTTACCTTACGATAACCAAACCATTTTTATCAAATCCATCTGATATTATAATAGTGTCTAAGTACAAATACTTATTTAAATAGTCGAAATTGTTACATTCATTAAATTCCAGTATAATAGGTATACAAATAAGTCTGAAGGCACTTATTGGAGATTTGATTTCCATTCAATGGCAGGGCTACCGGGGTATTGTCCGCCATAGTACCTAGTCTAGATCAAAGTACCGAGGACCACTCCCTATCCCCTGCAACACAAGACCGGAGCTACCCCTTACTTGATAGTCTAAATAAGATCACCCCGCGGTTAGGATCAGCAGCCGCCTACTAAGCCCTGATCAAAATGAACTATAGACAGGGATGACCTTACCCTACTTGGGTGCTACCCACTTAGTCTTGTTGCATCTTCCCTGTTTTATCCATTCCCGGTTGATGAGGCTTGAGGCAAAGCGTTACCTTTTAGAACACATTTCACCTAGAATGCTCATCGTCCTCCTAACGATGGTGTGATAACATTCATCCATACAAGTTTCCCTAGGTTTGGACAAACTGAATCACCGTCTTCATCATCTTCACGGTCTTCATTCGCAAACGTTCATATTGGATCGAAGTGGATTTCGAATAATTAAACCCATCCCAGTCTCTTCAAAACGATAAGCACATTGGCCAATATTGATAGTCGGTTATTTAACTATCAAACTAAACAATCATCCAACCAATTGTTTTTATTTCCACTAAAAAGCACCAAGTCCTTTAAAATTTAGCTTTTAAACAAATTAAATCACTTTATCCAAAAATACACTTTAAAAATATTTAAATAAACTACTTCAATTACTTTATTCAAAATAATACTTATAAATTCTAAAATAATTTCCCGAGTAAAACTTTAGCCAAAAACTGCGTTTCAAAATAAAACTGTTATAAAAGGTATAAATATTTAATAGTTATCCTTTGCATCAAAATACCAATTTAACCTTTGAAAATAATAATGTGATAATCCAGATTTTTGGGCATCAGATAATTGGATAATTATCTGATTTAACTATTTTATAGATTGAAAAAATAAATCTGATAATAAATATTTATATATGTATAAATATTTATTTGATAATCTCCTAATATAATTACTTAAAATTTACAAATTTTCTTTTAAAAACAAATTAAATATCTGGCTGTTAAATGTATTTGTATGTGAATGGATTTTAAATTGAATTTTAATTTGAATTGGAAATTCAAAAGATAAATATCTTAAAATATTTTTGATTTAAAAATATTATATATGATTTTATTTTGGATACAATTGGTTTTATATTATTTTCTTTATAATGTTTTATTTATATAAATTAAGAAAGTATTAACTAAATAAAAATTAAATATAAAGATTTATAAAGCATTTAAAAATATTTTTACACGTGCGAAATACAAGTGTTGAGATATTAACATACAATTTAACAAATGTAAGCCTAAGAACTCATGCAATTAACAAGTGCCATGATTTTTTTAACATCTTTTATGTTTAAATCATAAACTTAAGCTATAAATATATCTATACATCCTCTTTCAATTCTTTTCTATAAACATTTTATCAAAACAAGGGAAGTTCAAAAATCTGTAAGCAAGCCTGTAAACCAAGATTCATCTCTGTTTCAAATCTTCTCAAATCAAAAACTGTAAAACATTTTTACAAACTCAAGTTCAAAACCTGTAAACCTGGAATATCAAAGCCTGTAACAAAGATTCATTTTCAAAAGCAACCATCAACAAACAAGTTTCAACCTTCTCAAGCAACATCAAGTATTTTCCATTTTAAAAGCTATCAAAGCATCAACATTTCAGTTTTCTGATAAAAGCATTCAAGTTTTCAAGATCAAAGTTTTGATCATTCTATTTTAAGCTTAAATCATCTCAGTCAAGAAAGCATTTTTATTCCGGTTTCAAGCATCTGTTTCATGTCCTCTGATTCATCTATTTAGGTGAGTAAACATATATTTAAAAGGCTTAAGTAGAACTAAATCTGTGCATGTGCTTCTAGGATTATATTTTGCTTTGCATGTATATTCTTAAGTATGATCTCTGTATATATGTATGTTAGATCTGTGCATGTATGATATGTCTGTTCTCCTCTGTTTCCAAAGTACAGAGTTTAAAAAGAAGTCAAAAATTCAAAACTCTTTTTCTGATCATTGTTAGGCTTTGAAATTTAAACAAAATATGATTATTTAAACACAAATTAAAGTTTAAAATTGTATTCAAGCAAAATAGGTTTGAAAATCTTCTGGACTTGAGTAAATACTATAAGATGTTTAAAAATATTAAAAATCAAACAATATATTCTGCTGATTCAAGTATGCAACTTGAATCGTCACCGAAAAAATTGATTTTTAAGATGGAAATCATGATTTCTAATTGAGAAAACTGTGAGGAATTCTTAGTTAACCAGAAAATAGTATCTGAGAGTTTTCTGGTAATCGGCTGCGCTTGGGAGGTCGGGATCTTGGCTGAAGCGAGCTTAGGGTTCGTCGATGTCGAGAAAAATATCAAGAGGGAGTAAAGATTGTCGTGGCGTTTAGGCAAACTAGGGTTTATGAACCCAAAATGGTCGAGCCTGGAATCATGATCGTGGCGGCGTCTCTAGGTGATCGAGTGGAATTGGACTAAGGGGGAGGCTTTGTGGAAGGTCAGAGATTGTGTGACTGTTGTTGCGAGTTGTCTGGTGGTCGGAGTCGTGAGTTCGAGGGGGTTTGGCTATGGTATTTGGTTCCAATTTCGACTGGATTGCTTGATTTCGATCGTAGGCTTGTGCTTGTGATTTGGGAGTTGGGATCGAAGGTTTAGACGATGGGTGATGTGCTGGAGGGATCATCGGAGGTTGGAGGCGACTCTAATGCCGGTGCACGTGCATGGTGGATTTTGGGTAAGTCAGAGTGTTTTTCTATGGGTTTTACTAGAGGGACGTATCGAGCATTTGGGTTGGTGACTCGAGTAGGAGCTTGAGTAGTTGCGTCAGTGATAGCAGCCTGTAGGTTTTTTAACTTAAAAATAAATTTAAGTTTTGAAAATGGTAAAGAGAAGGGAAACTCGTGGCTAGACCCGAGTGGTCTACGGGTTGAACCCGAAGCAAAGGGTTGAGCAATTTTTAAAAAGTTTTAAAATTAAGGTTTTTGAAATTTAAAAATAAGTTTAGTTTAGACTTTCTTATATAAATTTACTTTATATAAAATAATTGTTTTCTTTAACAATTGGTTAAGAAGTTTTGAAATTTGTATAATTTAAATTTTGTTAAGTAAAATTTAAAGTTATTTTAAACTTAAATTAGAAATGGAATTTTAAAGGTTTCATAAAAGCAAGTTTTTAAATTTAAACTGAAATTAGTTGTAAACTATCACTTGATAATGTTTTAAGTATTTAAAGGAAGTTTTGGTAACTTCAATTTATCAAGTTAAACGTTTATTTTATTTCAAAACTTAAGTAAATGATTTAATTAAGGAAGATAACTTTTCAAGTTAAATGTTTTAAGGTGTGAATGATAATTAAATTATTAATGAAGATAATGTTTATGTTAAGGTTAACTAAAGTTTTAATGACTTGAGATTAATTAAGTAATTTAAGTATAATTAATTAATTTAGTTAATTAATGATAAAGGATTAATTAAGTAATTAATTAAGAGCAATTGATTAATTTAATTAATTAACGATTAAGGATTAACTAAATTGTAATTAGAGATTATTAATTAATGATTAGAGATTAGTTAATTAAGTATTTGTGTAATCAATTTAAAGGATTGATTTATTAATGTGATTAATTAATTAAAGTAATTAATTTAAAGATGATTAATTAAGATTGATCACTTAATGGAATTGATTTATAATAATGAAAGTAATTAAAGGATAATTGCTTAATGACATTCATTAAGGAGGGTAATTAATAGGTAATTACTAAATGTGATTTATATAATGATAATTACTTAATAAAGTAACTAAGGACTAATTACTTAGTGTAATTAATTACAGGATTAAATTAATTAAGGAAATTAGTTAAGGATTAGTTAATTAAAGAGTAATAATTAAAGGATAATTAATCAATGTAAGTGATTATAGGACAATTAATTTGAGTAATTAATTAAGGATAAATATGATTAATGTGAATGGGAGGAGATTAGTTAAATTGTGTTATTAAATAAAGGCTAATTACTTAATGTAATTAAAGAGGATAATTAAGGGATGATTAATTAATGGCTTGTAATTAATTAGTATTAAGTAAGCAGGATTAATAGTAATTGAGGTAATTAATTTAATTTATTTTAAATTAATTAGAAATGGTTTGACAAATTAATCTTGCTTATGAATGATTGAATGATATTGTATGCCTTAGATTAGTTGATATCTTTGATATGTGATTTGTGATGCTATGTGATATGATATGTTTGGTTTAAACTGTGATAATGTGGGTATCTATCGATGATGGATTACTGTGTAAAGGTGACACCCTGCATTTAAAGTTTGAATTGTATTCCACATGAATAACTTGGGTTAAGGTGACTTGGGATTCGAAGAGACCGGGGTCAGGTATCAGTAAATACCCGAAACAACTTCGATTTGAAATCTACTATAACTCTTTATAGATTGATATGTGAAATCAATAGGCTGGAATGCGATAAATTTAAACGACTGGACTATTTTAAACTAAGTAAAGGTACTTAGGGATCGATTTGTGAAAATAAGTGTCGACTATAACAAGTCGTGAACTTGTAGTGAAGTACGAGTTACCCCGAGTTTAAATAAGTTTTGTGCATTAGAATTTCATACTATATGGGTTTACTCACGCTGGTTTCCAGCCTGACCTGGGTGTTACTTTGATGTAATGCTCGGATCAGACCGAGTATTACAGATTTTCAGGTAAGGACGTTCTGGAGCCAAGTAGGCGAGCTGGATGGTAGGAACGTATGGAGTGTATTCCTCTGTGATATATTGTTATTTATCTAGAACAAGTTATTTTAATTGTCCAGTGATTTTGAAATGTTGTAACTCTAATGTATTAATGTAAATTAACTAATACAGTTTTCCTTTGTAACTGCTATTTTATTTGATATTATATTTTGATCGGCTGTGAATGTGAGAATCTGTGTTTTGGTGTTTCTATTTCTTCTTCTTCTTCTATCTCTTTCTTCTTTTCCCTGGCTATCTGGAATTTTGGGGATCAAAAATTCAGGGTCGTTACATTTGGTATCAGAACTGAAGGTTAAGCGAGAACTTTGGCTTTGGAAGGTTTACTCATTAAGGATAGGATAAGTAGTACCCTAGAATGAGTTGAGTGTAGTATATATGAGAGAGCATACTCGTTATTTTCTTACAAAATGATTTTTAAATAAGTTTATATTTTGAACATATATAAAGCAATAGTTTTTCCAATATATAAAGAAATTGGTTAATGATTATTGGAATAAAATAAAATAATGAGAATTAAGTGGTAATAATAATACAACCAAATTTAAATTGAATAAAGATAAGTTTGAAATGGATCCAAGCTGAAATTAAAATCCTGAATTTGTAGAAGTATTTTCAGAATAAGATAATAGTTAATTGGTTTCTAGTTACAAAAACCTTGGTTATTATCATAAATGGTTGTTGTATTTAATAATGATATGTGTTTTATTGAGTAAGTAAAATGAAATGTTTTGGGGAAGTAAAACATTTAAGTGAGTATGTCTTATAAATTGAAATTGAAGATGATCTAAATTGTGAAGTTTTAAATCTAGGTCCAGAGTTTGAAAATTGTTTCAAAGTGATAAAAAAATAATAAATAATATTATTTAATGTATTTGAATGAAGGGCTCTTTTTCAAACAAGAGTTGTTTGAAAATTTAAAGGAATTTGTTTTGAATTTAAAAAAACCAAAGGTGGTTTAAAATTTAAGGATAACTCGGTGTGTAAAGGAAACAAATATGTATAAATGAGGAATATACATAATTTGAAATAAACTCTAAAGTGTTGAGTTTTGATTTTCCCTTAAGTGTGATAACCCAACGTGATATAAGTTTTGAACTAATAAATGGGAAAGAATTTTGGAATTTGAAGTGGGAATTCAAATTTGAGTAAGGTTAACAGGATTTAATTGAATTTAACTTATAAGAAGTTAAATAAGTTTGGAATGAACAGCCTGATTTCAAAATTTCAAGATGAAATCGAGATTTAACTTAGAAAAGATAAATGAGTTGATTTAGAAGGGAGATATATAAGATCTCAAAAAGGTTTGATTTCTTGGAATGGGTAATAGATGCTATGGATGGATGTTTTAAAATATATTGGATGATATCATCCTATTGTTATTAATAATCTTTAAACTGTGAATTGGATTTATTTAAATGAATGAAGAAATGGATTGTGATAGTTTATATCCATTGCAGAATTAAATGAAAATAAAACTTTAATTAGAAATTAAGGATATGAAAACACTTTAAACTTAAGATTTAAATGTTAAGAATTTAATTTGTAAATTAAAATTGTTTAAAAATTGGTTTCAAAGTTGGAAGATAAAATTGGGTAATAAATTGAATATTAAAGATAAAATTGTTTTGAACTCTTAATTGAACTTTGAAATAAGTTAAGTAAAGATAATTTGAAATGGAATTTTGAAATTTGGACTCAAAATTAAATTGTTTAAAGATTTAGATTGTTGATTTAAAAATAAAGGTTAATATGATTTAAGGAATTAAATCAACATTTAAAATTTAACTCGAATTTATACAATTCAAGATGGTTTAAAATTGAGATTTAAATGGCATTAGTTCAAATTGAATTTGATTTGAAGTAATTAGAATTGTGATTGAAGATGGATAAGTTTAAAATTCAAGTGGAAAATTTGAATTGGATTAATTTAAAATAAAATTAACGATTGAATGAGTTCAAATTCAAATGAGAAGTTAATTTGAATTTGGGATGGGAATGGAAGTTAACTTAATTTGAATTGAAATTGAAAGTTAATTGGAAATTGATTAGAAATAGAGATTTGGGAATTGAACAGTTTGACTCTGAACTATTTTCAAATAAATTATTTTAATATAACTGTTTTTAAATCTATTTTTCCTAGCTATCTACTATACAACTTTTCTTTTTAAAACCCAAAACTATCTTTTACTACCTTTGGAACTATTCAACTATTTTACAACAATTTTACAACTGTTTTATAAACTACTTACTATTTTATAACCATTTGACTATTACTTAGCTATTTTATAGCTATTTTACAAAGAAATATTATTTTTATGACCACTTATCTATTTTTAACTTTTCAAGCTATTTTCAAACTGATCAGAGTACAAACTGTTTATGATTAAATACCTAACTGAGATAAAATTGAGGTGATAATCCAAATGGGATTGAAGCAATTGTGATTAGTGAATGAAAATCAAGATGAATGTGAATAGAAAAAGGAGTATTGATTTACCTAATAATCAATGAAGATAAATATGTAGGATGTATGTACATTATTCTATTCGCATAATGATTTGATACAGATTTGAGTATAGAATTTTGAGATAGTATATCGATCCAAGTTGGGATTTTCCGCTCGATTTTCGACGGTGAACCTGGATATGAATTTTCGATTGGTTTTGAAATTCTCTATCATAGTTATGGCTATGCAAGGAGAATGACGGTTTCTGATCAAGAAACCAGATCTGAGTCCGCACTAGGAAGTTGGGTGGACAATACTAGTTCGAAGGTGAAATTGTGTGATCGAGTGAGCGATCAGATTGATATAGCGTATGGATGATATATGTACATCGTACGGATTTGAATGAAATTGATATTTAAAATTAGTGGATAAGAACTGTAAAATTGTTTTTGAATAGAAATGTATATTTTGTGAAATATATGATGAAATAAAGTGGAAATTTGATATTTCTGTGGTAGAAATTTTGCTTTGTGGAAGTAAGTAATATGGTATGTGACTTTATAGAGTAATCAAATTTGAATATTATATTTGAAATAAACAAAGTTATATGTCTTTGTTATATATATGATAAACTCCCCTTGTGGAATTTTTTGCCATAAGAAAAGGGTTTTTGAAAGTATTTGAAGTATAAAAAGGGACTTTATACAAGTATGAAATCATCCAAAAGATATTTCAGGGTTATATATATCTATATATGTAAAGGGTCTTATGAGAATGATTTTGAAGAAAAGGTTTTTGGAACCTATGGATTTTGGAAAAGCTTTTGATTTTTAAGGAAAAATCAATTTTGGAAAGCCTAGTTTGAGAATTATCGATTTTGGGATAATCGATTGTGAGAAAATGAGATTTATATGGGATTCATACTAGGTGTATGATTTGAAAGATACTATGTGTGTATAGTACAAAGTGTTTTGTAAATGGCTCTAGAGAAAAAGGCCCCCTTGAAATGAACTTCTTAGGAGTACCATAGGTTGGTACTGCCTTGAGCCTCGAAAATGGGAGGTTCAAAAGTGGATCCTGTGAGGAAGTCCGGACAAACTGAAGTTCCTGAGGATTATTGGGTAGCGAAAGTCGAGGGCGCTGATGCCTACAGAGGCATTTGGGTTATGCTGTGACGATAGTGTAACTTGATGTCGCTGCGATCAACTGTGAACCATAACGGAAATCGTGTGGAGGTGAGTGTCAACTGTCTACGTTTGGTTTTGCCGGGAAGGCAACGTAACATAAGTAGACTGCGATCTATGGTCGAGTGGAGTGAAGAAGTTTCATTTTTTTGGCAGCGGAATTCGAGGGTGCTGATGCCTACAGTTATATGGGTTTTTGCTGCGATAGCAACGTAATCCCAGATGTAGCTGCGATCTGTAGCGGATTGCATGGCGTAATCGAGGGGCGCGGAGTGCCTACAGTTATCTATGGATTTTTCCGGGAAGGCAACGTAACCATTGGGTTAACTGCAACCATGGATGGAGGTGATGATTTCCAAAGCATTCTCCCGAAAGATATTTCCTCTATTTCAAAAATGTTTTCAATATTTTTATAAAGTTTTCGAAAATATTTTTCAAGTATTTTCACGGGTGTTGGAAATGGGTTTACCAAGTACTTATAGATTTTCAATCGTATGTCTGATCAACGTATGACCGAATTTCTATGAGAACAAGGATGGACTGGTTGAGACATCGAGTTATAAAAAGTATTTTTATAAAAACTATTTTATAATATCATGTGAATTTTAAAAGTGTTTTAGAAATGATCAAAGAATAATTTAACTGGTTTTAAGTTATTGAATAAATTCTTGCTTCGTTCCTTTTCGAGGACGAAAAGATTCAAAGGGGGAGGAATGTAATAACCCAGATTTTTAGGCATTAGATAATTGGATAATTATCTGATTTTACTATTTTACAGATTTGACAAATAAATCTGATAATAAATGTTTATATCTGGATAAATATTTATTTGATAATCTCCTAATACAATTACTTAAAATTTACAAATTTTTCTTTTAAAAACAAATTAAATATGTGGTTGTTAAATGTATTTGTATGTGAATAGATTTTAAATTGAATTTGAATTTGAATTAGAAATTCAAAAGATAAATATCTTAAAATATTTTGGATTTAAAAATATTATATATGATTTTATTTAGGATATAATTGGTTTTATATTCTTTTATTATAAGGTTTTATTTATATAAATTAAGAAAGTATTTACTAAATAAAAATTAAATATAAAGATTTATAAAACATTTAAAAATATTTTTACACATGCAAAATAAAAATGTTGAAATATTAACATATAACTTAACAGACGTAAGCCTAAGAAATCATGCAATTAACAAGTGTCACAATTTTCTTAACATTTTCTTTAATTGTTAAATCATAAACTAAAGCTATAAATATATCTATACATCGTCTTTCATTTCTTTTCTATAAACATTTTATCAAAACAAGGGAAGTTCAAAAATCTGTAAGCAAGCCTGTAAACCAAGATTCATCTCTGTTTCAAATCTTCTCAAATCAAAAACTGTAAAACATTTTTACAAACTCAAGTTCGAAACCTGTAAACCTGGAATATCAAAGCCTGTAACAAAGATTCATTTTCAAAAGCAACCATCAGCAAACAAGTTTCAACCTTCTCAAGCAACATCAAGTATTCTTCAGTTAAAAGCTATCAAAGCAACAGCATTTCAGTTTTCTGATCAAAGCATTCAAGTTTTCAAGATCAAAGTTTTGATTATTTCTATTTCAAGCTTAAATCATCTCAGTCAACAAAGCATTTTTATTCCAGTTTCAAGCATCTCTTTCATGTCCTCTGATTCATCTATTCAGGTGAGTAAAAATATATTTAAAAGGCTTAAGTAAAACTAAATCTGTGCGTGTGCTTCTTGGATTATATTTTGCTTTGCATGTGTATTCTTAAGTATGATCTCTGTATATATGTATGTTTGATCTGTGCATGTATGATATGTTTGTTCTCCTCTGTTTCCGAAGTACAAAGTTTGAAAATAAGTCAAAAATTCAAAACTATTTTTCTGATCATTGTTAGGCTTGGAAATTCAAACACAATATGATTGTTTAAACATAATTTAAAGTTTAAAATTGTATTTAAGCAAAATAGGTTTGAAAATCCTCTGGACTTGAGTAAATACTATAAGATGTTTAAAAATGTTAAAAATCAAACAATATATTTTGCTGGTTCAAGTATACAACTTGAATCGTCACCGAAAAACTTGAATTTTAAGATGGAAATCATGATTTTTAATAGAGAAAATTGTATGGAATTCTTAGTTAACCATAAAATGGCATTAGAGAGATCTCTGGTGACCGGCTGTGCTTAGAGGGTTAGGATCTTAGCTGAAGTGAGCTTAGGGTTCGTCGATGTCGAGAAAAATATTAGGAGGGAGTAAAGATCGTCATGGCATCGACGTTTGGGCGATCTAGGGTTTATGAACCCAAAATGGTTGAGCCTGGAATCATGATCGTGGTGGCGTCTCTAGGTGATCGAGTGGCATCAGGCTAAATGGGATGGCTTCGTGGAAGGTTGGAGATTGTGTGACTGTGGACTTGCTTATGAATGATTGAATGATATTGTATGCCTTAGATTAGTTGATATCTCTGATATGTGATTTGTGATGCTATGTGATATGATATGTTTGGTTTAAACTGTGATAATATGGGTATCTATCGATGATGGATTACTGTGTAAAGGTGACACCCTGTATTTAAAGTTTGAATTTTATTCCACTTGAATAACTTGGGTTAAGGTAACTTGGGATTCGAAGAGACCAGGGTCGGGTATCAGTAAATACCCGAAACCACTTCGATTGGAAATCTACTATAACTCTTTATTGATTCATATATGAAATCAATAGGCTAGAATGGGATAAATTTAAATGAATGGACCATTTAAACTAAGCAAATGTACTTAGGGATCGATTTGTGAAAATAAGTGTTGACTATAACAAGTTGTGAACTTGTAGTGAAGTACGAGTTACCCCGAGTTTTAAATAAGTTTTATGCATTAGAATTTCATACTATATGGGTTTACTTATGCTGATTTCCAGCCTGACCCGGGTGTTACTTTGATGTAATGCTCGGGTCAGACCGAGTATTACAGATTTTCAGGTAAGGACATTCTGGAGCCAAGGAGGCGAGCTAGATGGCAGGAACGTATGGAGTGTATTCCGCTGTGATATATTGTTATTTATCTGAGATAAGTTATTTTAACTGTCTAGTGATTTTGAAATGTTGTAACTCTGATGTATTAATGTAAATTAACTAATACAGTTTTCCTTTGTAACAACTGTTAGCACCAAAATTGGTCACTAACACCCTTGAGTAGAGTTATGTAGAGAGATTAATGAAGAGAGTAAATCAAAACAGAAGAATAGCGTAATTCAATGCAGAAAGAACAACAAAAACGAGAACACCAGATTTATAGTAGTTCGGCGTAACTGCCTACGTCCACTTTGAGTTTTATCTTTATTGCTTTCTCAATTACATGAATACAGATACAATCCGTAGCTCAATCACTTGAATACAAGTTTGAATTAAAAAGAGGAGAGTATAGAAAATGGCAGAGTCTCCCCAGTGTTCCCGAAAAAAGATCCCTTTCATTATGCCCCTGCCCTTCTATTTATAGACGAGATGGGTTGGACTTCCCTCATGGGCTTAAGAACAAGATACTGCCCATAGTAGGTGACTTCTGCGCACCAGGCCAGGCAGGCCGAATGCTCTTGCTTTGCTGTGGGCCTGACAACTTGCTAACACCTCCAGTCTCTTCTTGATCAGAATCTTGTCTAGTGCTAATGATAATTTCTTCAACTGTCGTTTTGTAACTGGGCCAAGATGCCGGTTAACATTTGCCCCCCAAAGTGTGTCGTGTGAAGCAACACGACACGCTTTGAATCAGCGAGTATTCCTTGTCTTCAGAAAGAAATCCATCATGTTTCTTGAGTAGTCATTATCCTCCAATTTATCCTTCCAAGGAGTTGTATCCTTCTTTGGTCATCGTGATGCTTGGTCGATTCCCAATATTATAAATCCAGGGTTGTAGTTCATCGGTGGCCATCCGTGTCTGATTCTACAGAGCTAGTAAGCTTCGGCCATCTAATCCAGTCTTTTCTTAATAACCCTTAGTGAGAATTCAATTTCTGTTGATTTCAAGAAGTCGAACTTTTTCGGATGTACACATGCACGTTCGGGTACATGTTCTTGCCATTGGCTCGGATGCGTTTTATATGCTCATAAGTCATCGCCAACTCCATCCGGTTTAATTGCAATTCAATCGCGATTCCTAGTTTGTATTTTCTGTGAAATAAGGGTTGCAATCAACCACTTAAGGAGTTTTCCAAACCTCTCTTCAGTACAGACTCTATGATTTTGTTCGCAGCTTCAACCCGTCCATCTGCAGTTATAATGGATCATGGAAGGTCATAAGGACAGATGACGTTACGGATAAAGAAGTTGATTATTTTCTTCTTCTTGGTCGTGGTTAGGAGTTCTTCATCTGCCCATTTGGTGAAATAATCAACTGCTATGATGGTGTATATCGCACCACCTTTCGGATCGGCAAGAAGATGATTTCAGTGCCCTCAAATGGCAAATGGCTATGGACTAGCCATTTGAATAATTTCCATCGGCGGGGTTCCCGGATTTTTTGCAAACATCTTGCACTCGTCGCATTGTCTAGCATGATCAACCGCATCTGGATTGATAGTTGGCCGGTAATGCTTATAGCAGAGTATTTTTTTTTATCATGGTTTTCCCCTTGATGCTATAGCACATTCTTCTTCATAGACTTCCTTCAGGACTCGTTTTATCTCATCATGGGCTATACACTGGAGTAAGGGGGTTGAGGATCCCCTTCGATACATTATTCCGCTCTCCATTACATATCGCGAAGCCTTACGAATGACTTGTCGCCTTTTGCTCCTTCTTTCGGGTAAGACCCCATGTAGTAAATATTGCTTAACTGGGGTCATCCATGATTCCTTATCGATTTCGGTTTCTAACACGAAATCTTCCTCCATCATATTCATACTCGGAGCATGTGAGGTTTCAACAGGAAACAATCCCATCTGTTGCGCATCCCCATTGCTTGCAAATTTTGCCAATGAATCGGCAGCTCTGTTTTGCTCACGCGGGACATGTGGAATATCATAATACTCGAGATTCGCTAGAAGCTCCTGAACTTGGACCAAATACGGGGCAAGTCTCTGCCTCCTTGCTTGGTAGTCTCCTCGCACTTGGTACACCACCAGTTGCGAGTCGCAAAAGATTTCAACCGATCTTACTCCCAGTTCTTTGATGAGTCTTAAGCCGGCAATCAATGTTTCATACTTGGCTTTGTTATTTGTTGCTGGAAATTCAAGCTTCAAAGCATAACAAATTGATCGGTTTTCAGGAGTCACAAGAACTATGCCAGCCCCCAAACAACGGTCATTAGATGCCTCATCGGTATTCATCTTCCATCGAACGGGAGGTATGACATTGTGGTCGTTTGTGTCGTCTGACACAGTGGATTCAGCAATGAAGTCTGCTAGTTTCCGTCCTTGGATAGCCCTTCGAGGGAAGTAAGTGATATCGAATTAGCTTAGTCTGATATTCTATT
Source organism: Allium cepa (assembly GCA_030765085.1). Classification (NCBI taxonomy): domain Eukaryota; kingdom Viridiplantae; phylum Streptophyta; class Magnoliopsida; order Asparagales; family Amaryllidaceae; genus Allium; species Allium cepa. Next base: position 749,655,363 of record CM060938.1, on the reverse strand, counting down.
TAAGTAGTCTTTCAGAAGTCTCAGGTCATTGTATGCCCTGTCGCAACGGTTGGTAGGCAAGACGTTGATGGGGTGAGCCTAAAAGTAAGAGTGGAGCTTTCATGATGAAATCAATAGATATTGTCCTAGCTTTTGTCGCTTCGAGTTGATATCCAATGCATGGCTCGCGATAGTTAGTGAAATCACACATGCGTGTCAAAATGGGTCCAAGGGAACATATCATCGTTTATTCATAAAAATCCAACTAATTCTTTTATCATCATTGCCCTGAGCTGTGATTCGATACTCAGCACCCGGAAAAGGTCGCTATGGCTGGCTGTAATGTCGACCGTCAACTTAGCAGGTGCCATCCCAGATTCTTTGAGTTCAGATGTAACTATTTTTCATAACATTCAATGTGAAATATGGTTGGGACGGCCAATGTTGATGGTTACTCTGGTCGAATCCTAGAGTCTTGTCGTGAGTTATTAAGTCTAATAGTAAAGGGCTCTGAAGGCTCTAATAGATTATCATCAAATGGTCAAAGATCAGGCTTAAAAGCGCATTGAAGGAAATGTCGAGTAGGGGTCAGTCTTGAGTGGCGTGCCACCGTATAGCTGGATCTTGCTATGAGTTTGAATTTGCTTGTATATTCGAGTAACGCACTTCCTATTCAATGTATTCATGACCCTTTACCCGTCCTTCGGGTTGGAGTGAAACTCAATTGCCCATGAGCTAAGGTATCGATTTAACGGTTCTATCTCTAGGCATCCTTTCGGTCGTAGCCTTGAGTAGCTGTAAGCACTATATATAAGTTTCAATACTGAGCTATCGTAGCCAGTCTTTGGATGACCATGCGTCTTCTCCCAGTCTCGGGTTGATAAATGTACTGCATGGACGGTTGAGTCTCGCCCTAGCTATGTTTATATTCTCACCTAAACTCCAAAGACATAGAGTTGATAAGTGAATAGTCGGTTCGCATTCATCTTGCTTCTCGCTCGTGCCCCCAGGACTAGGGCATATACTGATAAGTAGGAAGGCCAACTACGCCCACTTTAGCTTGACTCTTTTTCCCGTTGAATCGTGGGATCAGGTCAGTCGGTGGGAGGCTAAGTCTCACCTATCCTGTATTGTATTGTGGTTTTTCATTCTGAGAGGAATACTTCAATGCCTCGTCATTTTCAAGACATAATTTTGACACTGGACGGTCAGCCACGTCCATTTTGGTTCATGTCCCGTAATCAGATCTCGGGGTAAAGTTGGTGTAAATGCGGTCAGGTCATGCTCATCCAGCTTCATACTCCTCCTGACGGATCGAAGGAGGGTGCTGGAGAATTTTTTGACCAAGTCGTCATGGTTTACTGTCCTTTCCACACTCTGGAGGTCATATTTTTTCAAGGAACATCCGAATCACATTCGTATGTGCTTGGTGCGGATCGGTATTAGCCCTCGATCTGAGGTATGATATAGTCGGTTGCCCATAGCTTTGGATGTCGTTTCAATTGGTTCTGTATTGAGGCCTCCCTGTAGTCATTGCCTTAAGTTGTAAAGAACGCAAGCTAGAGCTATGGTGAGCTGTCGTATTCATCTTTTAGAGATTTGTACTTCTGCTCCCAGCATTGATTTGGCCAGGCCACTAGTTGGATGGTCGAACTCCATCCTTAGCGAGTTAATAATCTTTCGGTCGATTCCACGCCGAAGTTTGCGGAATGGAGAATGGTCGGAACCCACTCGTCTATTTATCGATGTTTATACACCACTCTGCATTCTGGTGACTTAGTGTTATTCTCCCCCTGGTTAACTCGCGCCCAATTCGTGTTCATGCTTCGGTCCACGCTTCGGGGACTTAGAGATTTGTCGAACGGTTTATGCTTTAGTCCACAGTTCGAGACGCAAAGATTTTCGTCAACTTGTTTATACTCCAGTCCGCATTCTGGGAACTTAGAGTAATCTAGTCCACTTCTGGGATTTAGAGATTTTTCTCAAGTCTTCTATAATCTAGTCCGTGCTCTGGGGACTGAGAGTATCGTAGTCCGCACTCTGGGGATGTAGAGGTTTTTTAAGCCGTTTATACTCTAGTCCACACTCAGGGGACTTAGAGCACTCTAATCCGCACTCTGGAGACATAGAGGTTTTTGAATCGTTTATACTCGAGTCCGCACTCTGGGGACTTAGAGTACTCCAGTCCGGACTTTGGGAACTTGGAGGTTTAAGTCGTTTATACTCTAGTCTACACTCTGGGGACTTAGAGTACTTCCGTCCGTGCTCAGGTGATCGGAGCGCTTGATGAAGACAAGTCCGGAATCTCCTCTCCTACCGACGGGGGTTATGAAGTTGAAATTACAAGCGCCTCTGAGCGCACATCCGAATTGAGCATGAAAGAGCGGCTCGAGAAAGAGAAGGAGGAGACGTTCAAGCTCAAAGTCGAACCCCGAGTTGTGGACTTGGACGATCCTTTGAACAAGCCATTGAAGGTCATCCTTCCTGGCAGGTCCAAGCCCATGGAAGTTCCCCGTGCTTCTTCAGTTGCTACCCCTCTATCAAAGAAGAGTACCAAGGGTAAATGCTCTAGAGAGGAGCCCTTTGGAAAGGAGTTGAAGAAGCACAAGAAGTGATTACTATCCTCGTTCAACGAGAGTTAGTTTAAGTCATGTAATTATTTTCATTTATTTCCTTAGTCCTTGTAAATAGAATGTCGACTCCGAACTTTGGAGGGGTTGTAATAGGAACTTATTTGTGAATAAAGTTAAGTTCCTTTTTCCGTCTCACAAAAGACTCTTATTATTCAGTTTTCTTTGTGATTGTGATTTTAATCCAAGCAGTTGTGAGTAACATAGACTTCTCGGTCCATCTTCATATAACTCTGAAACTCTTCAGGAGTTGTTGAACATCCATTCTGTGCTTCAAGCACTTAGAATACTTTCTAGCCCGTATGTCAGGGATTTGACAAATTCAAGTCATCTGTGTCATAGTTCATATTCATGGACTTGGAGATCCGAATCGCTTATATTCGAGTCCGCGCTATGGGGAGTTAGAGATTCAAGTGGTTTATACTCGAGTCCGCACTCTGGGGACTTAGAGTACTCCAGTCCGCGCTTTGGGGACTTGGAGGTTTAAGTCGTTTATACTCGAGTCCGCACTCTGGGGACTTAGAGTACTCCAGTCCGCGCTCTGGCGACTTGGAGGTTTAAGTCGTTTATACTCGAGTCCGCAATCTGGGGACTTAGAGTACTCCAGTCCGCGCTCTGGGGACTTGGAGGTTTAAGTCGTTTATACTCGAGTCCGCCCTCTGGGGACTTAGACTACTCCAGTCCGCGCTCTGGGGACTTGGAGGTTTAAGTCGTTTATACTCGAGTCCGCAATCTGGGGATTTAGAGTACTCCAGTCCGCGCTCTGGGGACTTGGAGGTTTAAGTAGCTTATACTCGAGTCCGAACTCTGGGGACTTAGAGTACTCCAGTCCGCGCTCTGGGGACTTGGAGGTTTAAGTCGTTTATACTCGAGTCCACACTCTGGGGACTTAGAGTACTCCAGTCCGCGCTCTGGGGACTTGGAGGTTGAAGTCGTTTATACTCTAGTCTGCGCTGTGGGGACTTAGAGTACTCTAGTCCACGCTCTGAGGACTTGGAGGTTTAAGTCGTTTATACTCTAGTCCGTGCTCTGGGGACTTAGAGTACTCCAGTCCACACTCTGGGGACTTGGAGGTTTAAGTCATGTATACTCTTGTCCGCGCTCTGTGGACTTAGAGTACTCCAGTCCGCGCTCTGGGGACTTGGAGGTTTAAGTCGTTTATACTCTAGTCCACGCTCTGGGGACTTAGAGTACTCCAGTCCACGCTCTGGGGACTTGGAGGTTTAAGTCGTTTATACTCTAGTCCGCGCTCTTGGGACTTAGAGCACTCCAGTCCACACTCTGGGGACTTGGAGGTTTAAGTCATGTATACTCTTGTCCGCGCTCTGGGGACTTAGAGTACTCCAGTCCACGCTCTGGGGACTTGGAGGTTTAAGTCATTTATGCTCTAGTCCGCGCTCTGGGGACTTAGAGTACTCCAGTCCGCGCTCTGGGGACTTGGAGGTTTAAGTCGTTTATGCTCTAGTCCGCGCTCTGGGGACTTAGAGTACTCCAGTCCACGCTCTGGGGACTTGGAGGTTTAAGTCGTTTATACTCTAGTCCGCGCTCTGGGGACCTAGAGTACTCCTGTCCACACTCTGGGGACTTGGAGGTTTAAGTTGATAGTAGTCGTATTTCCACTCTTTAATTTGTATTCATCTACCGTATCAAGGCTAATGTTGTCGAATGAACAGTCGAACCACGTTTGCTCATGGAATGGGATCTTGCCCCCAGCTCAAGGGACGAAATTTGAAAAATGGACGATCGATTCTCGTCCTCTTTGTAATTATAGCTCTTCCAATCGAGTCAAGGAAGGAGGTATATGACAGATGGTTGGATCACATCCGTGTTGGGTTAGATAGCAGAATCTCTTACAATTTTCTCCGTATCTCCTTCTTTTGTGTTGAAGGCAGGATTTGGTGTGTAGATGATCAAATCACGTCCACTCTAGACAGATCTTGGCATCACTGAGCTTCAGAAGAGGCCTATGTATTTTGTCAAACTTTGTTCTATGACTTGATTTGAGTGGGCGATCAGGCCATACTAATTCCAAGCCTTGTTCAGGTCTCCGAGTCAAACGTGGAGGTCAATGAATAGATGGTCAGTAATGTCGACTTTATATTTGGGCTCTAATCGTAATGAGCTTTTCAATCTCTAGTTCTTGGCCCTAGATTAAAGGCACATGATTGATGATGAGCGATTGAATTATTCTCATCTAGATGTACTCCACACGTCCGATCATGGTCTGCGTGGATTGGTTGGTGACCAAATCTGAGTATCCAATCTCCTGCATCGTTTTGAAAGTAGTTTAGTTAAAGTTAGTCGTAGTTCATAGAACAATTGAAATAGAAATGGAAATGATTCAAAGAAGATTATGATAAATCTCATTGATAGATGAAGTAGCACCATGTGCTTGCTATTCGACTTTTTCCCTTGGCTCCTTTCAAAGGGATGTCGGCCGTCAGCAGTCTAATTGATAATCATAGCCCTTTATTAATAGGCATCGGATATTCGTTGCCCGCCATTCTGCAGGACATGTACATACTATTGAAGCTTTACTTTCTAGATCAGCTTTTTGATCACACCTCGGAGGTGTTTGTAATCGCCCGTGTTAGGATCAGCGAGCATTTGGGAATATACAACATTCCCTTGATTTTCTTTAGACTTCGGTGTACTCTCTCGAGGCTGGTTTCCAATACCCCTCCGAGTCGTGAGTCTTCAAGTAGAGGTTGTCAATTGAATCTTTCAAAGAGCATATGAGCCAAATTTTGAAGTCTTGTTTTGGCTACTGGGATCTGAATCCGTAGCCAACGGGCCTTCATTGTTATTTTTCTTAGTCTGTTCTGTTGCTTCACACTTTTGTTTAGATTCATTTTTGTCATAGAAACGATCTATGGTCGAAGGAGGCTCTCCAGCTGACTGGCTGCCAAAATATATATGGAGGTCGATTCTCGTCAAGGGTGATCAGTATGATTTCCCTTTGAGAGTATCGTTCGAGTAGCGGTTGTTTGTCCATTCCCTTGTTGTCTTTCAGAAGACGTCGCTAGATCCCCTATGCCCTGGTCGATCAGGGGAGGTAAGGGAAGTAGATAGAATGCTCCTTTATTAAGTTGAGTTTTGAATTCACTATCTGGAGGCACTGCAATTCGCTATTTTGAGTCGTACCCGAAAATATATTTTTTTTGAAAATAGGGGTCATATAAAAGACCGGTGTAATTTAAGTTTCGATCGGCACGACAAAGTTGCTCAGCATACAAGATTGTCCGGCATTCCACACTGTTCGGCATTCAAGAACGCCCGGCACTCCAGAGCGTTTGGCATTAGAGAGCGCTCGGCATTCAGGAGCGTTCGGCATCGGTTCTGTTTGGCCTATCTTTTGTTCGGCCTTCTTTCTGCTCGGCCTAAATTCTATTCGGCCTAAATTTTGTTCGGCCTTCTTTCTGTTCGGCCAAATTTCTGTTCGGCCAAAATTTTGTTCGGCCTTCTTTCTGTTCGGCCAAATTTCTGTTCGGCCTAATTTCTGCTCGGCCAAATTTCTGTTCGGCCTAATTTCTCCTCGGCCAAATTTCTGTTCGGCCAAATTTCTGCTCGGCCAAATTTCTGTTCGGCCTAATTCATGTTCGGCCTAAATCCTGTTCGGCCTAAATCATGTTCGGCCTATCCTGTTCGGCCTGGATCATGTTCGGCCTAAATCATGTTAAACCTACATCCTGTTCGGCCTAAATCCTGTTCGGCCTAAATCCTGTTCGGCCTGGGTCCTGTTTGGCCTAAATGTCGTTCGGCATAGGAATACCGCTCGGCCTAAATGTCGTTCGGCGTACGAATGCCGCTCGGCATTTCTGGGTGTCGTTCGGCATATGAATGCGGCTCAGCCTGGAGGTGTGGATCGGCCTGGAGGTGTGGGTCGGCCTGGAGGTGTGGATCGGCCTGGAGGTATGGATCGGCCTGGAGGCATGGATTGGCATTGAGGTATGGTTCGGCCTGGAGGCATGGATCGGCATAGAGGGGCATACGCCTTATCTGGAGCGATCGGCATACGTCTTTTCTGGGGCGATCGGCTGAATTGACTTTGGTGGAGGGTCGGCCTTCATTCAACTTGAGTTTAAACTTCAACGTCCAATCCTTAGATCTTGCGTACATCAGTGAATCCAATCCTTTCACATAAACACGAACACTTGATTAACTTACGGCTGTCGGCTTCCTTTAGATTTCTTTCAAATCTGAGTAGAATAGGAAGTTTTCTATTAAACAACTGGATCTATCTCGCGACTATGGAAATCCACTAGTAGATGATGAGATCCAATCAAGCTGAGAATTCAATTCTCAGTGAAAGCACCAAAATGTTAGCACCAAAATTGGTCACTAACACCCTTGAGTAGAGTTATATAGAGAGATTAATGAAGAGAGTAAATCAAAACAGAAGAATAGCGTAATTCAATGCAGAAAGAACAACAAAAACGAGAACACCAGATTTATAGTGGTTCGGCGTAACTGCCTACGTTCACTTTGAGTTTTATCTTTATTGCTTTCTCAATTACATGAATACAGATACAATCCGTAGCTCAATCACTTGAATACAAGTTTGAATTAAAAAGAGGAGAGTATAGAAAATGGCAGAGTCTCCCTAGTGTTCCCGGAAAAAGATCCCTTTCATTATGCCCCTGCCCTTCTATTTATAGACGAGATGGGTTGGACTTCCCTCATGGGCTTAGGAACAAGGTACTGCCCATAGTAGGTGACTTCTGCGCACCAGGCCAGGCAGGCCGAATGCTCTTGCTTTGCTGTGGGCCTGACAACTTGCTAACACCTCCAGTCTCTTCTTGATCAGAATCTTGTCTAGTGCTAATGATAATTTCTTCAACTGTCGTTTTGTAACCGGGCCAAGATGCCGGTTAACAACAACTATTTTATTTGATATTATATTTTGATCCGCTGCGAATGTGAGAATCTGTGTTTTGGTGTTTCCTTTTCTATTTCTTCTTCTTCTTCCTCTCTTCTTCTTCTACTTCTTCTTATATCTCTTTCTTCTTTTCCCTGACTATTTGGAATTTTCGAGATTGAAAATTCAGGCTCGTTACAAATTACTACTATAATTAACTTAAATAAATATTTACTTCAATAATTTTTAAACAACTAAATAATAATTTTCTAAAACACGCTTTCAAAACAGCTTTTAAAACCTCTAATTTATACGCAAAAACTCCTTTGAAATTATACTTGGCTTTTCAAGAAAAACACACTTTTCATCCCAATATAGCCCATCAAATCATTTATAAATCTTTCTCGATTTACTTCCAGTTTAACTTACATCCCGAACCCGTAAATTTCTTTTCCATACATTTTAAAAATAAAACTCTCTTTTATTTTTAAAATGATTTACTCGTTCCTTTATAAATTCCCACCATGAATTTAAAATCTCAAATATCCATTGATATTAATTTACTTCATTTATAAACCCCGTTTATAATTTCAGTCCCATTCCCCTTTTAATCACTGTTTCCAAAAAAACACTTAATCGATTTTCAAATCGATCTTCTAGAATTAAATTCCATTTTAAAGTTTACTTCTTAATTTGTCTAACTTTATTTCAAAATTCATTAATTCCGGTTTTTCTCCTTTTACTATGGTTTAAAAGCCTTATTTAAATTTGAAATATCCATTTCATACTCTATTTCAAAATTCTTCTCTTATTTTTTTTCCACCCAATTAAAATTTGAATTTAAAAATATATTGCTTCGTACTTACAAACAATATTGCTTAAGTCCTTATTGTAAAAATCCCTTTTTTCACATTTATTCAAAATCCTTATTTTTTCCATATCCCGGAATTTATTATATAGGATTAAAATAAAACTATTTATTTTTCCAATTCTTTGCTTTTTAAATTTATCCATCATTATTATAAATTTCTTACTTTAAATTTTCTCTTTTTAAAATTCAATATCTATATTTTTAAAATGACACAATATATTCAGCAATATATTAACATCAAATAAATTGATTTTCAACATAATTTATCACAGAATTATCCAACATTTCATATAACTGTATATGAAAATAAAATTCAACATCTTTGATAAATCCAGTTGGATCCCTCCAACTTGTTTCTGAAACGACCCGACTTTCTCATCACAGAAAATCGCATCATTTTTAAGAAAGAAAGGGATAGAAAAGAGAAAAGGCAGAGAAGAAGAAAGAAACAACATCAGAATCTAAACAACGGAACGATTAAATTATATTAATCACATAATATATTACATAGTATCATATATATCAGAGATACACAGCTAAACAACAGATACTAGACAGTTATAAACACCTGTCTAGTTATACAACTCAATACAACTCAAAGACAAATGACTCAGAGAACACACAGCGTAATACTATATAACTAAACGCAGAAGCCTTCTACTCCATTGCTCCTTCAGAATTCGTCAAGCCAACCTGAATTCCCCTGGCTACTCGTAAAAATTTGGTACCCAAGAGTTTAAGAAAAACAGAATAAACTCCGGGTCAGACATGGGTCTGGTATGAGTAAACGGTTAAAGTTGCTTAACTTTAAAAACCTTTTGAAAGAAAAGGTATCACGTAAGACTTCCCACACATAAACATGGAAAAAAAATTATCCTACGCTAACCAAAACATTTGATAGGAAATCCAGTGATATTATAACAGGTCTAGGGTTTTCAAATAAATATGAAATAGCCGAAATTGTTACATTATTAAATTCCAGCTACTAGCCACAAAAGTGGGTAATACAATCAAATCCGATGGCACTTATTGGATTTTGAATTCCATACAATGGCAGGGATACTGGGGTACCGCCCGTCACAGTACGTGGCCTAACGTACCGAGGAGTACGCCCGCTCCCCTGCAACACAAAGCCTGAACCATTCCTTACTGAACAGTTCCGAATAAGACAACCCCGGCGGATGTAGCTATTCAACCGCCCACACAGCCAAAATAAAAGGGACTCTAGACAGGGATTAATCTCATCCTACTTGGGCATGACCCACTTAGCCTTGCTGCACCTCCCCTGTTTTAGCCATTCCCGGTTGATGAGGCTTGAGGCTACGATTACCTTTAGTGAACATATCACTTAGAATGCTCATCGTCCACCTGACGATGTTCTGAAAGCATTCAATCCATACACGTTCATTCCGGGTTCGAACGAAACCGAAGGCATTATCTCGTTACACTCATTTTGGAATCACCCTCAGAGTTAACGACAATAACCCTTGCACTCGAAATCTTCATCTTCACTTGAGATTCACGACCTATTTTTAATTTGGATCGATGTGATTTTCGGATATCCAAATATGAAAATCCGATCCCGGTCTTATCGAAATCCAAAATGTATCTTTTAGGTCCAAGTTGTTTAAAGTTAAACAATTCAATTCAACTATCTATATACACACAGATAGACAATTCACAAGTCACAATTGATAATCACATTATCAAAAAAAAACATATGATCCATAACAAAATAGGTAATCCACATCATTATCACAATAGATGATCTATATTACCATTACAATGCAACCAAGCATTCATACCACACAACATTATTTATCTCATTCCTGAGATTACATCCATTCAAGACAGTCAATGTCACTCATTCATACATAAGCAATGATTTTCTTAACCACAACATAATTAATTTAAAATGAATTAAATTAACTATCTCTATTTCTAATTAATTTAAAGTGAATTAAATTAATTTCTTCATCTCTTAATTAATTTAAAATTAATTAAATTAATTACCTTCATCACAATAAATCTTGCTTACTTATCCATTGATTAAACCAATTAATTAATCATCATCCTAATTAATCAACCTTGATTAATTAACTCTAAATCAATTAATTAATCCTTAATTATTCTCATTAATCATATTAATTAATGAACCTTAATTGATTACTTCCATTAATTAATTAACTATAATTATTTCTTAATTAATTATATTAACTAATCATGCTTAAATTAATTGCTTCCAATTAATCAACTTTAATAAACAGTAATTAATTATTCTTAATTACTTCTTAATTACTTTAGTAACATTTATAAATTCTTTGATTTATTACACCAAGTAATAAACCCTTAACTACTTTACCAAGTAATTATCCATTTAAAATTACTTCCCAATAAGTAATTTCACTTATCTCAATTACCCCTGTAATTTATTCATCAATTACTTATCTTAAGTAATTACTCTTATCAAAACTTATTAAGTAAACATACTTAATCATTTAACATGTGACTTTAATCAATAAACCTTAATTATTAATCAATCCTTCAATACAAAGTAATCAATCACTAATTACTTTTATAATTAATTAATTAACCTTAATTAACTAATTAATCATCTCTTAATCATTAATTAATAAAACTTAATTATTAAATAACAACCTTAATTACAAATTAATTAATTAAAATAAATCAATTCTTAATTACAATTAATTAACCTTTAATAATAGTTAATTAATTCTTTGTTAACTTGCATTATAGATTAATAATCCTTTAACTATTAATTAAGAAAACCCAATTAAAACTTAGTAAAACTTTATTAAGTATTAATTAATTACTATTTTAATAAACCCTTAATTACTTAATTAATAAGTAATTACAATTTAATTAATCGTTAGTCATTAATTAAATCATCATAATTATTAGTTAATTAAATTAATAATTATACTTAATTAATTTCTTAATTAACCCTCTTAAATAATTAATTAAATTAATTAATTAAACTTAAGATTTCTTAATTAACCAATTAATTATTATTCATTTAAAACTTAATTGTCTCTTAAGATAAAACATTATCTTAAATTAACCTTGAAAAACTCTACTTAACTTAATCATCAATTAGTTTAAGATATAAAGTAATCATCAATTACTTACCCTTAATTATTAATTAACAATTCCTTAGTTTCCAGTTAATAAATTACCTTAAACTTTAATTGTTAATTAATAAATCATTATTCACTAACTAATTTAAAAAAAATCATTTCCTTATAATTTCCTTTTATGTTTCAAACTAAGTTTTGAAAATAACATTAAGGTTTTTAACATAAAACATTTAATTCCGTTCATACAAATTCATTTTTATAAGCAAATCAATTTAAAGAAATAAGTTTTCAAGAATTTAATTTAGCTTAAATCATTTAAAGTTTAAAACTTACTTTATTTTAAATTGAAAATTTGGTTGAACATTTTAGTTTGGGTCCAATCCATGTATACTGGAATTCAAATACAAAGTACATCTTCTTTTCTTTTCTTAAAAACAATTTGACTTTAAAATTTTAAAAACTGTTTTAGTTAAAACTTAAAAGAACTGTTAAACATAACAGTTTAACCAGCATGCAAAAACCCAGAAACAACGCGAGTTTCCCCGACTCATTCACCCAATACACCCGAGACCTACTCGAGAAAAAAACAAACAAACCCAAAGCAACAACCCACAGACACACTCATCCCCCTGTTCAAGTGCACCGGCTCTGGAATCGCCTCCGGCCAACACCGACTTCATCGCCAAGTCACCCAACCTCCCTACAAACCCCTACGATCAACATAACTCCATACCTTGCCTCGATTCAAAATCGAGCTCCTCAGGGTGAACTGAACCCAAACCCAATCACCAGAAAACCCCCTAATCTCTCGCCTCTGATCAATGATAATCGCCATAATTACGGCTAGGGTTTGCCGACCCACCGCGCCTCCTTCTCCCAAAATTTCATACAACTCGATTCACCATAAGAAGAACAGTGGTTCAATTTACAGTAAGAACCAAAATTTAGGTTTAAAACCAAATCCTCCTTACTGCCGACGGCACGATCATTAGACAACCATCCCATTATTTTTGCCATACTACCCAATCCTATTTCTGGCTCCATCAAGAGCCCCGAACATCCCAGAGCCATAGATCATCAGATTTTTACATAAACCCAAATTTCAGAAAACCCCCAATTACTTACTTAATACGATTTTAAAAAATTGTGATATTTGTTTCAAAAATCCTAACTTTCCAAAATGATCTAAGATATATGCTTGAATCAGTAAAAATTAACATCTGATTTTATTACATTTGAAGATTCCAACTGAGTTTCCTTGTTCCAAAAATTTTCCTGAATCTAAAATACTAGTTCTTGTTTTTAAGAAAATTATATGATGTTTAAACTAACTAGCTTGATTTAAACACCATAGATTCACAGAGATTAAGCTAAAAATTTAAAATTTTGTTTCGTTTTAAAATCTCTGAAATCAGAAACAGGGAGATTCAAACAATCCAAACAAAAAATTCAAATATATTCTTATACACATATTTGTACTCCTACCATCACATGCAATACATCATTATCACAGAAATATTTCAAACAACAGATAATTCATCACTTAATTTTTTAGTAAAAATGTTTACTCACCCTTTTTAAATGCAGTGCAGAGGTGATGATTAGCTGGAAATTTGCCAAGATACTTTGAACTTGAAGATGAACCCTCATTTGAAACAGAAATGGTTAATCCCTTTAATTTTGTTTTAACTGCATTGCTTCAGGTTTGCTCCTTTAAAAAAAACTTGCATGCTTTTTGGCAACTTGCAAATACTTGATATTTTTGAAATGACTGGAGTTCTTGCATGCATTTGAAAATTTGCAAACATATTGCAGATTTTATTTTGAAAACAAACTGCAGGCATGCAGTTTTAAAGGATGATTGCAGGAAAATAAATCTTGCAGATTTGATCTGCATATGATTTTAAGTTAGGAAAATGGGTTACAGGTTTTCAACTTATTTTCTGGATGGTGCTTGAATTTGAGGAATTTATTTGAGCATTAGTTTGAGGATAGATGGCAGGTTTGGAAAAAATTTATAGGGAACAAATTTTTTGCAGATTTTATTTTTGAGGAGGTTTCAGGTTTTTGTCTGAGGAGGATTTTCATATTTAAGTTTGAGGATTTTTTGGATTGTTGAAGAGTGAAAGCTGCATGGATATTTCTTGTTTCTCTTAGAAATGAACAAAAAGTTTAAAGAAAAAGAAAGTGAAGAGAGATGGTGTTTATATAGGCAATTTTCAGATTTATTAAATCAAAAGAAAATTAAAAAAATAATGGACACTTGTCTCTAATTTACATAAATGTTTTAACACTTGTTTGACAAAGTGATTTAGGATTTAACACATGTCCTAGTATATTTTTATTTATCCTAAAAGAATTTTTAAACCTTTTTAAATTAATTTCCTAATTAACTAATATGTTTTCTAAATTTAAAAATGCTTTTCTAATTAAATTCCTAATTAACAACCATATTTATATATTTATAAATTTATAAATGTTTCCTAAATTTATATAAATACAATTTTTAAAAGAAAATAAAATAAAACCAATTATAATTTAAATAAAATTATAAAATATTGCAAACTCATTTTAAAAATGCTATTTCAAAAACCTTTGTATTTATTTTTATTAAATAAATACATATCCAAATTTCTATCAATAAATTTCTATAAAAAGAAAATTATAAAGCATATCTTATTTTTAACTAAAACATTATCTATATATTTTAAATTCAAACTATATTATCATTTTATTTTAAGATATATGTATATCTTCTTAAATTCAAATTTATATTCAAATTCAAAGTCAAATTCAAAAATCCAAATCTAAAATTAATTTAAATAAATATAAATATTAATTTTTAAATAAGCTCATTATTATTTAAAATAATTTATCCTATTTAAAAATCAATTTAAATACGTAGAAATATATATATAACACACTTATTAATTTAAAAAAAAACAATAAGTCTATTTAGAATTTATTTACACTATACAAAATAATTATTCTCATTAAAGAAACCTATCTATAACCATAATTAAGATATTATATTATTATTTCTTGGTTATTTATTTTTGAAAATAACAATTTTATCACTTCAAATAATTAAACTTAAGAGATTATCACATTTTAAATTCCTGGAAATTCCGGGATATTACATTCCTCTCCCCTTAAAAGAATTTCGTCCTCAAAATTTAAAATAAAGATAATACAAAGTTTTATTTTATTTCAATCAATTCAAACATTCATAACAGCCGTACACTATCAATCAAACAAACAATTTCATCAAAACAACCAATTCAATCAAATAAATAACACTAGCTATCCGGACACAGATCCGGATAAGCTTTCTAAAATTATCTCGAGTTTCCCAGGTACAAACACAGGGATACTCGCTCTACTAAATCCAAACTAGCTATACTGCTAAGCTATTGAGTTCCTACTCAGCTAGATCTATAATCTGCACAAGATACCAGACTATAGACAAGTCTGATCAACACTAAATCCATCACAGAACTACGGGTCTCAAAAACGGTGATGGACTAACCACGTACTCCCTCAGAGACACGTGAAATATTTTGAATTCCAGTCTTCCAAACTGGCAATTCAACTCTTCAAACCAAAACACCGGTCTTTACAAAACTCAGAAGAATCCAATATACCTTGGAGCGCACCAAATCTTATTGCTCCCTTTACCAGAGAAAACTTCAACAATATCGAAGCCTCCCACTTCGAATTCCAAATTCTTCCATTTCTTAACCTCAAAATTTTCCAGATGACCCAGGCTGCCTACAGATCCTTCCTGATCAGCTCAACTTTCGTTGATGCTTCTACAAATAAACTGGATCAAAACAACTCAACAAACTGATCCTCACAAGATCAATCCAAAATTAAAACCAAACTTTACTATCAACGGTAGAAAACAACTTCTCCTATCCGGAAAAGACAGAACAGAATCACTCGCCAACCTGCCTCAGATTCTGAAAAATTTCAGTAGAAACTCTCTAATCCAAAACATTGCAACTTCCAGTTGCTTCTACTCAAGAAAAACAGCCACCTTGCTTCCGCTGCACAACTCTGATCTGGAGAAGATGAGAATGTCGTTGAATGAACACAGGCACAGACTAAACATCACATCTCGGAAATAAGGTTCAACAGAAGTTCCAAGAAATACAGAGCTGCTTCACCAAACAACCAACCTAGGAAACAACCTTCTACCCAGCTGAATCACCGGTATCACTACTGTCATTAAGTCGATTCAGAACTCAATCTCTAATGTGGGTAAATTTCTAACTTTCCTGAAGGTATATCCGGAAAATCTTCGACAATTCCATAACTTCTACATCCTCTAGAAATGCCACAAACCCAAGCAAAAGACTATCTAAGATAATCACCCAACTATCGCAAGTCACTTTTGCGATAAACCAAACCTAAATTTCTAAAGATACTGTTCTCTCTTCACAAATCAGAATAGTTTATCCTCGACAAACTAATCCATCGAAGAAACAGATCCTCACTGCTGCTTCTGAATTCCACCTCCAGGAACTGCTAAGCCAAAAAGATCTTTCTTCTGGAACACCGAACACTCCCGAGCTGCACCGCTAACACAGATGCCAAAGTCTTCTTACCCAAAATTCTTTGAGAAACTCGGACCTCCAACTAAACACATACATCCTGCTAAACTCAGCTACAACCCTGAAGCAGACACACTTCCTTAAACTTGCTCCGAAAGAAAACATCTTCGGAGACATCCATAGTCACTGCATCTCATCACGCAGCTACTACTTCCTGAGGTTGCCAAGATACCATCCCTTACTTCTGCCTAATTGACAGATCCAAATTCTTAAAAATCCGCTCACACGAGCGCGATCAAACTTACACTTCGAAGATGAACTCCGAACCTCAACAGGTTTCCTTTAGAGATCAATGAAATCCTTACACCAAACTGCAAAGATTACTCGAGACGGTATTAGGTCTATATTCTCGACAAATACACTTCCAATCTCAAACATTCAAACTCCAATCATTGGTAGTCGTGTTACACACACGACTACCTCACTGCCTTTATAACTTATGTTGGAAAACCCGAACAGGTAACCCAACAGATAGGTAGAAATATATATATATATATATATATATATATATAGTTATATAGTTATATAGTTATATATAAAATTACAAGTACGCTCTCTCAAGAAAGACACCACTACAGAGCCTAGGTATTCGCTCAACCTAATGCTCTGGTACCAACTGAAACGACCCGACTTGCCCATCATAGAAAATCGCATCATTTTTAAGAAAGAAAGGGATAGAAAAGAGAAAAGACAGAGAAGAAGAAAGAAACAACATCAGAATCTAAACAGCGGAACGAATAAATTATATTAATCACGTAATATATTACATAGTATCATATATATCAGAGATACACAGCTAAACAACACGTACTAGACAGTTATAAACACCTGTCTAGTTATACAACTCAATACAACTCAAAGACAAACGACTCAAAGAACACACAGCGGAATACTATATAACCAAACGCAGAAGCCTTCTGCTCCATTGCTCCTCCAGAATTCGTCAAGCCAACCTGAATTCCCCTGGCTACTCGTAAAAATTTGAGTACCCAAGAGTTTAAGAAAAACAAAATAAACTCCGGGTCAGACATGGGTCTGGTATGAGTAAACGGTTAAAGTTGCTTAACTTTAAAAACCTTTTGAAAGAAAAGTATCACGTAAGACTTCCCACACATAAACATGGAAAAGTTTTTACCTTACGCTAACCAAAACATTTGATAGGAAATCCAGTGATATTATAATAGGTCTAGGGTTTTCAAATAAATATGAAATAGCCAAAATTGTTACATTATTAAATTTCAGCTACTATCCACAAAAGTGGGTAATACAATCAAATCTGATGGCACTTATTGGATTTTGGTTTCCATACAATGGCATGGCTACTGGGTACCGTCCGTCACAGTACGTGTCCTAGATCACCGTACCGAGGAGTACGCCCGCTCCCCTGCAACACAAAGCCGGAACCATTCCTTACTGAACAGTTCCGAATAAGACAACCCCGGTAGATGTAGCTATTCAACCGCCCACACAGCCAAAATAAAAGGGACTCTAGACCGGGATTAATCTCATCATACTTAGGCATGACCCACTTAGCCTTGCTGCACCTTCCTTGTTTTAGCCATTCCCGGTTGACGAGGCTTGAGGCTACGATTACCTTTAGTGAACACATCACTTAGAATGCTCATCGTCCACCTGACGATGTTCTGAAAGCATTCAATCCATACAAGTTCGTTCCGGGTTCGAACGAAACCGAAGGCATTATCTCGTTACACACATTTTGGAATCACCCTCAGAGTTAACGACAATAACTCTTGCACTCTGAATCTTCATCTTCACTTGAGATTCACGACCTATCGTTAATTTGGATCGATGTGGTTTTCGGATATCCAAATATGGAAACCCGATCACGGTCTCATCGAAATCCAAAATGTATCTTTTAGGTCCAAGTTGTTTAAAGTTAAACAATTCAATTCAACTATCTATATACACACAGATAGACAATTCACAAGTCACAATTGATAATCACATTATCAAAATAAACAATGATCCATAACAAAATAGGTAATCCACATCATTATCACAATAGATAATCTATAATACCATCACAATGCAACCAAGCATTCATACCACACAACATTATTTATCTCATTCCTGAGATTACATCCATTCAAGACAATCAATGTCACCCATTCATACATAAGAAATGATTTTCTTAACCACAACATAATTAATTTAAAATGAATTAAATTAACTATCTCTATTTCTAATTAATTTAAAGTGAATTAAATTAATTTCTTCATCTCTTAATTAATTTAAAACTAATTAAATTAATTACCTTCATCACGATAAATCTTGCTTACTTATCCATTAATTAAACCAATTAATTAATCATCATCCTAATTAATCAACCTTGATTAATTAACTCTAAATCAAGTAATTAATCCTTAATTATTCTCATAAATCATATTAATTAATGAACCTTAATTGATTACTTCCATTAATTAATTAATTATAATTAATTACATTATTTCTTAATTAATTATATTAATTAATTATGCTTAAATTAATTGCTTCCAATTAATCAACTTTAATAAACAGTAATTAATTATTCTTAATTACTTCTTAATTACTTTAATTACATTTATAAATTCTTTGATTTATTACACCAAGTAATAAACCCTTAATTACTTTACCAAGTAATTATCCACTTAAAATTACTTCCCAATAAGTAATTTCACTTATCTCAATTACCCCTGTAATTTATTCATCAATTACTTATCTTAAGTAATTACTCTTATCAAAACTTATTAAGTAAACACACTTAATCATTTATCATGTGACTTTAATTAATAAACCTTAATTATTAATCAATCCTTCAACACAAATTAATCAATCACTAATTACTTTTATAATTAATTAATTAACCTTAATTAACTAATTAATCATCTCTTAATCATTAATTAATAAAACTTAATTATTAATTAACAACCTTAATTACAAATTAATTAATTAATTAAAATAAATCAATCCTTAATTACAATTAATTAACCTTTAATAATAGTTAATTAATTCTTAATTAACTTGCATTATAGATTAATAATCCTTTAATTATTAACTAAGAAAAACCCAATTAAAACTCAATAAAACTTTATTAAGTATTAATTAATTACTATTTTAATTAACCCTTAATTACTTAATTAATAATTAATTAAAATTTAATTAATCATTAGTCATTAATTAAATCATCATAATTATTAGTTAATTAAATTAATAATTATAATTAATTAATTTCTTAATTGACCCTCTTAAATAATTAATTAAATTAATTCATTAAATTAATTAATTAAACTTAAGATTTCTTAATTAACCAATTAATTATTATTCATTTAAAACTTACTTAACTCTTAAGATAAAACATTATCTTAAATTAACCTTGAAAAACTCTACTTAACTTAATCATTAATTAGATTAAGATATAAAGTAATCATCAATTACTTACCCTTAATTATTAATTAACAATTCCTTAGTTTCTAGTTAATAAATTACCTTAAACTTTAATTGTTAATTAATAAATCATTATTCACTAACTAATTTAAAATAACATTTCCTTATAATTTCCTTTTATGTTTCAAACTAAGTTTTGAAAATAAAATTAAGGTTTTTAACTTAAAACATTTAAATCCATTCATACAAATTCATTTGTATAAGCAAATCAATTTAAAGAAATAAGTTTTCAAGAATTTAATTTAGCTTAAATGATTTGAAATTTAAAACTTACTTTATTTTAAATTGAAAATTTGGTTGAACATTTTAGTTTGGGTCCAATCCATGTATACTGGAATTCAAATACAAAGTACATCTTCTTTTCTTTTCTTGAAAACAACTTGACTTTAAAATTTCAAAAACTGTTTTAGTTAAAACTTAAAAACAACTGTTAAACATAACAGTTTAACCAGCATGCAAAAACCCAGAAACAACGCGAGTTTCCCCGAGTCATTCACCCAATACACCCGAGACCTACTCGAGAAAAAAATGAATAAACCCAAAGCAACAACCCACAGACACACTCATCCCCCTATGCAAGTGCACCGACGTTGGAATCGCCTCCGGCCAACGCCGACTTCATCGCCAAGTCACCTAACCTCCCTACAAACCCCTACGATCAACAGAACTCCATACCTTGCCTCGATTCAAAATCGAGCTCCTCAGGGTGAACTGAACCCAAACCCAATCACCAGAAAACCCCTTAATCTCTCGCCTCCGATCAATGATAATTGCCACAATTATGGCGAGGGTTTGCCGACCCACCGCGCCTCCTTCTCCCAAAATTTCATACAACTCGATTCACCATAAGAAGAACAGTGGTTCAATTTACAGCAAGAACCAAAATTTAGGTTTAAAACCAAATCCTCCTTGCTGCCGATGCCACGATCATCAGACAACCATCCCATTATTTTTTCCGTACTACCCAATCCTATTTCTGGCTCCATCAAAAGCCCCGAACATCCCAGAGCCATAGATCATCATATTTTTACATTAATCCAAATTTCAGAGAACCCCCAATTACTTACTCAATACGATTTTAAAAATTGTGATATTTGTTTCAAAAATCCTAACTTTCCAAAATGATCTAAGATATATGCTTGAATCAGTAAAAATTAACATCTGATTTTATTACATTTGAAGATTCCAACAGAGTTTCCTTGTTCCAGAAATTTTCCTGAATCTAAAATACTAGTTCTTGTTTTTAAGAAAATTATATGATGTTTAAACTAACTAGCTTGACTTAAACGCCATAGATTCATAGAGATTAAGCTGAAAATTTAAAATTTTGTTTCGTTTTAAAATTTTTGAAATCAGAAACAGGGAGATTCAAACAATCCAAACAAAAATTTCAAATATATTCCTATACACAGATTTGTACTCCTGCCATCACATGCAACACATCATTATCACAGAAATATTTCAAGCAACGGATAATTCATCACTTAAGTTTTTAGTAAAAATGTTTACTCACCCTTTTTAAATGCAGTGCAGAGGTGATGATTAGCTGGAAATTTGCCAGGATACTTTGAACTTGAAGATGAACCCTCACTTGAAACAGAAATGGTTAATCCCTTTAATTTTGTTTTAACTGCATTGCTTGAGGTTTTCCCCTTTAAAAAAAACTTGCATGCATTTTGGTAACTTGTAAATACTTGAAATTTTTGAAATGACTGGAGTTCTTGCATGCATTTGAAAATTTGCAAACATATTGCAGATTTTGTTTTGAAAACAAACTACAGGCATGTAGTTTTAAAGGATGATTGCAGGAAAATAAATCTTGCAGATTTGATCTGCATATGGTTTTAAGTTTGGAAAATGGGTTACAGGTTTTCAACTTATTTTCTGGATGGTGCTTGAATTTGAGGAATTTATTTGAGCATTGGTTTGAGGATAGATGGCAGGTTTGGAAAAATTTTACAGGGAACAAATTTTTTGCAGATTTTATTTTTGAGGAGGTTTCAAGTTTTTGTTTGAGGAGGATTTTCAGATTTAAGTTTGAGGATTTTCTGGATTTTTGAAGAGTGAAAGTTGCATGGATATTTCTTGTTTCTCTTAGAAATGAACAAAAAGTTTAAAGAAAAAGAAAGTGAAGAGAGATGGCGTTTATATAGGCAATTTTCAGATTTATTAAATCAAAAGAAAATTAAAAAAATAATGGACACTTGTCTCTAATTTACATAAATGTTTTAACACTTGTTTGACAAAGTGATTTAGGATTTAACACATGTCCTAGTTTATTTTTATTTATCCTAAAAGAATTTTTAAACCTTTTTAAATTAATTTCCTAATTAACTAATATGTTTTCTAAATTTAAAAATGCTTTTCTAATTAAATTCCTAATTAACAACCATATTTATATATTTATAAATTTATAAATGTTTTCTAAATTTATATAAATACAATTTTTAAAAGAAAATAAAATAAAACCAATTATAATTTAAATAAAATTATAAAATATTGCAAAATCATTTTAAAAATGCTATTTCAAAAAACCTTTGTATTTATTTTTATTAAATAAATACATATCCAAATTTCTATCAATAAATTTCTTTAAAAAGAAAAATATAAAGCATATCTTATTTTTAACTAAAACATTATCTATATATGTTAAATTCAAACTATATTATCATTTTATTTTAAGATGTATGTATATCTTCTTGAATTCAAATTTATATTCAAATTCAAAGTCAAATTTAAAAATCCAAATCTAAAATTAATTTAAATAAATATAAATATAATTTTTTAAATAAGCACATTGTTATTTAAAATAATTTATCCTATTTAAAATCAATTTAAATACACAGAAATATATATATATAACACACTTATTAATTTAAAAAAAAAACAGTAAGTCTATTTAGAATTTATTTACACTGTACAAAATAATTATTCTTATTATAAAAACCAATCTATAACCATAATTAAGATATTATATTATTATTACTTGGTTATTTATTTTTGAAAATAAAAATTTTATCACTTCAAATAATTAAACTTAAGAGATTATCACATTTTAAATTCCTGGAAATTCCGGGATATTACAGTTTCCCTACATCCACAGATGTTAGTCAACGAGTAAAATACCATCCCGCTTCAAGACTGGATATCGAGGTATAAAGGGTCATCCGCTATTATGCGCGGGGCATAGGTTCTCATCCGCTATATAATACGGGAATATCAATCACTCCAACATATATACTATATATATAATAATATCACATCCTGATTGATAATAAATTATCAATTCAAGCAATCAACCAATAATTTGAATTTATCTATTTAAATTCACTAGTAATCCAATTTGAGTGAGATTAACTCACCTTTTTCTTTTAATTTGCAATTCGATCCAAACCGGCTATTTCCTCCATGATTTTAGACCTTGTTCAAACAATTAATATTTGAACTAATCTAAAAATAAATTACCATTTAATAAATTTAATCAATTAATTTGTTCGATTTAAAATTAGTTTTAAATTTTTTTAAAATGTTTTAACCAATTAAATTCCTCTTTTGGAACCACTTTCATTTATAAGAATCATTTATATAAGTTTCCAAAAATCTAAATTATAAATAATAAATTTTTTCCAAGTCAAGACATTTCCAAAAATCCAGCGTTATAGTTCTACCTCATTCTTTAAACTTCAGTAATTATCAAATTTTATTGCGTTAATAAAATTTCCAGATTTACTTTACTATCAATAATTTTCTCTTCTTCTTTTTTGTATATGTATGTTTCTCTGACTAACAAAGAGTTTCTATTTTTAACCTTATATAATTTAATTTCTTTTATATATATATATATATATATATATTTAAATCAAAATTGAAAATGAATAATAAAATAAACTGCAGAATGCATATAACTTACTGCTTCTATCCAAACCCCTTGCTTCGACAGGTCGTCGGTTCTCACTGCCGTTGACATCGCTCACTGCCCTAGGCTTCACCAATGACCGTCGCTCGCCAACCAAAAGCAACTCGTGCCTGGCTCTTCTCCTCATTCAAATCCCCTTCATCCCATGCAAGCGCACGCATCGAGCTCTGTTTGCCCTAGCTTCGACCATTTGCCGTTCAGCCCATGCAATCGAGGCCTCCCACACTACCGCTCGACGACGAAGCCCACCCTCTAGTCGCTTGTGAATCGATTGTGCGAGCGCACCCTCCCTCTTTTTTTTCTTTTCTATTCGATTTTGTTGAATTGAAAAACGGGGGAGAAGGGAAGAGAAATTGAAGAGGAAAG